>CM060422.1:22687752-23300435 GCA_030545235.1 Helianthus tuberosus
CAATACAACCATCTTCAAGTGTTAGACTAGATAGTCTAGGATGAATTATATTAAAACCATGAAATTCGAAAGTATTGAAATTGAAATTCTTTAAGGTGAGATTCTTTAAGTTTGCACAGTTGGAGAAAAGAACAGGACATTTCTCACCATAGAATGAGCAATGATGGAGATTCAATGTTGTTAAAGCTGGCAGATACCAAGTAGGTGAGATGGGGATGTAATCTTCGCAAGCACAAGTAGACAGAGTGAGATTGAGATTTTTAAGAGACTGAGAACTAAATGCAGAAAGATAGGTTTTGGTCATATAATCTTCATGCAAGAAAGTGATATTCAGTTGTTGGACATTGTGGGAGAATGCATAGTTCAAGATTCTTTTTACAAACGATTGGCTAGCCTTTCCACGAAAAGCGAGCTTGACAGAATGCACTTCCGTTTGATTGTTTCGGGCAGACAGAACATGTGTAACAAATTCGGAGAACTCGGGCAATGAATGGAAATCCTCACTTGAGAAACTAAGAGAGGGCATTGAAGTCCAAATATACCTCCATCTAGATGACAAAGCACTTGTTTGGATTGCGTGTTTAACGTCAATAAAAGAGAGGATTTTATGGATAAGATCGTCTGGCAAGTTGCTTAGTCTATCACCCTCTACTTTCATTCTAACTTTACCATGCCTGGAATCCATTCTCTCCTAACTCAACGTATGTCGCTATCTTTTCCGTCGCTAAACCACGAGCATCATGTCTTCTCCAGAAGCTGCAAATTTGATTGCGCGCAACTGTTAGGACATAGGACAACACTCAGAATACAAGTTGCAATGTAAATGCATGGATGATCAGTTTATACTAGCGTCCATACAACTATAAAAATAAAAAAAAAAATTAAAAAAAAAAAAAAAAAACCTAAAAATTAATGTTATGTTGATCAACAATTAACAAAGAGGAAACGATGCATTTCAAACAGAGAGGAGACTTACGATTATCGTGGGCGTCGAATAGCGGTAGGTTGATTACATACGAATACAATCCATTTTGAGAGTTAGGGTTCGTTAGGGTTGATTGGAATTAGCCCATGTTAGTTTTCAGTTAAGCCCAATAAGTCATAAGAAATCTCTAAGGCCTTGCTCTTTTAGCCATATTTAAGGCCTTGCTCTTTTAGCCATATTTTACTTTAAATTAAGAGTAAAATATCCGGATATCTCCTATGGTTTGCTTCGTTTTCACATATACTCACTACACTTCTAAAATTACAGCTATAGTCCTAAACTTTTGCACATTCGTTCTCGGATAGTCCCTGAAGCAGATGAAGGTTAGTTTTTGGTGTTAAGTTGGTGTGAAATGACCAAAATGCCCTTATTAAATTAATAACTAAAAGAAATATAATTAATACTTGAAAATAACGTGGGACCCACCACCCACCCCACCCTCTTCATCTTCCCTAATATTTACCACTCCACCTTTCACCACCGCCACCTCACCCCATCGAAAAAACATAACCACCTCACCCTCACACCATCATCTTCAACCTCATCCACCACCGCCACCATCACCCTTCAACCTCTGACAATCTACCCTTTTGTAATTCCTCATCCACCACTGCCACCACCTCACCCGCCCCAGTAACATTTTCTGTATCCTCTACTCACAACCACTTACAACAATATACAACCACTTTTCATAAAATAAAAACCCCCATCACATAATTTAGGGGGTTTGATGTGAATGCTATAAGTGGGAAGGGCACTCTAGACCCTAGTCCTAACTCCTAACCATCACATTGTCCTCAAAGTATCAATTAACTAGTAAGAGTTGGTGGCGCCTACTCTAGCTGCAAACTTTTTTTTATTTAAATAAATTCTCAAAATTAAATATCATTAAAACTTAAAATTTAACATTAAATAAAAGTAAACCTACAAACCTAAAACATTAGATATCATTAAAACTTAAAACCTTACATGAAAATAAAATATAATACTCACATTACACAACGTAAAACCTAAGAACTTAAAACTTAAACATAGGTCAAAATAATGTGCCACACTGTGGTTAAAGTCCTCGTCATAGTCGTGTTTGTAGTCGACAAGTGCCCCTTGAATAAATTCCTCCTCCGAGAGCTCGTTGTGGGGATTTTGCACATTCAAGAACCTACCATGGAATTTTTAAACCTTGTAACGGATAAACACGAAACGTGAGTCTATTTGATCCATGGTTCGGTTGGTCTAACCAACGTGGATACAAAATTTACGGAACACCCGGTTCCAAAAAGTAGTCCTTCGACTAGCTAGGAGATGTTGGTTCGTGTTGGATTGCGACATAAGACAATGCTAACGCGATATCTTCCTCTTTGGTCAACGGGATTGCTATATTTGAAGATGAGAGTTTTAAGAATGTGAGATAGAAGAGGTTTGGGTTTATGAAAATACAAAACTAGAGAGTTTTGTGGATTGGGTAAATAGTATGGGTTGGTTAAATAGAGAAAGGGAATAAAATATTTAAATTTGATTTTTTTTTAATTACAAACGGTCAAAAAAATTCACAATGGTCAAAAACAATCTCGGTCCACACATATCTCACGTGGTTTAAAAAAGTAAATTCTCGAAACCTAATTGTCACACCCCGATTTCCACGTGTCACCGGTGGGCCCGGTGGGGGAGTATTGTGACGTGGTTGGCAACATAATAGTCAAACAACACAATATTTAATATGCACAGCGGAAGCAATTGAAAGATATAATTCAACCGAATATAATATTGTAATATCAAGTATCACAACAGTCGATTGTTTATCCACAGACGGATCGAAAATAAAATGGAAACAATAGTTCAACAGACTTTAGGCATCTTAAGCTTGCGAGACTTCTATTGATGCTAAGGAGAAATCCAGCCTATTACGCTTAGTACCTGCATTTAATCTTTTTGTGAAAATACGTCAGTTTACACTGGTAAATACAATCAACTGACTCATTTTAAAAATGATTGAAAATTGATTTGGATGCACGTGGCATAAACATTTTATAACTTGGGATAATTATTTAAATATATAATCTTGTAAAAGAATTACATGTTCCTTATGCGTTCAGTAGCCCGGAACGTGCCGGGTTAAAGATCAATAGACACACCACATCAACTATTTATGCACTGACGAGTGTACGCCTACACTCCGCGCTTAGGTCGTGGCCATTTTGTAAAATGATGCCAAGGATATCCGGGACATGGTCATTAACCCCCCAAAGGCTTTAAGCAAACAAAACATATTTAAACGGGCCGATTAAATTATTCAATTAACCACCATATGATGGAAGATTTAATGCCCGACCAAGCGGTATTTTATATACCGTAACCCAAGCCCGTATAGGGAAAATAAGTTAAAAGTATTTACCTGAGCAAAGTAATAATCACAATAAGCAAATGCAAGTAGCTTTTACTGGTACTCCTAATCTGGAACGAAGGTTTATAATAACCAATTAGAATCCTAAGGGGTCTTTAATTAAGCTTAAGCTTAGACCGGTTAGTTTCAAAGATACGGTTCATACGCACGATTAAGCGAAGACCGGAATAGAATGTGATTTAAACCCTACAAGTTTGAAGACTTTCTTAATATGGGTATTTCATACACATTCTGGATTTTGATATAAAACCGATAAGGTTTGACCCGTTTCGGCTAATTTATGCAAACTAGTTACATAAACCGAACCGAACGCGTAATAAGCGTAACGGGTGAACGTAAGAGCCATATACAGGTTTCCTAAGTTAATATGCCCCAAATATGTTGTGACATCAGTAAGATATCATTTATTATACCCAAAATGAATTTAAACACAAACTATGCCCCGTTGGGGTAGTTTGGTCATTTATAAAGTTATAAAAGAGTTTAAGTATTATCCTGAGTTGCAGGTCTGATATAATTAGCAAAAATACTCAGTTTACTAAGTTATAACAGTAGGGTAAAGTATATATGTGAAATTTATCAATTATAACCAATTTATGCACCGTAGGGGCATTTTGGTAATTTCACATAAGCGGAAAAGCTCAAAACTGAAGTCTGACTTAAACAACTTATGCTTACTATTAAAATATTATAATTTACCTAAAATATCAGTAGGTATCAGCCTTTGTACGTTTAAAATAGTTCTAGTACATACTATGCGTTAAAAACGCTTAAAAAGGCGATTAAAAGCCATTTCTGGGTTCTATACATAAAGCTGATATTTTTATTATTCCAGAAGGCTTAAAATAATTTATTTATCATATGTAATCAGTAGTAAAAGGTTTGGAGTCAATTAGATATGTAAAACTCATTTTATAGCTCGTAAGGGCAAAACCGACAATTACCGGATTAAGCCTACGACTATAAGTTATGCTCAACCTAAAATTAATTAAAAATCTTCAAAAATCCCAAAATAATATATTACATCAGTGGGTAATGAGTTTGATATCAAAAAGTAGGCTTAGATAGGCCATTCGCTAATTACGCCGTTTAATCGCTAAAGAAGCTTCTAATTACGCTAATGAGCATAACTCTCAATCTACACCTCCAACTGATGTCAAATTTTGGGTGCAAGTTTATAATTCAGAAACTAAGGTTCCTACTCTTTTACATTTTCAAAAATCACGTTTTAAGGTGAAAAGGGCATAATGGTCAACATATAGGCAATTAACGGAAATCATGCGTATTAATCGGATAACTAATGATCCGAGGTGTATAATCACAGAGGGTTATACTAGCATGTAACCTGGTCCTATTAGAGCTCTAAGGCATTTCTAAAACATGCTTAAACAGGTCAGAACTTAAAGTCAAAGCAAAAGTCAAACTATGTGACTTTCTGTTCCGAACCGGGTCTCTACTGAAAATTGTCGGGTTGAACATGTTTAGACATGTTCTTACACTCATTACCAAGTTATATAAGTGATCAAACAGGTTGTATGGGTTCTACATTGCTAATTGTGAATAAATTGTAAATTAAGCATTCTGTTGACTTTTTAATAACAAGTTTGACCCGACATTTGACCTAGTTAGAGTGGGAATCAGAGGGTGCCCTTTTAAGGGTTTATTGCCCACATAATTACCAACTTATAACTACCTTCAATTCGACTAATCACTGGACCAACAATGATTAATCGTTAAGTCAACCGTTAATTACGACGGTTTGACTTTTAAGCTAAAACTAAGCAAAAACTTAACTAAGAAAGGTTAAGCAAACTTACTGAAGTCCTATGCACGATTTGTGATCACTTGAGCCTGCTTTGGAGCTCCAGAAATGATCAGGAATGCAAGAGAAAGGTGTGATCACAATGGTTGCACATGAAGCCTTTATATAGTGTTCCAAGTCTCATGGATCATTGACACACAAGCCTACCCAAGGCCATGGATCATTTCCAGATGTCCCTAAGTGTCTAGGGGTTGCTTAGGGGTCGTGCAAGATGTGGAAAATCGATTATAAGTCGGTTAAAATGGCCATGGCAGACAAGAACCCAAGTTTTTCGGACCAGACAGGCCTAGGCGTCACGCGTAGACCCCCCCAGGGCCTCGCGTCGCGCGACACCCTTCTGCACCAAATCAAATTTTTAGATTTTTATGTTTTGATCCTTGGCTCTTCAAAACTTTGTTTAGACTTCATTTCTTGCATTTTGAACCCTCCTATTTGACGTATATGGGCTTTAAGACATATACCCATTTTGTTTAGTCCTCGGTTAACTTTATTGTCACCCGAAAAGTCCTAAACTGCATCGTTGACGCTTTGAACCCCTCGCATACGAATTTGATCATAACTTTCTTATACGATAACGAAACTTTATGAAATTTATATCGTGCATTCTAGTGAGCATAATTAACAGTTACAAAGCTTCGGGTTTGCTAAAAGGTCACTCAGAGGTATAACTTAAACATGTTGACACATTTAACCCCTGTAGTTTGTAATTCTCTCACTTTCTTTCATATTTAGCTTCGTATGATCCATGATTTATTCGTTTGAAGGTATGAGCATCCTGTAGGGTTAATGTACAATATATTTATTCACTGTTGACATTTAGAATCCGTATATTCACATACTTTCCATGATTGTTAACTTTAGTCCTTCAAGAACATTCTTACACACGTTCAAACTTATGACACGTGTCAACACATTATAGGACGTGAATTTTTGAGGTGTTACATCCTCACCCCCTTAAAAGAAATCTCGACCTCGAGATTTATTGAAACAAATGAGGGTACTTTTCTTTCATTGTCGATTCAACCTCCCACGTGTATTCGGGACCTCTACGGGCATCCCATTTTACCTTTACAATAGGTACATGCTTCCTTCGAAGCTTCTTAACCTGTCGATCCTCGATCAACACAGGTTTTTCAACAAACTTTAAGCTCTCTTCTATATGCACATCTGTATGTGGTATTACCAGTGATTCATCAGCGAAACACTTCTTCAGATTGCAGATGTTGAATACATTATGAATACCACTGAGCTCTTCAGGTAAGTTTAACTTATAGGCAATGGATCCGACACGTTCGATGACCTCGAAAGGTCCTATGTATCTCGGGCTTAGCTTGCCTTTCTTACCAAATCGCATCACTCCCTTCCAGGGTGATACTTTAAGCAACACTTTGTCACCAACTTCAAATTTCATAGGTTTATGCTTTGGATCAGCGTAACTCTTCTGTCTATCCCGGGCAGCTTTGAGACGGTCAAGAATCTGGACAATCTTGTCCGTCGTTTCAAAGACTATCTCTGGTCCTGATAATTGGACATCTCCAACTTCCGCCCAACAAATGGGCGTTCTACACTTTCTACCGTATAAGGCCTCGAAAGGCGCAGCCTTAATGCTAGTATGGTAGCTATTGTTGTAGGAGAATTCGATTAACGGCAGGTGGTTATCCCAACTACCACCTAAATCAATCACTAGTGTGCAATGTATTGCGAGCTCCGCCAAGCTCCCTAAATAGGTTTTTAGCTTATAAGCTACTTGATCTTGATACATTCGATTTCCTTCGAATGATTCTATATATTCAGAGCTTAACTAGTCTGATAATTTAACAAATTTGGCACACCCTTCCTGGGTGATATCTTTTGTTGAACCTTATTCTTTAACAAGAATTTAGGAGGTTTGCTATTTTCATAAATTCTTGATTTTCTGTCGAGTACTGGCATTTTACAGATGATTATGAATTTGCGTGATCTTACTTGTTGTTTCTAATGCAACTTTCAGATCCTGACAATTAGACTTACAAATCTATTGTCCTAATAATAGATGTTTAACATTCCATCTATACAAGGTCTCCAAAGGAGCAGTCTCGATGCTTATATATCAACTATTATAGAAAATTTTATCTTAATAATGAGATGGTTATTCCAACCATTGCTCAAAACTAATCTTAAGGAGTAGATAATCCTTACAGTTAGTCGAACAAAGCGACGATCCTGGGCAGCCGATGGCGATTCTTAATCGTTGCCTAATTAGGGTTGCGGTAAACAATGCATAAGCAAAATGAACCGTCTTTCTTAATTAACTATGCCGAATTCTCAGGCTATTGAGTTAGACTATATGAATCCTCTATTTTAAAAACTTAGTTAATCAGGGTTTCGATTCTCCCAATGATGGTATTAGCCGTCCTGGAGATTTCATAATGATACAATTTTAAATGGGATATTAATCTTAACTCTACCTGCTTCTCAGAGGTAAACAGGGAAATCTTAGGAGAAGATAATTAAGGTACAAGAGTTTACAGAGATTTTCATATCTCAGGCTCCAGTTCACCCATCCTTGCTTGTGTCAAATAAGTGACACATTTATGTTACTAGCCCATGAATTCCTTGATCGGGAACATTTACTTGGACAATTCCATTCTGGATATCTCCTTTGAATACCATTAGTTGACTTTAGTACCATATGGCCTATCGGAATATCTTTGTGGTCCCATGCATTAAACCTCCATACTAATCCGGCATGGAAGCAATCTATGGAACTTATTAAGATACACTGATCCTCATATGACGCTTTTATCATACCATCGGGTATTCGGAATCGATAGAGATCAAAGAGATATCAACTTCGTATGCTGACGCACTTCTTTTTAGAGAGAGGATACTTCTAAAATTCTACGACTGAAGGTTTCTAACAGGAACAGAAGAAATGGTTCTTATGATTTGCCTGTGAGTTTTACCTTGTACTTAATATCTGGGTTTCTTAGTGAAAAATTTTCTAAAAGTTTGCTAAGCTTATGGTCTTATGAGAGACTTAGCAGCACCTGAACCCAAACGTAATTCTTAGCAAATAAATCACAATAAGGGATTTATCTAGTGCCATTATTAATGTTTGTCGCATCCCCAGCATGCGACTGTTGTTTGTCTCTTCTGAGTTTTCCATACTCGAAGTTTTGGTATTAAATATCAAATTCAGCAATTGCTTAGTCAATCCGCATCATGTGTCTCCTTGAATTTGTTAAAGGCTCATCATAAGGAGTCTTCATAATTACTTGCTTCTCATTATACACAATATGGGTTTGATTTTCAAGACACCCAGTTCATTCCTACCACTATATTGAGCCCTTCTTATTTTAACGGAAACTAGGACATCGAAAAAATGATTCCTAATGGATATAAAACATCCATCTAATATTGCTGAAGCAGTCTCTGAGGTACTACCGGCCAATTCTACTTTATACTTAACGCTTAGAGTTTTTAACAGGCAGATTTAATGATTTACAGCGTCTATTGTCTACGAGCGACTTATCTGTACCTGAATCAAATAATACTCTAGCATGAGCGCTATTGATAAAGAAAGTACCTGTTGTGGCATTGTTATCCTGGACAGTCTCTTGAGCATCCAGTTGAGAGCTTCCAGCTTTGATCTTCTTAGCTTCCTCAGGCTTTTTAGCGTATCTAGGGCAGTTGGTCTTAATATGCCCTTTGTCATTGCAACCATAGCAGGTTGCGTCTCCCAATCTCTTGCAATCCAAGGTCTTATGCTCCTTGGACTTGCAGATTCCACAGGGTAGAGGTTGACATTGAAATCTGCATTTCCCGAGGTGGTATTTCCTACAGGTTTTGCATCTGGTCTTTTCACCTGGCTGTTGGTTGTCCTTTAAATCCTTGCCAGACTTAGCTGCTCCTTCCGTATTACAAATTTCACAAGGCTTAGCTTGCGCATTTAAAGTGCCTTTTCCTTTAGTCGCCTTCTTTGGGCAGCTGGTCTTTATGTGCCCTTTTTCGCCACAACCATGGCAGGTCGCATCTTCCATCTTTTTGCAATCCAAGGTCTTGTGACCCTTGTTTTTGCAGATTCCACATAATTTAGCATGTGGGTCGATGGTGCATTTTCCAGAATGTTGCTTCCTGCAGTTATTGCATTTGGGCTTTGCCTCCTTTGGCTTGGACGGGTTATGGTTTGAACCGGTCTTACCCTTTTTTCAACCTTTATTTGGGGTATTATCGCACTTTCGCTTATGATCCTTCAACACACGGTCCACAGCGTTGTTTACGGCTGTATTTATCATAGCCTGTAACTCAGTGCTTGTTAAGTTCAGTCTTGCATCATAATTCTGATCAATTGGATGATTGTGAGCTTCAGAGGAGTCAGCCATGGTGAAGCTTTGAAGGCTACAAACCAAGTAGTAATAATTTGCTTAATCATATAGCGAATTGTCGAATTTGATGAATGAATAGCCATGGTGCAATTAAACCATATAGGCCAATAGATAGTATTTAATTTATTTGATTATGTTTTGCCTAAGTTTTTAAATAAACCATCTTTGGCGTTTAAACGAAATATAATCCTTCATATTTATTAGGCAAGGGACATAAGTCACGACTGCCGATGTCATACTGACATTTTTTATATATAGCACAAGGGCTTGTTCCAAAGGACTTTTGATGGCTCAGAGGCCTTGTCACTAGGGAAATTTTAAAACATAATCAATGATTCCTTTGGATCGGAAAATATCATATTTCATTGTCTTGACAAGAAGTTATGAAATAAAACTATCTTTTTCATGTATACATCTTTGCCCGTAGGTATGCATCCTAATGGATGTTTTGAAGTGTTCATCATGTTCGACGTTTATTAGCCATGATTCCTATTGATCATTAGGCTAAACAAGGGGTTTGGAAAAATTTCCTAATATAAAGATGACAAGTGTGATTTTATCGCATCACTGTTGCCAGGAGTGTTAACATATTTACAGTGTTACAAGGATTTGAATCCTTTGAATAGGTTCTACCATCTTGGCCTCGTCTGGAATGACATATAGGCTAGGTCTTACCTTTAAGCTTCTTTTTAATAAGTATACTGGCAGGGAAGGAAGGATATTTATTTTTATTCAGGATTTTTATCATAAATCCTAATTTACAAGTTAATAATAGCACATATAGCCTAGTCGCGTAGACAAGTTTAAAGGGGTGTTTACCTTTTCTTGACAGGGAGTTGTAGGCTACCACTGTCTTTAGTCTCAGAGGACATTAACTATAGCCCGTAGGCACTTCCCTTCTAAAGGGGTGTTTATAATATGATCATCTTGTAGGATGATATAAGCCATGATTTCAGAGAATCGAGGCATGAAGGTTTGAACATAGTTCATTACCTTTTTCTGACAGGGAGTCATAGCTACCACTGTCTTTTGGCTCATATGGAAATAAGCAAGGTCCGTAGGCACCATATTACCACGTATGGTCAAAATATGATCATCTAATTGATGATTTAAACCCATGATTCAGAGATCATTAAGTTGGGTTTGGAATCTTTGGAAAGATCCTTATAAAAATGATGTGTGTGATTTTAACGAATCACCTCTGCCAGGAATGTTAACATGTTACAGATGTTAACAAGGGTTTGAATCTCTTGAATAGGTTCTACTATCTTGGCCTTGTCTGCAGTGACATTTAGGCAAGGTTTTACCTTTAAGATTCTTTCTAATATTTAACGCTGAACAATCCTAAATTGAGGTGTTAAATATAGATCTGAATCTAATTATGGAACTACCATCTTGGCCCGGTCTTAAAATGACACGTGGCTAGGTTTTGTCCTTTTTAGATTTTGCCATATAATAAAATGGTAGATCTTATAAAAGGAATGTTATTTTTCATTTATCTCTTATTTCGTGTTTAGAATGAAAACTTAAATTTAATCAATCCACTATATGAAAATAAAAGTACAGAGTTGCCCTAAGCGGGACTTGAAAGGAATAATGTTGTCCTCGAAGGGACAGAAAGATAATTATGTCCTTATAAGGACTATTAAGGAAACGATCTTCAGCAAAAGGAGTTTCTTCTTCATCCTATTTCTGAATGCTTTCTCCTTGGTTACACGTTTCATCCTGGTCGCGGTACGAACCTCAGCATTTCAAAGCTCCGGTGTGGAGAATTCCTATTACGGCTTCTTCGCTTGGTGACGTATCCAATATATATAAAAATTGGAAGCAGATATTTCCAGGTTAGGATTGAGAATTTTCCTATGTTAAGTCTAGACTAAGAATGGTCAAGGAATGTGCTAAAGTGTCATTGAGATTAAACACAAAAAGGCTAGTGTCTAATTCACTCAATGTTGGCTCTGATACCAACCTGTCACACCCCGATTTCCACGTGTCACCGGTGGGCCCGGTGGGGGAGTATCGTGACGTGGTTGGCAACATAATAGTCAAACAACACAATATTTAATATGCACAGCGGAAGCAATTGAAAGATATAATTCAACCGAATATAATATTGTAATATCAAGTATCACAACAGTCGATTGTTTATCCACAGACGGATCGAAAATAAAATGGAAACAATAGTTCAACAGACTTTAGGCATCTTAAGCTTGCGAGACTTCTATTGATGCTAAGGAGAAATCCAGCCTATTACGCTTAGTACCTGCATTTAATCTTTTTGGGAAAATACGTCAGTTTACACTGGTAAATACAATCAACTGACTCATTTTAAAAATGATTGAAAATTGATTTGGATGCACGTGGCATAAACATTTTATAACTTGGGATAATTATTTAAATATATAATCTTGTAAAAGAATTACATGTTCCTTATGCGTTCAGTAGCCCGGAGCGTGCCGGGTTAAAGATCAATAGACACACTACATCAACTATTTATGCACTGACGAGTGTACGCCTACACTCCGCGCTTAGGTCGTGGCCATTTTGTAAAATGATGCCAAGGATATCCGGGACATGGTCATTAACCCCCCAAAGGCTTTAAGCAAACAAAACATATTTAAATGGGCCGATTAAATTATTCAATTAACCACCATATGATGGAAGATTTAATGCCCGACCAAGCGGCATTTTATATACCGTAACCCAAGCCCGTATAGGGAAAATAAGTTAAAAGTATTTACCTGAGCAAAGTAACAATCACAATAAGCAAATGAAAGTAGCTTTTACTGGTACTCCTAATCTGGAACGAAGGTTTATAATAACCTATTAGAATCCTAACGGGTCTTTAATTAAGCTTAAGCTTAGACCGGTTAGTTTCAAAGATACGGTTCAAACGCACGATTAAGCGAAGACCGGAATAGAATGTGATTTAGACCCTACAAGTTTGAAGACTTTCTTAATATGGGTATTTCATACACATTATGGATTTTGAGATAAAACCGATAAGGTTTGACCCGTTTCGGCTAATTTATGCAAACTAGTTACATAAACCGAACCGAACGCGTAATAAGCGTAACGGGTGAACGTAAGAGCCATATACAGGTTTCCTAAGTTAATATGCCCCAAATATGTTGTGACATCAGTAAGATATCATTTATTATGCCCAAAATGAATTTAAACACAAACTATGCCCCGTAGGGGTAGTTTGGTCATTTATAAGGTTATAAAAGAGTGTAAGTATTATCCTGAGTTGCAGGTCTGATATAATATGCAAAAATACTTAGTTTACTAAGTTATAACAGTAGGCTAAAGTATATATGTGAAATTTATCAATTATAACCAATTTATGCACCGTAGGGGCATTTTGGTAATTTCACATAAACGGAAAAGCTCAAAACTGAAGTCTGAGTTAAAAAACTTTTGCTTACTGTTAAAATATTATAATTTACCTAAAATATCAGTAGGTATCAACATTTGTACGTTTAAAATAGTTCTAGTACATACTATGCGTTAAAAACGCTTAAAAAGGCGATTAAAAGCCATTTCCGGGTTCTATACATAAAGCTGATATTTTTATTATTCCAGAAGGCTTAAAATAGTTTATTTATCATATGTAATCAGTAGCAAAAGGTTTGGAGTGAATTAGATATGTAAAACTCATTTTATAGCCCGTAAGAGCAAAACCGACAATTACCAGATTAAGCCTACGACTATAAGTTATGCTCAGCCTAAAATTAATTAAAAATCTTCAAAAATCCCAAAATAATATATTACATCAATGGGTAATGAGTTTGATATCAAAAAGTAGGCTTAGATAGGCCATACGCTAATTACGCCGTTTAATCGCTAATGAAGCTTCTAATTACGCTAATGACCATAACTCTCAATCTACACTTCCAACTGATGTCAAATTTTGGGTGCAAGTTTATAATTCAGAAACTAAGGTTTCTACTCTTTTACATTTTCAAAAATCACGTTTTAAGGTGAAAAGGGCATAATGGTTAACATATAGGCAATTAACGGAAATCATGCGTATTAATCGGATAACTAATGATCCGAGGTTTATAATCACAGAGGGTTATACTAGCATGTAACCTGGTCCTATTAGAGCTCTAATGCATTTCTAAAACATGCTTAAACGGGTCAGAACTGAAAGTCAAAGCAAAAGTCAAACTATGCGACTTTCGGTTCCGAACCGGGTCTCTACTGAAAATTGTCGGGTTGAACATGTTTAGACATGTTCTTACATTCATTACCAAGTTATATAAATGATCAAACAGGTTGTGTGGGTTCTACATTGCTAATTATGCATAAATTGTAAATTAAGCATTCTGTTGACTTTTTAATAACAAGTTTGACCCGACATTTGACCTAGTTAGAGTAGGAATCAGAGGGTGCCCTTTTAAGGGTTTATTGCCCACATAATTATCAACTTATAACTACTTTCAATTCGACTAATCACTGGACCAACAATGATTAATCGTTAAGTCAACCATTAATTATGACGGTTTGACTTTTAAGCTAAAACTAAGCAAAAACTTAACTAAGAAAGGTTAAGCAACCTTACTGAAGTCCTATGCACGATTTGTGATCACTTGAGCCTGCTTTGGAGCTCCAGAAATGACCAGGAAGGCAAGAGAAAGGTGTGATCACAATGGTTGCACATGAAGCCTTTATATAGTGTTCCAAGTCTCATGGATCATTGACACACAAGCCTACCCAAGGCCATGGATCACTTCCAGATGTCCCTAAGTGTCTAGGGGTTTCTTAGGGGTCGTGCAAGATGTGGAAAATCGATTATAAGTCGGTTAAAATGGCCATGGCAGACAAGAACCCAAGTTTTTCGGACCAGACAGGCCTAGGCATCACGCGTAGACCCCCCCCTGGGGCCTCGCGTCGCGCGACACCCTTCTGCACCAAATCAAATTTTTAGATTTTTATGTTTTGATCCTTGGCTCTTCAAAACTTTGTTTAGACTTCATTTCTTGCATTTTGAACCCTCCTATTTGACGTATAAGGGCTTTAAGACATATACCCATTTTGTTTAGTCCTCGGTTAACTTTATTGTCACCCGAAAAGTCCTAAACTTCATCGTCGACGCTTTGAACCCCTCGCATACGAATTTGATCATAACTTTCTCATACGATAACGAAACTTTATGAAATTTATATCGTGCATTCTAGTGAGCATAATTAACAGTTACAAAGCTTTGGGTTTGCTAAAAGGTGTTGGGATTGAACCCTATCAGAGGAACAGATAATGAAAGCCAAAACTGGTTCAGCACAGTGGTTCCAGAATAAGCAGATGATATTATCAAGTCTCTCCCCTTGAAAGTGTACTTCAACATCTGCTGACCTCCTATCTACTGATCTTGCAAAGTGCTGCCTTACAACTACTGCCCAAAGTTAAAAACTGATGGAAAACCAAAGCTCTGCTGATTCAATCTACTGCCTTGAGTCAAGTACTGCTGATCCGGACAAGTGCTGCTGGGTTCACAGCAGTGGAAGGTTGCAGCAGTAGTATAGTTGTCTTTATGAAATGTAATGTAATGTAATATCAGTAGTTTGTATAACAGTGTTTGTACAGGTCAGAGGTTAGAGTTTGTTAGGAGGTTAGATGTCACTTTCATGGTGACGTCTGCTAAGATGCTCAGTGGTTTGCAAGTGCCTATAAATAGTTCAGTACTTTGTACTGTTCTATTAGCTCTTTGCATCATCGTCTTCTTTGCACGAACAAACACTGAGCTCTGGCTGAGGGGGAGTTTGCATTCATTCATCAATCATTGTAATCGTTATTGAAATAAATTCAATCTTCCGATTCATTGTGAAAAGATGTTTGATCAAAGTATTACTCTCATTTGATTGTATGCAAAGTTTGTTTTCATCATAATTCCGCTGCACACTCATCGATTTTCATTTTAAATACAAACACAAAATACAATCAGAATCAAACTCAGATCCAACAATTGGTATCAGAGCTTGGACAGTCAAATTTGATTTAACAATCATTTTGACATAAATAGTTCAGCTCAAAATCGTTGATATCGATAGTTTGTTCGGTTTGTTGAAAAACAGAGTAAGGTTTAATCACCACTAAAGTTGATTAATCAGTGCCTGTGAAACAACCAAGATGACATCACAATCACAAGATGATAAGAATAGTGTTGGCTCGCTTTTCAAACCACCTATGCTTAAACGCAATGAATACAACATCTGGGAGAGAAGGATGGGTCACATCCTTGCTCAACAGAACACTGGATGTTGGAGGTCTGTTGTTTTTGGTCCCCATGTTCCTATGGTGCCAAGTGCTGAGGATCCAAAGAAGAACGTACCAAAACCTTATGAAAATTATACTGAAACTGATTTTCAAAAGTTCGAACTGGATGCCAAAGCATTTAGCATCATAGCATCTTCATTACCAAATGAGATCTATGCTGGACTGTTGCATTACAACAGTGCCAAAGAGCTATGGGATGCATTGAAGGAACAGTTTGGGGGTAGTGAAGAAGTTATTGAAAACAATCAGGAAATTCTGAATCAGCAGTATGAAACCTTTTGTCACATTAAGGGTGAAACATTGACCCAACAATTTGAACGGTTCAGTTGTCTCATCAGTGAGCTAAGACTTGTTAAGGTTGAATTCCCAAAATCAACCCAAAATAGCAGGTTTCTTAGATCACTACCTGATAAATGGGACACAATTGCATTTGTGACTAGAAACTCTGTTGAGTTCAAAGATGTGACCATGACCCAACTTCATGGTAGACTCCTGACTTATGAAAGGGAGTTGAACCAGAAAAAGAAGTTGCAAGAGTCTGGAAAAGCCACTGATGACTATTCATTTGGTAGCACAGCTCTTCTTGGCCAGGAAGAATTTGGTAGCTAGAGTAAGGAACAGGGTTATGATCATTTCATTGATATAACAGCTGGTGGTAACTTTACCAACCCTGATCCTCACTCTGCAAATTATGCTTTCACTGCAAACACTGAAAACCAGATGTCAGATAATTTGTGTTTTGAACTCAATGATTTGCAACATTTTGATCCCACTGACTTAGAGGAGATGGATATTTTGCATCAGCTGGCTTTTCTTAGTGTGAGAACAAGCAAATTCTACAAAAGAACAGGGAGAAAGTTCCCAGGGCTACAGGGGAATCTAAGGGTTGGGTTGGATAAATCGAAAATCAAATGTTATAAGTGCAATAGGCTAGGTCATTTTGCTAGGGAATGCAGGAGTCAAACAACTGGTCCTATAATCACTCATCCTAGTTCAAACCCTAGACCTCAAAATCAAAGCACTGTGCATTATACCCAATATACCCCTGCAGCACATGTAAACACTGCTCATTATGCTGCTGCCCCTGTGCCTGTGCATTATGTCCAAACCACTGTTCCACAGATTCAATATGTTCAAACCCCTGCTCCTCAGGTACAGGTGCAACCTGTTGCACCCCAAACCACTGCTCCAGCAGCAGTACAACCAGATCAACAAAGTTTTTTCACTCAAGGGTTTGTTGACTGGAGCAGTATGCCTGAAGACCTTAGTGATGAAAATTTTGCACTATATGCTTCTAATGATTCTTCGCATAATGAATTTTGTTTGATGGCATTAGAGTCAATACAGGAGGGGGTTGAAACTGAAGAGGAACAGCTGAGTACTGAAACAGTGGATGAGGTGACTGAAGCAATGGTTACTGCTATGGCTGGTGAACTACTGCTGGGAGAAAATTCAGAAACCCTGATTGAACCACTGACAGACCCATGGTCCGAAGAGAACAAGGAAGAAAAGAAAGAAGAAAAAGCAGGTGAGAAAGAAGAAAGAGCTGATGATGAAGAAAATCATCAATGTGGTTGTGCAATGATGGCTGCTGCCAAGGTATCACCTCAAGTTCTTGAAAAACTGTGTTCTGACAATTGCATTATTGCTTTTGCTAACATCAAAGAGGTAAATGAAAACCTTAGGGATAAAATCTTAACTGATGAAGTCAAATTTGAAAGGTCTTTAAAAGAACTTAAAAACAAATTGACTGAAAAGGAAAAAAAGACCAGCAGTCTGAAAGAAGAACAAAGCATAACCAAAACTCAACTCCAAACTATGGTAGAAAAATACTAAGTTTGCAAAAAGGAGTTGGAGTCCACCCAGATTACCTGTGAAAGATGGGTGGAATCATGCAAAGGGTATGAGGTTATGCTTGAAAAACAGATAAAAAGCAATGTGAAATTTTGTGTTGGTTATAGAAAACATGATGATGAAAACACTGCTTTTGGAAAATCTGTTCAAACCACTGATGTAACCACTGAGTTCATCCCCACAAACAAGAATGGCCAAGAAGTGAAAATCACTGACAAACTTGGTAACAAAATCACACTTGACAGACCAATGGGATCCTCTACTTTTGAGGAGCTTGAAGATTATCAGTTTAAACCAAAATGGTCTGATGAGTGTGATATTCTTGAAAATTTCAAGCCAATGGACTTTACATCAATTGATGGTGTTAAAGCTCCAAAAGCTAAAGTCATTCCTCTCAAGGACATCCAAACAGAGGTTAAAACCTCTGCTGCAAAGGAGTCTGAAAAGAGAAAGAAGAAAGAAAAAATTGATAACTTGTTTTGTGAATTCTGTGAGAAAAGGAATCATCTAACAAAAGACTACTTCCACTTAAAAGCTTATGATTTAAACTGAACAAGTGTCATCGTTTCAGCTAAAAGTTGCATTGTTTGTGGTAAAACAAACCACAAAACTCAAGCATGTGTGTATCTCAAAAACTTTGATGTGAAAAAGAATGAGTACATTGCTAAAACATCCTTGAGTCCATCATCATCATCATCTGTCAAATTCACCAAGAAACAACCACTGTTTGTACCAGTCCAAATAGCTGTCACAAAACAGCTGAACCAAACATCTGTCAAAAGAGATGTTCAGGTTACTGATGCACCCCCTGCCAATCAATTAAGAAAAGGCAAGGAAAAACAGTCTTACCAAAGGATTCCACACGTTTATGAGGCCTACAAAAGGCCCTCTAAACCTAAAGTGAACAGCCATCCTTTTGGTTACCAACAGGTGATTGGTCAAGACCCCCAACAGTGGTTAGCAAGAAACAGTACTAAAACTGTCCAAACCCCTGACCTAACCACTGTCCATTATTCTGCATCCATCCCAGACACTGTTGAGACCCCATCCAAAGCCCTGTTGGCTTTGGAGACCCTAATGAACTAATCCTTTACTTCATGTGCAGGGATCTTCTGCATGCTTTGATAGTCTTTGGTATGTAGATAGTGGAGGCTCCAGGCACATGACAGGATGTAAAGCCCTCCTCAAAGACTTTAAAATCCATGGAGGGGGTGATATATCCTTTGGGAATAATAGTAAAGGGAAAGTTCTGGGGTCTGGTGCAGTGCAGTCTGGAAATGTAAAATTTGAAAATGTCAATCTGATAGACAATCTAAAATTCAACCTTCTGAGTGTGTCCCAAATGAGTGACATAGGATTTGGTTCATTCTTCACAAAAGATTGTTATAGGATTGTTAGACCAGAAATGGTCAAAAAGATTGAAGCAATAATCAAAACTGGTCAAACTAAACTTGTTGCTCAAAGAAGTGGCAATGTTTATGTTGTTGATATGTTAAAAGAGTGTCCCAGAGCTGATGCCTGTCTGTTCTCAGCTGCCTCTAACAAAGAGACAAAACTTTGGCACAGAAGGCTGGGCACACAAATCTTAAAACAATTACTGAAATTTCAAAAAATGGTTTGGTGAGAGGCCTACCACAAAAATTGTTTTCATGTCCTGAACATTGCATTTCCTGTTTAAAAGGAAAACAACATAAAAGTTCTTATAAGTCCATTGAAGAGTCCAAAACAACCCAGTGTTTGCAAATGCTACACATGGATTTGTTTGGCCCAGTTCAAGTCACGAGCATCAAAAAGAAAAGATATTGTTTGGTTATTGTTGATGACTTTTCTAGGTTTACATGGACTTTCTTTTTACACTCAAAAGATGAGACTGCAGGCATTTTGCAAGACTTTGTGACACAGGTTGAAAAGCAATTTGACCTTCCAGTGAAAAGCTTCAGGAGTGACAATGGCACAGAATTCAAAAATAAGGAGTTGGATGCCTTCTGTGTGAAGAAAGGGATTGTAAGGCAGTACAGTATCCCTAGAACACCAGAGCAAAATGGGGTAGTGGAAAGGAAGAACAGAACTTTGATTGAGGCTGCCAGAACTATGCTTGCAGATTCAGGTTTGCCCTTAACTTTCTGGGCAGAGGCAGTAAACACTGCTTGTTATGTCCAGAACAGAGTTTTAATAAACCCCAGGCACAAAAAGACTGCTTATGAAATTCTGTATAAAATCAAACCACTGATCTCATATTTCAAGGTGTTTGGCTGCCCATGCTTTATTTTGAACTTAAAAGATTCCATTTCAAAATTTGCAGCCAAAATTGATTGTGGTTATCATCTGGGATACTCAACCACTGCCAAGGCCTAGAAAGTGTTCAATACACGGACCAAGGCAGTGGAGGAGACTTTGAATGTAAAGTTCAATGAACTTTCATCAATGAAAATCCCAGCAAATCCTGCAGATCTGTTTGATCTTGAAAAATTTACTTTTGAAAATACTGCTGTCAAGACTAACAGTGCAGGTCCATCAGAGGATACAACACCAGACTATGGGTATGAAATCATCATCCCTCAAAGGTCTGCCACAAAGGGAAAAGCACCAGCTGTTCAAAACAGTTGTCAAAGCTCAACCACTGCTACCTCAACAGTTGTTGACCAAAGTAGCACATCAACCACTGCTTCCACATCCTCAAATACTGCTGACAAAAGTCCCCAAACAGTGGATAAAAGTCAGCAGGTGTCCACTTCATTACCTCCCATTCCACCACCTTTTGAAGCCACTGCTGGATCATCCAAGTCACCAGCAGTGGTTAGCTCAGATGCCACACATTTGCAGCCTTCACCAACAAATGCCATCATACCATACCAAGGAGATTTAATCTTCTTGAGATCTCACCCACCTGATCAAATCATTGGCAACATCAATGAAGGGGTGCTCACAAGAAGCCAAACCCAAAACATTTGTCTTTTTGCTGGTTTTCTATCACTCCATCAGCCAGTCAAGTACCAAGAGGCACTAAAAGACAATAGCTGGGTAGAAGCCATGCAAGAGGAGCTCCAACAATTTAAAAGACAACAAGTATGGGAGCTTGTACCACTGCCAGAAGAGGTTAGTCCCATTGGCACAAAGTGGGTCTTCAAGAACAAAACTGATGAAAGGGGTATTGTTGTCAAGAATAAAGCCAGGCTTGTGGTTCAAGGTTACAGACAGGAAGAGGGGATTGATTATGATGAAACATTCGCCCCTGTTGCAAGATTAGAAGCCATTAGACTGTTCCTGGCCTTTGCTGTCAACCACAACATGAAGGTGTTTCAAATGGATATCAAAAGTGCTTTCCTCTATGGTACAATTCAAGAAGAGGTATATGTTTGTCAACCTCCAGGTTTTGAGGATCCATTTTATCCAGATCATGTCTACAGGCTAAACAAAGCCTTGTATGGCTTAAAACAAGCACCAAGAGCCTGGTATGAAACTCTTTCCAACTTTCTACTCTCAAATGGTTTCAAAAGAGGTACCATTGATAAAACACTGTTTCTTAAATTGAGAGGGAAGGATTTAATGATTGTCCAAATTTATGTGGATGACATTATTTTTGGAAGCACATGCAACAAAATGTGTGAAGAGTTTAGAGAACTCATGACAGTTGAGTTTGAAATGAGTGCAATGGGTGAGCTGCAATGCCTTCTTGGTCTCCAAGTACAGCAAATGCAAAATAGAACTTTCATTCATCAAAGCAAATATGCTAAAGAACTTTTAACCAAATTTGATATGAATGATTGTAAACCATGCAGCACACCCATGGCAACAAATAAGCTGGTCATGTCTGATGAAAAAGATGAGCTGATTGACCAAACACTTTATAGAAGCATGATTGGGTCTTTATTGTACCTAACTGCATCTAGACCAGACATCATGTTTGCAACATGTGTCTGTGCAAGAAGTCAATCAGCTCCCAGAAAATCAAATCTCATTGCTGTAAAAAGGATCTTCAGATACATAAAAGGTGCTCCCACACTTGGTATCTGGTATCCAGCTAATGGGAACATCAAGCTTTCAGGTTTTTCAGACAGTGACTTTGCTGGATGTCACACCACAAGGAAGTCCACTTCAGGAGGGTGCCAGTTTCTAGGTGATTGCTTGGTTTCTTGGCAAAGCAAAAAGCAAGCAGCAGTTTCAACATCCACTGCCGAGGCTGAATACATTGCTGCTGCAAGCTGTACAGCCCAACTCCTGTGGCTTCAAAATCAGTTACTGGATTTTGGTATCACTGCCTTAAAGACACCACTAATGTTGGACAGCCAGGCAGCAGAAAATATCATCAAAAATCCAGTTTCCCACTCTACCACCAAACACATCGACATCAGACATCACTTTGTGAGGGATTGCTATGAAAAAGGTTTGATTTCTCTGCATCATGTCCCAACTAAAGACCAGCTGGCAGATGTGCTCACAAAAGCACTTGATACAACCACTTTTGAAAGCTTGGTCTCTAGGATTGGGATGCTGAACATGGAATAACAAGCAACATCTTGTTTTTCTATAAATAAAAGCAACAAAATGTTTTCAGAAAATCAAAAATCCATCCTTAAAAATAGCTAACAATGAAATTTTCATTAAAATCCTTAAAAGTCTGCCATAACCACTGATTGTTCAAAAGTCTGCTCTACTTCAAAAGTCTGTCCACCGCTGAAAGTCAACCCCTGTTCTCTCATTCCTTTGATAAACTCTGTTGTTCAAAAGCAGTGTCTTATCCACTGATATGCTATCCACTGATAGTGAAAATCATCCACTGCTTTACTATCACTGCCTTCATCAGTCACTTTCATAAAAGTACTGTCCTTCACTTTCACCAGGGGTTGTCACGTGGGCAGTACATAGTGGTCAGACCTTTTGTAACGGCTGCCACGTCAGCATTCACTTTCTTCCCTATAAAAATCCCCACTCACCACCATAACAGGTTTTTACTGTCGAATTGAATTTTCAAAAATTCTCTTCTCAAAACAGTTTTTCATCTCATCCTTCACAAATTTCTTCGATCATCATCTTCAAAAATGACAAAATCGAAGCCATCTGCAAAACCCACTTCCAAATCATCATCGAAAACAGCCTCTCAAAAGGCAATCTCCACTGAAATCCCATTTAAACCATCTCACAATCTCCTGGGTCTTCTCACAAAACCAAGAACCACCAATGTTTTCGATTCCATCATTGACACCATGGCAAAATCAAAGTACAAAACTTTGTTCATCGCCGATGCACCAATCTATTTGGAGACCCAAAGAGAGTTCTGGAAGAATGCAACCCTTGAAAAACAAGGAGACACTGCAACCACCATACACTCTTCTATAAAGGGTAAAGCTGTCCAAATCACGCCACAATCCATTTCAGAGGTCTTTCAACTCGATGATCAGGAAGGTAAAACTTCTTTCACTAAAAACGAGTTACAAACTGACTTCATTGAGAGAGGGTATGAAGCCACAATGATGAAGAAACTTACCTTTCAAAAAGGTTATTTTCCTTCTGCAACCAGATTTTTATTTCATACCCTCCTACTATGTGTTTCAAACAAAACCACTTCTTTCAATGAAATCCCTTTAAAGATTCAAAATCTGGGATATGCAATTCTTCAAAAAGAAAATTTTAACTATTCTCGGGAAATCTTTAAAGATTTGGTTAATAATGTTGAAACAAAATCATTCTTACTGTTTCCAAGGTTTTTAAGTTACTATTTTGAAAAGAAATTCAGTAAGGATGATTTAGCAGCAATAATCCAAGGTGATTCTACTCAAATAAACAGTTTAACAACTGAAACTTTTTCAAGAATGTTAACACCTTGCAAAACACAAGCAGAGGTGCCTGAGCAGATTTTAGCAGCTACCACTGCTCCTCAGGTATCTGCTGCTGAGCCCACTGCTCAAGGTGATCAAAGTGGCAGCACAACTGCTTTGAAACCCACACCTACAAATCCCAAAAAACCAAACACAAAGAAAAATCAAAAACCCCCCAAACCACTCAAAAAGGCAACTCTGGAGGATGAGATACCAGAACAACTGCCAGTGACAAAACAAAAGTCACACACAACCACTACTGCTACTTCCTCACAACAGTTGGTCAAAATATCTCAACCCATACCCGAAACTCCTCCTGCTTCTTCTCAAAAAGAACAGGTTGTACTCATAGGGACTCCACAACATGATGCTCTGAAAACACTCGTTTCCATCATCCACAACTCATTGTCCGGAGCAAATCCTATTTCTACACACAACCTCACATCCATAATTCCACCAAAAACACAACTTTTGTTGGATGCAATAGATTTGAACCAGGCATTACCCAGTCCTTCTCAATCACCTGTAAATGAGAATATGCCTCAACAACTGACTGAGCCTAATGTATCATTCTTTGCTAACCCACCAACACAACCTGAGGAGGTTACACCCCTTGAGTTACACGTAACTCTTGGTGGTAGTCCAAGTGAAGCAGCCACTACAACTGTTGAACCCACTAGTTTACAGTTGGACAGTGGTTACATAAATAAGACTTCCTTGGAGGCAATTCCTTACATAGCACCTCTGCCAACCACCAGTGGATTTATTTATCCTACTGGCAACATCAAAAGGTTGTCAAGTGTTGAAGGAAGAAGACCCCAGTACCAAGACAAAGGGGCATCAGTGGTTAATGTTTGGAGTATACTCCCTACCTCAACCACTGATAAAACCACTGTTAGTGGGAAATCAGATGATCCCATTAAATTGGGTGATGGTTTAAAGTACCAGAAATTGACGGATCGTGTTGAAAAGCTTGATAACTATGTTGCAGAACTCAAAGACATGCTACAACAGTTGTTACAAGTACAAAAGGTACAATCTACTGCTGTTCCACCTCAAGCACCTGCTACAAATGAGCTCTGGAATTTATTTCAACCTTTTCTCCATCAACAAACCCAAATAGCAGATCAGCAACATGAAAAACATGTCCAACAGCTGAGAAATGCAATGGAGTCAAGGTTCAAGAACACTCAGGCTGATCTAAAGGCTCTCAAAACTCAGATCCTGCACACCACTGGCACTGCTCATCCAACAGTTCTCTTCATTGATCAACTTCCCCCAGATAATGCCAAAAAGGGGGAGAAAATTCAGGAGTGGAAAAAGAAGGGAATAGATGATGGTCTCTACATTGAACCAGAAAATGCAAACATGACCAAACAGATCCCTCTGCCAGATGGAAGCAAGAAAATTGATGTGACCACAAATGCACTGGCAGAAGCAGTTGCAAGTGTTAAAAGGGATAGAGAGGCCAAAAAGAAAGCCAGGGTGGATTATCCTGATCAGGGTACTTCAGGGTCAAAAGATGATGAAAATCTTGTTGATGAAAAGAAGAAGCCTACAAGAAGAGTAAGACTACCCAAATCCATTCCAACCAGACATTCAAAGTCTGCTTCAAAACCACCACCTAAAACAGCTGTTGTAACTCCTGTTGTACCCACTACTGTTGGTACTTCAGTGGTTTCAACATCTGCTCCCACTTCAACACACACCAGATTCACTGCTTTACCACCATCACCACCAAAAACAAAATCACCTCCTGCCAAAAGGCAGAAGACAGCAGTTGTTACAACATCTGCTGTAATGACAACAGTGGTTGGAACACCAGTTGTTTCAACAACTGTTAGTCAATCACAAACCACTGTCACTACATCCACCACCACTGTTCCATCCAAAACATCATCAGCCCCTCCTCAAACAAAGAGGAGAAGGTTAATTCTCAAAGATGATGATACTTCACCACCACAAACATCTTCAAAATCTTTAGCTCTTGTCACAATACCAAAACCTGTTCCTCTCTCTTCAGTTCAAATGTTCAAGCCCTTACCTCCTGCAGGTGTTCAATTTCCTCTTGAACTAGCAGCTGTTAGAGAAGAAATAAAATCTTTTTACTATGAGGATGACCCTGCCAAAAGGAGTTTGCCATCAATAAAAGGATATCCCTGGCCTAAAAATGTTGATGAATATTTGAAAATCAAGGCCAAGCAAGCAGAGGATATCTCAAAAAGAAACACACAAGGGAAATCTGACAAAGATATTTCAAGAAACTATCAATATCTGCTCACACAGGTCAGATCTCTAGAACAATTTGCAACAAATGTCAGTCAACAAATTTCAGAAAGAGCAGCTGAAACTTTGAAGAAAGACTACATTGAAAGCATCATGGCTCACAAGGAATACAAAGGAGAGAGATACATGTACAAAGAGTGGACTGTTCCTGAGCTTGAAAACGAAGCAGCAAGAATTCAAGACATGATTAAAAGGAAGGTCACTCACACTCCTCCTAATTGGGCAAAGTTTAAAAAGAATGTGCCTGATAAACAGGTAGAGTTGAAGAGAATGAAAGAGGAATTGGTTACTGCTGAATATGGAAACAAGAGTCAAATTGCTAGATGGAAAGAAGATGTGGTCAGGGCTACTTACAAAAAGTTGGAGGAACTGAGAAAGAAAGATCCAAGTGTTCCCCAAAAGCCTGTCTATTATGAAGCAGAGGTTTCTAAAAGACCCTCAAAACTGCAGATCAGGAGATCCACTGCTCCAGCAGGTTCAGCCATCTTCAAAAGAAGGCCACAAAAACCTTTGAGAGCTGAAACAATTCATGAACTGATAAAAGGTGATGAACTTGTGAAAGAGGGCATTAAGAAAATGATTATAGAAACTCTTGAATTGAATCAACCTGCAAATACTGCTCTGTCAGTTATGAATAGGCCAGCATCACCAAACTCCTCAACAAATAAAAATCTCTCAAGAAACCCACCAGGCTCAAAAGTACTAAAGTGGGCAACTGACAAACAGACCCATGTATTGACTCTGTTCAGGTCTGGTGGAGAAGAGAAGAAAATAACAAGGGAACAAGCACTTGGCCTAAGTCTTGAAGATATGCAGGATCTCCTTGTTCTTTCTCTTGAAAGGGATGAAGATGATACAGATGCCCTAGACTTTGAGCTACAACTGAAAGGTCAGATAAGGGAGCTGTTAATGAGGCAATAAAGTTCCACAACAATGAAGTGTTTTGGCATTATCTGTTCCAGGGGGAGATTGTTGGGATTGAACCCTATCAGAGGAACAGATAATGAAAGCCAAAACTGGTTCAGCGCAGTGGTTCCAGAATAAGCAGATGATATGATCAAGTCTCTCCCCTTGAAAGTGAACTTCAACATCTGCTGACCTCCTATCTACTGATCTTGCAAAGTGCTGCCTTACAACTACTGCCCAAAGTTAAAAACTGATGGAAAACCAAAGCTCTGCTGATTCAATCTACTGCCTTGAGTCAAGTACTGCTGATCCAGACAAGTGCTGCAGGGTTCACAGCAGTGGAAGGTTGTAGCAGTAGTATAGTTGTCTTTATGAAATGTAATGTAATATCAGTAGTTTGTATAACAGTGTTTGTACAGGTCAGAGGTTAGAGTTTGTTAGGAGGTTAGATGTCACTTTCATGGTGACGTTAGCTAAGATGCTCAGTGGTTTGCAAGTGCCTATAAATAGTTCAGTACTTTGTACTGTTCTATTAGCTCTTTGCATCATCGTCTTCTTTGCACGAACAAACACTGAGCTCTGGCTGAGGGGGATTTTGCATTCATTCATCAATCATTGTAATCGTTATTGAAATAAATTCAATCTTCTGATTCATTGTGAAAAGATGTTTGATCAAAGTATTACTCTCATTTGATTGTATGCAAAGTTTGTTTTCATCATAATTCCGCTGCACACTCATCCATTTTCATTTTAAATACAAACACAAAATACAATCAGAATCAAACTCAGATCCAACAAAAGGTCACTCAGAGGTATAACTTAAACATGTTGACACATTTAACCCCTGTAGTTTGTAATTCTCTCACTTTCTTTCATATTTAGCTTCGTATGATCCATGATTTATTCGTTTGAATGTATGAGCATCCTGTAGGGTTAATGTACAATATATTTATTCATTGTTGACATTTAGAATCCGTATATTCACATACTTTCCATGATTTTCAACTTTAGTCCTTCAAGAACATTCTTACACACGTTCAAACTTATGACACGTGTCAACACATTATAGGACGTGAATTTTCGAGGTGTTACACTAATAGACAAAATAAACATTAATAACAACGTTAATAAACTATTTGCAGATGAAAGTAAAGTATATAGTTATGGTGTCGTAATGCTTAAAAAGTTTGAAATTAATTTAGTATTGGTCGTGTTCATATGGTTTGTATATGGAGGATTTTTGCAAGCTAATTTCGTATCATTTATATGCTTTTTATCATCTGATAGGTAAATATCATATTTACAATTCCCCCTAAAAATTACAGCATAAACTTCAAGATATAATTGTAGACTTAATTACAAAAACCATTTAAGCCTTTCATATAGGTAAGTACTAGGGTAAATTACTTTTTGAGTCCCTGTGTTTTATGGGTTTTAACTAGTTGCGTCCAAAAGCAAAAAAGTTTAACAACCTGAGTCCCTATAAGCATTTTCTTTAACCATTTGAGTCCAAATTTCTAACTTCATTCACCAAGTCTGTTAACTATGAGGGTAATTTGGTCATTTACACACAAAGTACAAGTCTTATATGCACATAAGTACAAGGAACAAGTCTTTAATGCATAAACTTTTAACATATAATATATATAAACACCACTGCCCCACTGCCACCACCGCTGCCGCCCCACTGCCGCCACCGCCGCCGCCCCACTGGCCACTGCCCTGAATCCCTATCGTTAAAACCCCTAAAACACCCAATTCCATCAAATCAAATTTTCTTCCATCATCCAATTAGGGCTACAAACTGTTATATTTTCCGAAAATAAACTTACTGGAAACATCATAAGTTGACTGTGAGTGCATCATGAATGTTGTTTCCACTTAAATCCCTAAAACAGAAGCCATAAGGGATGAATCATAATATTGTGAAATTAGAGATGTTACTCTTACTTACAAGTTCACTTCCTCTGTTAACATCTCACACCAGAATCTTCTAGTTGTCGATGTATCCCACAATGAGTTATCTGGTGAAATCCCGTCCTATCGGGGAATTTAGCAGCTTGAGGTTCTTGAACGGAAGACTGTCGGCAACCTAGCAACTTGAGGTTCTTGAAATCACTGTCCGATATCGCTGACTGGTGAAATCCCGAAGACTGTCAACAAGCTAACGACTTTGGATATTCTCGATTTGAAGAACTTGCGGTGAATCGGAATCAGGAGGTTGCGGTGGAGGTGGAGATGGTGACGATGGTGCTGTCGGAGGTGGGGTTTTGATGGTGTCGAAGGTGGGGTTTTGATAGTTGTCCGACGGTGCTCTAATCTGATGGTGGTGTATGGTTGCAGGTGAGGAGGTGTATGTATGATGGTTATGGTGGTGTATGATGGTTATGGTAGTGGTTGTTTTGAGAGAAAGAGACTAAGACCCCCCGTAGTGGGGCGTTTTTAAAAAAAATAAAAAAAAACGCCAAATAACGCCCAAGACCCATTACACCCCGACGTTTTTTAGCGTTTTTTTTTTTGAAAAAATTGTCCCCGGCGTGCTTTAAAAAACGCTAGAACTCTATTCCTTTGCCCAATTGAACTTTGCCATGTGTATATACTTAGTTTTAATTAAAAAAAACAAAAGAAATTAGTTTTAAAAGTTGCAGGTTATAGAAAGGAAGAAGAAGAAAAGTTGCAAGTTTTGTTCTTGTGGGTGAAAGGAAGAAGAATAAGTTTTTTCATTTTAGTCCCTGCATTTTGATTATATTTAAAAAAAAGATTTAAACTTCAAAAGTCTTTAAAAAATGATTTTAAGTTTTCATTTTAGTCCCTGCATTTCTAGTAGTGGGCATTTTTTAACTTTATTTTTTTTTCGGTTTTTTTGTATTCTGTTTTTTTTTAATTTCAAGTAGTGTAATTTTTTTTTTAAATTAATGAAGATTTTTATGTTTTAAATTAAAAAAAAATAATTGTGAAATGATTGCATGGGCGTTATTGGGCATTATTCCCACTACGGTACTTTTGCAATAACCCCCAATAATGCTCCATGCTGACTGAACTGCCACGTGTCGCAAAACGCCCCATGGTGGGTGCATTATTGAGCTAAACCACTACACATGGTCTAAGTGCAGTCATATAGGGGAATTTATTTTTCTATTTTTTAATATAGGGGCATTTATTATTTTATTTTTTTAATTATAAGGGTATTTTGGTCATTTAACAATACTTAACCAAAAAATTCTAACAGTGTTAGAAATTTGGACTCAAATGGTTAAAGAAAATGCTTATGGGGACTTAGGTCGTTAAACTTTTTGCTTTTGGACTCAACTAGTTAAAACCGTAAAACATAGAGACTCAAAAAGTAATTTACCCTAAATACTATAATTGAAGATATTACAAACCAAAATATAGTAAGAGTGCCTGTCAAATCTACGTACAGTAGCAGTAGCAACAAAGCAAAAAAACATGTCCTTAGATACAAGACCATAAGCACAAGAAACATAAAACTTCACCATCCAATTGCGCCAAAAGGATGAACGTTAGTTAGGGCAGCCGACTATAGCTCTAGCCCGCAATTAACATGGAGATGGAATCTGAAAACAAAATAAAAGACCAAATAGGGTCGGAAAACTGAAAAAATGTGAAGGGCTGTTTGGCACAAAAAAATCAATTTAGATGAAACTGGTAAACAGTCCTAAACCTCAGGGACGATTTTTTGCAATTTAGTGAAAAAAGTATATTCTCAAAAACCTAGTATATTCTCTAACCTTTTAATAAACTATTTATAGATGAAAGTAAAGTGTATAGTTATGTGTCGTAATACTTAAAAGATCAAATACAAATACCTTTAACGTACGAACTGAAGTTTTTTGCTGAAAAACGCAATGCATTTTCGTAATTATCAAAATTACTCTACAAATGATCTTGTAGGGTAATTTTGTAAAACTGTCTTGTAGGGTAATTTTGTAAAACTATCTTGTAGGATAATTTTGATCTTTGTAGGGTGATTTTGAAGAGTATAACAATTACTCTACAAATGATCTTGCAAACTAATTTTGATCTTATAGGTTAATGTTATATAGTATCATAATTACTCTACAAATGATCTTGTAGAGTAATTTTGAATTGTATGTTGTTTGATAAACTAGTAGAGTAATTTTGATATACTTACAGAGTAATTTTAATAATTACCCTACAAGCACATTTTACAAAATTACCCTACAAGATTATTTGTAGAGTAATTTTGATAATTACCCTACAAGCAAATAATTACGAAAATACTACCGTGGTTTTTTTTTTTTTTTTTTTTTGCTTTTTCATGTCTTTCGTACGTTTTTTACGATAAGGCACTTTGTACGTTAACTTAACTCAATATAATGTAGTGAAAGTAATTTCGTATCGCTCTTGTAATTTCATATGGTTTGTATATGGAGAATGTTTGAAAGTCATTTTCATATGATTTATATGCTTTTTTATCATCTGATAGGTAAGTATCATATTTACAATCCGCCCTAAAAAATACAGCATGAACTCGGAAGATAGAACCGTAGACTTAATTACAAAAACCATTTAAGCCTTTCATATAGGTAAATACAATAATTGAAGATTCACAAACCAAAAATCAGTAAGAGTGCCCGTCTAGTCTAATCTACGTACAGTAGCAGCCAAAAGTGTATATATATATATATATATATATATATATATATATATATATATAGGGGACCGCTAAAATGAGAACCACCTCCAGTTGTAAGAACCGTGAGAACTTTTTGATCCGAGGCGAGTTGGACCAAATTTTTTTTTTCATAAACGTAGATGTTTGTATTACAAACACATTTTTAAAAAAATAAAAAAAAATGTCGTGTGTGTAGTTTTGAGCACCACAAGTTTGTGTTTACGGGTACCGTAAATTTTAAATAAATTTTACGGTACCCGTAAACACAAACTTGTGGTGCTCAAAACTACACACACAACATTTTTTTTTGAATTTTTTCTTTTACAAATGTGCTTATAATACACGCATCTACGTTTATGAAAAAAAAAATTGGTCCACCTCGCCCCATACGGTGTGGTTCTCGCGGTTCTTACAACTGGAGGTGGTTCTCATTTTAGCGGTCCCCTATATATATATATATATATATATATATGGGAAGGTTCTATGCAGAACACTAAATATTGCGAGAACACGCAGAACAAAATGAATCACTCATTTTTTCAATCATAAAAGCCTAAAAAGTAAATGAAAATGTTATAAATGTAAGATTTATCGTTTCTCACACTAGAATTTAAAACAAAATATGAAAAATCTTCAGTTTTTAAATAACCTACACACATGTAGACTATGTGTAAAGAAAAATATATGATTTTTTTATGTATATATAACACACATATAAATGTAAGAAACATAAAATTCAAGAAATATGAACCTTAAATCACAAAATTTAGTGATTTATAGTTGTTCTTTTTGTTCTCGCAATAATTAATGTTCTGTAATGATCCTTATCATATATATATATATATATATATATATAGGGTGAGGTTCCAGCGTGAACAGATCTGGACCGTTGATTAATATGATCTTGATATTTGAAAGGGGTGGCATGATTGTAATTAATAGGTTAGATTTTAATGTTTTATTAAAAGCAAAAGGGTAATAGTGTAATTAGCTTAAAATAGTCATTTAAATCAAAATGGAAGGTTATTTTCCATAATTAAAGATAATATCCCGTATCCCATAATTTTCTATTTTATTGTTTGTGAAATCTTTTCATATCCCTTTAAAAGAAAATCAATAGCGTATGTTGAGTTATCTAGTAGTATGGTTCCGAAGTACACATGTTTACTGGTTTATAAAAATTTTGTGTTTAAATGTTGATGTACACCGGTGTACATAGTGGTAATCAGATGATATATGGTCTGTTTGTTTATTATTTTGGATATAAAGTTTACTGGTGTACACATGTGTATGTATATGTGAAAGCATGTGTACGATGTACACATGTGTACGATAAGGTTATGTACAGTATACACATGTGTACTTAATTAAACTGCAAACGGAGTTGGGATGTACACATGCGTACGAGTTGATTTTTTTAATTATAATGACTTTTTTTTTGCAGAAAATTGGTATTTGAAACTGAAAGCGAGGTTGGGTTGTACCATTTTCAAATGATTGATTTACAACCAAGTAAGTGGATTAATGATGGAGTAAGTTATGATTTTGAAATTGTCAAAATTATCGACAAATGTTGAAGAGATTTTGAAACTGAATATTCCTTTATTGTTAAGATTTTGAAATTAATATCAAAATAATTTAAATTGAATATTTATATAAACTTACAATCTTACCCTTCCTTTATGTATATGAAATCAATGGTTCAGATCAGTTCGTTCACGCTAGGAAATTTGTTCACGTTTGAACCTAACTCTCTCTCTCTCTCTCTATATATATATATATATATATATATATATATATATATATATTTCAAAACATGCATCTACGTTTTTGAAAAAAAAAATTGGTCCACCTCGCCCCGGATCAAGTAGTTCTCGCGGTTCTCATAACTCGAGGTGGTTCTCATTCTAGCGGTCCCCTATATATATATATATAGGATTAAGTTCAAACGTGAACAAAATCCCAAGAGTGAACTGCGTGAACTGATCTGGACCCTTGATTTTGTAGATGATAGATCTTAGAGAAATGGCACAATTGTAATTAAAGGTATAATAAATTTAAGGGTAAATTACTTTTTGAGTCCCTGTGTTTTATAGGTTTTAACCACTTGAGTCCAAAAGCAAAAAGTTTAACGACCTGAGTCCCTATAAGCATTTTCTTTAACCATTTGAGTCCAAATTTCTAACACTGTTAGAATTTTTTGGTTAAATATTGTTAAATGACCAAAATACCCTTATAATTAAAAAAAATTTCTTTGTCTCTGTTATATATCTTTCTCTCTGTATATTCTCACTTTCATCTCTCCCTCTCATCTTTCTCTCTCTCTCTAGACCACCATCAACACAACCACCGTCACCACCACAGCCACAACCACAACCACCTCCGTCTCCAACCACCACCTTCGCACAGCCACCATCCCCACCACTCAAAACAATAACCCAAAAAGCAGCTCAACTCTTAAACACAAATTTCAACAACCAAATTCATCTTCAATTCAAATTTGAATTGCATCAAATTCCAAATGTCTTCGTCAAATCAAAAACCCATATCAATTTCAAGCTCAAAACCCCATCAAATCAAAACCCCCTTCATCAAATCAAAAACCCCCTTCATCAAATCAAAAACCCAAATCAGATTCACACTCAAACTCCTCATGACATGACAACAGCCGGTCACCATCCAGATAACTTTGCTTTTCCTGCACTTTTAAAAGCAGTTACTGAAATTCAAGACTTCAATTTGGGTGAACAGATTCATGGAGTTGATGTTAAACATGGGTATGATGCATCTTCTGTAACGGTTGCGAATACGGTGCCAGGACAGTCGGAGAATGCCTCTCCCTCTGAAAACATCCTGCCCGGAGTAGCTTGATTTTCTTCATCATCAGTCGGGGCTTTACAAACCCTAAGCCTGCTGATTTGTAGTTAACAATTTGGGGAAAATAAAAAATTAGGGTTTCTTTTTCTAGGGTTTCGTTGAAATTTTGTTGGATAGGTGGAGAGGGAGAGGCGACGGAGACATGTGGTCTCGTATGCAGGCGGTGGTTGATGGTGGTAAGGGTCTAGATGAGAGAGAGAGAAGGGATGACAGGTCTGAGTTTGTGCGATGGTGGGGATGGTCGTGCGATGGTAAGGATGATGGTGGTGTGGTGGTGCTGATAATGGTGCGGTAGAGATGATGGTGGTGTAGTAGTGGTTCGGTGGTGGAGGTGGGGGTGGTGCGGCGATAGTGGTAGAGAGAGATTACAGTGTGTGTGAGAGAGGTTGCAGAGGGGTTTGTATCCCTTTCTACATATATATAATTTAGAGTAAATTACAAGTTTTGTCCTTTATGTTTGTACCAAATTTCAGGCGCTGTCCTTTACCTTTAAAATTGATGAGTTTTGTCCTTAATGTTTCCAAATCCTGCATGTTATGTCCTTTAGACCAAACTCAGTTAGATTTTTCTGTTAAGTTATGTCATGTGCATTGTACACGAGGATAGAATAGTCATTTCCCTTCCCTACTTTGTTTCCCCCCTTTTAAAACCCTAATAACACCCCTGATTCATCTTCAACCCCAATTCATCTTCAATCCCAAACCTTAATTCCCAAAATCAACTGTCTGCAACAAAATTCTCAACCCAAATTTACCACCATGATATCTGAACACCACCATCTGCTTCGTTTAGTCAGCCACCGCAAACCACCATCCCTGCTCGACCTCACTTATTGACACCACCACTAATCTTTCAAAATTAACAGATCGGTGCTCCTAAATAAAAGATCAAAACATACACAAATTACTGAGATGAATCGGGTAGCCAAAGTCTCTTCAGAACCAACCAGAACTTGAAGAGGGTTGTCGGAACCATAGATCTGCCGCCAAGAAACGTCACCTACACTTGAGCCAACTGCTTGACACCACCAAAATCTCGTTGTATACCTGTATCGCTGTTGCGCCACCACCATCTCTGCCTCCCTTCTGCCACCTGTCGTGCAAGCACAACAACCAAACGCCGCCTCTCTGCATATGCAAATACAATACGAGTACAAGCATTAGCGAAGAACAAAATCTCAGTGGATGTATTGTTATTAATCGACTGCATATGTCAAAAGATATGAGGTGGCAGGCGATTAATCATACGATGAAACAAAACGGGTTTCTCGGATTGAGACATTTCAATTTTGTTGCAGAAGGTTGATTTTGGGAATTAGGGTTTGGGACATTAATCATACGATGAAACAAAATCTCAGTGGATGTATTGTTATTAATAATAATAATAATAATAATAATAATAATAATAATAATAATAATAATAATTAAACAGGGTAAAAAGACTAAAATACCCCTGGGTGACAAAATTTAACCAACAAATCTAACTGGGTTTGGCCTAAAGGACATAACATGCAGGATTTGGAAACATTAAGGACAAAACTCATCAATTTTAAAGGTAAAGGACAGCGCCTGAAATTTGGGACAAACATAAAGGACAAAACTTGTAATTTACTCTATAATTTATTTTTATATAGATATATTATATATTAAAAATTTATGCATTAAACACTTGTTCCTTATACTCTTGTGCATATAAGACTTGTGCTTATGTGTAAATGACCAAATTGCCCTTGTAGTTAACAGACTTGGTGGATGGAGTTAGAAATTTGGACTCAAATGGTTAAAGAAAATGCTTATAGGGACTCAGGTCGTTAAACTTTTTGCTTTTGGACTCAAATAGTTAAAACCCATAAAACACAGGCACTCAAAAAGTAATTTACCCTAAATTTAATTTAAATTTTAATCTAAAGGGTAAAATAGGAAACTTTCATATTAAAGATATGGAAACTAATCAATGCGTTTCTCATTTGTAATCCCCTAATATTTGAATGATCCACACACTCAAAACAAGATTCCCTCACCCACCACCTCACCCGATCTCTCCCTATCATCTGCATATGGTTGGATTTCCGGCGACTGCCGGCTGTGTTTTCCAGCGAAAGACCCCCCCACCCTCTCGTTTCTACTCCGGCGCCACACAAGACCGGTGACCGGGTTAACCAGTAGAGCCACCGCTCACGACGGCGACGACAATCGGAGGGAGAGGAAGAGAGACGGTGGCTGTGGAGGTGGTTAAGCCAGAGAGATGAGATAGAGAGAGAGATATCAAGAAGATGAAGCGACAGAGACGGAAGCGCCGCCGCTCACGGCGGCGACGGCGGCGACGGCTGGGAATTTTGATGGTGATGATGACAAACATAACCTATCCCGACGAGTTTCCAGTAAAACTCTCCCTCGTTTCTTTTATTTTTTTTCCTTTCTTTTCTTTTCGGAAAAATTGATGTTCGGTTGTTGATAATGGTGATGGTTACTGTTTCCGGTGATGATGAATTTTATTTTTTTTTTCCTTTCCTTTCTTTTCTTTTTTGCGATGTTTGGTTGTTCATTGACTGTACACATATGAATTGTAGCAGGTTTTGTGATATCTCAGAAGGCCGTGTGTATTGATTGTGTAAAGTTGTTGATGTACACTTGTGATTTTGCTCTGTTTTTAATGCGATGTACACATGTGTATTCTGATTTTGCTCTGTTTTTAATGTGATGTACACATGTGTATAGCGTCTGTTTTTGGTGATATCTCAGTTTTTTTTTTTTTTTTTTTTTGTGTATTGAATGTGTAAAGTTGTTGATGTACACTTGTGAATTATACAAAGTATTAGTTGTTGAGTTTTTTTTTTGTTCAATTCGTTGATTTTGCTTTGTTTTTAACGCAATGTACACATGTGTATTCTGATTTTGCTCTGTTTTTAATGCGATGTACACATGTGTATTCTGATTTTGCTCTAATTATAACCCAATGTACACATGTGTATAACGTCTGCTTTTGTGATATCTCATAATTTTTTGTGTATTGAATGTGTAAAGTTGTTGATGTACACTTGTGAATTATGCAAAGTATTAGTTGCTGAGTTTTTTTGTGCTATTATAGGAGATGTCGTTAACGAGAAAAGTGGAGATGGAAGGTCGATAAGGATGATTCACGTATGAGGTCGATAAGGATGATTCAGCATACAACGTGGCGAATAGTTGTAAAAGATTATGTTTTTTTTTTTGTTTTTTCGATTATGTTGGGTTTATTGTTTTTACGAAACTAGAACTTGTAATTATATATTTTTTTGTTTGGTTTGGAAAACATTATGGAACTTGTAATTTGTTAAATATAAAATAGTTTTACAGGTATTGTTTGTATGTATGTATTATGTAGCTAATTACACATATGTACGATGCTGAGTACACATGTGTACTGTTCTATTTATATCCAAGTACACATGTGTATACCGTTGAAATATTAAGGTTACGTGGATCTTAAAAATAAAAATTTGAATTCTATTGATGAAATCTAAAATAAAAATTAAAATTGAAATCTGTTGATTTGTTGTTTGTTTTGATAATTATCTTATTAATAAATAAAACATAATGTGGATAATGAATTTAATTAGGAAAGATGTAACTTAATTCAATTATTAAAATAATGATTTAAATCTAATTTTTTATATAATTACAATCCTACCCTTAACAACTAAAAAGGAAATCAAGGGTCCAGATCTGTTCACGCAGTTCACTCTTGGAAGGTTGTTCACACTGGAACCCTACCCTATATATATATATATATGTCCCTAGATACGAGTCCATAAGCACAAGAAATATATAAATTCACCATCCCAAATTGCACCAAAAGGGTGAACGTTAGTTTAGGCAGCCGACTATAGCTCTAGCCCGCAATTAACATGGAGATGGAACCTGAAAACAAAATAAAAGACCAAATAGGGTTGGAAAACTGGAAAACTATGAAAGGGTTACAATTTACAAATACAAGTTCTATAAAACTTGAGGGCTTGTTTCGCCCCTATTATCAAAAGATCAAAGTTTAGAGCTATTAAGTAATTCGGCAACCTAATAAAGAAGATTAAAGTGCTGAAAGTGGGATTTGAACTTGCCCCGCCTAGAAATCAGGCAATAAACTTAGCATCCAAGCCTTTTTGTTACTGATATACATAATATATCTATCTAGATATATATACACGCACATACATACATACATACATACTTACTCTTCTTCTTTATCAAATACTTAAAGGTTTGCAAATTGATATAGAAGAGAAATAACATTATAAAAGGGTTAAAAATACAAGTTCTATAAAACATCAGGGCTTGTTTAGTCATTTTCAAAAACATAATTCAAGAGCTGTTATGTAATTTGACAACTTAATAAAGGAAAACATAAGGTCTGAAGCCCTGAAGGCTGAATTTGAACTTGCCCAACATAAAACACAGACAATGTAACTTAGCATTCACCAAGCAAGCCTTTTGTTATATTTGTACTTCTCATATAGTCATATTATAATTATTAATCAAATACTTGAAGCTATACAAATTGATACAAAAGGGTTATCAAATGCAGATGTGAATGAATGGGAAATCAAGAACTTACAGTTTGTCAAGAAAGCGGTTGTGATGCTGCAAGTTCATGAAAGTAGACATCTGAATGGCTCGGCCTCTTATCAAATTGGATCTTCATACGATCCATCACACCTTCCATGATAGCCTCAGCCTCTGCAGACAAACCAAAAAACCTTTCTTGCAACTTAGCTCGATGTGATGTAGGCAGCTTTGTCAGTACGCCTTCAATCTTCTGCAACATTGAAAGTATGTGACCAGTTTTTTCATTCCCTTTCTTGAACTGCTCGTTCAGATTTTCACAATAGCACGTGATATGTGTCATTCTTCCACCAGAACGCCCTTCCATTTTCGTATCTGGTTGTGCCCTATGGTCCTCAACTTCCCCTTGCTCATGCATTGTTGCCATGTGGCTCTCAATTGAGGCCTCATCTTGCTTCATATGAGCCATGTTTGTTTCACTATTCTCTTTCCACTTATCTAGCAGCACCTGCAACTCTCTCATGAGGCTTTGTGCTGATTTAACATTCATCACAGCTCTAATCTCCTGTATGGTTTCCACAGATCATAATAAGCATGAAACATAAAGTTAATCCCATTTATCAGTGTAAGCTCCTATACTAAATGGTAATTTTAGTACAAAATTATAAAATGATGGTTCAATTGAAAACATATTACAAGTTCAGTTCACAGGGTGCACTTGAATAAGAACTTTGGGTAATGTACGGAAGATGAAAAAATAAACTTCATAGCATACATACATCATGTGAAACCATTGTGAAGGTGGCACTAGGAGAAGCATCTAGCAAATAGTTTTTAACTTCAGTACACATAGTTACTTCTTGTTCTGTTTGATCCTCAGCCTCAGGGGTAACATACTCTGGATAAATCTTTAATCTCTTTAAGTTGGCAAATGGTGAAGGTAGATGTGAGATTAGTTCCACGAATGAAGAAAGAGTCTGAAAAATATACCAGAAAATAATGCAATCTCATAAGCGTAAGTAAATATATAAAAATTAGAGAACGATAACATTAGAGACCAATACCAGCATACCTCGATAGTTTCCAAGCTAAGTGTAAGAAATTCGACACTATGGATCTGTTGAAGCAGACTAACAATTTTACGAGCCTCATACTTATCTTCATAGGCATAGGACATACATATATCCACCTTTTCTAAACGGAGAAAGTCGGTGGAAAGCTTCAAACGACCAGAATTATATTTGTAACGCAAGGAGGAAAGGTTGGGTGCGGAAATTGAAAGTATCCCTTGCCAAAGTTTAATAGTGAGATTCTTGAGTTGAGGTGTAACCACATTGACACGCAAACAACCATCATATACAAGTGAATTAAGTGTTAGACTAGATAGTCCAGGATGGCATATATTGAAACCATTCAAGCCCCTCAGTCTACAATGATGTAAGGTGAGACTTTTCAAGTTTGCACAGTTGGAGAAAAGATCAAGACACTTGCCGGTATAGTCAGCTTTCAATATGAAACAAACAATTTTTAATGTGGCCAAATTTGGCAGCTCCCAAGTAGGTGGAGTCATGGTGGAACGGTCATAAATACTCCCAGTCAAAGTGAGATGTTTGAGAGACAGAGAATTAAAGAGAGAAAGAGGGAATTTCATCTTCATTCCAGGCAAGCAAGTGATTTTCAGCTGTTGAACATTGTGGGAGAATGCATAGTCCAAAATTCTTTTGACAAACACCAGGGTAACCTTTCCACAAAAAGCGAGCTCGACAGAATGCACTTCTGTTTGATTATTCCGAGCAGGGAGAACATGTGTAACAAATTTGGAGAACTCGGGCAACGAACGGAAATCCTTACTTGAGAAATTGAGATAGGGCATTGAAGTCCAGACATACCTCCATCTAGACGACAAAGCACTTGTTTCGATTGCTTGTTTAATGCCAATAAAAGAGAGGATTTTGTGGATAACATCATCCGGCAAGTTGCTTAGTCTATCACCTTCTACTTTCACTCTAGTTTTACCATGCCCAGAATCCATTCTCGCCTAAACCGAAGTTGCTTATATGCCTTTTCTTTTGTATGGTTCAACTGCAATTCGATTGCAAGCAACAATTAGGACATAGCACAAACTACACACTCAATAAACAAAGTTGTTTTATTGGCATTAAACAACTTGTCATTACCAAAACTCAAAACAAATGAAAATGGGAACATTATCAGTTTGTGGGAATATGGATCAAGCTTGTCATGTTAGCCTTCAAGTACAGGTCTCGTTCATAAATTAAGATGAAACTCAAACACAACAGTAACATATTAATTAGGCATACAAGCTTTTAGTTCGGTTGAGTGTGAGCATAGATTATCAGTGTATACGAGGAGAGAATTTGTCAAACACAAAATCGAAAGGAACTTACTATCCAAAAAAACCCTAAATCTGAATCTGATTAAAGAGGGGGGGGGGGGGGGGGGGGGGGGTTAAGGAGCGTACGCGGGAACATTTGGTTGAGCTGCGCTGCCTGGAACTGGTGGACGGAGGGAGGAGATTGGTAGCGACGGTGCCGTGCTCTCGGCCGCTGCTGCTTAAATGGAGTTAAAATAACAAATGGTATCTCACGGTAGTTGTAAAACAAGGTTATCTTATTCTAGGCCGATGCTTGCAATCATTACATTTTTATATCTTTTTCACTAAGAATCACTTTCATCAAAACATAGAGTAAATTTTTGTTTTTTTTTTAATAACATCTCGGTCAGGACTATACATGACCAAAGCTCGGTCGAAGTGAGATTCGAACCTCAGCACTCCCGGCAGTAACCCACAAGGTGGTAAACCTTCCCACTTCCATTGCAACAACTGGGCTACAACATTATTGGCTATAGAGTAAATTGTTGTTCCTGACGTTTAGGTTTGTTTACCAATTTTATCTAAAATGATTTTTTTTTTGTCAAATAGCTCATCATCTTTAGCAGTTTTTGCCATTTTAATCCAAATTATTAACTTAGTTTATTTTTCTGTTAAGTTGAAGGATATTTAGATTAAACTGGCAAATATAAAACCTTAGGGACAATTTTGACAATTTACTTAAATTCTTTTTAATTTCTTTTATTTAATTAATTAATTAATTTTGTCACATATATATAAAACAGAATATACATGCGGTTCTTATAAAAAAATAATAGTTTTATCACATAATTTTATAAATTTCCATCCAACCACTAACTCAGTTATTTTTTTCTATTAAGGTGAAGGATCTTTTAAATTTTATAAAGTAAGACAAAAGTTAATTTCTAATTTTTTTTATATACATCAGTTTTATAAAAATAAAATCTACTTCAACCTCTAAATTTTATAAAACTAAAATGCTAATGACCTTATAGAAAAAAGGTCAAATAAACAAAGCTAATCATATGTACCAAGTTTGTAATTCATCTTCTACTCTCTTAAATTCGCTTGTGTGCTCAATACGTTTAAAAATATGTAACGTTTTATAATTTTTTTCTATCTCTACACTTGATTAAATACTAAAAGTTGTAATCGATTGTTATGTGTTGCACACCATTGATATTTATTTTATATATTGTTTTCTCTTTATAAAACTGATCGATATAAAAAAAACTAGATTTTAATTTCTGTCTTAATTTATAAAATTTAAAACATCATTCACCTTAACAGAAAAAATTAACTGAGTTAGTGGCTTGGATGAAAATTTATAAAAACTATGTGACAAAACTATTAATTTTTTTATAAAAACTGCATGTATATTCTAATTTATATATATGTGACATATCGTCCCTGAGCTTTTATATTTGGCAGTTTCATCCAAATATCCTTCAACGTAACATAAAAAAGTAAACTAAGTTAGTGTTTGGATGAAAATGGCAAAAATGTGAAAGGTGAAGGGCAACGGCACAAAAAAAGTCATTTTTGATGAAACTGGCAAACAGACCTAAACCTCAGAGATGATTTTGGCAATTTACTCCAAAATATATTAAAAAATTATAAGGAAGTGAACAGTGTCCTCTCAAATTTACAGATGAACAGTAAAATTTTCTCTCTCTTCTACTCACAACCAATCTACAACCACTTTTCATAAAATAAAAACCTCAATCACATAATTTGGAGGGTTGGATGTGAATGGTCTAAGACTATACGGTATGGGAGAGGCTCATCCTTGGAGGATGACCCTCTACGTCAGTGTCACGTAGATCGGGTGTGAGGATGGAGCTAAGGAAATGGGGGTGAACCTAAAATATATATGTATATGTTGTTTGTATATGTGTGTGAGAGAAGGGAATGCAACAACTTTTTTCTTATTCGAGCGTCCCCATCGTCCTAGGCTAGACGTTTGAGACGACAACGGGGCCGGGGGAATGGTGTGCAGGGCCGCGACGGGCTGAGGACGATCACCATACCGTCTAGCCTAAGTGGGAAGGGCACACTACACCCTAGTCCTAGCTCCTAACCATCACATTGTCCTCAAAGTATTAATTAACTTCACATTTATGTAACGCCCAAAAATTTTCTAAACATTCTTACTATGATTTGCGGAATGTAGGCCCATTTTTTTAGCTTCAATTTCTAGAAACAATTAGAGTGTCTTGACTTTCATTTGATAGTTACCATCATTTAAAAACTTACATATTCCATTCCAATTTTTATAAAATTTCGGCATGACCCATTCGTATTACGGATAAACGTTACGGTAACAAAACCTGTTTACAATCCATTTTACAACTCTAAACTTGAACATAAACAAAACAAAACAAGACACTACGTCTGACTCATGAAGCTTACACGATTTAAAACTACCGAATGCCGTAAAAGGCAAGTAAAACATGATGACCCGTCTAAGTCGGCGATATAACCTGACGGATGGACGAACTGACATTGCTTACCCGATCTCAGATTTGTCACCAAACCTTGTTCCATTCATCAGTCCGCGAACCTCTAGTTCCCATTATACCTGAAACCCAACATGCACGTTATGAGTTCTATATATAATATATATTAGATAACTCAAATAGGTGGATTCTGATCTATATTTTTCACAAACTTCCAACGAACTCGACTCCTTTAATTTCATAGTCCACTATCACTTCCAACTTGTGAATCAACCTCCAATAGAATTCACAATTAAGCCACCTGTGATAAAAATCTCATTCAACTATTAGACCATTACTATTTATTTCTAATAGATCCAAAGATTTCATTAATGCTTTACTTAGCCAGAATCCAAATCTTTTTCATTCATGTGGATCAAGTGACCCAAATCTACTTGCTTACCCCAAGTTAAATAATTCGAGACAATAGTTTAATCAGTTAGCACTGTAATCTAATCCATTTACTAAATAAATATCATGGTTATGATATTTGTACACAACTTGGAATCATGTGCATATGTACTTATTTAATCCAAAGCATCCCATTTATTAAGATTGTGGTTTGGAAGCCACGTACTAATTTGACTTTTAATAAGTCAACAACCCTTTATTAGATTAACCGTTATCAACACATCTAAAATTCTACCCTTAGTTAAAAAAACATAATAATCACCGGGCAAGTCATGTACCCATGACTTGAATTCATCTTACCAATTAAATAGTTTCAAATCTATAATATGGATACTTGCCATACTCATGGGTTATGATTCCTTTGTCCATGGTATTCTCCTATGAATACCTCCAATTTAACATTTCATACTTTAAAATTCTCATATAAGTTCCACATTAAACTACAAGATGTTCTACATATACAAGTATAAGAACCTGCAAACAATAAATCTATATTCCTGCATACAACTATTAAGTGCCAGAAGCACTTACCTTGACTCGTAAGTAGTTGATACGTATTCCATATGTCCGTCCCGTTGCCTCCCAAGTTCGCACCCAAAATGGCATGTACCTATCCTTTCATGTCCACGTTTACATGTCATTATTAGCGAACGTTATAACTCATATTATCAATTACTTTATTCATACATCGAGAAATTCTACACATGGTTCTATATACCACATACGTGTGTTATAGTACATATTCCACCATACACTAAATTAAATACATTCATGCATGCATAATTAACAATGATTACATAACAATACATACAATTTACAATTCATAATGCCATAGACCATTACTAGTAGGTTCAACTACCTTTACTTAGAACAATTTCGTCATTTCATTCTAGTTAAGTAATCATTCAATTATCATCCGGAGATATCATACAACATCACATTTCATGTCTATTACCATAAGATAGCATACAATTTCATCTAGTAGGATAAAATTGGCTTTTCATTAACACTTAGCGTGCACAAAATCATTTAAACACAATGTACAAGTATTTTATATATAGTCTTCCTAGTTCTTGCATAAAATCATGTTTCATGCATACCAAGATAATTCAAATAGCAAGAATACATATTAGTTATGCTCATGCAACATGTTAAACCAAGATTTGGACATAGGTTTTCACCCATGTCATCATCTTCATTTGGACATAGGTTTTCACCCATGTCATCATCTTCATCACCCTCTCTAAGGTTTCACTTCAATCCACCAAATAATGAGTTACCGAGAAATAGTTTAGAACTTCATCCCCGATATTATTTGTACGTCTCATAACATTAAATATTACCGAGTCAACATTTGTACGGAGTCATACCTTTGCGGACACGCTATCCTAAACTTGTAAGAAAATCATGTAACGAAATGCGAAACAAACTTGTCGAGCCCATAACTTGGTCATCCGGACTCCGATCCAGGTGATTCAGGTGTCCATGGAACCCTATTTTCAAGATCTAAACATAACACTTGTTCTTTCAGCTGGAAACAGTCGCTATTGTTGCCGGAAAGACCAAACAGCCGCCGGAAACCCTCCCAGCAAGCTGTTCTGTTCAGGGTAGTAAATATCCGACCTCCAAGCATCTAAATGATGATCCCAACGGTCAAAATCTTCGTATATGTGTTTTGAAGACTCGATCCAAATTTGAGCTCGATCCAACGGTTAGATCTTCGGGAATCATCTGATCTTTGCTGCTATAAACTTCAAAAACGGGATTTCTCCCTTCTCTCTCTTCCTTAGCTCCCAAAACCGAAAATTATCAATGTGAGGGAGATGGAGGCGGCCCTAACATGTTTTAGGGTATTAAAGTTTGCCACTTATCACCCTTGGTCCCTCTTAGTTCAATAGTTTTGACATTTTCAACCCGAAACTTCCAGATTTGCATAAAACGAGCGTTTCTTGAGATGTTTTGTACGAGTCTCTTTAAATGTGCATTCACACTTTTGACAAACACTTCTCTAATAAATAAGTCATTTTATTTTTTTCATGATTTAAAACGGAACCTAATGCAGCACGTCAAGACTTAACAATTTAACCCCTCATGTTTGGATGTTTATATAATTATGGCCAAAATGCATTCTTTTAGGTTAAAATCCTATTTACCCCTTTAACAATGTTCATAATTCTAGTTACCATTCTAACGACAATTACATTCATAACTACTTATTTCGTCATTTTTTCATATACGACTTTTGGGGTGTTACAAGTCTACCCCCCTTAAAAGAGGTTTCGTCCCCGAAACCTTGCTCATTCCTACTTAGCCAATTCTACCTTTAATCCATTCATCTCTTCATTCATGATGCTCATTACATTTCAAAAACACTTGCGACTTATATAAGAGGTAGGATTCATTTTCAACCATAAGTGGATATCTTGTTCTCGCTCTATGAGTCAGGCGTTGAACTTTCATGCATTTATCATTCGTAGTGGGTCATACTATTTCAAACTCACTCATATAATAAAGAAAATATTACATTCTAGCATTTGCCCTACCAATACTTATTGTGGTTTTGAACTCGGTGTTCTATCTTTATTAACCTTTCTAAGTACTTTCGTTAACATATAATAATTTGGACCATTTACTTACTCAATCTTTTTACCTGCATTCATTTTGAATTTAACGCTATCACTGGATACTTATTATTATTCCATTTCCGCTTATCTAGGGCAACCACTACATTCCATTACTAATGTTGCTCCTAATTTCTTTCATATCTTCATAGGAGGTGAGCATAAACTAGTTCACATTACCGTAGACATTCGGATTTTTAATACACTAACATTGCTATCATTTTCATACCCCCTTATCCATACTTGTCATGAGGATTAATTACTAACCTACATTTCTACTGCCACTTGAACTACTTACAACTTTATGTCTAACCATATATTTAATCTTTCGCATCACTTCATTATACTAACCCGGCATGTCGTGCAAGAGTACCATACGTGTGACAACTCGTAATTTAAAACCCTTTCTTGTATCTCGATGTAACATGATTTAACGTTATGTGTTTATATATTAGTAAATGAAAGTCCGTGATTACCTTGATGTGCGATGTGTTATCAATGTGTACGTATAAAATATAGTCTTATACAAGTAGGTATGTAGTGAGTCGGAACCAAGACACAAGGACCCGACTCGAGACCATGCGGTCTCGAGTGAACAGTGTAACAGTGGGCCGGTTGGGCCATTTAATCCATCCGAAAGCCCATTAGGGTGCATCAACTTGGAACGAGTATATAACATTGGTTGATGGCCAACCTTGCCATTTTTGGGCAACCTACACACACTCTCCTACACACACACTCTCCTACTTTCTCTCTCACTAAAACCCTAGGAGCACAACCCTTCTCTCTCTCTCTCTCGGATCAAACCGGTCGACCACAAGAGGGTTCTCGGATTAGCTTGTGCACACCAAGTAAAGCTTCATTCTTCACTTCTACTTCTCTAATCGGTTAGTGATTCATGTTATGTGTTGTATTTCGGTTTGATGATGATGTATGATGAAGTTATGTGATAATATGTTTACTTGTTAAGTTGATGCATGATGAATATGTCTTTCTTGAATGGTCGATATTAAGATTGGTGTTTGAATATGACAAAGATGTTTGTTGATTTAATGGATTCTTGGTTGTTAGATGATACATGCTTAGTTACAACATCTATGATGAACATGATCTCTTTAGTAAAAAGTATAGATTTTTGTATGATAATGAGGAATAAGATACTTGAATGATGAATGTATGAAAAGCTTATGATCATCCGATTTATGTTAGAGATTATAGGACAAAGGTTGTTTTGATATAATATGCAAAGTTGTCGTGACATATAGATCATATGAATACATGTTCTTGTTTGGAGTTAAACGCATGCTAGAACTAAGATTTAAAAGATCATGTTTGTAAAGTGATGAAAACCCTAGATGAAGAACTTGTTGAATATGATATGAATATTTGAAATTTGCTAGATTTGATCCATTTTGGTTAAATGTTAGACAAGAAAACATGTTTGAGCATTGTGGTTGGATAGTACATCATACCATGAAATCGAAATTCTATTGGTTTAGTACAAGTGCCGGCGATGAGCAGGGATGTCAGTCGAGACCCTCTGTCTCGACTCGAGACCACATAGGTGACAGCTCGAGACCCCGGTTGCGACACAGGTTGCGAGTCGAGAATCTCTAGTCTCGACTCGAGACTACACATTACCAACACAGAAGCAGCATAACTCGAGACCACGGTTGCGAGTCCGGTTGCGACTCGAGACCGTCTAGTCTCGACTAGTGCATGTATAACTCGTGACCGCACAGTCTCGACTCGAGATCTCTAATCTCGACTCGAGACCACGTACACATACTCGCTGGATTGGACTTGCATTGTTACGGGCTTAGGTGATTGGGCCGGGCTTTTGGGCTTTGTTTACTTATATACAACTCATAGGTATTATTGTAAACCGCCATGTTTATACGTGTATGCCATGAATAATACCTGTATGCAACTTGCTAGTATACGTGTAGAAAACATACGTGCATTTCTTGGTTTGAACCTGACATGTATGATGACCATGTTAGGACGTGGGTGACCACTAGCATCTAGACTTGACCTTTCTGTGTATCTGCCGAGCAAACCAAGGTGAGTTCACACCCTCTACAAAGCATGGAATTCCCAGGGGTTGGGAATGGGGTTAAGGAACATGGATTCCTCGTCCTTTCTTGGGTAGGACAGTATTGGTTCAGGAATGTAATTCCTCGTCCTCATGGACAGATAACTCGTACTAGACCAAAACTCTATCACGAAGTCCCTCCTTTTTATATCGACTTAATCGCCGGGCCAATGTGTAACACCCCGAAAATTCACGTCCTATAATGTAATGACACGTGTCATAAGTTTGAACGTGCGAAAGAATGTTCAGAAAGGACTAAAGTTGACAAACGTGGAAATTATATGAAAATACGGATTCTAAGTGTCAACAGTGAATAAATATACTTCATAATAACCCTACATGATGTTTATAACATCAAACGAATAAATCATGGATCATACGAAGCTAAAAGTGAGAGATTACAAACTACAGGGGTTAAATGTGTCAACATGTTAAAGATATACCTCTGAGTGACCTTTTGACAAACCCGAAGCTTTGTAAATGTAAATTATGCTCACTAGAATGCATGATTAAAATTTCATAAAGTTTCGTTACCGTATGAGCAAGTTGTGATCAAATTCGTTTACAAGGGTTAAAAGTGTTAACGTTGAAAGTTTGGACTTTTCGGGTTAACCGGAAATGTCCAGGGACTTGGTAAAGTGGGTACAAGTCCTAAAGCCCTTGTAAATAAATAAGAAAGGGTCAAATTGCAATATATAAAGGTTACTTGACCTTTCGGAAGAGCCAAGAGTCAATTATGCAAAGAATGGAAAATGTGAAGGCTGATCAGAAGCCTAGCGGGGCGCTACACTATAAGTGTAGCGGTGCGCTACCAGCCTAGCGGGGCTACACCAGAAGCGTAGCGGTGCGCTACCAGTCTGCCAGCGACCAGAAACAGGCTGTTGCCTGTTTTACGCCATTTCAACCCATATAACCGGTTTTACTTGACCCCTAGACACCCCTAAGCCTCTAGGACACATGTTGCAAGCTTGTGGTTGGTCTTAGACCTTGTTGTCAACATTTTGTGGTGTGTGCACAAGTATAAAAGGCCTTCAATGTCTCATTCTTTCACCATTCTTTGTCTGGCCATTTGAGGAGCTTCCAACCTGCCTTCAAGTGCTCACTAGTCATCCATTGATCACTTGTAAGTTGCCTAACCCTTCTAATTTCAGTTTAGCTTGGTATTTAGCGTAAAAGTCAATATATCGTAATTTACGGTTGACTTCGTGATTAAGTATCGATAGCTCAGTCGTAACCCGAATTGAAAGTACCGTTAGATAGGTAATTATATGGGTATTAAACCCTTGTAAGGGCACGTACCGATTCCAGACCTAACTAGGTCGTTTGTCGAGTCAAAGGTTGACCGAAAAAGTCAACAGAAATGTAATTTATGATTTAATGCACGATTTGCAATCCGAGAGGCGTGTAATCTGTTTTAATCTTAATATAACTTGGTAATAAGTATAAAAACTTGTTTACGCTTGTCCGAATCGACAGATTTCTATTTAAACCCGGTTCGGAACCGAAAGACGCAAAACTTTGACTTTTGCGTTGACTTAGGTTCTGACCCATTTTAATTTGATTCGGTATTGCCTTAGTGCCTCATTAGGATTGGGTTTCATGATAGTACAAGCCTCTGAACCTAATTCGTTAATTACCCGATTCATTCGCGCGTTTCCGTTAAATGCTTAAAAATCGACCATAACGCCCTTTTTACCATAAAACGTGAATTTTGACAATGTGAGTAGACGAGGACCTCGGCTACTGACTTATAAACTTGCCCTCAAAATTTGGCATCAATTTGAGGCCCAGATTAGGAGATATGCGCATTAGCGTAAATAATAAACCTCTTATTAATTAAACGGCGCGATTAGCGCATAGCCTATCTAAACCTAATTTTCGGTACCAAACATTTTCCCCACTGATGTTAAATAATATTTCGGGATTTTTGAAGATTTTTAATTATTTTTAAACTGATCATAAGCTAGGATTAGAGCCTTAATTCGGTAATACCGAATATACCCTTTTCGCGCATAAAATGAGTTTTATAAATCCTTTTGACGCGAATCCAATTGCTACCGATTTTAAATAATAAATAAAGTATTTTGAACCTTATAAACTGATTAGAAACTCATAATTCCCATTTAAACCCGAAAATCGCTTTAAACCGACATTTACGCGTGTTAAGCGCGTAGTATGCGTTAAAACTATTTTAAACACCTAAAGTTAAATACCTACTGATGTAACTTATTAAAATAAGTTATTTTACTGATTTGATCAGGCCCGAATCATAGAAGTCAGATAAATCCCTTTTATAATCTTTAAAATGACCAAAATACCCCTACGGGGCATAATTAAGAATTAAACTCGTTTTGGGCATTATGGAAGGTATCATTATGATATCACAACATAATTTAAGCATATTAACTTAGGAAACCTGTTCGCGACCTATTCGGTTACCCGATGCGCGCTTTTCACGTTCGGTGCGGCTTATGTAACTAGCTTACATAAATTAGCCGAAACGGGTCAAACCTTATTGGGTTTATCCTAAAATCCAGAATGTGTATGAAATACCCATATAAGACAAGTCTCTGAACCTGTCGGGTTTAAATCACATTCTATTCCGGTCTTCGCTTAATCATGCGTACGAACCGTATCTTCCTGTAAGACTAACCGGTCTAAGCTTAGGCTTAATTAAAGACCCGTTAGCATTCTAATTAATTATTTATACCATCATTCCAGACTAGAGCTTTCCGGTAAATTTGTACCTACGCTTACTTAAGCGACTACGGCTGAGTTATTAGATTCTTGCTATTTAAGACAGGAGCTAGCTCAGGTAAATACTCTTAACTTATTTTCCCTATACGGGCTTGGGATACGGTATAATAATACCGCTTGGTCGGGTATTGAATATTTAATCTTAATGAAGGTTAAATTATTGAGGTAACCCGGTTTAATCTGTATTGTTTGAAATAAAAGCCTTTAGGGGTTAATGACCATGTCCCGGATATCCTTGACATCATTGTATTATAAAATGGCCACGTCTTAGGTACGGGGTGTAGGCATACACCTGACAGTTACTAAGTAATAACGGTATCTCACTCTTTTGTGGGTCTATACTTGTGGCGTGTCTGTTAATCTTGACTCGGTTTCTACATCGGGCCCTGAACGTATAACGAACATGTAAATCTGTATACAAGGTTATAAATATAATTGTTCCAAGTTAAAAAGGTTAATTTTGCCTCTGTGCATTTTAATCAAAGTGTCAATATATTTTGTGCCATGTGCATCCAAACCAATGTTTCTTAAACTCTTTTCAAATGAGTCAGTTGAGTGTATTTACCAGTGAAAACTGACGTATTTTCCAAAAGGGTTAAGTGACAGGTACTGAACGTAATTGGCTGGAAGCTCAGGGCGCTAATAAGGAAATCTTGCAAGATTCTAGGCGTCTAAAGTCTGTTGAACAAATGATATGTTTTAAGATCCGCCTGTGGATCCTTTACTTTCCGTTGTAATACTGGATATTACTTTATATTCGGAAATGTAATAATATTTATCTTTTGCTTCCGCTGTGCATTTATATAATTGTGTTGTTTGACTATTGTGTTGCCAACTACGTCACGATACTCCCCACCGGGCCCACCGGTGACACGTGGAAATCGGGGTGTGACACAATGGCGAGCGGGTCATTAGTTAGATAGCGCTATTTAGGTTTGACAAACCTCACACCGTGCCGCAGAGGACGGGCGTGAACTAATGGACTACTGGCACGTCAATGATGATAGACATTGACAGTTCAGGGCACATAAACATGACTACAGTCAGCAGTCGATATGGTAACGAGTCTAGTGTATACATGGGGTAGCCCCCACGGCCGAAATGCCAGATAACTAACATGGGGTAGCCCCCACGACTGTATTGCCAGAGTAAATGGGTAAACAAATCACGTTTTCAACTATGGGGTAACCCCCACGGCAGGATGCCAGTTAAAGGGAACTGTTTTTGGAACAACTTAAAAATGAACACCCAACCGTGAACTCACTCAACTTGTTGTTGACTCGTTACTACATGCTTTGCAGGTCAATAGGTACTTAGCTGGAGCTTGCATGGAAGCGAGTCGTTGTGGGACATGGACAGTTGTGTGCCATGTTAAACTTTGAAACAATTAAACTTATGTTTTGGTTTTTTAAACGTTATGCTTCCGCTTGCAACTTAGACTATGTTTTGTTTGGACACCAATTGTATTGGTTGAACTTTTATAATTACATGCTTGCTTGTTCAATATGATTGGTGGCTGGATCCTGGTCAGTCACGCCTCCAAGCGGTGGTATTCCCCAGGTGGATTTTGGGGGTGTGATAATACGAGTATTAACCAATTAGTTCTAATTTTCATTCAAGGCCCTTAGATCTTCCTCTTCATGACATAAATACTTTCTTAGGCTGACCGTTACAAGTCGATTAATTCATACCATACCATAATTATCCTACCACTCGTTTCATTCATACGTACAAATAAATTTACAGATTCTTCTTATCCATCAAGAATTAAACATTTTACTAACCTCGCCTTCATTGCATAGATCAATGATTTCCGTGAGCCGGATGGATCCGCTTCTTTGAAGGTACCTTCCGTACCAGAATTGGTCTTATTCATTCATGTAATATGCTCCTACTCGTGGGCATCCTTCCATCAGCTCTATTACTATCATCACACCAAGAGGTCCATCATTCTTATCTGTTAAATTAACGGTAAGCACATATAATCTCATATTGCATTCTACACGGTGTTTGTTCACCCATGACTCTTTCACAATTTTCCTTCGTACCTACTAAAACATATCGCCCAATCCATTTCTTGCATACAGATCTTTCATCTTGTAGGTTATTCGCCATTTTTTTTTTTTTTTTGCAGTTTGACTTTTCGAGGTCAAACTAACATTTCTTACTTATCGTAGATGTACCAAAGTATACATTCGTACTTCTTTTCATTCATGCTTACTTGTAAAGACTTCATTACTTCATTTTAGTATTCTTGTCAAAACCTACCCTTCCCGTCCATTCTTATGTTATTTTCCAAGTCGTAGCCCGTCATTCATTCTGACTCTCAAGAGTCATTTAATAATATGTCTAACGTGTATCTTATTTCAAAATTTCTATCTTTCAACTAAATTTTACTACAACAACCGTTTTCAACGGTTATAGTTACTTATTTAGGGAACAAAAATTTTCTTTCTGTTTTTGTTTATTACTTACCTTATTAATTATCGTCTTACTTCGTTTGACTTTCCGAAAGTCTAATTGTAAATACATTCTTACATATGTGTATCAGTTATCCCATTCTGACACATCCATCTCTAGTCGAGCCATAAGCTCCTATTAAAAGTATAACCTTTCTTATACATACCTGATGCTAGTCAAATCCATCGACTGGTTATTCATACCTTACGATGGTTATTTTTTTTCCAATTTGTGACATTGCGTGCGCATACATTATGCTCACCTATAAGTATAAAACTTAACAAATCAAAACATTAAATACCGGGTTCGAAGGGTGATCATCATTTGATCCGTATGACTTATTTGTCCTGTTAACCATTCTTACATACAAACATTTTGAGTATATATATGCAATATTTAAAACATAACTTGGATGATATCCGCTTTTAAGAATATTTACTTGTTTGAGTTTCATTCTTACTTGTTTAATCCGTCTTTACTTACGGATTCAACCTTTAATTCATTACCTTTCATTCTTACTGGTCTGATCCGTGTTTGCTTACGAATCCAACCTTTCATTCTTACTGGTTTGATCCGTGTTTGCTTACGGATCCAACCTTTCATTCCTTACATGTTTGAATCCATTTCTCGGATTCAAACATTTTCATCCATTTCTCGGATTCAAACATTTTCATCCGTACTTTTCTTTCTTTCATTGTATCATTTATCATTTCATTTCTTATGATACATTTTCGTATCAAACTTCTACATTCAACTTCAAGTGTTGTGTCCCAACACTTCATTCCATATTCTATTTCATGTATCGCGACACTCTACATTCTATTTCTAGTGGTGTTCTCACCCTTATTTCTTAAGTTTGATTCACATTCAATCGTAAGCTTAAACTTTTCATTCTTATCTTTCTTTCTTACATTTGATCCGATCCTTTAAGAATCATTGGACCCCATTTTTACTAGTGTGACCGGACATAAGTGAGATGATTCTCATGTTTTCTGGAGCTTCCTATGCTTCTTGCGCACTGGCCAGGCGCGCTATCCACATACTAGTCTCGAGTCATCATGGGAATCATCATCTTATATCCGAAGGAAACCATTCTCAGTTCGTGCCCCATTTATTTAAATCCTTCTAGGGTTTCATTCTCGTCCTTGAAGATATACTATCTATCGGTACATACAAATTTTCTTAAATTTCGTGTACCTGAGGTTCAATGCTTGCCTTATCACTTGCCTTCACCTCTTTGCTAGTCCGCGACTGCGCAACATCCTCATTGTCCATGCAGGCTCACCTTAAAACATCCATCATTATTAATATCATTACACCTATACTTACTTGTATTAAGTTTTACCTTTTGGTCTTGATCGAGTCTCGGATTGTACGGATTACTAATCACAAGAGCACACAGGTTTGAGTTCAAGTACTTACCTCCTCATACTTGATTTCTCTCAAACCAGGGCTCTGATACCAACTGTAACGCCCATAAATTTTCTAAACATTCTTACTATGATTTGCGGAATGTAGGCCCATTTTTTTAGCTTCAATTTCTAGAAACAATTATAGTGTCTTGACTTTCATTTGATAGTTACCATCATTTAAAAACTTACATATTCCATTCCAATTTTTATAAATTTCGGCATGACCCGTTCGTATTACGGATCAACGTTACGGCAACAAAACATGTTTACAATCCATTTTACAACTCTAAACTTGAACATAAACAAAACAAGACACTACGTCTGACTCATGAAGCTTACACGATTTAAAACTACAAAATGCCGTAAAAGGCAAGTAAAACATGATGACCCGTCTAAGTTGGCGATATAACCTGACGGATGGACGAACTGACATTGCTTACCCGATCTCAGATTTGTCACCAAACCTTGTTCCATTCATCAGTCCGCGAACCTCTAGTTCCCATTATACCTGAAACCCAACATGCACGTTATGAGTTCTATATATAATATATATTAGATAACTCAAATAGGTGGATTCTGATCTATATTTTTCACAAACTTCCAACGAACTCGACTCCTTTAATTTCATAGTCCACTATCACTTCCAACTTGTGAATCAACCTCCAATAGAATTCACAATTAAGCCACATGTGATAAAAATCTCATTCAACTATTAGACCATTAATATTTATTTCTAACAGATCCAAAGATTTCATTAATGCTTTACTTAGCCAGAATCCAAATCTTTTTCATTCATGTGGATCAAGTGACCTAAATCTACTTGCTTACCCCAAGTTAAATAATTCGAGACAATAGTTTAATCAGTTAGCACTGTAATCTAATCCACTTACTAAATAAATATCATGGTTATGATATTTGTACACAACTTGGAATCATGTGCATATGTACTTATTTAATCCAAAGCATCCTATTTATTAAGATTGTGGTTTGGAAGCCACGTACTAATTTGACTTTTAATAAGTCAACAACCCTTTATTAGATTAACCGTTATCAACACATCTAAAATTCTACCCTTAGTTAAAAAAACATAATAATCACCGGGCAAGTCATGTACCCATGACTTGAATTCATCTTACCAATTAAATAGTTTCAAATCTATAATATGGATACTTACCATACTCATGGGTTATGATTCCTTTGTCCATGGTATTCTCCTATGAATACCTCCAATTTAACATTTCATAATTTAAAATTCTCATATAAGTTCCACATTAAACTACAAGATGTTCTACATATACAAGTATAAGAACCTGCAAACAATAAATCTATATTCCTGCATACAACTATTAAGTGCCAGAAGCACTTACCTTGACTCGTAAGTAGTTGATACGTATTCCATATGTCCGTCCCGTTGCCTCCCAAGTTCGCGCCCAAAATGGCATGTACCTATCCTTTCATGTCCACGTTTACATGTCATTATTAGCGAACGTTATAACTCATATTATCAATTACTTTATTCATACATCGAGAAATTCTACACATGGTTCTATATACCACATACGTGTGTTATAGTACACATTCCACCATACACTAAATTAAATACATTCATACATGCATAATTAACAATGATTACATAACAATACATACAATTTACAATTCATAATGAGCTGAGAAACAACCAGAATGCTGGTTTATATTCAGCCATCAGAGAATCTGGTCTTCAGAATGATTGGTCCTTTGCGTGTTACGTTTCACAAGAAGAACCGAAATCTTGGAAAGAAGCCTTAAAGGATAATTCTTGGGTTGAAGCCATGCAGGACGAACTGCAGCAATTTCAAAAGCTAGGTGTTTGGAGCTTGTTGAAAGGCCAGAAAACTACAAGAAAATTGGCACACGCTAGGTTTACAAATGCAAGAAGGATGATCGTGGAGTAGTTATTCATAACAAGGCGAGATTGGTTGTTCAGGGATTTCGCCAGATCGAAGGCATTGACTACAATGAAGTTTATGCACCTGTTGCACGTCTGGAAGCTATTCGGATCTTTCTAGCTTATGCTTCTTTCAAAGGATTCAAAGTCTACCAGATGGACGTCAAAAGTGCTTTTCTTCACGGTATAGTTCAAGAAGAGGTGCACGTCGAACAACCTCCAGGTTTTGAAGATCCTATTCACCCCGATCGGGTCTGGTTGCTCAACAAAGCTCTTTATGGTTTACATCAAGCACGTAGGGCTTGGTACGCAACCTTATCCAACTATCTTCTGGAGAATGGATTTCGGCGAGCTCTTATTGATTGCACACTCTTTATCAAGGAACAAGATGGAGATCTTCTGCTGGTGCAGGTATACGTTGACGATATAATATTTGGTTCTACTAATGATTCCTTGTGCAGGCAATTCGAACGTGTTATGCAGGAAAAGTTCGAGATGAGCGCTATGGGGGAGATGAATTTCTTCTTAGGCCTACAAGTTCAACAAACAGGGTCTGGGATATTCATCCATCAGACTAAATATGTTGGTGACATCTTGAGCCGATTCCAGATGTCAGATGCAATGCCCATTGGTACCCCACTTCCACAGAATCACGGGATTACTCCGGATTTTAAGGGTGAAAGCATCAACTCCTCATACTATCGCGCTATGATCGGATCTCTCATGTATCTCACAGCCTCGAGGCCTGACATCATGTATCCAACGTGCCTGCTCACAAGATATCAAGCCAACCCGAAGGCCTCTCATCTGTCTGCTGTTAAAAGGATTTTTCGCTATTTGAAGGGTTACCCTGACACCAGTCTTTAGTACCCTAGAGATGATAGCTTCGACTTGATTGCATACAGTGATTCTGATTTTGGTGGTTGCAAAACTGATGGCAAATCAACAACAGCTGGATGTCAATTCTTAGGAAATCGCCTGGTCACGTGGCAGTGCAAGAGCAAACATGTGTTGCTACATCAACTTGTGAAGCAGAATACATTGATGCCTCTAGTTGTTGCTCCCAAGTTCTTTGGATACAACAACAAATGCGCGACTACGGTTTTGAATTCCTATCTACTCCTATTTTTGTTGATAATAATGCTGCCTTACAGATAACTAGAAATCCTGTGCAGCATTCCAAGACCAAACACATCGAAATTAAACATCACTTCATACGTGATTGTTTTGACAAGAGATTAATCGATGTTGTTAAAGTTCATACCGATCACCAACGTGCCGACCTGTTTACAAAAGCCTTTGATAAATCACGTTTTGATTTTCTACTTTTGGTCAATGGCATTAAGGTGATACCCGAGTAAACTTCTTTAGCTAATCGTTTTTGTAAATATTTTCTTTATAAACTCTAAAAATTCAAAAAGATTTTCGTTTTCGTAACCTTTTAGCATTTTAGGGGGAGTAAATTCAAGAAAATACAAAAACATTTGAAAAACCAAAAATCCAAAAAGATGTCTTTACTTTCTGTCTTTACGTTTGAAAAATTCAAAATTCAAAAAAATGAGAAAACCAAAAATGAGTTTCTTGGATAAAGGAAGATGATGATAATCACTGGTGTGGTCGGTCAACGTGTTCAAAAATGAAAAACAAATTTTTTTTTTTTGAGAAATGATAAGTATCTCTACTAACGATGTATCGGCAGGCTCACAATCAGATTAAAATGTGCAGGATGATACAAACCTAACAGACTTCAAGTCAGGTGGAAACCATTCATTGGCATATGGTCTTGGTACCGAAATTTCGTTTGAGAGATTGCCGAGCGTTAGTTGTAAATAGTTGAAGGACCTAGTTGTTAACTAGAGGTCTCTACATACAATTATAGATGTCCTTGCATGTAATTATAGGTGTCCCTACATGTAATTAATATTTACTTGTTGGTCCCTCCTTCCCCTATAAATAGAGGGATCCTCTTCATTTGTAAAGACATTTTTCATGAATACAAGTTCAGATTTCCTTTCCATTTCATACCTGTCTCTTTTACATGGTATCAGAGCTAAAGGTTTCTTAGCTCACGAGTGTCTTTCGGGTGACCATTTCCGGCTAAATTTCCGGTCACCACCTGTCCCGTATATCCTTCTACTCCTTAGACCCATTCTAGATCTGCCCAAACACACACACCACTCCAGTCCACTTCAGATCTGCTCAAACACCCAAAATCACCACAACCCGTCACCTATTTTCTTAGATCCGACACTTTTTCCGGTGAGTTAAACTACACCGCCACCACCACTGTGCTCGGAATCACCCGATCTACAAAGCCCCAAAAACCATACCACGAACCACCGCCACACGCGCTCCCACGCGCCACCACTCTCCGCCGTCGGTCCTCCACGCGCCGGCGCGTGGCTCCGCCACCAGTCGCCGTCTTCTTTTTAGTGCAGTCGGAATTCCTTCCCCGTCAGTTCCGTCTGGTTAGTTTTTCAATCCAAGCATTTTTTGTTTTCTGCCTCGGTTCACGTGCTCGAGTTTCAGTTCGTTTTTTGGGTTAAACAACTTTTCAAATGGGAGACGAACAAACTCACACCATTGCATGCACCAAGGAGGAGTATGATTTGCTTCAACGGTTCCTTGCTTTTTGGTCATCGGGTCCTCAAACCAACTCAGTACAACCAGGTACGTTTTCTGGCTTTGACTTATCCTTGATTATTGATTCGGGAGCTACTCATCACATGACTGCGAATCAAGGAATTCTCACTAGCCATCATAATACCTCTTACCCACCGGTTAAACTTGCAGATGGTTCCTCGTGCCCCGTACGCGGCATTGGATCCATTCAGAACCCAGATAGCCTAAACATGTCTTCTGTTCTTCTTGTTCCTAACTTCCCTGCCAGTCTTTTATCTGACAGTCGGATTACTAAACGAAATAATTGTTCCGTTACCTTTTATCCTACTCATTGTACCTTTAATGAACTAGGTACTAACCGAGTAATTGGTACCGGCCTCGAATCAGGAGGTCTCTATCGAATGTCTTAATTGTCGCGTCCCAAAGAAAACATCTGTGAGTCTAGTATCTTTGAAACTCATTGTCGGTTAGGCCACCCCTCAGCAGCCGTCCTACGACAAATGAGACCTGGCATCTCTATTCCCGATAACTTCCATTGTGAGTCATGTCAGCTCGGTAAACATACTCGACGTCCTTATCCCCCAAAAGTGTCAAGCCGAACCATTTCCATATTTGAACTTGTCCATTCAGATGTATGGGGTCCATGTCCAGTTAAGACTACATTGGGCTTTCAATACTTTGTTACTTTCATTGATGATTATTCTCGTGCCACATGGGTTTTACCTATTGAAATCCCGTAGTGAAATCAACTCGATCTTTCGTGAATTCCATGCATATGTCAAGACCCAGTTCAAAACATCCATCCAAACCTTACGCACCGATAATGCTAAAGAATATATGTCCACCGATTTCTCTACATATCTCAAATCACAAGGTATTATTCACGAGACTTCTTGCGCATATACATCTCAACAGAATGGTGTTGCTGAACGCAAGAACCGCCATCTGTTGGATGTTACTCGCACACTCATGATTCATTCTCATGTTCCTCGTCAATTTTGGGGTGATGCTGTCCTTACTGCGGCTTATCTGATTAATCGTATGCCATCGTCTGTTCTTCATGGTCAAACCCCGTTCTCTGTTTTATTTCCTAGAGGAACTCCGTTTCCTCTTGAGCCTCAAATTTTTGGAAGTGTAGCTTATGTCCATGATCATCGTCCCGGAGTCCCTAAAATCGACCCTCGAGCCATTCGTTGTATCTTTGTGGGTGACTCACGTGTCCAGAAAGGTTATCGGTGTTATAGTCCTTCTCTTCGTCGATATTTTACCAGTGCTGACGTCACCTTTGATCAGTTGTGCCCTTTCTTTCCAGAATCTTCCATTCCAGTTTCTGACCTGTTTCCTGATCCTGATATACCTGAGTCTCACATCATTCCTACCTTTCCTGTGTCATCTATTCCTTCTACCCCTTCGGCCTCAGACACCACAGTTCCAGCTCCTATAGCTTCGGGCCTTCCGACAGATCCTCCGCCATTACTCTACACATATTCTCGACGAGGTAAGGATCAGACCTCAGCGACCCTTGATCCCCAGCCTACCCATCCCTCTGGTACGTCCTCAGCTCCGCCTGCCATGACCGAACCTGACACACCCTTTCCAGATACTACCTCAGGTACCCCTGCTTATGACCCTCCGGGTGCACCATATCCCGATATACCCATTGCCTTCCGTAAGGAACCTAGACGTTCCACTCGTTATCCCATTCAGAATTATATTGCCTAAGCTCATCTCTCTACTGAGTCACATGCCTTTACCACTTCCCTGGATTCCTACCCGATTCCCAAGAATGTGATGACAGCTCTGGCTCATCCAGGATGGCGTCAAGCCATGGAAGACGAGATTGGGGCCTTACGGGCCAATCAGACTTGGGATCTTGAACCACTTCCTCCTGGTAAGCGTGTTGTTGGTTGTCGTTGGGTTTTCACAATAAAACTTAACCCTGATGGTTCACTACATCGTCTGAAAGCTCGTCTGGTAGCTAAAGGTTATTCTCAAGCTTATGGTATTGATTATGACGAGACTTTCTCCCCGGTTGCCAAGATGCCCTCTGTGCGTATTTGTATTGCTCTTGCTGCCATTCATCATTGGCCGCTCCACCAGCTTGATGTCAAGAACGCCTTTCTCAATGGTGTTCTTGAGGAGGAGGTTTATATGGAGCAGCCACCTGGGTTCATTGTTGAGGAGGAGGCCTCAAAAGTATGCAGACTACGCCGTTCCCTATATGGTCTCAAACAGTCTCCAAGGGCATGGTTTGGTCACTTCTCTAGTGTTATGGGAGAGTTTGGGATGGTTCGTAGTGCATATGATCACTCTTTATTCTTCAGATATCATCAGGGACGAAGGATCATCTTAGCTGTCTATGTGGATGATATCATAGTCACAGGGGATGATGAAGATGGGATTACCAAGCTCAAACAGTTCCTTCAGTCTCAGTTTCAGATTAGTGACTTAGGTCGGCTTCGGTACTTCCTTGGCATAGAAGTATCTCGTTCCCCACAAGGAATACTTCTCTGTCAACGAAAGTATGTCCTTGATATGCTAACTGAGTTTGGCTTACTGGGTTGCAAACCGGTTGACAGTCCTATGCTTCCTACAAGAAAGCTCCTTCCAGAGGATGGAAGTCCAATGAAAGATCCCGAGCGATACAGACGACTGGTCGGAAAACTTAACTACTTAACTGTCACCCGGCCAGATATCTCCTTTGTCGTCAGTGTCCTAAGTCAATTCATGGCCACTCCATACACAGGACACTGGGATGCTGCTCTCCGTGTCTTAAGATATCTCAAGAGCACACCAGGCCTAGGGATCTTATATTCCGATCAGGGTCATTGTCGTGTGGGTGCTTTCACAGAAGATGGAGATGGACGTATATCTGGATTCTCAGACGCAGATTGGGCAGGCTGTCCTATTTCCCGTCGATCCACCACTGGGTACTGTGTTTTCGTTGGAGGAAATCTTGTTTCCTGGAAGAGTAAGAAACAACATACCGTATCTAGATCAAGTGCCGAATCAAAGTACAGAGCTATGGCAGATGTTACATCAGAGATGATATGGGTTCGTCATCTTCTCAGAGAACTTGAGGTTATCTCTGAAGACTTGATGCGATTATACTGTGATAATCAATCAGCTATACATATAGCCAAAAATCAAGTATTCCATGAGAGAACTAAACACATTGAGGTTGATTGTCACCTAATCAGAGATCGGATAGTCGGTACTCAAAAGGATCCTCCATCGATTCAGCCAATCCATGTTAGGACGGAATTCCAACTAGCGGATATCTTCACGAAACCACTCCGGAAGGCACAAATAGACTTCATATGTAACAAGTTGGGCATGATTAACATCTATGCTCCAACCTGAGGAGGAGTGTTAGTTGTAAATAGTTGAAGGACCTAGTTGTTAACTAGAGGTCTCTACATGCAATTATAGATGTCCTTGCATGTAATTATAGGTGTCCCTACATGTAATTAATATTTACTTGTTGGTCCCTCCTTCCCCTATAAATAGAGGGATCCTCTTCATTTGTAAAGACACTTTTCATGAATACAAGTTCAGGTTTCCTTTCCATTTCATACCTGTCTCTTTTACACCGAGGTTCTGAGATATTCGGTCTTTATGCTGCTTATCATCTGGGTATCATGGTTGTATCTTCTACCGAAAAATATAACGGAGACGAAGTCTAGATCTTCCATGATACTATACATACGTGTACATATTGCATACGACCTCAATAAGTGATCAACAATCACATTTCCAAACAAATAAGTGATAAAATATCACATTTATCCGGGAGTCAAGTTCGTCTCTTTGCTGTACGATGTACTGACCTGTTCACGGACTTGCTCCTGTGCCCTCATGCATATGAAAATCAAGTTCCTCATCAATAAGTGATTCTATCACATAGGGCTTGTTTTCAAATCAAAATAAGTGAGTTTCTCACATTCTTTTATACGGTCAAACAGATGATAAATGGTATACTCACCGGTAAGATGAACTCTCGTGCATACCTTGATACGGGAATGTGTCGTGAGTGGATTCGCAACGACTTGTAAGTATAATCCTTACCGTAAATCGTATCTCCGAATTGTGATTACGTCTGATCAGTTTGAGCTTATGTGAACAATAATACCGATAATCGAGGTAGTATACTTATCCAGAGCTTTAAACAGAACAAAAATCATGTTGACTAAGACCGTAAGCTGGTATGATTCCTTTTCCTTGAAATTCGCAAAAAGATTGCACTTGTACAGTTGCTTATTGCTTTTTTTTAGTTTATCGCACTTTAAATTCAGTTTTAGTGTAAATTGTAAAGTTCGTTTTTTATTAAGCCGAAGTTGTTGCTTAGTGTTATCTGCCGGAAGCTTGAAACCTACTTCATAAAACGCCTTTGCATTTGATAAACTCCATCATAATGAAAATCTGTTCAGTATGCAAAATTTCAAAATTTTCAAGACTTGGTGTATTTTGAAAAATGGTGTCGACGAAAGTCCAAGTGTCGACAAAACCCCTCTTATGTCGACGAAACCCTATGGTCAAAATCAATGCTTTTCAACTTGGTCAATTTTGGTCAAACCTGATTTGGTGTTCGACGAAAGCCCCACGTTTCGTCGAGGTAACGACGAAACCCCCTGGCCCAGTTATGTTTCGTCGTGGGATAAATGTTCAGGCCCAGTCCAAGCCCATACAAGGGAGTTTCGTCGAGCCCACCTAGAGTTTCGTCAAAATGGAAGTTTCGTCGAAATCAAAGATATTTAAAAGCGGTCCCAGGTCAATTATTGTTCACTTTTTCAAACCATATCCCTGTTTCTCCTTCTTCATCACTCAACCGCCATACCCATTAACCATCTCTCAAAACCCTTTGTTTTATCAAAGTTTTTCTGAAAATCAAAGGTATACAAAAAGAACATGTTCATGTTTTGAACATTATGAACCGTCTGCTTTTGTTCGAAACCCTCGGTGACCCACTTTACTTGTTGTATTCATGTTCTAAAACCTATGCTTGTTTTGATTTCTTATATAAACAGATAGATTTAGGATGGTTACATTGTTTGATTCTTGATTCGGGGTGGGTTTCAGGTAACAAAAACAGGGGTTGTTTGTTTGTTTGTTGTTTGGGTTGTTTTGATGGGTTTCGGTCAAATCCATGTCGGTTTTACATCAGGGTTGTTTTCAGTTTTGGTTTGGGTTAACAAAAGGGTGTAGATGTCTGTGTTTGTGGTGTGTTTCTTCAATTTACCATAAACGGCGAAACCCCCAAATTTACGAAACCCTAACTGTGACGAAAACCCTAATCTTGACGAAACCTTCTGTTAACGACGAAACCTGAGTTTCTTCAAAATGGACATGACGAAAACCCCTCAATGACGAAACCCTCTTTAAAATTGGACCTTTCGTCGAAGGACTGTCGACGAAACCCCACTAGTCAACGGTCAACTCTGAATTTTGTTGACCAAGGGAGTTTCGTCGTGCAGTAGGGAGTTTCGTCGAGATCATGAGGTTTCGTCGTCCATGCCTTAATGAAATTTTCAGTTTGGTGTTTGTTCACAGAAGATGTGTATGTATATGTTAAATGTCAATTGTATACATGAACTTGTATACATACATGTCTAAATGCATATGTGATACCATTGTTGCTTATTGTGGACGTTTTAAGTTTCAGATGGCACCGAAAGAAGGAAAACGTAAGAAACCGACTAAGAAGGAAAACAAGTTGGAAGAGGAGATAATGTCTGAAAAGCGTCATAATCAAATTGCTTTTCTGGATCCGGAAGGAAAGATATCCGAACTGAAAGAGATTACTCAATGGATCCGGGAGTCGCGGATCAATCATGCTGTTACATTCTCAACGCCTGTCTACAAATCACTTATCAAAGCCTTCTGGAATACCGCAAGCGTGGTACAGGTTGATGGAAAGGAAGTTATACAGGGACGAGTGAATGATCTGGATGTTATAGTCTCTCCGGATATCTTGAATGATGTTTTACAGTTGCAAGATCATCCGGACGCTTCGTATTCTGTACCTATCATGTGTACGCGTGGATATTTATTACGGATGAAGTGCACTGGTGATATCTTCAGCAATCAGATTAACAAGGGAGATCTGCCTCTACGTTACAAGTTCCTCTTGCACGTTCTGATTCAGTGTATCAGTAACATACGTGCAGGATACGACATGGCAGGGAACGATCTTGTAGGGCTTATGGTGGCTTTGGTTCTGAACAAACTGTCACGATCCCCGACCCACCCTGGAAGGAATCGGAAGCCGCGAACAGCCAAGTGGTACCGGTGATTATTTTGAAAAATATCGCAGCGGAAATTTCATCAGGACCGTGAGTTAGGAAAAATATCAGAGTTTAGAAAACACCGGATTTTATTTATTAAATAGATGGGATAAACCCATGTTTTACAAAGGTAGCTTAATAAGAGATAAACCCAATTACATAAAACAATATTTCTTAATTTGATTTAATTAATAAAATAAGCCACTTCTTGAAGCCTTTCAGTGCCGTATCCATCTCTTACTCCAATCTACTGTAATTACCTGAAACGCGTTTTAAAAAGGTTTTGTCAGCAGGAAATACTGGTGAGTTCATTCATTTTTCATAAAACATATTTGTTATAATTCACAGCATTAAGAGTTTTTACATTTGCTTCTTTAAGATTGGCAAAGACTTAATCACTGCAAAGTATAACTAGAAAACAGTGTTATAAATTACAGTATTAAGAGCGATTAAACTAAAATCGAACAAGCAATGAAATACTAAGCGCACTAGCTCCCCGGCAACGGCGCCATTTTGACGTGGCCGTGTCGTCCCGATCAGTCAAAAACCCAATTAAACCTAGGTAGCTAGGGTAAGTCGGGTATCGTATCCACGAAGAGCAGGTGGTCAGTATCGCACGACCCGTTCGATTAGTTAGACTATTTACAAATAATGTACAAGATGATTATGAAGTTTGCTAATTTTATTTATTAAATTAGTTTAAAAGGATATCGGAGTGAACCGACAAATTGATATTATATAAAACGATGATTTGTTAACGAAACTTTCAAAACTAAACTACTTAATTGAAAACAAGAATTAGGAATACGGATCACACCCGGTTTCGGTAATTGTAAATCCTAGGGTTCCTACATGTTTTAATTCAACTCAATTGCATACGATTAGCGGATTTAGTGTACCGTGACTTAGGTGCCAATAACTATCAACGTCCCGAAGAACGGACAAGAATACACTTTGTAATCAACACAAGTAAATCCTAACCACGACAATGCATAACTACACATAACCATTTCGCAAAGTCATAACTTTTAACATCGTTCGACAATTTACGAATACGAAACAAATGTAAACTATTGTCAATGGTTTCAAAAATCAATACAAGTTGTCACAAAGTCGAATCAAAGAACAAATGCATAAACCCTAGAAATATACAACTACCTACACCGGGGTGAATCCGAAGAGACTAGCCGCGCATGTCGGTTGTGATCCTTGAAACCCTCACGTGATTTTGTTCGAACCTCGTGTCTGCCTATGTCGGCTGCCTCCTCCCTTCTTGCCGTCAAAAGATGATGATCTGTGATGATTTTAGAGCCCCCCAAAAGTAGAATAATGATTGTTGCTCAAAAATCGATCCCCCTCTATGCGTTTCTCCCTTCTTGTAACCGTCCACGTAACTCCCTGTCATAAGTTGCTGCTAATTTTCGAGTGTAATCAATGTTGAAGTTGGGCTTATTTTCGAGCCCAAAAATAATGTTTTATGGCAGCCACTCTTTCGAAAATAAAATACATATGGCTGCCCAAAACTTTCGTTTGTAATGATGATGTGGGCCTTGCTTCCCAAAAGTCCATGAAATAGGTTTTTTTTCTAAAACCTTAAATCCATCAACCCTTTGACCACGTGACTAGCTGCCAAATTCTCACAATTGTGATGTGATATCCTCAAAAGTCTATAGTCTGCCACCACTTTTGTTTGTTTCATAAAATCTGCCAAGTGCCAACACAATTGTATATGTATGCGTGTGTATGTAACTATGTATATTGCCTCCAAGAATCATTAATTAATTAATTAATTAATTAATTAATTAATGTCTTTCTCTCCATCACGTAAATGGCTCCAAAAAGTGATTGGAATTTAGTGTGTTCACATTGTAGGTTACATTTTGCACCCTTCCTCAATCATGTTCCGCTTTATCTTTAAACTCCGTAACTTCACCACATTACGCAATTTAACCTGCACAACCACAATTTCTCTTAGTTAACTTATTCAATACATATAATTACTTAAAACTAAACAAAACACGTAAGATAGACACTTTAAAGCCCGAGTTTCACCCTCTCCATCAGCAGCACTTAAACATTCATTGGATAGTTTCAATCGATCGGACATTGAATCGTAGCAGCGATCGAGTTAATACCCGGTATCGTATCAGAATTCGAGCTAGTGTGTGTTTGGTAGTAATCAGGTGATATCTCGAAGTATAAAACGAATTTGTTCGTCGTTCCAACGCAGGAATTCAAGTCCCACACCCCTCTATTTATACTGGAAAGTTGTCCCTGTCGCGTGGCGCGATGGCGCCTCTTCTAGCATAAGGTAGCCACGTGTCTTGGTAGTCTAGCTGAGTCGACGGTTCATTAAATTTCAATTTCGACAACAAACTGTGTGGATATTACTAACGAGGGAATACCCCCTGAGTTTTAGGGGCCCTGATCCTGATTCTGATTGTTCTGAGAATTTTAAGGTTTATGCAGGATCACTTAGGGGTCTTAATTAGGGTTTCTTATTTGTACAAAATATAATATATATAATAAGAAATAATAGTTTTGATGAGAGTTGTTATGGTTTGGGACAAAAAGGAAATAAAACGATGAGAAAAGAAAATAGACCCACTTTGTAACTTTAGGGTTCAACTAGAAAATCTCTTGGTATAAATTTTGGGTATAACTTTTGAGCTATTTAAATATATATATATAATTGTAAATGTGTTAAAGTATAGTACCCTTAATTCAACCTTATCCCGATGTCAAGAGACAGAACCCCAATGAACTTAGTCAGGCAGAGCCTTGACATGTGTTATGGGGCTCAGATCAATCGGAAAGGGTAGCGGTGATTGGGAGTTAAAACACTTTAAAACGAGAGAGGGCTTTGGTGTAAAATATTAAAGAGAAAAATTTGAATTTATAGAATGAGGGGAAGAGCCGAACGAAAGAAAGATGTGAGCACTTTGATTTCTATCCATGAATATATATATAGTTGTAAGGTCACTTATTGGCCAAGAGAAATAATATTTCTTATGTTACTCAATTTGACACGTACACATCATTTGAATTTATATGCATACACGATATCTCAACATGCATTTATAGATTATTTCATTCTCACCTTTAGACACGTAGCTATCTATCTAATTGATATGTTTTATTATTTCATTATTTTATTTTGATTCCTTTTCTGACTATGATTAACTCGACACCTACCCAAATTTCAAACATCTCAATTGTTTAACTTTATTATTGTTTTATTATTATAAAGCTACGTACATAAGAAATTTTAATATTAGTTTATTAATTTTTCTATTATAATTAATCCACCTGCTTTACTTATTTGGTGTGTATAACTTGTAAAATATAATGTTTTAGAAAAAAATAAATATGTTATTTAGAACGGGAATATTTTTGTCTATATTTTGAACCAAGTTTCATTAAAAACAGAGTAGGTTCAAATATCATATATTTTTATCATTTAATAATTGAACGGTTCATGGGTCCGTCTAATTACTTCATATTTCTAATCTTCAACTTACCCGTAATCTACCCGTCTAATAATATAAGTTTTTTTTATATACTTTTATTTTATTTAGAAAGGTCACCCATATATAGGACAATTAATTATATTATTTCAACCAACTATATAAAATAGTGTTTAAAACTATTTGGGTTGAATATTTATATTAAAATATAAACTAGTTACTAGTGGTTAATAAATTTAACCAAACCTATAATTCTTATATAAAAATAGGAATGTTACATCCTCCCCACCTTGTTTTAAATCTCGTCCTCGAGATTTAGGTTACGATATTTCTTTTAGACTTATGTCATATTTTAGTAAATAAAAACAATATTTAAGGTAGATGACACGGAATTAAAATTTCAAATTTTGTGAATACGAGTTGTACCTTAAGTAGGATTTAATGGTTCAACTGAATTAGTTCAAGAAAGTGATGACAATCGAATGAGATGAAATGATATAATTTCCAAAGTGACTAGGTTCAAGCCAAAAGATATATGATCAATAGATATTTTAAAATGAATGTTAAGGACTTTTAGAATTAATAAAATTCTTTAAAAGAAAGCTTACTTTGATTGGCAACTGAGAAAGGCTTAGAATTGACAGGTTTCAAATTCCGGGCATGTGTGATATTAGATTATAATTATAACTTTTAAATAATTACAGCTGTCTATTTGGAATAAAGTACATAGTCTTTATTGTCTGCTCCTTGTAATTATAGTATAGTATAGGATTAAATTTGTAATATAGATATAGAACAATAACTATAATTATATTACAAGTTTCACGACTTCCTATATTGTTTTTTTTAAGTGCTATTTAAAAGAAAAGAGGATATAAATACTATAGTCCTAATATGCAGTGAAATATGTAGCCTATAGGTTGTACTAGTGCATAAGGTATGTATATTTTTATAATTGTAGTTATATGTGTGTTTTCAAGAATTACACCCTGTTAATTCTAGCATTTCTGTGGTTCATAATACCTGTATATATACGTATTTGTAATTAATACGTATCATAACACTTGAGTACGTATAATACCATTTTTTAATTAAAATATACTAAATAAGTATGATGACTTAATTTATATACATTAATTAGTCATTATCATGGTTGGATATTGGTTAGTGCTGCTTTGTTTAAGCATAGGTGATCAGCCCATGCCTAACTAAGGCTAGGCTACCCAATACCTGCCCCTGACAATAACCCTAGTACTTTAAAAATAATACTAACACTACTACTATTAATATATTATTACTAATAATAAAACTAATATTAATTACCAATAATAAATAACTAAACATAAATTTAAATGAGAGTATACCTCAAACATAATTTTATAAAAATATAAATTCTTCACCTCAATGGTTTAACAAGAATATTAATACTATATTGTAAATTAGGTAAATTCATTGACTCGATATTAAAGAGTCATCGTTTTTCATTAGTGCGGTTCACCGTGCAAAAAGCGGAATGATATTTGAGTTTGGATAAAATAACAAATCGGAATGAAGCCCTCCAGTGGTCTTCATAAAGCAAACGTATCACATGCGCAACAAACAGTGCATGTGTAATGTGTGGATTTACCAAGAAATGAAATAGATCAATATTTGGTAATATGAAAGAAATCCTCATGGTATGATGACCATTAGAGGAAGTAGAAACACGAAAGTCAACTCTTTATATGCAGAAGTCATAATTTCAATGAAAGAAATATAAGAACTTTATCTGGATTTTCGTGTGATAATCGTTGTTAAGTGACATTACCAAGGAATGTTGAATGAAATGAAATAGGGGAGTTGCAAAGGTATGTGACTCCTTTTGTAGTGATAATAATTATGACTCTGATTAAACCGTGCACTGATTGTTGTGAAATTTTGTTTCAACGTACCTCAGTGATATTTATGTCGTTTGTAGGATCATGTGGCCAATTGCTGCTTTTTTTATTAGTAGTTCTTCCACTGACAGGATTCGCATTGGTGTCGTCGTGTCCAATCATATTTTCAAAAGGTCTTGCCTTGAAAGTCGTGTGTGATATATTTCGACGTCTGTGTATAATTAAATTTTCATGTGTTTTCTTGTGCACTAGCACAATTTTACATGCTTCTTACTTGCGTTAATAATTTATGATAACGTATTGGAAATTCTTATATTTTTTGATGGCGTCCCAACTTAAAGGGTTTCCATTGTTATTATTGTCGCTCGAGTTACGAGGCAGATAATCAAACGAAATAATGTTTGATATCGAAATTATAGATATATGCAAGAGATTCCTGATAAAGAAATCTAGATTTATTATTGACACATATGCTTGTGCTTTATTCCTAATTGACTTTTGGAATTTCTTATAGATATACATATCTATATAATCATATATTTCACATGCTGTAATATACATACCTTTCATAAGATTAATGTATTTAACATATTCATATTTTTAGAAACAAGTCAAATATCAGGTCATGATACTATTTAGGGAAATCTTGTCACTTGTTTGACATATTATATACCCCGTCTTATCCGGTTCTCGCCGGAGAGGTAACCCCATTATATCCGGACAAGCTGGAGAGTCTGCTACACCATACCCAGTCTTGTCGGAGAAAAATTTTATATTTCCCATAAATAGATCTTTCTTAAATCATGATTTGGAAAGTGCATTATGACTTTCAACAAAGACTAAGCAAATTAATATTCACATGACGGATCAGATTCTAGAACAAAGTAGTAATAAATAAGAAATAACAGTAATCATACTTGCAACGTTCTAGTTATCATTCTCAGGGCATACCAAAACCTATCACAAGTATTTAGCTTATCTCAAAGCTTATACTAAGGCATATTTTCTTAAGTTCAAGTCTAAATATTATCCTAAGTGCTACCATAAAATATCAAGTTCCTAACTCTTCGTTTAAACTTAGGTATTTTATTACAACACTTATAGGCTTGAATCAGTGGCTCTGATACCACCTTCTGTCATGATCCCCGACCCACCCTGGAAGGAATAGGGAGCCGCGAACAGCCAAGTGGTACCGGTGATTATTTTGAAAAATATCGCAGCGGAAATTTCATCAGGACCGTGAGTTAGGAAAAATATCAGAGTTTAGAAAACACCGGATTTTATTTATTAAATAGATGGGATAAACCCATGTTTTACAAAGGTTGCTTTAATAAGGGATAAACCCAATTACATAAAACAATATTTCTTAATTTGATTTAATTAATAAAATAAGCCACTTCTTGAAGCCTTTCAGTGCCGTATCCATCTCTTACTCCAATCTACTGTAATTACCTGAAACGCGTTTTAAAAAGGTTTTGTCAGCAGGAAATACTGGTGAGTTCATTCATTTTTCATAAAACATATTTGTTATAATTTACATCATTAAGAGTTTTTACATTTGCTTCTTTAAGATTGGCAAAGACTTAATCACTGCAAACTATAACTAGAAAACAGTGTTATAAATTACAGTATTAAGAGCGATTACAATGTTTCCATATATCAACCAACTACCCACAGTATTTCTCACTCGACTCGTTTCTGTGACTATGGTCAGATCACCCATTGGCTAACTCGTTGTCCAATGGTGACGGGAAATAAGTAATGTATACAAAACCCCACATACCAGCTGTAATTGAAGATTACAAAGACTTAATCCCTGTAATTATAACTTTGAAATAAATAGGGTTTTGAAAGCAATTTGATAAAAAGAGAATGACTCACATTATAAGCATGCAGATTTATACGGGCAGAGCTTAGCCTATTGATTAGTCTTGTAACTTAGTGCACACGAACTAGGTAAGTAACTAATACAACATTTACGATAACTCACGAGATTAAAACCCTCACAACAAATGACAAAGTGCAATACTTAAAGATCCATCGAATTAACGACGAATGAAAAGGCATAACCCAAGTTTGAGCAGCACTTAAACATTCATTGGATAGTTTCAATCGATTGGACATTGAATCGTAGCAGCGATCGAGTAAATACCCGGTATCGTAGCAGAATTCGAGCTAGTGTGTGTTTAGTAGTAATCAGGTGATATCTCGAAGTGTAAAACGAATTTGTTCGTCGTTCCAACGCAGGAATTCAAGTCCCACACCCCTCTATTTATACTGGAAAGTTGTCCCTGTCGCGTGGCGCGACGGCTCCTCTTCTAGCATAAGGTAGCCACGTGTCTTGGTAGTCTAGCTGAGTCAACGGTTCATTAAATTTCAATTTCGACAACAAACTGTGTGGATATTACTAACGAGGGAATACCCCCGCTGAGTTTTAGGGGCCCTGATCCTGATTCTGATTATTCTGAAAATTTTAAGGTTTATGCAGGATCACTTAGGGGTCTTAATTAGGGTTTCTTATTTGTTCAAAATATAATATATATAATAAGAAATAATAGTTTTGATGAGAGTTGTTATGGTTTGGGACAAAAAGGGAATAAAACATTGAGAAAAGAAAATAGACCCACTTTGTAACTTCAGGGTTCAACTAGAAAACCTCTTGGTATAAATTTTCGGTATAACTTTTGAGCTATTTAAAAAAAAAAATATATATATATATATATATATATATATATAATTGTAAATGTGTTAAAGTATAGTACCCCTAATTCAACCTTATCCCGATGTTACGAGACAGAACCCCAATGAACTTAGTCAGGCAGAGCCTTGACATGTGTTATGGGGCTCAGATCAATCGGAAAGGGTAGCGGTGATTGGGAGTTAAAACACTTTAAAACGAGACAGGGTTTTGGTGTAAAATATTAAAGAGAAAAATTTGAATTTATAGAATGAGGGGAAGAGCCGAACGAAAGAAAGATGTGAGCACTTTGATTTCTATCCGTGAATATTTATATAGTTGTAAGGTCGCTTATTGGCCAAGAGAAATAATATTTCTTATGTTACTCAATTTGACACGTACACATCATTTGAATTTATATGCATACACGATATCTCAACATGCATTTGTAGATTATTTCATTCTCACCTTTAGACACGTAGCTATCTATCTAATTGATATGTTTTATTTTTTCATTATTTTATTTTGATTCCTTTTCTGACTATGATTAACTCGACACCTACCCAAATTTCAAACATCTCAATTGTTTAACTTTATTATTGTTTTATTATTATAAAGCTACGTACATAAGAAATTTTAATATTAGTTTATTAATTTTTCTATTATAATTAATCCACCTGCTTTACTTATTTGGCGTGTATAACTTGTAAAATATAATGTTTTAGAAAAAAATAAATATGTTATTTAGAACGGGAATATTTTTGTCTATATTTTGAACCAAGTTTCATTAAAAACAGAGTAGGTTCAAATATCATGTATTTTTATCATTTAATAATTGAACGGTTCATGGGTCCGTCTAATTACTTCATATTTCTAATCTTCAACTTACCCGTAATCTACCCGTCTAATAATATAAGTTTTTTTATGTACTTTTATTTTATTTAGAAAGGTCGCCCATATATAGGCCAATTAATTATATTATTTCAACCAACTATATAAAATAGTGTTTAAAACTATATGGGTTGAATATTTATATTAAAATATAAACTAGTTACTAGTGGTTAATAAATTTAACCAAACCTATAATTCTTATATAAAAATAGGAATGTTACATCCTCCCCACCTTGTTTTAAATCTCGTCCTCGAGATTTGGGTTACGATATTTCTTTTAGACTTATGTCATATTTTAGTAAATAAAAACAATATTTAAGGTAGATGACACAGAATTAAAATTTCAAATTTTGTGAATACGAGTTGTACCCTAAGTAGGATTTAATGGTTCAACTGAATTAGTTCAAGAAAGGGATGACAACCGAATGGGATGAAATGATATAATTTCCAAAGTGACTAGGTTCAAGCCAAAAGATATATGATCAATAGATATTTTAAAATGAATGTTAAGGACTTTTAGAATTAATAAAATTCTTTAAAAGAAAGCTTACTTTGATTGGCAACTGAGAAAGGCTTAGAATTGACAGGTTTCAAATTCCGGGCATGTGTGATATTAGATTATAATTATAACTTTTAAATAATTACAGCTGTCTATTTGGAATAAAGTACATAGTCTTTATTGTCTGCTCCTTGTAATTATAGTATAGTATAGGATTAAATTTGTAATATAGATATAGAACAATAACTATAATTATATTACAAGTTTCACGACTTCCTATATTGTTTTTTTTAAGTGCTATTTAAAAGAAAAGAGGATATAAATACTATAGTCCTAATATGCAGTGAAATATGTAGCCTATAGGTTGTACTAGTGCATAAGGTATGTATATTTTTATAATTGTAGCTATATGTGTGTTTTCAAGAATTACACCCTGTTAATTCTAGCATTTCTGTGGTTCATAATACCTGTATATATACGTATTTGTAATTAATACGTATCATAACACTTGAGTACGTATAATACCATTTTTTTAATTAAAATATACTAAATAAGTATGATGACTTAATTTATATACATTAATTAGTCATTATCATGGTTGGATATTGGTTAGTGCTGCCTTGTTTAAGCATAGGTGATTAGTCCATGCCTAACTAAGGCTAGGCTACCCAATACCTGCCCCTGACAATAACCCTAGTACTTTAAAAATAATACTAACACTACTACTATTAATATATTATTACTAATAATAAAACTAATATTAATTACCAATAATAAATAACTAAACATAAATTTAAATGAGAGTATACCTCAAACATAATTTTATAAAAATATAAATTCTTCACCTCAATGGTTTAACAAGAATATTAATACTATATTGTAAATTAGGTAAATTCATTGACTCGATATTAAAGAGTCATCGTTTTGCAATAATGCGGTTCACCGTGCAAAAAGCGGAATGATATTTGAGTTTGGATAAAATAACAAATCAGAATGAAGCCCTCTAGTGGTCTTCATAAAGCAAACGAATCACATGCGCAACAAACAGTGCGGTGATTGGGAGTTAAAACACTTTAAAACGAGACAGGGCTTTGGTGTAAAATATTAAAGAGAAAAATTTGAATTTATAGAATGAGGGGAAGAGCCGAACGAAAGAAATATGTGAGCACTTTGGTTTCTATCCGTGAATATATATATAGTTGTAAGGTCGCTTATTGGCCAAGAGAAATAATATTTCTTATGTTACTCAATTTGACACGTACACATCATTTGAATTTATATGCATACACGATATCTCAACATGCATTTGTAGATTATTTCATTCTCACCTTTAGACACGTAGCTATCTATCTAATTGATATGTTTTATTATTTCATTATTTTATTTTGATTCCTTTTCTGACTATGATTAACTCGACACCTACCCAAATTTCAAACATCTCAATTGTTTAACTTTATTATTGTTTTATTATTATAAAGCTACGTACATAAGAAATTTTAATATTAGTTTATTAATTTTTCTATTATAATTAATTCACCTGCTTTACTTATTTGGCGTGTATAACTTGTAAAATATAATGTTTTAGAAAAAAATAAATATGTTATTTAGAACGAGAATATTTTTGTCTATATTTTGAACCAAGTTTCATTAAAAACATAGTAGGTTCAAATATCATGTATTTTTATCATTTAATAATTGAACGGTTCATGGGTCCGTCTAATTACTTCATATTTCTAATCTTCAACTTACCCGTAATCTACCCGTCTAATAATATAAATTTTTTTATATACTTTTATTTTATTTAGAAATGTCACCCATATATAGGCCAATTAATTATATTATTTCAACCAACTATATAAAATAGTGTTTAAAACTATTTGGGTTGAATATTTATATTAAAATATAAACTAGTTACTAGTGGTTAATAAATTTAACCAAACCTATAATTCTTATATAAAAATAGGAATGTTACACAAACCATTTAACATATCAAAGTATATCTTCAGCAATATGAAAGAGAATATGACGAGGACTGGAAGTAGGATAACTGGGAACAAGTTCTGGATGTATCCGCGGTTCCTTCAAATGATTATGAATGTCCAGCATCCTAATCTTCCGAAAGCCGACGACGACATTCTGAAGATAGAGCCTATAATCTTGAATTCATTAAAGATAATCAAGAGTCTTGCTGCCAAGAGATACAAAGAAAGCGATCCTCCTAGAAAGTTAATCGGTGCTCTTGGGAAACCAGACTACATTGCTCCAGCTGATGATAAATGGCGTCATGATGACAGCCAATCTGATAACGAAGAGCCGGAGTTGAATAGAAAAAGGATTGAAAAGTTTGGTCCATATCCAGTTGATTCTGATATGTCGGAGAGTGATAGTGATGACGATGGTGATGATGGTGGTGATACAGGTGCCGTTGGTGCATCTAGTGCTGGTGCAGCTGGTGGTACATCAGCTGGCGACGACGAAGAGGATTCTGATTCGGATGATCATCTTATTGAGCCTGGATACGAAATGTATCTCGATGAACGTGGTGTTAAAAGATACAGGAGGATTAGACAGGAGGATGACCCAGAATACGTTCCTTCAGATACTGAAGCGGAACGTTTGAAGAAAAAGAAATCGGATGTCCATCAGAAGAAGAAAGCAAGAAGATACTTGGCTACCTCTACATCCGTTCCTCAAGAGCCTATTCAAGAAACTCCTGTAGTATCTACAGTTCCTGAAACTCCTGTAGTCACTACAGCGACTCCTGAAACACCAACTGTTGCGCCACAAGCTCCTCCGCGCTCAGTTGCGGTGGCTATTAGAGAAACGACCTCTCAGCCTGCCGCAGAGCGAAGACAAAGCAGATTTGAGCGGATGCAACCTGATGAGAAGGTAGACTTCCTATTTTCTCAGTTACAAGCTGCAGCAAGTCAAATTGACAGGCAAACAAACGTGATCAACGTTACTAGAACAGATTTGATCAAACAACAGCTGCAGATCAACACCTTAAACTCCACAGTTGCTCGACAACAAGCTGAAATTGAGCAACTGAAAGCAGAGAACGCTAGCTTGAAAGCTGCAGAAGAAACGAGAGAGCAAAACAACTCTATACTTCGGAAGTTGGCTGAGGATCTTAAAGGCAGGTGCGACTACATGAAAGAGTGGTACGACTCTCGAAATACAACGATAGTTGATGGAGTCAAGAAGATTAATGCAGCCTATGAGTTTCTTCGAAATCGGGTCGCTACTCTGTGGGATGATGTAAGACCCTAAATCGTATTAGACAAAAAGTCGCAGCGGAAATTCGTGCCTTAAAATTTCTTTCATTACAAACGTCTTGACTTACTTGAAGGTTCGTTTTAATATGTATCTTTTACAAAAATAAGGCATAAGTCCTGTTTACTAATAATACATACTCAATTATTCCCGTACAATCTATCCTGTGACTCGGTCTTCGATCTCTATTCCTTGTGATAATCACCCGTGATCCGTATAACCTGCACTCACACATTCATTCATAACATTAGAACACATTATATAAACAAGATTCATTCACACACACTTCACTTTACATCATTTTCCAAACTTTAAGCATTTCATCTGCGTATCCATTTCCTGGTGAGGCTTCAATAATGTACCTGCATTACTTTTCATTCTCAAGGTACACCATTAATAATGTTAACACTCAATGTCTCTAAAACAGGCATACATACGTACTTACATACAAACATACATACACATCTACATCCATACATACCCTTCCTACAACTTTACATACGTGCATACACTCATATATGTCTTTATGCATACATACATACACAACTACATACATACATACCTTTTCTACGTCTTTACATACATGCATACACTCGTACCTATCTTTATACATACATACATTCATAACTACATACGTACCTGCCTTTCCTACATCTTTACATACATGCATACACTCGTACATCTCTTTATACATACATACATACATACATACATACATACATACCTACCTTTACGAACACGTACTAGATCACACGTACCTCTTACATACACATACATTATTTACATGGAGCTTAGGTTTAGATTTATAGCCCATAAACATCTAAGGATTGATCAAAATCATGTTTAGAAAGTCCGCCGTAGTCCACAGATAACAAACCGAAGCCTACGACACATAAATCAACCTAAATCTCAAATTTCAGACTTTTGGACTAGGGGAGGTCGTCGGCGACGGCCCTAGGGCCCGTCGGCGACGACCTGTAGTTTTTCCCGTCGGCCAAAACCCCGTAGACAGGTAAATAAGGCGTCTGAGAAAAACTGACTTTCCCTTGCCCGTCGGCGACGGCCTCCTTGCCCGTCGGCGACGGCCTCTCTAAAATGCATTTTCCTGCAGATCTGTTTCGACGTCCGAACGCACTAAAACGCGCATAACTTTCGAACCGTTTACCCGTTTAACCTCCCGTTTCTTCCTACATGCTTGTAAATTCACATTCTATCATATAAACTTAAAATCCCACATCCAGATTAAGGAAATTCTTACCTTACGCTCTATCGGCTTATTATCATTTCCTAATTATTTGACCCGTTATGGGTATTTGCGCATTAATTGGTCTAAGACTAGCAAGACCATACTTCCCACCTCCATACTTGTCCAAAACATTACACCAAACGTATAGCTTGTTTCTAAACCACTTATTAAGATCGTTTGCCCAAAATACCCATCAAGGGCATTTTGGTCAACTTTAAATCCCATCCTTCACGACGTAAGACTACGACACATAATTGACCTCAACCATCATGTTTAGTTAATTAAAACACCATATAACTTAATCGAACATAAGAAGTGATTACAGAAATCACTTACCTTACGCGTCCGTGCTCGTATCCAATTCCTTGCCTCTTCTTGACCCGTTAGCCTTTCTCGCTTGAGTCCGTCTTGACATGATTCCTATACTTTCATGTCACCATCACATTCTCGTTAGTATACCCAATTGTACGCGTTAACGATCATACCAATCACATAATCCACACTTAACTTCCCTTAGCCATTTCTAACAAGCATACTACACAAAAATCAACTTCATATCCTTTCCAACTCATGTAATCACAAAGAACGCATATTAACATAACATGTACCAAACGACTTCCTATAATCCTACCTTTACGACAACGAGTCAAATCACGTTACTTATACTTAGTTGACTTTTGAGAGTCAACTATTAACCATATTTAATTATCGACTTATCATCATATACCCGTAACATCATAGTCGACTATACGGACGATACTATAAACATTTGATCATACACTTGGTGTGAGTACCACCATCTAAGCATAACGTACAACTAGCTTATACATAAATCTTCTAAGTTCATATATAATTCATCAAATCCTACTACTAATCAACATATAACATTCACACATGAACATCAAACATATCACCACCACATTTCTCTCAATCCAACTTACAAGAATTCATCATATCCATCATAATTCATCAACAATCAACAAGAATTGAACATGGATGATCATTCAAGTCATCATCCTTACTTTAATAAGTGGGTTTCACCTCTAAACATCAAATTAACACAAACCATACATAACCTATGTTCTATATGATGATTCTAACACTTATACATGATCAATTTCACCTTAACTTACGGATTAGAACATAACCCACTTCACACATGATCACCAATCTTTGATTTAAGACATACCTTACGATCCCCTTGTGAAGGTGATCACTAATTCATGCTCGGTTGTGAATTTGGGCCTTGATTCATTCTTCAATTTGAAGCTTTTGATGAACTAGGGTTTGGAGCTCTTGAGAGCCCCTGATCGATCTATCCAGAACACACACGAAGGTGTGTGTGTGTGTGTGATCTTTTCCTTTTAATAACTAAACTTTCATTTGTTCCACTTTAGCCCCCTCGGGTTTACCTTTAAAGCATAACTAACACTACCCTCATCATTTAATACTTTTGACCATACTCTTAACTAGGTTAAATAACCTAGTTATTTATTTCATGACATGTCAACTAAGAACATACGACAATTATTAACATTCAGATTTTGGGGCGTTACAAGTCTACCACCCTTAAACAAGGTTTCGTCCCCGAAACCTTTCTTACCTCTATTTAACACTAATTAATTCTTCTCTACGTCCCATCAACACTACCGCTAGCCCATCACAACGACTATCTTCTTTCTTAAAGAACCCGTTCCGGAGTTCTTATTAGTGTCGCTTTCACTAATGACGCTAATTCCTAACAGCCTTCATAGCTAATGGTTCAATCATCATTCTATTACTCATATATCATATGCATCATATATCTTTTGTTTACTTGAAACCATTACAACATCCCATTACTAACATTCCCATTTGTTCATTTCAACGTTCCTAATGTTTTCATCGACCATACGATCTTGCATCGTAATTTGCATATACTCAGATATGTTTAACTCTAACTAATACGTCATAGTAATGGGTAACTATACATTCTCGATTCATAAACTATTCATATAATTGGCTTTTTCTTAACAAGTCCATACTTTTCATACCATACATTCACGTAACATTCTCATTTCCTTGACCGGTTAATAACGGGTCAATATACACACTTCCTCAATCTGTAATCCTACATACATTTGTATGATCCGTTCATAACGGATCTACTATTTTCTTCTCATTTCTTAAAAGATTACATTCTCTATATGCATTGTATAATATTCAACTCTTGCGTTGTCACCACAACAAAACTACTAGTACATAACCACACCTACATGCAAGTCCCTAACGTTAACCTTATTCCATAGTTTCTACAGTGACTTGTGTCTTGCATACTTCTACGCTACCTTTAGATCATTTCGTTCATTTCATATTACTATTGCTTTCACTTCATGCATTACTTAATTTACATATATAAATGTGTCATACCAGTTCATATCTATCCAACATAAGTCAAACATTTTACTAACCTCTTTTTCATTTCCCAAACCAACGATCCGTAACTCAGATCGATCATTTTCCTCTCGATCACTAGCCATAACATGTCAGTTTTCATTCATCTGTGTAACGAGCTTCCGCTCGTGCACATCCTTTCACCAATTCAATTGGTTTCATCACATTAATAGTTCTAGCATATCATTAATCAACATCGGCGGTTAGCATATGTCATATAGACATTCATTACACTAGGTGATTACCCACCTATATCTTTTCTACAATTTCCTACGTACCTACTATAACGTACCACACATTCTAACTCTTACATGCAATCCTTTCATTCTATTAATCATTTCGCCAACTGAAGTACACGTTCGTACTTCCTTCCATTCATGCTTACTTGCAAATACCTTATTACATCGTTTCAATATTTCTTCCCAAGCTTACCATTCCCGACCATACTCAAGTTATTGTCCGGGTCACAGCCCTTCATCATTCTGACTTCTAAGAGTCAATTACTAACACATCTAACACGTAACTTATACAAAACTCCGTCTATTATACTATCACCTTTTACTTAATACTTATTTCTATGACCCATTCGACTCAATCATGGTCAAACTGTCGACATCTTCTTAGGCAGATTAATTTCATTCTTTTTATATTTTTGAATCCGTCTCACGGATTCAGGCGCATCATTCATGCTTTTTCATTCATTGAATTCGCCTTACGAATTCAAACATTATATTCATGCCTTTCTTCCTTCTATGACTTGAATCCATATAATGGATTCAATCATAACATTCACATCTTTCATTCCTTACATGTGTTGAATCCGTTTCGCAGATTCAGACATATCATCTCTACATTTCCTTTCCTTGAATCCGTTTTACGGTTTCAAACATTCCATTCATGCCTTTCATCACTTGAATCCGTCTCACGGATTCAAACATTGCATTCATACCTTTCATCCTTGAATCTGTCTCACGGATTCAAACATATCATTCATATCTTATCGATCCGTACTTAATTACGGATTCCACATTCTTCATTCTTATCAGGCATGTTTTCATACTTTCATAGTACTCTCAATTCCCCGAGAGTCTTACTTCCCATTTCACCCACACGCCCGCCTGCTACCTAACTCTACTGGACATACCTGTAATAATCATCATGATCTCACGAACGTCATACGTTTCTCGTGTACTGGCCAGGTACACAATCCACGTAGTAGTTTCGTGCCTTCAGGTAATTGTCACCTTATGTCCGTAGACTTAGGTTTCGGCGCGTGTATCACTTTCAGTACTTCGTTACTATACAATCATTGGCGTTCATTTAAAATTTTCCTTCCCTTAATGAGTTCTTACCATTACAATGCCCACATATTAAATTCACGTACCTGGGGCTCATTTGCCTATTTGCCTCTTGACTGTTCTAGTCATTCATCCTAAATTGCATTCACGGATCATCCTCTTCCAACACTTATGCTTACCTTGCACATTCAAAACCGTCAGTTTCTTTATACGTACACATAAGTACCTGCTTACATTAGCCTTTACCTTTGGATCTTAACCGAGTCTTAGATTGTACGGATTTCTTATCTCAAGAGCACACAAGTTTGAGTTCAAGTACTTACCTTCTCTTACTTGATTCCCTCAAACCAGGGCTCTGATACCAACTTGTAAGACCCTAAATCGTATTAGACAAAAAGTCGCAGCGAAAATTCGTGCCTTAAAATTTCTTTCATTACAAACGTCTTGACTTACTTGAAGGTTCGTTTTAATATGTATCTTTTACAAAAATAAGGCATAAGTCCTGTTTACTAATAATACATACTCAATTATTCCCGTACAATCTATCCTGTGACTCGGTCTTCGATCTCTATTCCTTGTGATAATCACCCGTGATCCGTATAACCTGCACTCACACATTCATTCATAACATTAGAACACATTATATAAACAAGATTCATTCACACACACTTCACTTTACATCATTTTCCAAACTTTAAGCATTTCATCTGCGTATCCATTTCCTGGTGAGGCTTCAATAATGTACCTGCATTACTTTTCATTCTCAAGGTACACCATTAATAATGTTAACACTCAATGTCTCTAAAACAGGCATACATACGTACTTACATACAAACATACATACACATCTACATCCATACATACCCTTCCTACAACTTTACATACGTGCATACACTCATATATGTCTTTATGCATACATACATACACAACTACATACATACATACCTTTTCTACGTCTTTACATACATGCATACACTCGTACCTATCTTTATACATACATACATTCATAACTACATACGTACCTGCCTTTCCTACATCTTTACATACATGCATACACTCGTACATCTCTTTATACATACATACATACATACATACATACATACATACCTTTACGAACACGTACTAGATCACACGTACCTCTTACATACACATACATTATTTACATGGAGCTGAGGTTTAGATTTATAGCCCATAAACATCTAAGGATTGATCAAAATCATGTTTAGAAAGTCCGCCGTAGTCCACAGATAACAAACCGAAGCCTACGACACATAAATCAACCTAAATCTCAAATTTCAGACTTTTGGACTTGGGGAGGTCGTCGGCGACGGCCCTAGGGCCCGTCGGCGACGGCCTGTAGTTTTTCCCGTCGGCCAAAACCCCGTAGACAGGTAAATAAGGCGTCTGAGAAAAACTGACTTTCCCTTGCCCGTCGGCGACGGTCTCCTTGCCCGTCGGCGACAGCCTCTCTAAAATGCATTTTCCTGCAGATCCGTTTCGACGTCCGAACACACTAAAACGCGCATAACTTTCGAACCGTTTACCCGTTTAACCTCCCGTTTCTTCCTACATGCTTGTAAATTCACATTCTATCATATAAACTTAAAATCCCACATCCAGATTAAGGAAATTCTTACCTTACGCTCTATCGGCTTATTATCATTTCCTAATTATTTGACCCGTTATGGGTATTTGCGCATTAATTGGTCTAAGACTAGCAAGACCATACTTCCCACCTCCATACTTGTCCAAAACATTACACCAAACGTATAGCTTGTTTCTAAACCACTTATTAAGATCGTTTGCCCAAAATACCCATCAAGGGCATTTTGGTCAACTTTAAATCCCATCCTTCACGACGTAAGACTACGACACATAATTGACCTCAACCATCATGTTTAGTTAATTAAAACACCATATAACTTAATCAAACATAAGAAGTGATTACAGAAATCACTTACCTTACGCGTCCGTGCTCGTATCCAATTCCTTGCCTCTTCTTGACCCGTTAGCCTTTCTCGCTTGAGTCCGTCTTGACATGATTCCTATACTTTCATGTCACCATCACATTCTCGTTAGTATACCCAATTGTACGCGTTAACGATCATACCAATCACATAATCCACACTTAACTTCCCTTAGCCATTTCTAACAAGCATACTACACAAAAATCAACTTCATATCCTTTCCAACTCATGTAATCACAAATAACGCATATTAACATAACATGTACCAAACGACTTCCTATAATCCTACCTTTACGACAACGAGTCAAATCACGTTACTTATACTTAGTTGACTTTTGAGAGTCAACTATTAACCATATTTAATTATCGACTTATCATCATATACCCGTAACATCATAGTCGACTATACGGACGATACTATAAACATTTGATCATACACTTGGTGTGAGTACCACCATCTAAGCATAACGTACAACTAGCTTATACATAAATCTTCTAAGTTCATATATAATTCATCAAATCCTACTACTAATCAACATATAACATTCACACATGAACATCAAACATATCACCACCACATTTCTCTCAATTCAACTTACAAGAATTCATCATATCCATCATAATTCATCAACAATCAACAAGAATTGAACATGGATGATCATTCAAGTCATCATCCTTACTTTAATAAGTGGGTTTCACCTCTAAACATCAAATTAACACAAACCATACATAACCTATGTTCTATATGATGATTCTAACACTTATACATTATCAATTTCACCTTAACTTACGGATTAGAACATAACCCACTTCACACATGATCACCAATCTTTGATTTAAGACATACCTTACGATCCCCTTGTGAAGGTGATCACTAATTCATGCTCGGTTGTGAATTTGGGCCTTGATTCATTCTTCAATTTGAAGCTTTTGATGAACTAGGGTTTGGGGCTCTTGAGAGCCCCTGATCGATCTATCCAGAACACACATGAAAGTGTGTGTGTGTGTGTGATCTTTTCCTTTTAATAACTAAACTTTCATTTGTTCCACTTTAGCCCCCTCGGGTTTACCTTTAAAGCATAACTAACACTACCCTCATCATTTAATACTTTTGACCATACTCTTAACTAGGTTAAATAACCTAGTTATTTATTTCATGACATGTCAACTAAGAACATACGACAATTATTAACATTCAGATTTTGGGGCGTTACAGATGATCGATGTAAGCAACAAGAAGTAATGAAGAAAAGGGATGATGATCCTGAAGATCAAGGGAATCCTGATCCTTCTGCTACATCACAACAGCCACTACATCTTCTGAAATCATTGTTGTTCAACCGTCAGCGATCGAATCTGGTCAAGGAACCTCCAGTGGAACAGTTTAAGAAATAAAACAGATTGAATCTTTGCCTGGTACATCTTCTGTTCCTAGCACTGCTGATCTTGCATTGCAGGCTATTCATCCGATTACTGGAGAACTTCTCGAAGAAGGAGAAATCATCTCGGATCTTTCTCATGAGCAGTTACTTGCTGTAAACGCAATGAAATAGATTAATGATGCTGAGATCGATAAGATATCGAGTGAGCCTGAAACTGCTGATGTTGAAAACATTGAAGAGATTGTTTTTGAGGGAAATGAGAAGAAGTCCGCGTATGTGCGTCAAGACGGGACTGAATTCGCTCCTTTCGATGAAGAATGGTTACAAAAGAATGTGGACGTCATAGATGAGCATTTAAAGAACCGTGATACTTCTGAAAATGCCACAGATGCGTTCTCCGAGTGGCGAAGACAATTCTTATCTAGGGTTTCCAAGCCTGTGCCGGCCGACGTTCAAGTTGATTACTTACAGTTTGAAAAGGTGAAGCCGAATGGAAGAATTCTGTGTTGGATTTTCGTCAAGGAAATACATTGTGTCGCCATCAAACGGGAATTCGGTATTCAATACTTCCGATCGTTGCTAAGCATACTATCTTTACCTTTTTACGATGTTGCAGCTTTGACAAAGCTAGAGCTCATTAATCGCTCAAACTTCGAAGGAGCTACATTGTTCGAACGAAAGATTAAGATGAACAAAAAGTCGGGCTGGAAAGAAGAGTCATACAAGCCTCAGTTTTCTATTTATCAACAGATAAAGTTCACTTTAGATCCAGCGACCAACACGGCGCGCTACAAGCTCGTGTATCAGCCCGCGAAGGTCATGGATAAGATTCCGTTAATGCCGATGAAGCAGAACTTTCTTGAAGAAATGAGGTTATGGTGCTACAACTCAGATACGCACGAGGCGATGATTGTTTTTAATGGCGATCGTGAGAACTTTCGGATATTGGATCCGATGTGGATAGTTAACATGTCTGCGGCCGACATCAACAAGTTGTATCGGCATGATATCTTCTACGAAGACAAGGACGCACGTCAAGCATTAAAATTCCAACGCGTCGCTTGTTATTGCTTTTATCGCGGAATTCATGCCGGTAGCACCTGGACGCTGAAGCACTGAAGAGTAGAAGACCGAAGACCAGTAACAGACAACGGGGAGTTTGTTGGTTTACTTTTTGTGTCTGTAACTTGTCTTTTATTACGATGTATTTTGTACGGTCTTTTACGTATTATCGAGTTTGTATTCGCTGTCGACCAAGTCGGATATCCTCCTATCCTACTTGTGTCTGACTAGTTTGTCTAAATTGATATGTAATGATATATGAACGATGCATGTTGCATAAAGGGTATTTATGTCAATGTTTATGTTTATATGTTGTGTGCTGTTTGCTGTCTGTTTGCAGCAAACAGAACAACTTTTACAGCCTTCGACGAAACCCCCCAGGTTTCGTCGAACACATCATGACGAAACCCCCAATTGTCCAATTCATAAAGTTTCGTCGTTAACAGTGACGAAACCCCCAGGTTTCATCGACTGTTGGGTTTCGTCAGGCCCAATGTCAGCCCAATGATGTTTCGTCGAGCCCAAGTTAGGTTTCGTCGATGTTGGGCCCAGGCTGCTATATAAACACTTTCTAGTTTCACTTTGAAACTAGATGAGAGCATACCCTGAGAGTTATACTGTCAAACTGTGTGTGTATCAGTTGATCTTGGTTCTCATCCCGTTTAATCAATAGATTGCGTTTCATTGGTTATACCGCGTTTGTTATTAACTGTGTTTGATTTGGCATCGTTACGGGGATTCCGCACCTGTGACATTGTTTGTTATAAACAAGGGTTTGGTTTTCGTTATCGATCCTCAGATTTCGGGACCTACATTAGAGGAGTGGATTTCTGGCAAAGCTCCAAAAGCGTCTTTTTACGCAAATGGAAACTATTACCCTCATGGATATTATTTGTGCGACGGAATTTATCCTAGGTATTCGATTTTCGTGAAGACGTTTAGTGATCCTATTGATGAAAAAAGAGCATACTTTAAAAAGGTTCAAGAGTCTTCACGAAAAGACATTGAGAGATGCTTTGGGGTTCTTAAATAACGCTGGCAATATTTGAGAAATCCTTGTCGTGCATGGAGCAAGCAAAAAATGAGATATGCTATGTACGCTTGTATAATCATGCACAACATGATTTTGGAAGACGAAGGAAAGGCGATATGCCAGAATTATGTGCCAGAAGCCGTTCAAGAGGAGCATCCACAGGCGTCAATGGAAGAAAGAGTGAGTAATGCGCGAGAGTTGCGTTACGAACCGTACCATTCCGCATTAACGGTTGATTTGGTACAACACGCATGGTCGGTTAGGTATGTACCACCTGAGGGTCAAGAAGAAACGGAGGAAGACGAAGTTGGCGAGGGTGAAGAAAGCGAAGACGAAAACTAATGTATTTTTTTTAATTTAGTCAGTTTTTAATTATTTTTATTTCTAGTATTGTATTTTTTTTTTAATTTAATGAAGTATTTTAAGTTTTTAAAATAAAAAAAATAATTGTTTAATGATTGGAATGAGCGTTATTGGGCATTATTCCCACTACGCCACTTTAGCAATAACCCCCAATAATGCCCCCATGCTGACTGTGCTGCCACATGGCGCAAAACGCCCAAGGGTGGGAGCATTATTGCTCAAACCACTACACGTGGTCTTATGCAATATCCCTAAGACTATCCTCATTGGTGACATTGAGTCAACCTAGGTTGTGAAAATAATAAAAATAAAAAGAAAAATTCATTTAATATAAACAACCTGGTCTTAGTCACGACCCAGGTTGTGACATTGATTCTCACAATTGTCATGCCACATGTCAACATTCCAATGGATAATATAATTATTTTAATTTTCTTTTTTCTTTTAACATAATTAATTATAAGTATAATTAGATTATATCTAATAACTTATAAAATTTAACTGTTTTTAAAAATCTAAAATAACAGTCTTGTTTATTTTTTTTTGTGAACATGCAGATATAAATTTTATAAAAAAATGATATATTTTTTAATTGTTTTTTTTATCTAACATTATCTTATTTGCCACATGTCAACATTCTATTGGTTTGTTAGATTTTTTGATAAAATTTATTATCTAAAAATCTAACATTATCCAATTTAAAAGGGATTTATAAAAAAATATCTAAGATTTTTAGATATATTATAAATATTGTACAAAACATAACAAAGTTTCATATCCATTCTGAATTCCATATCTCTAATCTTGTGTGGGACAAGGATACGATGGGTAAAATTATGATCGTATGCATAATCATTCATAATATGATCGTTGAGGATGAACGGGACACATACCTTCACTATTATGATCCATCTGAATTTCTAAATGATACTCCTACAAACCAGCAACGAACAAGCTCTATTGAAGATGATGGACAATCTTTTCAATACTCCACTGAACGAATTGCAGACCTATCTAGTTATATGACTAATAGGGCACAATTTCGCAACAGAGAAACTCATATCGCTCTAAAAAACGATTTGATTGAGCATATATGGCAAAAATTTCCCAATGAGGAATAATTATGTAATTTCTATTTTATGTCCTTGTAGTTTTACATTAATTGTTATGTAATATTTCTTTTTTTAATTTTTAATAACTTTTTTTTATTTTAAATATTAAAGTTTAAATAATAAACATTTTTATCATTTATGATAAATTTTATAGAAAAAATTAGAGTTAATTGCCCGGATGGTCCCTGTGGTTTTTCATGTTTTCAGGTTTAGTCCCCACCTTTTCAAAATAGCATGTTTGCTCCCTATGGTTTGCTCACTTGTTACTCGGGTAGTCCCTAAAGTGGATGAAGGTTAGCTTTTTCAGTTAAGTCTATGCGAAATTACTAAACTACCCTTAATGATAAAAAATAATACTAAAATTAAGGGAATAGATGTGTGGGCCCCATCTTTTATATTTAAAACCTAAAACATCCCTGAACCTTCTTCTCCACTACCAACACCATAAACCATCTACCACCAACCCCACCCACTACCATCACCGGCTACCATCACCTCCAACCCAATCCACTCATATCTCTCCCCTAACAGTTAATATTTAAATCCCTAAAACAATCAACCATCAACTCCTACAAACAATGAGTCGTCTTCCTAACATCAAATCCCAAAAACAATTAACAATCAAGTCCTAAAAATGTCTCAGCAAACAATTAGCCAAACAAAAGTGAGTTAGCTGAGTAAGAAAAGAGAAGAAAAATAAAATACAGAGCCGATAGAGTAGAGGGCGATGGCTGGCATCTAGGGGTGGCGACGAGCGGCGAGATTCGGAGCATCGGCGGCGATCTCCGATGGTGGTTTTTGGTGGCAAACGGCGACAATTTTGAGGAAGCGCCACTGTGGAAAGAATTGTTCTGATCTACTTAAACCCGCAAACATGACCTATCTGCTCCAATGGCTCTGGTCCGGCTCCACCAACCGCAGCCGCTTCACTTTCCGGCAACCATCTTTTTGGGTGTTTATGATGGTTTATGCGCAGTTTGGTGGGTTTGGGGCTGTTTGGTAGAGAGCGGAAGAGTGGTGTGGTGGTGAAAGGAGGTGGTGGTGGAGGAAGGAGGTGGATTTGTAGGTGCTTGTGTGGAAGGTGGAGACGGTGGCTGGAGGCGGTGGTTATAAAGAAGAAGGTTCAAGGATGTTTTAGGTTTTAAATATAAAAGATGGGGCCCACAAATCTATTTCCTGAATTTTAGTATTATTTTTTTTATCATTAAGGGGAGTTTAGTAATTTCGCATAGACTTAACTGAAAAAACTAACTTTCATTCACATTAGGGACTACCCGAATAACAAGTGAGCAAACCATAGGGAGCAAACATGCTATTTTGAAAAGGTGGGGACTAAACATGAAAAAATGGGAAACCACAGGGACTATCCGGGCAATTAACTTGAAAAAATTATTAACCTAAGTGATATTTATTTAATAAAAAAATGGTTAGGTTGGGTTGTTAATGGGTGTGAAAGGTTGGGTTGGGTTGGGTTGTGTAGGTGGAAAAGAGAGAAATTAATTTTTTATTAAAAGTGGGGTTGGGTTGGGTTGTGAACGGGGATAGTCTAAGTTCATCCTTAACAGCACAAAGCCCAGTTTAATTTGAGACTTGCATTATTAAATCCATTTAGAATAAAAAGTAGCTCAAGATGTTGACTTGTATGCTTTTTCGTTTTCTTCCTGCAAAAAGACAATTAATATTTTACTATTAATATCAATATATTTAATTGCATTCATTTTGTTTCAAACTAGTAGATGCCTCGTCCGCGTTGCGGGGCGATGGCCGAATAATTCGCAACCAATTAAAAAAAGACCACTATAATTTTGCTAGGGAAAAAAAATAAAAACGATGATAACACCGTATTTTTGGGCTCAGGGTAAAACTGTAATTTCTCAGGACTAATGAGCCAGTGTTAGGCAACTCCTTGACACGGGAAGAAATTAAATCGAGTAAAACAATTAAAAAAAAACCTTTATAGTTTTGGTAAAAAAACTAAAACAATGGGAAAAACGTAATTTTTAACCGAGGGATAAATCGTAAACTAAATGGACCAACAGGCGAGTGCCAGAAAGTTGCCGGCACGACTGTAATTTTGCACTGGGGGCAAACTTGTAATGTCACCAGGAAATCAAACAAAAACGATGGGCAAAATGTAAATTTAAGTTGAGGGCAAAATCGTAACCTGGTTGTGAGAAAAAAAAACTAATGGCGAAAGTATAAATTTATACGGAGCAAAATAGTAATTTTGAGCCGATGGCAAAATTAGAATTTTTAGCCGGGAGGAAAAGCGTAAATTTATTTTTAAGCGTGGGCAAAAACATAACTTTGACCTGATGACAAAATCGTAATTTTAAGGGAAAAAAAACTAATGGCAAAACTGTAAATTGAAACAGGTAAAAATCGTAATTTTTAACCGGGGGCAAAATTGAAATATTTAGCTGGGAGCAAAAGCGTAAATTTATTTTTAAGCGGGGGCGAAAACATAAATTTGAACTGATGGAAAAATCGTAATTTTAAATCGGGATAAAATCGTAAATTTGTTGGGCCAATAGGGGAGTGTCAGGCAGCTGCCTGACACTATTATACATGCCGCCCATTTTGCCCAATTGAGTGCCGGAACTATTACCGGCTGACGTAAGCTCACTTGAGTTTGTACGTATTTAAATAAATGACTCTACGTAAATTCCCAATAGTCCCTTTAAATGCTTTTAATAAACATTAATTAAACATATTTTATCATTTTAGCACATTTATATTCACACCCCACAAGATATAAGAACCGTTTATATAGTATATTTTGTGATAATATCGATGCATTTAAATTATAAATAATATCAATTAAAATGTGCCTAAATTACATTGATCATTAACATAACCTGGATAAATCTTAAACCTCTTTAAGTTGGCAAATGGTGAAGGTAGATGTGAGATTAGTTCCACGAATGACGAAAGAAGCGGAAAAAAATACCAAAAAATAATGCAATCTCATAATCGTAAGTAAATGTAAAGTCTACTTTCCTAAATATGTGTTTTTTTAAAGTCAAATGGGAGAGGTAAGACTCATGTAAGCACTTTCAATACACATTGTCAAGAAAGAATTAAGAGTTAATTGCCAAAATCGTCCCTGAGGTTTGGTCACGTTTGCCATTTTCGTCCAAAATGACACTTTTGTACCAAATTGCCCCCAACGTTTGTAACTTTTCGCCATTTTCATCCAAACCACTAACTTAGTTTATTTTTTCTGTTAAGTTGAGGATATTTGGATGAAACTGGTATATATAAAACCACAGGGACGATTTTGGCAATTTACTCAGACCCTTTTTAATTTCTTTTATTTAATTATTTTTTGTTACATATATAATAAAAAAGAATATACATGGAGTTTTTAGAAAAAAAAATTAATAGTTTTATCATGTAATTTTTATAAATTTTCATCCAAATCACTAACTCAGTTTATTTTTTCTTTTAAGGTGAAGGATGTTTTAAATTTTATAAATTAAGACATAAATTAATTTACAACTTCTTTATATAAATCAGTTTTATAAAGAGAAAACGTCATTGGTGTGCAATACATAACAATCGATTACAAATTTATCAGTTGTAGAGATCGAAAAAAATTGTTAAACGTTATATATTTTTTAAATGTGTTGAGCACCTAGGAAATATGGTGGTAGAAATAAAATATTTATTTAATTAAGATTATGAGGGTAACTAACTAATACTTATTCTGAGTGGCTTGAGTAAAAAACTTTTGGTTCATAGTATTATGATTACAATTTGGTGGGTAATTTTAAGGTTTGGTAACGATATATTGTTTGATAGAGGGGGAGGGGGGGGGGGGGGGCACTGGCTTCTATTTTTCCTTAGGAGCAAATGTAAAAGAGTAGAAGATGAATTACAAACTTGGTACATATGATAAGATTTTTTTATTTGATCTTTTTCAATAAGGTCACCAGCATTTTAGTTTTATAAAATTTAGAGGTTTAAGTAGATTTTATTTTTATAAAACTGATCTATATAAAAAATTATAAATTAATTTCTGTCATAGTTTATAAACATCATTCGCCCTAATAGAAAAATTAACTTAGTTAGTGGTTGGATGAAAATTTATAAAAATTATGTGACAAAGCTATTATTTTTTTTTTCATATAAAAATTGCATGTATATTCTTTTTTATTATATATGTAACAAAATTAATTAAATAAAAGAAATTTAAAAGAGTTTGAGTAAATTGCCAAAATCGTCCTTGTGGTTTTATATTTGCCAGTTTCATCCAAATATCCTCAACTTAACAGAAAAAATAAACTAAGTTAGTGATTTGGCTGAAAATGGCAAAAAGTTACAAACGTTGGGGGCAATTTGGTACAAAAGTGTCATTTTGGACGAAAATGGCAAACCTGCCCAAACCTCAGGGACGATTTTGGCAATTAACTCAAGAATTAATTTTGTTCAGTTGTTTGTATAATAATCCTTTTATTGTTTTTCACAATCACATCTATATTTATAATATTTGTTAGATACGAACGATAACATTAAAGACCAATACCAGCATACCTTGATAGCTTCCAAGCTAAGTGTAAGAAATTCGACACTATGGATCAGTTGAAGCAGACTGTCGAATACCCAAATCCCGGATGACGTTCAAGGGGTCTTCGCTGACGTCAAGATATCCCGGCCTTCGTTACCAACTTAAACCCGAGTAAGTAAATGATGGAGGCATTAGGACTAACCCTTTTTATTTCTACACCTTTATTTTTTCTATTTTTTTTCCACCTACCCAAAATCCCCCTAGTTAACCCCTTTGAGCCTAAACCTTTTCATTTCATAACCCAAACCAAACACCCTTTTTTTTACCCACCAAAACCTTTTTCATTTTTTTACCCCTTTGTTTTAGTAACAAGTTCGATTTGTCGTATGACTTTTCAAAAAAAAAAAAAAATTGTTGATGATGAAGCAAAAGAAAATAAACAAACAAGTTTATCAAAAATAACTTTGTTTGAATAATAGCTTCATCAAAATAAAAGTTACAAAAATAGAAAGTCTTACGAAAACCGACACTTGTTACGCTTTTTAGCCCTTTTTCTACTAACCACTAACCACCAACCCAACCACCTACCTTTAACCCAAGCCTAACCCTTCACCCACAAAGTCTTCTTGATATTTACAAAAGTATATAAGTTAAAAAGGAGGAGGATTGATTGCTTGGCAAGCCTATGGTAGGAGTAAGTTCCATGCCGCTCTCGTGTGATCCACAAAAATACATTTTCGGCCGAGTGTTGAATGATCCCCGTGAGGTATGTGAACTTGTATATAAATAAAATTTTAAGAGGCATGTTATGCCCTAATAAGTAATTTATCTTATGAAAAGTTTTAAATAAATCATGACGAATAGGATTGTAAATAAATAAAAATAAAACTAAATAAAGAATCTTGGAAATCCCGACACTCTACGACAAGCCCAAAAACCTTCTTCTCTACCCATTCCATTCCATTTGGGAGTGTAATAGCCACATATTAAAGAGTTTTGCTTGAGGACAAGCAAAGATTCAAGTGTGGGGGTATTTGATGTGTTAAAAATGCAACATATAAATTTCATCAAATGAGGCATAAAACTAACCCTTTTTTAGTACTAATGTTGGAAAAAGTGTGCTTTTGTCTTCCTTTTGTATTTTCAGGATTAAATGAGCTCAAATTAACAAAAGAAGCAAAAAGACATCAAAATCTAACATAAATACAAGAAAAGGAACAAGACGTGACATGCCCGACCCCACGACAGCATCTTCCCAAGCAAAACAAGATATCAGAAGCCTGAACACGCCCCGTGCTCAGCCAGCACGGGGGCGTGCCCAAATGTCAGCAGAAAAGACAAAGTGGTAGAAGCTTCTATTGCCCACCACGGGTCGTGCTCTGTTGACACGGGGCCGTGGTCAACTATAAGATTCGCACAATCCAGCAAATCTGCATTGTACAAAGATTCTTCTGCACCACGGGGTCGTGCTCAGCGGACACGGGGGCGTGGTCAACTAATAAGACAAGCTGCAATAAATGAAGAAAGAGAAGGATGTGGACACGGGGCCGTGCCCACTGGACACGGGGCCGTGCCCGAGCTTCTGTTCAGCCTATAAATAGAACTATAGAAGTGCTTGGCTCAAGCTCAAACCATCCCTTGGCACACCACCTCTCTCACACTTCACCCACCACCCACCACCACCATAACACCATCATCCACCACCATCATCCAATGTCCATCGTAGAGTGTGTGAGTCGTCTCGGGATCCAAGATTGATCGTAAGAGTTCTTGACAATCAAGGCCATGTTTGCCTAAGTCTCTTACATCACTTGGTGAAGACAAAGTGTCTAGTGTAATACTTTTTATTTCTAATCTTTTGCACTTTTTACTTGGTTTTGTATTAATGACTTTAATAACTACTTGCTTATGTTGAAGGTGATCTTTCCTTATCGTTTGTCCGTGGTGTCTTGGCATTATTTTACTGTCTATATAAAATAAAAGATTTTCACCATTCATATCTCCACGGTCTATATGGAGGTATGTTGGCTACCTGGTCGGGGGTTAAGGGAATGGTTTGGTAAAGGTCTTGCCATTGTTCAGCATTTAGAGGTCCTGCAATGGACCTGGGTCAAATTTAGTAGGACATCCTTCAATACTTAACGGTATTGGATGGCGGGGGTCCAAACTCTTTGATCCCCTCATAAGTTAACTACTATTAATACTATAACCCGGCTATTTAGGACTGTATCCCTGCTGACTCAGACTACTTAGTCGAGGGTAACGTCACCTCCAAAAGAGGGGCCTACCATAATATGCATTAATAACTTAATTAATTATCTTCCAATAATCCACCCTTTTAGGATTGTATCCTTGCTGACTCAAACTACTGGGGTGAGGGTAACGTCACCTTCAAAAGAGGGGGCCACTACAATAACTAAGATAATCTCTTAAAACAGTGCAAAAGTGCGGAAATAATCAAAGGTTACACTAGATACGAGTCGGAACCAAGCGATTCATCTTGTCTATCTGTTTTTCTTTTTATTTTTATTTTCAGCATTTTAGTTAGTTTTTATTTTTCTTAGTTTAAAACATTTTTCTAAACTTTTTGATTTGATTAGACGTTGAGGATAAACCGGTACTAAAAGCTCTTGTGTCCTTGGACGACCTCGGTATCTTACCAACACTATACTACGCTCACGATGGGTGCACTTGCCCATATGTGTGTCTAGTGTTAGTAAATATCGTGTTTTATAAATTTAAAACTTGGCTAAAAATAAGTGTTAAAGGGGCTTAAAATATACACCTAATATATATAACACTCGACTACGCATCAAGTTTTTGGCGCCGTTGCCGGGGACACAAGGATTTTAAGATAGTTAGGAATCAACAGCCTAATCGTTTTTCTTATTTTTCAATTTTTTTTAGGATTTTTTTTAGTTTTTCAGCTTCTGCAGAACTCAGCACGGGCCGTGCCCGCTGAACACGCCCCGTGCCCAATCATTGGATCTGGCAATCTTGTTTTAAGTCAGACAGTAAGCTGAACACGGGGCCTTGCCCACTCAACACGCCCCCGTGCCCAAGTTTCAGTTACTGAAAACAGAACCGTAAGATCCCGACGGTTGGTAATTTCTGACACAAACATGAGTGATACTGATACTTTTTACTTTCGGCACTCTTATGGTACTATGTGGTGTCATTTATGTGGTGGTAACCATAAAGAATTAGAATGTTTTTTTCTAAATTATAAACCCCACTATATAGACCCATCATTCCCTAGTATCCTTAAGAGGGGCGAAAGTAAAAATAATCCCTATCGCTCCCTCGAATGCGCCCAACCGGATATTCTAGGGAAATGCTTCTTGATGAATTATTTCAACTAGAAGATCTAATTTTTAATTGGCTAAAAGAACTTAGGGAAGATTTCAAAAATCTTTTCCAAGACAATAACCAAGAAAAAGGGTTGGAACCGCATTCAAACAACTTCGTTGTTTCCAAAGATACTCCTAACTCTAGTGAGGACTTGAGCGATAGTCGTCCCTGTGTCGATTGTGCCGTGAAGAACTCCCCATCGACTTCGTTCGATGCATACATAGACCTGAGCGATTCGACATACACCTTCTTTAACGAGAGCCCGGGAAAGGGTTGGACTTGTCCACCTACATATAGCATAGGAATCACCCTCACCGACAACCTCTTACGTTCTCGTCTTAATCTAGATCAATTAAGGTATCTTAGACACTTTGGGGTTGTTCCATCCAGTAAGGAACCGCCCGATCAGGAAAAGTTCCTTAAAAATAGACGAATTTCATAAGACAGTTTTCCGACACGGGGCCGTGCCCAGGTCAACACGCCCTCGTGTCCACCAAAAGATTCCCTTCTGACTTTTGTCAGAATACGGACAAAACGTGTCAGGATCTTGCCTGCACACGGGGCCGTGTCCAGCCGACACGGGGTCGTGTCCAGCACGCTGTCGTTTTCTATAAATGCAGCCAAGAACCCTGCACATTTGGACCATCCAGGGACAGAGATTTGAAAGGATTTTCTGACTTACCATCCTAGGTATGTTCTAAAAGAAGGTTCTTACAAGCATCTTGTCCTTTCCTCTTTTATCTTTTGCCTTCTTCTTCATCTTTCTTGCACCAAGAACTCCATTAAAGCTTGATTTCAAGCTTTGTTGTGATGTTTATTGAATTTTTGTTCAAGGAATCTTGTTAAAAATAAGTTACACAACATTGTTTTAAGTTATTTCTGCTCAAAAAGCTTCATAAGTTAAGAAAATAATTTGAAACCCCAAGATTCCTTGTTCTAAAAATCTGCAGAAAGTTGAATACGGGGCCGTGCCCGTGATACTGTTTCATTAAAACGAACTGTTTTTGGTTTATTTTCATAGAATGTCTAGCCAAAACAGCGGAACCTCTTCTGCACACTCAAGGAACAGCCGACAGGAAAGGAGGCCATCGATTGAAGCAACTCTCGTAAGATACGTAATGGCGCTACGTGAAGCACTTGACGAGATGACTTCAGTGGAGGAGGTCCTCATTGACCGTATAAACTATCTCTCGGTGGGGTTGGAAAACAGTTTCCAGGAAATAAACCTCTTGCACCAGAGGTTAAACATTCTGGTAACTCCTCCTGTGGAACCAATCCTCCCTCAAGAGGATTGGAACCTTGCACTTGGAATCCAAAATCCTACCGGTTGGGACGACATTCCGGCGGAGCCTCCCCTTGAAGGACTCCAAGAAATTCCGGTGGAAGTTACACCTCCTCAACCCAATGCTCATGAGCCCGCTTTTCTTCTCCCTAGGGAGATCGAAGAGTGGCTCGCCGATGTATGAGGAGCCCATACCTGAAGGAAGAAGTGTCAAGCCACTTTTAACCGAGAGATCTATCTTTTCGGAAATTTTGCTAGTAGAATAAATAGTAGGCTAGAAACTTCTTGGATAGGATTTCTTGTGTTTCTTTGACCTAACTAGCTAATATTTTAATTTTTAGGACTATTATGTAATTCTCTCTATGATTAATGAATGATGGTTTTAGTTAATTTGGTGTTTTGGATGGTGTTGATATGAATAAAACACACTTGAGATGGCAAAGGATGCAAGGGAAACTTGAACCAGCACTCCATACAGGAAAACAGAACCGTCCGACAAATTTCTTCGTTTACAGTAAGCTCGGCACGGGCCGTGTCCACCCAACATGGTCCCGTGCTGCACAGTCTGCAGAAAAAGACCCAGTTCAGGTAACTGGACACGGGCCGTGTTCACCCAACACGCCCCCGTGTCCAGGCTTCTGTTTCTCTTGTTTTAATTTTGTTACTGGCACTTGAACACGGGGCCGTGCCCGGACAACACGGGGCCGTGTTCAGCGCCCAGTAACACAAATTTTTTTGCTTTTTCACACCTTTTACGCATTCAATCAACCTAAAAACTTATTTTTGGGACACATTGAGGACAATGTGTAATTTAAGTGTGTGTGGGGGGGGGGGGGGGGATGCTAAAACCTTGAATCTTACAAGTCCTAATTACAAGCCTCACACAAAACTCTATTGGAATCGCTAATCACCCCATTTTTTTTACTTGTCTAGGTTTAACTCGGGAATTTCAAGTTCTAAAAAGGTTCTATTTTTACGAATTTACAACCGATAGCGTCGTGATAAAAAGAACCAACATAAGAAAATTATGAAAAGGCATGACAAGCTTAGTTAAAATTTGATTATATATACTTGATCACATAAAAACCCATTCCCACAAAAGTGAGTTTTGAGCCTTTATTGAGCAAACACTTACATATCATTTGACTAAATGCTCATTTTTCGTTTCTTGTGTGAATAGCCGCTTGGTTCTTACGACTCTAGAACTTGCCATGACGATACATTCCCGGTCCTTACCAACTTAAACCCGAGTAAGTAAATGATGGAGGCATTAGGACTAACCCTTTTTATTTCTACACCTTTATTTTTTCTTTTTTTTACCACCTACCCAAAATCCCCCTAGTTAGCCCCTTTGAGCCTAAACCTTTTCATTTCATAACCCAAACCAAACACCCTTTTTGTTTTACCCACCAAAACCTTTTTCATTTTTTACCCCTTTGTTTTAGTAACAAGTTCGATTTGTCGTATGACTTTTCAAAAAAAAAAAAAAAAAATTGTTGATGATGAAGCAAAAGAAAATAAACAAACAAGTTTATCAAAAATAACTTTGTTTGAATAATAGCTTCATCAAAATAAAAGTTACAAAAATAGAAAGTCTTACGAAAACCGACACTTGTTACGCTTTTTAGCCCTTTTTCTACTAACCACTAACCACCAACCCAACCACCTACCTTTAACCCAAGCCTAACCCTTCACCCACAAAGTCCTCTTGATATTTACAAAGGTATATAAGTTAAAAAGGAGGAGGATTGATTGCTTGGCAAGCCTATGGTAGGAGTAAGTTCCATGCCGCTCTCGAGTGATCCACAAAAATACATTTTCGGCCGAGTGTTGAGTGATCCCCGTGAGGTATGTGAACTTGTATATAAATAAAATTTTAAAAGGCATGTTATGCCCTAATAAGTAATTTATCTTATGAAAAGTTTTAAATAAATCATGACGAATAGGATTGTAAATAAATAAAAATAAAACTAAATAAAGAATCTTGGAAATCCCGACACTCTACGACAAGCCCAAAAACCTTTTTCTCTACCCATTCCATTCCATTCCATTTGGGAGTGTAATAGCCACATATTAAAGAGTTTTGCTTGAGGACAAGCAAAGATTCAAGTGTGGGGGTATTTGATGTGTTAAAAATGCAACATATAAATTTCATCAAATGAGGCATAAAACTAACCCTTTTTTAGTACTAATGTTGGAAAAAGTGTGCTTTTGTCTTCCTTTTGTATTTTCAGGATTAAATGAGCTCAAATTAACAAAAGAAGCAAAAAGACATCAAAATCTAACATAAATACAAGAAAAGGAACAAGACGTGACATGCCCGACCCCACGACAGCATCTTCCCAAGCAAAACAAGAGATCAGAAGCCTGAACACGCCCCGTGCTCAACCAGCACGGGGGCGTGCCCAAGTGTCAGCAGAAAAGACAAAGTGGTAGAAGCTTCTATTGCCCACCACGAGCCGTGCTCAGCGGACACGGGGCCGTGGTCAACTATAAGATTCGCACAATCCAGCAAATCTGCATAGTACAAAGATTCTTCTACACCACGGGGTCGTGCTCAGCGGACACGGGGGCGTGGTCAACTAATAAGACAAGCTGCAATAAATGAAGAAAGAGAAGGATGTGGACACGGGGCCGTGCCCACTGGACACGGGGCCGTGCCCGAGCTTCTGTTCAGCCTATAAATAGAACTATAGAAGTGCTTGGCTCAAGCTCAAACCATCCCTTGGCACACCACCTCTCTCACACTTCACCCACCACCCACCACCACCATAACACCATCATCCACCACCATCATCCATTGTCCATCGTAGAGTGTGTGAGTCGTCTCGGGATCCAAGATTGATCGTAAGAGTTCTTGACAATCAAGGCCATGTTTGCCTAAGTCTCTTACATCACTTGGTGAAGACAAAGTGTCTGGTGTAATACTTTTTATTTCTAATCTTTTGCACTTTTTACTTGGTTTTGTATTAATGACTTTAATAACTACTTGCTTATGTTGAAGGTGATCTTTCCTTATCGTTTGTCCGTGGTGTCTTGGCATTATTTTACTGTCTATATAAAATAAAAGATTTTCACCATTCATATCTCCACGGTCTATATGGAGGTATGTTGGCTACCTGGTCGGGGGGTTAAGGGAACGGTTTGGTAAAGGTCTTGCCATTGTTCAGCGTTTAGAGGTCCTGCAATGGACCTGGGTCAAATTTAGTAGGACCTCCTTCAATACTTAACGGTATTGGATGGCGGGGGTCCAAACTCTTTGATCCCCTCATAAGTTAACTACTATTAATACTATAACCCGGCTATTTAGGACTGTATCCCTGCTGACTCAGACTACTTAGTCGAGGGTAACGTCACCTCCAAAAGAGGGGCCTACCATAATTTGCATTAATAACTTAATTAATTATCTTCCAATAATCCACCCTTTTAGGATTGTATCCTTGCTGACTCAAACTACTGGGGTGAGGGTAACGTCACCTTCAAAAGAGGGGCCTACTACAATAACTAAGATAATCTCTTAAAACAGTGCAAAAGTGCGGAAATAATCAAAGGTTACACTAGATACGAGTCGGAACCAAGCGATTCATCTTGTCTATCTGTTTTTCTTTTTATTTTTATTTTCAGCATTTTAGTTAGTTTTTATTTTTCTTAGTTTAAAACATTTTTCTAAACTTTTTGATTTGATTAGACGTTGAGGATAAACCGGTACTAAAAGCTCTTGTGTCCTTGGACGACCTCGGTATCTTACCAACACTATACTACGCTCACGATGGGTGCACTTGCCCATATGCGTGTCTAGTGTTAGTAAATATCGTGTTTTATAAATTTAAAACTTGGCTAAAAATAAGTGTTAAAGGGGCTTAAAATATACACCTAATATATCTAACACTCGACTACGCATCAAGTTTTTGGCGCCGTTGCCGGGGACACAAGGATTTTAAGAAAGTTAGGAATCAACGGCCTAATCGTTTTTCTTATTTTTCAATTTTTTTAGTATTTTTTTTAGTTTTTCAGCTTCTGCAGAACTCAGCACGGGCCGTGCCCGCTGAACACGCCCCGTGCCCAATCATTAGAACTGGCAATCTTGTTTTAAGTCAGACAGTAAGCTGAACACGGGGCCGTGCCCACTCAACACGCCCCCGTGCCCAAGTTTCAGTTACTGAAAACAGAACCGTAAGATCCCGACGGTTGGTAATTTCTGACACAAACATGAGTGATACTGATACTTTTTACTTTCGGCACTCTTATGGTACTATGTGGTGTCATTTATGTGGTGGTAACCATAAAGAATTAGAATGCTTTTTTCTAAATTATAAACCCCACTATATAGACCCATCATTCCCTAGTATCCTTAAGAGGGGCGAAAGTAAAAATAATCCCTATCGCTCCCTCGAATGCGCCCAACCGGGTATTCTAGGGGAAATGCTTCTTGATGAATTATTTCAACTAGAAGATCTAATTTTTAATTGGCTAAAAGAACTTAGGGAAGATTTCAATAATCTTTTCCAAGACAATAACCAAGAAAAAGGGTTGGAACCGCATTCAAACAACTTCGTTGTTTCCAAAGATACTCCTAACTCTAGTGAGGACTTGAGCGATAGTCGTCCCTGTGTCGATTATGCCGTGAAGGACTCCCCATCGACTTCGTTCGATGCATACATAGACCTGAGCGATTCGACATACACCTTCTTTAACGAGAGCCCGGGAAAGGGTTGGACTTGTCCACCTACATATAGCATAGGAATCACCCTCACCGACAACCTCTTACGTTCTCGTCTTAATCTAGATCAATTAAGGTATCTTAGACACTTTGGGGTTGTTCCATCCAGTAAGGAACCGCCCGATCAGGAAAAGTTCCTTAAAAATAGACGAATTTCATAAAACAGTTTTCCGACACGGGGCCGTGCCCAGGTCAACACGCCCTCGTGTCCACCAAAAGATTCCCTTCTGACTTTTGTCAGAATACGGACAAAACGTGTCAGGATCTTGCCTGCACACGGGGCCGTGTCCAGCCGACACGGGGTCGTGTCCAGCACGCTGTCTATTTCTATAAATGCAGCCAAGAACCCTGCACATTTGGACCATCCAGGGACAGAGATTTGAAAGGATTTTCTGACTTACCATCCTAGGTATGTTCTAAAAGAAGGTTCTTACAAGCATCTTGTCCTTTCCTCTTTTATCTTTTGCCTTCTTCTTCATCTTTCTTGCACCAAGAACTCCATTAAAGCTTGATTTCAAGCTTTGTTGTGATGTTTATTGAATTTTTGTTCAAGGAATCTTGTTAAAAATAAGTTACACAACATTGTTTTAAGTTATTTCTGCTCAAAAAGCTTCATAAATTAAGAAAATAATTTGAAACCCCAAGATTCCTTGTTCTAAAAATCCGCAGAAAGTTGAACACGGGGCCGTGCTCATTGAGCACGGGGCCGTGCCCGTGATACTGTTTCATTAAAACGAACTGTTTTTGGTTTATTTTCATAGAATGTCTAGCCAAAACAGCGGAACCTCTTCTGCACACTCAAGGAACAGCCGACGGGAAAGGAGGCCATCGATTGAAGCAACTCTCGTAAGATACGTAATGGCGCTACGTGAAGCACTTGACGAGATGACTTCAGTGGAGGAGGTCCTCATTGACCGTATAAACTATCTCTCGGTGGGGTTGGAAAACAGTTTCCAGGAAATAAACCTCTTGCACCAGAGGTTAAACATTCTGGTAACTCCTCCTGTGGAACCAATCCTCCCTCAAGAGGATTGGAACCTCGCACTTGGAATCCAAAATCCTACCGGTTGGGACGACATTCCGGCGGAGCCTCCCCTTGAAGGACTCCAAGAAATTCCGGTGGAAGTTACACCTCCTCAACCCAATGCTCATGAGCCCGCTTTTCTTCTCCCTAGGGAGATCAAAGAGTGGCTTGCCGATGTATGAGGAGCCCATACCTGAAGGAAGAAGTGTCAAGCCACTTTTAACCGAGAGATCTATCTTTTCGGAAATTTTGCTAGTAGAATAAATAGTAGGCTAGAAACTTCTTGGATAGGATTTCTTGTGTTTCTTTGACCTAACTAGCTAATATTTTAATTTTTAGGACTATTATGTAATTCTCTCTATGATTAATGAATGATGGTTTTAGTTAATTTGGTGTTTTGGATGGTGTTGAAATGAATAAAACACACTTGAGATGGCAAAGGATGCAAGGGAAACTTGAACCAGCACTCCATACAGGAAAACAGAACCGTCCGACAAATTTCTTCGTTTACAGTAAGCTCGGCACGGGCCGTGTCCACCCAACATGGTCCCGTGCTGCACATTCTGCAGAAAAAGACCCAGTTTAGGTAACTGGACACGGGCCGTGTTCACCCAACACGCCCCCGTGTCCAGGCTTCTGTTTCTCTTGTTTTAATTTTGTTACTGGCACTTGAACACGGGGCCGTGCCCGGACAACACGGGGCCGTGTTCAGCGCCCAGTAACACAAATTTTTTTTGCTTTTTCACACCTTTTACGCATTCAATCAACCTAAAAACTTATTTTTGGGACACATTGAGGACAATGTGTAATTTAAGTGTTGGGGGGGGGGGGGGGGGGATGCTAAAACCTTGAATCTTACAAGTCCTAAATACAAGCCTCACACAAAACTCTATTGGAATCGCTAATCACCCCAAATTTTTTCAAAAATTTTCATTTTTTTTACTTGTCTAGGTTTAACTCGGGAATTTCACGTTTTAAAAAGGTTCTATTTTTACGAATTTACAACCGATAGCGTCGTGATAAAAAGAACCAACATAAGAAAATTATGAAAAGGCATGACAAGCTTAGTTAAAATTTGATTATATATACTTGATCACATAAAAACCCATTCCCACAAAAGTGAGTTTTGAGCCTTTATTGAGCAAACACTTACATATCATTTGACTAAATGCTCATTTTTCGTTTCTTGTGTGAATAGCCGCTTGGTTCTTACGACTCTAGAACTTGCCATGACGATACATTCCCGGTCCTTACCAACTTAAACCCGAGTAAGTAAATGATGGAGGCATTAGGACTAACCCTTTTTATTTCTACACCTTTATTTTTTCTTTTTTTACCACCTACCCAAAATCCCCCTAGTTAGCCCCTTTGAGCCTAAACCTTTTCATTTCATAACCCAAACCAAACACCCTTTTTGTTTTACCCACCAAAACCTTTTTCATTTTTTTACCCCTTTGTTTTAGTAACAAGTTCGATTTGTCGTTTGACTTTTCAAAAAAAAAAAAAAAAAATTGTTGATGATGAAGCAAAAGAAAATAAACAAACAAGTTTATCAAAAATAACTTTGTTTGAATAATAGCTTCATCAAAATAAAAGTTACAAAAATAGAAAGTCTTACGAAAACCGACACTTGTTACGCTTTTTAGCCCTTTTTCTACTAACCACTAACCACCAACCCAACCACCTACCTTTAACCCAAGCCTAACCCTTCACCCACAAAGTCCTCTTGATATTTACAAAGGTATATAAGTTAAAAAGGAGGAGGATTGATTGCTTGGCAAGCCTATGGTAGGAGTAAGTTCCATGCCGCTCTCGAGTGATCCACAAAAATACATTTTCGGCCGAGTGTTGAGTGATCCCCGTGAGGTATGTGAACTTGTATATAAATAAAATTTTAAGAGGCATGTTATGCCCTAATAAGTAATTTATCTTATGAAAAGTTTTAAATAAATCATGACGAATAGGATTGTAAATAAATAAAAATAAAACTAAATAAAGAATCTTGGAAATCCCGACACTCTACGACAAGCCCAAAAACCTTTTTCTCTACCCATTCCATTCCATTCCATTTGGGAGTGTAATAGCCACATATTAAAGAGTTTTGCTTGAGGACAAGCAAAGATTCAAGTGTGGGGGTATTTGATGTGTTAAAAATGCAACATATAAATTTCATCAAATGAGGCATAAAACTAACCCTTTTTTAATACTAATGTTGGAGAAAGTGTGCTTTTGTCTTCCTTTTGTATTTTCAGGATTAAATGAGCTCAAATTAACAAAAGAAGCAAAAAGACATCAAAATCTAACATAAATACAAGAAAAGGAACAAGACGTGACATGCCCGACCCCACGACAGCATCTTCCCAAGCAAAACAAGAGATCAGAAGCCTGAACACGCCCCGTGCTCAACCAGCACGGGGGCGTGCCCAAGTGTCAGCAGAAAAGACAAAGTGGTAGAAGCTTCTATTGCCCACCACGGGCCGTGCTCAGCTGACACGGGGCCGTGGTCAACTATAAGATTCGCACAATCCAGCAAATCTGCATAGTACAAAGATTCTTCTGCACCACGGGGTAGTGCTCAGCGGACACGGGGGCGTGGTCAACTAATAAGACAAGCTGCAATAAATGAAAAAAGAGAAGGATGTGGACACGGGGCCGTGCCCACTGGACACGGGGCCGTGCCCGAGCTTCTGTTCAGCCTATAAATAGAACTATAGAAGTGCTTGGCTCAAGCTCAAACCATCCCTTGGCACACCACCTCTCTCACACTTCACCCACCACCCACCACCACTATAACACCATCATCCACCACCATCATCCATTGTCCATTGTAGAGTGTGTGAGTCGTCTCGGGATCCAAGATTGATCGTAAGAGTTCTTGACAATCAAGGCCATGTTTGCCTAAGTCTCTTACATCACTTGGTGAAGACAAAGTGTCTGGTGTAATACTTTTTATTTCTAATCTTTTGCACTTTTTACTTGGTTTTATATTAATGACTTTAATAACTAGTTGCTTATGTTGAAGGTGATCTTTCCTTATCGTTTGTCCGTGGTGTCTTGTCATTATTTTACTGTCTATATAAAATAAAAGATTTTCACCATTCATATCTCCACGGTCTATATGGAGGTATGTTGGCTACCTGGTCGGGGGTTAAGGGAACGGTTTGGTAAAGGTCTTGCCATTGTTCAGCGTTTAGAGGTCCTGCAATGGACCTGGGTCAAATTTAGTAGGACCTCCTTCAATACTTAACGGTATTGGATGGCGGGGGTCCAAACTCTTTGATCCCCTCATAAGTTAACTACTATTAATACTATAACCCGGCTATTTAGGACTGTATCCCTGCTGACTCAGACTACTTAGTCGAGGGTAACGTCACCTCCAAAAGAGGGGCCTACCATAATTTGCATTAATAACTTAATTAATTATCTTCCAATAATCCACCCTTTTAGGATTGTATCCTTGCTGACTCAAACTACTGGGGTGAGGGTAATGTCACCTTCAAAAGAGGGGCCTACTACAATAACTAAGATAATCTCTTAAAACAGTGCAAAAGTGCGGAAATAATCAAAGGTTACACTAGATACGAGTCGGAACCAAGTGATTCATCTTGTCTATCTGTTTTTCTTTTTATTTTTATTTTCAGCATTTTAGTTAGTTTTTATTTTTCTTAGTTTAAAACATTTTTCTAAACTTTTTGATTTGATTAGACGTTGAGGATAAACCGGTACTAAAAGCTCTTGTGTCCTTGGACGACCTCGGTATCTTACCAACACTATACTACGCTCACGATGGGTGCACTTGCCCATATGTGTGTCTAGTGTTAGTAAAGATCGTGTTTTATAAATTTAAAACTTGGCTAAAAATAAGTGTTAAAGGGGCTTAAAATATACACCTAATATATATAACACTCGACTACGCATCAAGTTTTTGGCGCCGTTGCCGGGGACACAAGGATTTTAAGAAAGTTAGGAATCAACGGCCCAATCGTTTTTCTTATTTTTCAATTTTTTAGGATTTTTTTTAGTTTTTCAGCTTCTGCAGAACTCAGCACGGGCCGTGCCCGCTGAACACGCCCCGTGCCCAATCATTGGAACTGGCAATCTTGTTTTAAGTCAGACAGTAAGCTGAACACGGGGCCGTGCCCACTCAACACGCCCCCGTGCCCAAGTTTCAGTTACTGAAAATAGAACCGTAAGATCCCGAAGGTTGGTAATTTCTGACACAAACATGAGTGATACTGATACTTTTTACTTTCGGCACTCTTATGGTACTATGTGGTGTCAATTATGTGGTGGTAACCATAAGGAATTAGAATGCTTTTTTCTAAATTATAAACCCCACTATATAGACCCATCATTCCCTAGTATCCTTAAGAGGGGCGAAAGTAAAAATAATCCCTATCGCTCCCTCGAATGCGCCCAACCGGATATTCTAGGGGAAATGCTTCTTGGCTATGGGAGGGTTGAGCCCCTCCTACTCAGTCCGCCCCAAGGCCTTCTTTGGTAAAAAAGGTATCTTTTTGCCCTGGATTTGTTGTATCTGTTGTTGCTCTTTGGGATTCGTGCAGTCATCTTTAGTGTTTTTTCTTGTGTAGAGTTGACTTTGTGGAGGCTGCTCCAAGGAGATTCTAAAGACGTTAAGTTTGTGGTTGTTGATGAGGTTGAGCCGGGTTTGAACCAGAGTGTTGGGATGCAGGTTACCGGAGGGTCTGTTCAGGCCGGGGGCTCCGTTGCTGCGGGAGAAGGCGAGGGGACTTCTTCTGATGGGGAGGAGAGTTCCCCTGATCCCCTTCCCGTTAAGCATTCTAGTCGTGGCGATGATGAAGATCTGGAGAGCCGTTTGGCTCGTAAGAGGAAAGCCGTTAGTCCTAAGCTAGCTCCTGCTCCTCGTGACATCCGGCAGAGGCTCCGGAGTGCTAGCAGATAGAAACCCCCTCCTTCAACAAAGGCTGCTTCCGAACTTCCCCCTGCTGGGGTTAAGGGTTCTTTTTCTAAGCACCTGCGGTCCTCCAGCCTTGTGAGTGCACCCTTGTTGGTGAGTTTATTTTTTCTTTTTCCTGTTGCCTTATATTCGCTTGGTTTTGGGGAGGTTTTTGATGTTCTTTTTTCTTTCTTTGTCTGAGTAGGGAAGTTCTCATTATCCAATAGAGATCCCTACTGGCCCTTCCTCTTCCCGTGTTCAAGACAAGACTCCGGAAGTAAGCATTGCTCGTGCTGCCTCAGCTTTTGAGGTTTCTCCTCATCATGCTACTGGGACCAGTAAACCTTCTCAACTTGAGAGTCTTGCTCATCGATCCCCTTTGGCTCCCCTGTTTGCTGATGCCCTCCCTTTCACCTATGTTCCTAAGTTGAAAATAACTCATTCTTCGGTGATAGGGACTCCTGAAACTGCCAGGGATTTTTTGAGTCATGTTGTTCCCCCCTCCCATAGGTTCATGAATTCTGCTTTGAGGGATGACCTTTTTGAGGATCAGTACAGCATGTCACTCTGTGAGAGCTTTTTCAGGGGAGCCGGCATGCTGCAGTGGGTTGATGATTTGAGGAAGGAGAATGAAGGACTCAAGGATGAACTTAAAACTTCCCAATCTGTTGCTGCTGAACTTCGATGTCAAGTGGTTGAGGCTGAACGAAAACTGCAAGAGGAGAAGGTATATAGCCTTTCTCCCTTCTCCCCCCTTTTTTTATTTATTTTCCAACTGCTTTTGGATTCTTTTTTATGAATTTTACTCAGGGGGCTGGGGCTATGCTGGAGCGAAGGGAGCGAGCTTAGGAGAGGGAGATGGCGGTGTTGGTAGAGGAGAAAGAGGAGTTAGCCGCGGAGCTGAAACGCCAAAGGGAGATTGAATTTGTTTCCCAAAAAGATCTGGATATGATGTATGCTGATTATGGAATGGCGTCTGATGATAACCAGCGGTTGGCTAAGGAGAAACATTGGTTGATCACCGAAGGCTTTGGAGCCTTTCTTAATGTCGTCTCTCAATTGAAGGAGTTCAAGAGTGGCCTTGAGCAGGTGTATAGGGCTTACCGGGATGTTGGATATCAGTCAGGGCTGAAGGATGGATATGTTTACTCTGCTCAGGGTTTGGACAGGAAGGAAACTCCGCTTTACAATTCCAAGGCTAAGAAGCGATTGTCTAAGTTGGACAAGGAGTTTGGGAGTAAGACCCCGGCCCTTCTCTAGAAGATCCTGGAGCACCCCATGATATCTATCGATGAATTGAAAGCCCTGTTTGCTCCTGCCGGCCCCTCGTCTCCGAAGTCTTCGTCTGGGGGTGGTTCCCAGTAATTTTTGAACATTAACCCACTTCGATATGGTTGTAACCTAAACAATTGTATGCTCTAGGATACTTTTAACTTTTTTATATTTGGGGGGAGAACCTTTGTGTAGGGGTTCTTCTGGTACTTAATCATATGACTTATGACTATATGTTGCTATCTTGCTTTTGCTTGTTTTCTGGTGTGCTTTTTCTTTTTGCAGGAGTTTTTTACCAGGGATTAGGCCGGCGTTTTCCTGAAGACCTTTGGTTGTTTGCTAGAAACTGTGCTTTAGTCTGTTTATCATGTTTTCTAGCTTGTATTAGTTTCTCTTGTAAAGGCCAATAGGGCTTCCTATTGTACATTCGTTTTGTAATAAAAAAACTTTCTTTTTGTAGTTTGTTTACAAAAGTGTGCTGTGTTTATAGTTTGCTTTATAAACCGGGCGTTTGGCATGTTTGGTATACCTTGTACACGTGTGTTTGTTTATTGTTAGGTTTATAACCGTTTTGGGCACGTCTGCCTTGGTATAACACCTGTCATTTTGCCAAAAGGGGGCAAGTTAATTGTCCGTTTGTCATTCATTTCTTGGGGACCAATTTTCTTAGTACAAGTTTTTACAAAAGATTTTTTCTTGGAGTAGGCCCCTGACTAGTAGTTGATTATTACAAAAGTGGCTTCCTGGCCGTTTTTCCTGGGGGGTAAACCCCTCACATGTGATACTTCCTGAGTTGCATGAGGTTCCATGTCCTGGGGACCTCCTTGCCTTGAAGTGTTTCCAACTTGCAACTTCCTTTGCCGTTTGCCCATGTAACCCGGTAAGGTCCTTCCCAGTTGGGCCCTAGCTTTCCGGTGTTCTCCTGTAGGCTGGCTTCGTTTGCTCTTAGGACCAGATCCCCCGGGATGAGGTTAAGCTTTTTCATCTTGGTATTGTAATAGCTTTCAAGCTGCTTTTTGTACTTAGCCTCCCTGACTGCCGCGACTTCCCTTCTCTCTTCAAGCAAATTCAAGTTCATCCGGAGGTCTTGCTCGTTTTCGGCCTCCCTGAGCTTCATTCTGGCAGTTGGAGATCCCATTTCAGCCGGGATGACAGCCTCCGTCCCATAGGTTAAGCTGAAAGGAGTCTCCCCGTTGCAGTCCTTAGGGGTGGTCCTATATTCCCACAGCACAAATGGCAATTCCTCCAGCCATCCTTTTTGTTTCCTTCCGAGTCTCCCTTTCATCCCTTTGATAACGTTTTGATTTGCTCTTTCTACTAGCCCGTTGCTCTGGGCATGGGTGACGGAAGTGAATACTTGATGTATGTGCATTTGTTCACACCAAGGTCTGAAGGTTTTTCCAGCAAATTGTACGCCATTGTCACTCACGAGCTCCTTCGGGACGCCATATCTGCAGATAATGTTGTCTAGCACAAACTGTCTCATCTGCTCCCCGGTTATTTTTGCCAAGGGCCTTGCCTCTATCCACTTGGTGAAATAATCAATGGCAACCACCACATATTTGACCCCTCCGGGACCCTCTGGGAATGGTCCGATTATGTCGATGGCCCACTTTTGGAAGGGCCAAGATGTTGAGACAGGTATCATTGGGTGTTTGTGGCGGTGCGTCATAGGTGCATGGACCTGGCAATTGTCACACCTCTTGATTTCCTCTGATGCCGTTTCAAACATTCTAGGCCAATAGAATCCCGCATTCATTGCCTTCGCCACTACCGTCCTTGGCCTAGAATGCATTCCACAAATCCCCTCATGTATTTCTCTAATCACATATTTGGCCTCCTCATTATCGACACATTTCAGGGATGGACCCAGGTATGATCTTCGGTAAAGCTCTCCGTCAATCAACTTGTATTGCAAAGATTTAACTCTTACGTTTCTGGCTGCCCAGTCCCCCTCGGGTAATTCCCCGCTTCTAATGAATCTTACAATCGGTGTCATCCATATCTCTTGTTCGTCCCCGATTGTAGCCACTTCGGCTGAGTCGAGAGAGGGGGACGTCAGGACTTCCACCTTGACCTCTCTTGCCAGGTGATCGAATGCCACGGAGGCCAGTTTGCTGAGGGCATCGGACTTCCTGTTTCTTCCGCGGGGGATATACTCTAGCTTAAAGGTCCGGAATGCCTCGGCTGTTTCCTTTACCTTTGCAACATATTGAGCCATTATGTTGTCTTTGGCCTCGTATTCTCCTTAGTATTGCTTGACCACTAACTGCGAGTCTGTACTGGCCTCCACATGTTTTGCTCTCATCTTTTTGGCTAGCCTCATCCCTGCTAAGAGGGCTTCGTACTCTGCAGTGTTGTTGGTGTTTTCGAAGTCTAGCCTGATGGCGTAGGTTAGCTCGACTCCCTCAGGGCTTATTAACGTAATTCCTGCTCCACTCCCCTCTTTGCTGGAGGCTCCATCTGTGAGTAGTTTCCACACATCTTCGTCTTCCTTCTCTTTTTCTTCCCTTTCCAAGGCCTCCCATTTTAAAAGCTCTTTTTCTTCATCCTCAGGGACTTCTGCTAAGAAATTGGCCAGTATTTGTCCCTTCATGGCTGTCCTGGGTTTGAACTCCAAGGAGTGCTCCCCCAGCTCTATTGCCCATTTAGCCAGCCTCCCCGACAACTCCGGCCTCCTCAGTACTTTCTGGAGGGGCTGATATGTCATTAAGGTGATCTTATGTCCTTGGAAGTACCTTCTAAGTCTTCGGGATGCGAAGAAAAGGGCTAGAGTCAGTTTCTCTAGGGGCATATAACGTTCTTCGGGGCCCTTGAGGGTCCTGCTGATGAAATATATTGGTATCTGCTTTCCCTCCCGTTCCACCATCATAACCGCACTTATGGTTGTTTTTTAGGCGGATAGATACAAGAGGAGATGCTCCCCAGGTACTGGGGTGGCTAGGGTTGGGAGTTTGCCGATGTAGGCCTTCATTTCTTGAAAAGCGGTTTCTGCTTTGGAGGTCCATTTAAACCTGTCCATTTGAAGGCAGTCTTTCAGTACCTTCATGAAGGGAAGGGTCCTGTCAGCTACCTTTGACAAGAAGCGGTTCAAGGCAATTAACCTTCCATTCAGCTGTTGGATGTCTTTCAGGGACCTGGGGGATCGCATTTCGGCCACGGCTTGAGTTTTCTCCAGGTTAGTTTTGATTCCACCCTTAGTAACCACTACCCCCAGGAATTTCCCTTCTTCTACCCCGAAGCAGCCCTTCCCGGGGTTCAGCTTCATATTAACATCTTGCATGGTGCGAATAGTCTCAGCTATATCATCTATCATGGCCATCTCAGTCAGGCTTTTGATAACGATGTCATCGACGTACACCTCCAAGTTTCGTCCCCGTTGTTCTCTGAAGGGGGCATTCATGAACCTTTGATAGGTGGCCCCAGCATTTTTGAGTCCGAAGGGCATTTTGGTATAGCAAAACGTCCCTTCGTCTGTGATGAAGGCGGTCTTTTCCTCGTCTTCTATTGACATCTGTATTTGATGATATCCTTTGTAGGCATCCAAGAAGCACTTTAGGGGATACTGAGATAAGGAGTCCACTTGGACGTCTATCTCTGGGAGGGGGTAGCAGTCCTTGGGGCATGCATTGTTTAGATCTTGAAAATCGATGCACATCCTCCACCCTCCGTCTTTCTTCTGGACCATAACCGGGTTAGCAACCCAGGATGGGTACTTCACTTCCCTTACTATTCCGGCTCTGAGCAGCTTCCTGGTTTCTTCACAGGCGGCCCTCCTTTTGCTGGGGCCCATGCTCCGCTTCTTCTGTTTGACTGGCTTTGCCCAGGTGTATGTATTGAGTCGGTGTTCGATCAAGCTTCTTGGGATTCCTGTCATGTCTCCATGTTGAAATGAAAATACGTCTATGTTGAGGAGGAGCAACTCTTTGAGAGCGCTTTTGCACTTATCACTCAGGTGACTTCCTACTTTGACCGTCTGCTCCAGGATTCTGTCACAAAGGACCCACTCTTCGACCCCATCCTTCTGGGGTTTCTCAGATGCTTCCCCCTCAGATACGGAGGAAATTACTTCATATGCAGATTTCACCCAAGCCAAGCCTTTTGGCGTTTGGAACACTAAAGCTCTGTGTGGGGTTGATACCTGTGCTTGCAGATCTCCAATCCTAGATCTTCCCAGGATTGCATTGTACTTTGAGGGTGCCCGGACCACTGTGAAAGTTAGGTTTATAGTTCGGACACGGTCCCCTCCCCCGATGGTAAATGGGAGTTTGATCTTCCCCAAGGGGTGTGACACACTGTTGTTGAAACCTACTAGGGGGATAGAGTCCTCCTCGAGCCTATCTCTTACATCCCTGTCAAATCTGAGGAAACAATGTTCATATATTACTTCTACCCCGGATCCCCCGTCCACATGTATTCTGGCCACCTTGTGGCCAGCTATTATGGCTGAGATGTTAAGAGGGAGTCGCTGCACTTCGTTGTCCTCCAGGTGTGGCATCAAGATGGGAGCTTTCATGCGGTTTGGGGAGCCCAGAATTCTGGCCTTTACACTTCTGGTGTTATCAAATTCATCCCTCCTTCGAATCATGTCTACATCTGCCCTTCCAGGCTCCCTCGCATCTTTCCCTTTGCGGTCCCCTCCTCCTTCCTTAATTTCTCTAACCAAATGGGCCAGTTTACCCGTTTTCACCGCGGCCTCTATTTCCCTCTTTAGATACATGCAATCATCAGTTTTATGACTGAATCCTTTGTGGAAGTCACAATATTCGTTCGGTTGTGCCTTTGGCCCGGGTTTGGCGGTCTTGGGAAGGAGTTCTTCACCCTCTTAGTGGCCAGTATTTCACTCGGGGTTTTGGTGAGAGGGGTGAAGCTGTCAGAGTAGGGGAATGGGCCTCTCCCCCGAGGCCTATATGGGGAATACGAGGGCCTCGTTCTATCATGCAACATTCTATCAAAAGCTGGTTTTCTTGAGTAAGGTGTACCTTTGTCGGGAGGTTTTGCAGCTGGGTTGACCCTTCGGGGTGGGCGTCCATCTCCTTAGCTTTGCTAACTGTGTCTTTGCCCCTGACAAAGGCTCTGACTCTGTCCATGAGATTGTCAAACGAGTGTGGGAACTCCTCCCCCAACTTCTCACATAGTTGTGCATGTTTTAACCCGTTGATGAAACTGCTAATCTTCATGACCTCCGGGACGTCCTTGATGTTCATGCTTTCCTTGACAAACCTCTCCATGTATTGATCTATCCGCTCATTGTCCCTCTGCCTTATGTACAAGATTTCGTTTGGGTACTTGACCACTTTTCTTTGCTGACCAAAGTTTCTCAGAAACTTTTCACTTAACTCTTCATAGCTGTCAATCCCTCCGGGGGGAAGGCTGTCAAACCAGAGCCTGGCTCCCTCCGTCAGGGTCTGCACAAACATATGGCACCAAACTGGCATGGGCCACCGTCCCAATTTCCCTGCACCCCTGAAGGCATGGAGATGGTCCTCAGGTTCTCTTGTCCCATCGTACCGGTCGAAGTTTGGGGGTAGCTTTGTCTTAGGGGGCATGGGTGCTTCCGCAATCCTCCTAGTGAACTTTGAGATTTCGGCTAAGTCCCGAGGGAGGTAGGGTTGATCCAAACCATCATCGCCTTGGTTTTCCTTTTCTTTTTCTTTTTCTTTTCCTTTTTGTTTCTTCCCTGTAATGAGATCTTCCCTCTCTTCCGAGGACATCTGCCTAAGGGCCGTCATGAAAGTTTCAAGTGGGTCATTTCCACTGCTTTTGTTTTGAGGATCCACCCCTTCCTGGTTGGAAGGTGTGTCGAAGGACAGTCTTGCCCTGAGGCTGTCAAGCTTCTCTTGTCTTTCTAAATCCTCAAGGCACTTCTTTAGCTTCTCCTTGTGCATGGCAACGAAATCTGGAGTAATGGCCTCCTCCCTTTCCAGAATTTCCACTTGATTTTCGTTTTCTTCCTCATGAGTTATGTCTTCCACTGTGACCTTATCATGGTCGTTCTGTACCGTCTGGATGGTACGCAAGCTGGGTAGAGTTGCTATGTCGCTTCTTGCAGAACGGGTTATCTCAACGTCGGAGTTTCGGAGTGGGAACACCAGTTAGACTGTGGTCCCACGGATGGCGCCAATGTCGAATACCCAAATCCCGGATGACGTTCAAGGGGTCTTCGCTGACGTCAAGATATCCCGGCCTTCGTTGCTACAAAAAAGTAAACCGTTAGCCTCGTCACGGAGGGCCCCGGGAGAGGGATCCGTGACCAACCTCTGGCGTGAGAATAAGTAAACTTGCCGGAAAGCTTGAGGAGTTTATTCCGGTGAGTGTGATCACCGGAATGTTCCTCTATGGTGTGAATCTAATAAATGTGTGTGTGTTTAATGTAGGAGAATATTAGTCGGAATAAATGAGGGAGTTATTAGCGTGATACCTTGAGTTCGCCTTATGATCACTTCTTTCCTTCCTTATATAACCCCGAGACCTTATATCCCATGTGAGATATTTCAACCAGGTGATCCGACGGGTTCTGAGAGTCTTCGAGGGGCTCAGACACGTGTCTGACCCCCAACGGTAAGATTGTAGCCTCATTTAATGTTTCCGGCTAGGAAGTACAATTCCAGCCAAAGATCCTTTTTTAATCATGCATTAAATATCGCCTATATCCTCTGATCCCTTGTTTCCCACCTATTTTGTGAGGAGAAACCTTAATGGGCAAGGCAAACTGTTTTTGGGCCTTGACTGTTGGGCCCGCATGATGACAGCCCAAAGCGGGTAAATGTGATTTCCCATTAGCCCCTCGTCACAGACGAACAATGGTATGAGCATATTTCTTATCTTTAGAGATACACGATACACATATATCCACCTTTTTTAAACAGAGAAAGTCGACAGAAAACTCCAAACGACCGGAATCAGTGGCGAAGGTTACTTGGTGCTCGGGGGTGCACCCGCCCACCCCAATGTTTCAGTTAAAAGTGTATAGGTTACATTTTTCGTTCGGAAATTTTAAAAATTATATAGGATCACCTCCCCCCAATTATTTTTCCTAAATATTTATACAATATATAAATTAAAGTAAAGTTTCTTACCACTTTGTATATCCTAAATATTTATACAATATATAAATTAAAATAAGGTTTGTTATCACTTTGTATATAAGTGATGGGTAGTTTTGTAAATTTATTTTAACTCTTATTTGTTTAACCCTAGATTACCCACCGCACAATAAACTTAATCGCATGTTTTTATTTGTAAGAACATGTCCTTTGAATGAATGAAATTTCTTTGTTTTATTTAGAACTATTATTATTTGACCTGACCCGAATCGATAGCCGACCAGACCCGACCCGAAACATAACGATAGGAAAAAAAATTTGGGTCCCATCACTTTACGCCCCCTCGAAACTTTTGGTCAAGCTCCGCCACTGACCGGAATTATCTTTATAATGCAAGGAGGAAAGGTTGGGTGCGGAAATCGAAAGTACCCCATGCCAATCTCTAATAGTGAGATATTTGAGTTGAGGTGTAACCACATTGACACGCAAACAACCATCATATCCAATTGAATAAAGTGTTAGACTAGATAGTCTAGGATGGCATATATTGAAACCATCCAAGCCCTTCAGTCTACAACGATGTAAGGTGAGACTTTTCAAGTTTGCACAGTTGGAGAAAAGATCAAGACACTTGTCGGTATCGTCAGCATTCAATGTGAAAGCACAGATTTTCAATGTGACCAAATTTGGCAGCTCCCAAGTAGATGGAATCAGGATGGCATCTCCGTAATCAGTCCCAGTCAAGGTGAGATGTTTGAGAGACGGAGAACTAAAGAGAGAAATAGGGAATTCCCACTTTGTTGGATACAAACAATAAATGTCCAGTTGTTGGACATTGTGGGAGAACGCATAGTCCAAAATTCTCTTGATAAACACATGGTTAATCTTTCCATGAAAAGTGAGGTTGACATAATGCACTTCTGTTTGATTATTCCGAGCAGAGAGAACATGTTCAACAAATGTGGAGAACTTGCACAACGTACGAAAATCTTTAGTTGAGAAATTGAGATAGGGCATTGAAGTCCAGACATAGCTCCATCTAGACGACAAAGCACTTGTTTCGATTGCTTGTTTAATGCCAATAAAAGAGAGGATTTTGTGGATAACATCATCCGGCAAGTTGCTTAGTCTATCACCTCCTACTTTCACTCTAGTTTTGCCATTTCCATAATCCATTATCTCCTAACTAACTTTACCTATATAGAAACAAAAATTCACATATGTCTATGTTCGTCTTTCCGTAGCTTATGTAGTTCTGTTTTAGATCCAGAAACTACAATTTGATTGCATTCAACAGTTAGGACATAAACACTCAGTATATTAATTAGGCATACAAGCTTTTGGTTCGGTTGAGTGTGAGCGTGAGAAAATGTACCAGTGCAAGAGCATAGATTATCAGTGTATACGAGGAGAGAATTTGTCAAACACAAAATCAAAACCGAAAGGAACATACTATCCAAAAAAACCCTAAATCTGATTCTGATTAAGAGGGAGAAGGAGCGTACGCGGGAACATTTGGTGTAGCACCGTGGACGGGGGTGATGGGTTGAGCTGCGCCCCTGGAACTGGTGGACGTAGGGTGGAGATTGGTAGTGACGGTGCCGTGCTCTCGGCCGCTGCTTTAGAGTTTAGTGGGAAGGGGGTGGCGACTCCAATTGGTTTGGGAGGTGGCAAGGTTTACCCACTTATTTTGTGAGGTTCCTATTTGGGAGGTCTAAGGGTTGAATTTTGCAGGGGCAAACTTAGCACCGGTTCAAACTGACAATAATATGCCAAGCGTGATATTCCTACTTGTGACCTAGATGTAGAGGTGTACAAATCGTTTTTTTTTTTTCAAAAACCCGTTACGGTTATTAACTGGACTGGTTAAAAAGGGGTAGGAAAAAAAACCGGTTATTAAAAAACCGGTTCCGGTTATTAACCCATTTTAATATGAAAAACTTGTAAACGATCATAACCGGTTTCGATTTAAAAAAAAACGGTTTTTTTTGTCTTGAATAATAACCGAATTAAAAAACCGGTAAAAAAAACCGATTCTGCAGAAACTTTCGCAGAACTGTTTTTTTTCTTCTGGTTATTCAGTTGTTTTTGCTGATTTTACTATTATTTCGGTTGTTTTTGCTCTTTTTTGAATTGTAAATGCAGTTTTTTTTATGTAAAAAGTTAACAATAAAAGTATAGAAAGTTAAAACATAATATCATTAAGTCTCGGAACAAACGGTTTTACATAACAATGAAAATACGAAGGATAAACGTAACAAAGGAAATACATAAACTTAAAATACATAAACTTAAAACATAAACTACCATAGTAGTATATCTTGAGCCTCGTTTAATCTTCTTCGCCCGAACTCGAACTATTGCGTAGGAATTCATCTAATTCGGCTTCTTCGTCGGTCATTGGGGTTGTCAATTCGGCTTGGACCTCGTCCTCATACAATACGCCTTCGTAATCTAATTCTCCCTCAAGTGAGCGTATGTCTTGACATCTCTCCGCCGCATCCAATTAATCTTTCAAGCTAATCGACATCTTAACCGCCTTTGGTGTTAGTCGAGTCCTTTTTATTGAAATCACCTTACCACTAATAGAAAGAGCACTTTCCGAAGCTACTGTGGAAGCTTGGACCGTTGGTAAATCTCGGGCTAATGTGGCTAAGATCGGAAATTGATCTTCCTTACTTTCCCACCAAGCCAACAAATCAAAATTTTTAAATTCATGTGAACTCATCATTTGTAGAAAGTTCGACCCACCATACCGACCGAGTTCACTACTACTAGTGTTACCACGATGCATTTGACTCGACTCATCATACCATTGGTTATAAAGATACAAATCTTGATCTTCCATACGTGAACCTTCACCGAAAACGGCGTTTCTCATTGACTCGTGGATGTGTGACGAGGTTGTACCATATTTTGTTACATAAACATCAAACAATTTTGAAAGTTGATCTTTGAAACGATATTTTTGTCACACCACGATATTTCCACATATTACCGGTGGGCCCGGTGGGGAGTATCGTGACGTAGTTGATATCATCATAGTCATAAGTATACAGTTTAATGCACAACAGAAGTCTTGGAAGTAAAATAATAATACAAACCGAATATAAAGTGTAATAAAATATTATACAGACGGTTGTGATTGGATCCACAGGCGGATCTTATAAAACATAATATAAAGTATTGTTCAACAGACTTCAACGTTTAGAATTCACAAGATTCTTTATTAACGCTCCAAAGCTTCCAGCCATTCATGGTAAGTACCTGCCACTTAATCTTTTGGAAAATACGTTAGTTTTCACTGGTAAATACAATTAACCGACTCTTTTGAAAATGTTTAAGAAAATGATTTAAATGCACAAGGCACAAATATTTTATAACTTGGGACAATTATATTATTAACAATCTTGTATCAGATTTACATGTTTATCCAACATTTAGGGCCGATATTAAATAAACCGAACAAGATTAAACAACACGCCACAAGTAAAAACTCACGGCGGGTCACCCCAGCAAGTGAGTATATCTTTTATATATGCAACTAACAGGTGTTATACCAACACCCCGTGCTTAAGTCGTAGCCATTTACAATTCTTAAATGAGCCAAGGATATCCAGGACACGGTCGTTAATCCCCAATGTTATATGTTATCAAGCAATACTGGTTTAAACGGGATTATACAATTTAACCATTTCCGATTAAAAGGTTTCTACACCCGACCAAGCGGTAATAATTTACCGTATCCCAAGCTCGTATAAGGGAAAATAAGTTTAAAGTATTTACCTGAGCTAAAATGTAATTTTATTCTCAGTCGTATATTCAATCAACAAGTGCAAGTACTTCTACTGGGCCTCTAAATCTGGAATGAAGGTTATATTAACCTATGAGATTACTAACGGTTCTTATTTTAGTTATAAACTTAGACCGGTTAGTTTAAGAAAAGTTTACTGCACGAAACGCTAGATTAAGCGGTGACCGGATTGGAATGTGATTTAGACCCAACAAGTATGAAGACTTGTATATATTGGATAAACTAAATACATTCTGGATCTTGAAGCAAGAATGATAAGGTTTGACCAGTTTCGGCTAATTTACATAAACTAGTTACATAAACCGTACCGAACGCTTATATGCTTAACGGGCAAACCGGATGAGTCATGTACAAGTTCCATAAGTTAATATGCTTTAAATATGATAAGACATCAGTAGGATATCTACAATTATGCCCAAAACGAATTTAAAACCAAATTAAGTCCCGTAAGGGTATTTTGGTCATTTTAATGTTTATAAACGAGGTTTAAACAATAATTGAGGTTCTGGTCTAAAACATTCAGTGAAAATATTGATTTTATCAAGTTATATCAGTAAGATATCATACATATGTGAGATTTATCATTTATGTCCAAACTATGCACCGTAGGGGCATTTTGGTTATTTCACATATGCTTTTAAGGTCAAATTTGGAAATCTGAGTTCAAGACTTATACTTAATGTTAAATTATAAAAATTTATTCATAAAATCAGTAGGTAATAAGTCTTAGGCGTTAAATATGGTTTTAAACCATACTATGCGCCTAATAAGCGTAAAAGTCGGTAATTGACGGTATTCAAAATGTTTATAAAATTCTGAAGTTTTGATCAGTTTCTAAAGCTTAAAATATTTTATTTAATATATGAGATTAGCAGGAAAAGGTTTGGTATGCAAATCATATGTTAAATTCATTTTATTAACAAAAAGGGCATTACCGTCATTTACCGAATTTATGCTGGAACTCTATGTTATGGTCAGTATAAAATTTGGTAAGAATTTCAAAAAATCCCTAAGTATTATATCATAACAGTGGATAGCAAGTTTGGTGCCAAAAATTGGGTTTAAATATGATTTATGCTGAAAATGCCATTTAATTAACAAAAAGCTTTTGTTTTACGATATCTTGCTTAACTTTCATTTTAGACCAGAAAAAAATGTCAAATTTTTAGGAAATACATATATATCAGTAATAAAGCTTTTTGTCCACTCACATTATCAAAAATATCGTTTTTATAAATTAGGGGCATAATGGTCAATATTAAGCATTTAACGGAAACATGCAAATGATTCAGATTTCTAAGGGACCATGTAGTATCAACTCAGAGGGTTATACAAACATATAATATGGTCTTAAAGGAATCCTAAGGCATGTCTAAACTAAGCTAATCCGGGTCAGAACTAAAAGTCAAAGCAAAAGTCTACTTTTGCGACTTTCGGTTGCGAACCGAGTCTAATACTCAGAATTGTCGGGTTGAACATGCCTAAACATGTTCTTATATTATTTACCAAGTTATTTAAGTGACAAAATATGATTTATAACTTCTACATTATCAGTTTTAGTTATTATTTGAAAATCTGACTAGTTTGACCTTTTGACTAGTTGCTTTGACCCGACATTTAACTAAGTAAACGTGACAATTAGGGTGTGCCCTTTTGAGGGATTAACACACACCTAATTATGATCACGTAGCCATATTCGCCTCGAACAATGGCTGGACCGTTAAGGCCTAAACTGAAAGTCAAAGCGTTATTATGATAACTTTGACTTTCGGTCTTTAAATAAGTAAAAACCGAACAACAGAGGCTATGGACACTTACAAAGGGTCCTAGCACGAAATTTGGACTAAGGAGGGCTTCCTTCAAGATCAGGAAATCCTAGAGAGAGCTTCCAAATGCTTGAGAACTTTGAGAGTAAGAAGATTTGAACTTGCAAGTGAAAATGATGCCCAAACTCCTCCTATTTATACTACTAGAGGCCATCAGCAGATCATTACAGGTGTTAGGGTTGTTCTCTGATCATTACAGGTGTCCCAAGTGGTTTTAAAACCAGCAAATGATCCATAGTTTCGAGTTAAGGCATGCAAAGGTAAAGGAAATGGCAGAACCTGCACCTGTGCATGGTTGCTGCCCAGATCATGTCGTGGAGTCGCGCGAAGGCAGAGATGGTGAGCTGTGGCACGACGCTACCATAGAGGTAACCAGCAATTCAAGTTTTAAAAGTGACAGTTTCACCCCTGGACCTTTTAAAACGTAATATCTTTGATTTCTAGCACTTTTAACCCATATAATTTGAATTTTGATGATCCTTAGAATATAACCAAACATCGTTAGATCCGGTTTCGTTAAACGATAACCGAAAACACTAGTTTTGCCTCGTTGACGCTTTTAACCCTTTAATTATGAAAGTTAACGTATTTATCTCAAACGATATCGAAACTTTGTGAAATTTTCGTCACTTATTCTTGAGAGTATAATTATTCGTTACAAAGTCTCGGGTTCGTTAAAAGGTCACTCAGAGGTAGTACTTAAACATGTTGACACATTTAACCCTCGTGTCTTGTAAACTTTCACTTCCTTTCACTTATGGCTTCATACGTTTCACTATTCATTACACGTTTAAAGTTCATGACACGTGTCGTTAATATAGTGGACATGATTGATTTTGCGAGGTGTTATATACTCACCCCCTTAAAAGAAATCTCGACCTCGAGATTTACTGAAATAAATGAGGGTATTTCTGCTTCATCGTGGATTCAACCTCCCACATGTATTCTGGGCCTCTACGGGCATCCCGTTTTACCTTTACTATCGGCACATTCTTTCTTCGAAGCTTCTTAACCTGTCGATCCTCGATCGACAAAGGTTCTTCAACGAACTTCAAGCTTTCGTCAATCTACACGTCCTTATGTGACATTGCTAGCGACTCATCGGCTAGACATTTCTTTAAATTGCTGATGTGGAATACATTATGTATGCCACTAAGTTCTTCAGGTAGATTCAGTTTGTAAGCTACAGTCCCGACACATTCGATGATCTCGAATGGTCCTATGTACCTTGGGTACAACTTGCCCTTTTTGCCAAAACGCATAACCCCTTTCCAGGGTGACACCTTGAGTAGTACTTTATTGCCAACCTCAAATTTTAGAGGTTTGCGCCTCTTATCTGCATAGCTTTTCTGCATATCCCTGGCAGCTTTCAGATGATCACGTATTTGAACAATCTTATCCGTCGTCTCAAGGACTATATCTGGTCCTGATAGTTGGGTTTCTCCAACTTCCGCCCAACAAACTGGCGTTCTACACTTTCTTCCATACAAAGCTTCGAAAGGCGCGGCTTGAATGCTCGAATGATAACTATTGTTGTATGAAAATTCAATCAAAGGAAGATGGTCATCCCAGTTTCCTCCTAAGTCAATAACACACGCCCTGAGCAGCTCCTCAAGCGTTTGAATAGTACGCTCGCTTTGCCCATCCGTCTGAGGATGATAAGCAGTGCTGAAATTTAAACGAGTGCCTAGAGATTGCTGAAAGCTTTTCCAAAAGTGAGATGTGTATCTAGTATCCCTATCGGAGATAATGGATACTAGCACTCCGTGGAGAGATACTATCTCATCCACGTATAGCTGAGCTAGCTTATCGGAGCTGTGCGTTTCTTTAATAGGCAAGAAGTGAGCTGACTTGGTCAGCCTGTCGACTATAACCCATATCATATCATTCCCGCGTTTCGTCTTTGGTAACTTGGTAATAAAATCCATAGTTACCATTTCCCACTTCCAAGTGGGGAGTTCAGGCTGTTGCAGTAAACCTGACGGCTTTTGATGCTTGGCTTTACCCTGTGCGCATGTCAGACATTTAGCCACATAGATGGCTATGGATTTCTTCAAACCTATCCACCAATAATTTTCCTTTAGATCTTGGTACATCTTATCACTGCCTGGATGGACTGAAAATTTTGAACTATGAGCTTCTTGGAGGATCACATCTCTAAGTCCTCTGTGGATTGGAACCCAGATTCGACCATTCAGTCTTAGGATTCCATCTTTGCCATACGACAACGGATCAGCAGTTACGCCTAACTTTTCATTTGGATAGTTAGCTTCTAATATAGCTTCCTTCTGAGCAGCTAACAGCTTTTTGTTCAAGCTATTCTTTAGTTCAATGCTCTTAGCATTGATCCTTATTGGTTTTACCCTTTCCTTCCTGCTTAGTGCATCAGCAACAACATTTCCTTTGCCCGGATGGTAGCGAATTTCACAATCATAGTCGTTCAATGTCTCCATCCAACGACGTTGTCTCATGTTAAGATCTTTCTGGTTAAACAAATGTTGAAGGCTTTTATGGTCTGAATAAATTATACATTTGGTTCAGTATAAATAATGCCTCCAAAGTTTTAGTGCAAATACAACGACACCCAATTCTAAATCATGGGTGGTGTAGTTCTTTTTGTGCACTTTCAACTGACGTGAAGCGTAAGCAATTGCCTTGCCTCTCTGCATAAGCACACAACCCATACCTGTGTGTGATGCGTCGCAGTATACAACAAACTCTTCAATCCCTTCCGGCAATGTCAACACATGAGCGTTGCTTAATTTCTGCTTGAGAATCTCAAAATATTCTTGTTGCTTGGGACCCCAGTCAAACTTGACATTCTTGCGAGTCAACGAATTCAAAGGTGCAACAATTCTTGAAAAGTTTTCAATGAAACGTCTGTAGTAACCTGCTAGGCCCAAAAAGCTATGAATCTCTGTAGGTGTCTTAGGCGCTTGCCAATTCATAATCGCTTCAATTTTAACGGGATCCACCTGGATACCATGCTTGCTTACCACATGTCCAAGAAATTGGACTTCACGAAGCCAAAATTCACATTTAGAAAACTTTGCTTAGAGCTTCTCTTGTTGCGGGAGTTTAAGAATACACCGGAGATGTTTTTCATGATCAGCTTGTTTCTTTGAGTAAATAAGTATGTCGTCAATAAAGACAATGACAAACCTGTCTAGATACGGCTTACAAACGTGATTCATGTGATCCATGAATGCTGCAGGTGCGTTAGTGAGCCCGAAAGGCATCACTAAGAACTCGTGGTGACAATATCTTGTTCTGAATGTAGTCTTGTGTACATCTTCGGTTCTGACCTTCAACAGATGATAACCTGACCTCAGATCGATCTTTGAGAAGTAACTTGCCCCTTGAAGCTGATCAAACAGATCGTCGATCCTGGGTAATGGATATCGATTCTTGATTGTAACTTTGTTCAACTCACGATAATCAATGCATAAACGCATTGATCCATCCTTTTTCTTCACAAATAGAATAGGTGCTCTCCAAGGAGATGAACTTGGTCGAATAAAACCCTTCTCCAATAAATCATCCAATTGTGTTTTTAATTCTTTCATCTCGGTCGGTGCCAATCGATAAGGAGCTCGTGCGATTGGTGCTGCTCCTGGAATGATATCAATCATGAATTCCACTTGTCTGTCTGGAGGTAAACCAGGTAGTTCTTCAGGGAATACGTCTGAGTATTTTGAAATAACATGGATATCTTCGATCTTGGGCTTTGGCTCATCTATAGTCACCTGTGCCATGTAGATGACACAACCTTTCTTTAAACACTTTGATGCCTTAAGCATAGACACTTGCTTAGGCAATCCATACTGTGTATCTCCTTGAATTGTAAGTGACTTACCATAAGGGGTCTTAATAATCACTTGCTTCTTATCGCATGTTGTAACACCCCGAAAACGGGTTTGGTAATCAAACTCCGTTAATACTAAAAGACAGGTAAAGTACCGTTAGCAGTAAAAATAACTCGGTAAATAATTGGATTTAAATAAGAAATCCTAATAATTAAATACAAGCGAATCAAAGAATTAAGGAATTGAGTTTATAAGAGCCCAAGTCAACGGGACTTAAAATAAAACGGGTTTTAACTCCCGGAAACCCACTAAGTTAACTAGGTAAAATTAACCTAGTTAGTAATGGGTAATTAAATAATAAACTATGAGTTATAGTTTCATTATGAATCTCTAAACTTGAGGGACTAAACATGGGCAACTAGAAAAGTGTTTTATTAAAACATTTATAAAAAAATAATACAACACACAAAAAAAAGTGTGTGTGCGTGCGTGAGGATGGCCAGGAGAAAGCTCATGTAGCTCTAGCCCTAAATCCAACAAATCTCTCAAATGGAAGCTCAAATCAAACCCAAAACGTCTGCATGATTACAAATTCGTGATCACCAAGTCGTGGGGATTACAAGGTATGTTGAATTTTATGTTTTGGTGATACCTTGAGATTATGATGAACAATCATAATTAAAAATTCTGGAATGAATGTGGAATCTTTGAGTGTTATTGTGATTATATCTTGGTTTAGATACAAAGCCTAGCAGAAAATTTGATGAATTGTTGTCAAATTAGGGATTTGGTAATTACCCTATTATGTGCTAAGTGGGTTTTATGTTAATATGATGAACACTCAGATTTGAATGTAAGATTTATGAATATTGAGGTTATGATATAAGTTCTTGATGTTGTTCATAAACACTAGACCTAGAGGCTTGAACTTGATGTTAAAACTTGGTAAAAACAATAACCATGAACTTGATAAATGAAGTATACAAATTCTGCCCAATAGGTGTTTGATAAAATGCCTCAATGAAAGCTAAGATGTTGAAATTTCGAGTGAAAAGCACATGTGAATATTAAGGCAAATTAGACGAAATATGAAACAAGAAGAGTTCTACTCATAATGTTGATTTAGACTTAATGTCGTAAATCATGTGATTGAAAGTAGTTAACTTTAATAAGCTAAGTTAACTAATCTTGAAGTCGAATAGTAGATTCGACATAAGAAGTGTAGGATGGAATAGTCGTAAATGATTATGACTAACATAACCATCTTACAATTACAATGATAGTTGGCGCTTAACAAGCTAGGTGAAGCTTGGGGAGAAAGCGGGTCAAACGGATCAAGAAGGAAAAGTAAAGTGTAGCTTGGATACGAGGTAAGTATAGCTTACACCCTTTTTGCAAGATATGCATTTAATTCTCGGTTATAATTACGGCAAAGGTTGTATTCGAACTTTGGTTCCGACCCGAGTTGGTACGGGTCGGAATATAACAAAGATGCGAGATGGACATTTGGTCATAAATAACATATATAAAATGAATCTTTGAATGGCTACTTTGTAAGTGGGCCTAAATGAATAAAAACAAATGGAAAATGATGATTTCGTCATGTATAAATGGATAAGGGTTGTAGTTTAAAACGACACTAATTGGCATAAGCCATGTTGGGATTAACGGGTGCCAAACGGATTTAAAAGACATAATTGAATGGTAAGGAATCCGAAATAACTTACTTAATAAAATGGTAAATAAATACCATTGGATTATAAACGCAAGATGTTTGGTCATTTAGACTAAACGGGTCAAATGGCAATATTAATACCATTTGATAAATCACGACTAATAAGCACTTGTCGAGTCTTATGCTTACAGGAAAAAGCGGCTTACGAATTAGCGTTGCTATGAAATAACAAATTGTTGAAGTAAGGTATTAAAACGGGTCAAGAGATTGACCCGAGCCAGGTACGCAAATATAAGGATGTAGTTAGAAGTGATATTTTGGTCAATTATTAGCGAAAGTCCCTCGTTACCAAATGAAGGACTAAAATTGACCAAAAAGCCCTTGAGGGGTAAATTGGGCAAACAACCTTTAAAAGTTTTCTAGAAATAAGCGTTTTGTTAAATGGAGTCCTTGGGATACGCATAAAAATGGGGATAGGATGTAATCTAAAAGTAGCGTGATTTAAAGCTTGATAATGCTTAAATACCCTTAATGGGTCAAAATAAGCGTTTAAGCGTAAACGGGATTTTATTATGGAAGGAACCCGTGAATTGAGATTAATGTGATAGGAGATATTGAAATAATGAATTTCATGAGTTTAAAGGTCAAATAAACATGTTGGGGTGATAAAATTATGAACGGGTAAATTTTTGGTAAAAAGGGTAGTAAGCCGAGGACTTAAAAGTCTGGAATTTTTTAATCCGGATGTCGGATTTTAACTCCATAAGATGGATAATTAAATTACGGACGCGTAGGAAAAAGAATCGGGTGAAACGGACCAATAACGAAGAAGTTATGGCCGTTTCCGTAAAGTATAGCGTTGGTCACAGATCCAGACCTGCTGGAAAACATGCACCCTCGCGCCACGCGAAGGGTCACCCTGTTGTCGTCGCGCCACGCGACAGGTTGTCGTGGCCCGCGACATAATTTGATTAAGTTCACGCGGCCCGCGAGAACTACCAATTCCGGAAATTTGTTTTGTTTTGTTGTATGATGCAAGAAACTTGTTTAAACCAGTGTTTAAGGTATCAAGACTAACTTTTAAGTTGGTTTTGATCACAGGTTAATATCAAGAGTTCCCGGATGAAGATCAAGCAGCGTACAAAAACCGAACACACTAGAATAAAGCTTCCGCCCGTTGTTTCGTCGTTATTTTAAACGGCAATTCGTTAGATATTAAATTGTAATATTTTCAAATTGTAAAAGATTTAATTCACCCGTATTATTCGACAGTATTTACATATAATTTCATGTTTATTTTCGTAACTTAAACGAAAACCGTTAAATAATTAGACGGGTGTTACAAGTTGGTAATCAGAGCTCAAGGTTAAAAGAATAAAGTGTTCGGTTCGAGGCTTGATCGCAAATCCGGTAAGTACATGTATGTTAATAGTTTAGTATGCTAAAGTGTTGTAAACAACACATAGGGCTATCATGTGATACACGTTACCCCAATTAAAAGGATAGATATAGTCAATGAAATTACGTCTGTTGACACGTATAGTGGAAAAGCCTTGTATTATAATACGAGCGATTATTGATGACGACACTACTAACTTTTGAGAATGTTTTAATTGAAGGACACTCGCATCTGAAGATGACGAGAGTTGAACGAATTACGGATATAATAGAAGAATGGTCCGAAGTATGAAAAGAGGACCATGCTCACCAAGGACCAAATTGCCTCACAATCGCGAATAAAAGTAAAGGCAAGGAAAGCCCGTTGGGGAAAGCATTACCAGGTGCACATTTTAAATTAAATTGCACAAACAGTAATATGCAACAAATATGTAGAAATTGAAAGTTGCATATGTAGATTAAAAACTTGGAAAACCCCGAATAGAAAATGTATTCGGGATATTGTTTCCAAGAGAAACAAATAGAGGCATTACTTACATAGGGCGTGATGTGAAAACTATAAAAAGGTCATGCGTGTCATACGTTAATTGCTTACTCTGGCCAAGTAAGTAGTGGCATATGATTCCATGAACTTCTTATAGCAGACACATTTACATCCGATGTAGTAAGGGCGAGGTGAATGGGAATAACTTAAAAAGTACCCAAATGAATCAAATGAGCAAAAATAATTGATAATAATGTAAACGCACAGCCGGGTGACGGAAGCGTATTACATTAGGATGATGAGCCCGAGTGAAGGGACAAAGATTAATGTAAAACGATTAAGGTATGCAATTGGGAGGGGTGTGCTTACACTCGAACCCGAAGAATGCAAATATGACTCTTAACGGGCCAATTTTGTAAAACACCAAATTTGAGAACAAAGTAGGAATATAAAAGCGAAACGAGGTCATAATGCATACCGTAAGGGTTGCAATAATAACGACTTTGGTAAAACACCCGGTTGGTGGGTAAGGATTTAAACACATGCGTAGACTGAGAAACAGGAACGCGAAATAGAAAGTCAAAAGACTCGGAATATGAGTCATAACTAAAAGATGGCAAGAATTTTCGCAAACATAAATTTTGGTAATTACGTTCAACCATTTCAAAGTTGGACGGGTCAAATAAAGAATGAAGTTTGACATTCATAAGTGATGAAAATTCACCCAAAATGAGTCAAACGAGTCAATTAAGGAATAACGCTTAATAAAATAGGAAAACGCAAACCGGTGAAACCGGAAAGCTAAAAACAATAAGATAGAAGGACCCGGGTAATGGGTTGTAAAGGAGTATAAGTATGAACCGGGTAATGGTAAGCGTAAGACAAACCGACGTGTAAATGACGCTAGAAGTCGTAAAGTCGGAAAGGATAGTCTGAAAGTAAACAAATGAAACCTTAGACTACGGTCAAGGTCAACTAAAGTTCAAAAGGAAAATCAAATGATTCCAAACGTAACAAAGGATGCTTTAAAGCTATATATGTATAAATAGACAATTGAATAAAGACTAGAATAAAAGATGATCTACGGGATCATCATAACTTACGGGATATTAATTAGTGTAAAGGTCTACGGGGCCAAAATGACCCACGGGTCATGAATTGAAGCAAAGGGATCATAAGGGTCTCGTCTTAAAGAGATGAAAGCTTAAGAAAATAGCCTACGAGGTTAAGTGAAGGAACCTACGGGTCAATAGTGTAAGGTGAGGGAACTTGTTACGATTCCCCGCGTAAAATGAGAATGGAAAACAATAAATTATGGGTTGTCAATTTCCTTGATATGAGTAATTGACATAGTTAAAGAAAAACGTTAGACTAAAATTCAGTTTTAGTAAGAAATAACATTTTTACAAATATAAATTCTGATAGGAAATTGAATAGTAAGCAGGAAAGATTCAAGTCTTGACGTGGATAGGCGCAAGACGATATATTCGAAAAAAAAAACGATCTCTTCGAAAATGAAAGGTAGATATATAAATTAAACATGATGTGACACAATCACGGTTAAGAAATGTAATGTGAAATAGAATCGCATTATAACCAAGCGAGCGGTAAAAAGTAACTGGACTAATAAGTCTAGTTAGTGAGACCGGTGAAAGTCAGCAATTCAAATCGAGAAATTTGGTTTGCTCGTAAGCGGAGGTTTCGGAGTAATTGAACCGAATAAATGAATTTGAAAACAAAAGAAATAGTTGCTAAAAGTGAAGGATTTCACTAAAGACCTTTAAGCGGGTCAAGGTAACGGATTCACAAAGAGTTCGATAATATATAAAAGCGATGGATATCGCTAAGTTAACTAAACTAATAGAAATAACAGAATTACGTTATTTCAAGTCACATTATGTCATATGAGGTACGTAGATGTTTAGTAACCAAAAGATATTACCATAATTTTTCTGGTAATACTAACAATTGGTTAAAGTATAAGTAATGCTCAAAAGATTACTCAGGTCAAACGCATTGAGTTTAGAACTCGATGAACTATGTAAGAAAGGTTTCGAGGACGAAACCTCTTTAAGGGGGGTAGACTTGTAACACCCCGAAAACGGGTTTGGTAATCAAACTCCGTTAATACTAAAAGACGGGTAAAGTACCGTTAGCAGTAAAAATAACCCGGTAAATAATTGGATTTAAATAAGAAATCCTAATAATTAAATACAAGCGAATCAAAGAATTAAGGAATTGAGTTTATAAGAGCCCGAGTCAACGGGACTTAAAATAAAACGGGTTTTAACTCCCGGAAACCCACTAAGTTAACTAGGTAAAATTAACCTAGTTAGTAATGGGTAGTTAAATAATAAACTATGAGTAATAGTTTCATTATGAATCTCTAAACTTGAGGGACTAAACATGGGCAACTAGAAAAGTGTTTTATTAAAACATTTATAAAAAAAATAATCCAACACAAAAAAAAAAGTGTGTGTGCGTGCGTGAGGATGGCCAGGAGAAAGCTCATGGAGCTCTAGCCCTAAATCCAACAAATCTCTCAAATGGAAGCTCAAATCAAACCCAAAACGTCTGCATGATTACAAATTCGTGATCACCAAGTCGTGGGGATTACAAGGTATGTTGAATTTTATGTTTTGGTGATACCTTGAGATTATGATGAACAATCATAATCAAAAATTCTGGAATGAATGTGGAATCTTTGAGTGTTATTGTGATTATATCTTGGTTTAGATACAAACCCTAGCAGAAAATTTGATGAATTGTTGTCAAATTAGGGATTTGGTAATTACCCTATTATGTGCTAAGTGGGTTTTATGTTAATATGATGAACACTCAGATTTGAATGTAAGATTTATGAATATTGAGGTTATGATATAAGTTCTTGATGTTGTTCATAAACACTAGACCTAGAGGCTTGAACTTGATGTTAAAACTTGGTTAAAACAATAACCATGAACTTGATAAATGAAGTATACAAATTATGCCCAATAGGTGTTTGATAAAATGCCTCAATGAAAGCTAAGATGTTGAAATTTCGAGTGAAAAGCACATGTGAATATTAAGGCAAATTAGACGAAATATGAAACAAGAAGAGTTCTAATCATAATGTTGATTTAGACTTAATGTTGTAAATCATGTGATTGAAAGTAGTTAACTTTAATAAGCTAAGTTAACTAATCTTGAAGTCGAATAGTAGATTCGACATAAGAAGCGTAGGATGGAATAGTCGTAAATGATTATGACTAACATAACCATCTTACAATTACAATGATAGTTGGCGCTTAACAAGCTAGGCGAAGCTTGGGGAGAAAGCGGGTCAAACGGATCAAGAAGGAAAAGTAAAGTGTAGCTTGGATACGAGGTAAGTATAGCTTACACCCTTTTTGCAAGATATGCATTTAATTCTCGGATATAATTACGGCAAAGGTTGTATTCGAACTTTGGTTCCGACCCGAGTTGGTACGGGTCGGAATATAACAAAGATGCGAGATGGACATTTGGTCATAAATAACATATATAAAATGAATCTTTGAATGGCTACTTTGTAAGTGGGCCTAAATGAATAAAAACAAATGGAAAATGATGATTTCGTCATGTATAAATGGATAAGGGTTGTAGTTTAAAACGACACTATTTGGCATAAGCCATGTTGGGATTAACGGGTGCCAAACGGATTTAAAAGACATAATTGAATGGTAAGGAATCCGAAATAACTTACTTAATAAAATGGTAAATAAATACCATTGGATTATAAACGCAAGATGTTTGGTCATTTAGACTAAACGGGTCAAATGGCAATATTAATACCATTTGATAAATCACGACTAATAAGCACTTGTCGAGTCTTATGCTTACAGGAAAAAGCGGCTTACGAAATAGCGTTGCTATGAAATAACAAATTGTTGAAGTAAGGTATTAAAACGGGTCAAGAGATTGACCCGAGCCAGGTACGCAAATATAAAGATGTAGTTAGAAGTGATATTTTGGTCAATTATTAGCGAAAGTTCCTCGTCACCAAATGAAGGACTAAAATTGACCAAAAAGCCCTTGAGGGGTAAATTGGGCAAACAACCTTTAAAAGTTTTCTAGAAATAAGCGTTTTGTTAAATGGAGTCCTTGGGATACGCATAAAAATGGGGATAGGATGTAATCTAAAAGTAGCGTGATTTAAAGCTTGATAATGCTTAAATACCCTTAATGGGTCAAAATAAGCGTTTAAGCGTAAACGAGATTTTATTATGGAAGGAACCCGTGAATTGAGATTAATGTGATAGGAGATATTGAAATAATGAATTTCATGAGTTTAAAGGTCAAATAAACATGTTGGGGTGATAAAATTATGAACGGGTAAATTTTTGGTAAAAAGGGTAGTAAGCCGAGGACTTAAAAGTCTGGAATTTTTTTAATCCGGATGTCGGATTTTAACTCCATAAGATGGATAATTAGATTACGGACGCGTGGGAAAAAGAATCGGGTGAAACGGACCAATAAGGAAGAAGTTATGGCCGTTTCCGTAAAGTATAGCGTTGCTGGAAAAATGCAGGTCACAGATCCAGACCTGCTGGAAAACATGCACCCTCGCGCCACGCGAAGGGTCACCCCGTTGTCGTCGCGCCACGCGACAGGTTGTCGCGGCCCGTGACATAATTTGATTAAGTTCACGCGGCCCGCGAGAACTACCAATTCCGGAAATTTGTTTTATTTTGTTGTATGATGCAAGAAACTTGTTTAAACCAGTGTTTAAGGTATCAAGACTAACTTTTAAGTTGGTTTTGATCACAGGTTAATATCAAGAGTTCCTGGATGAAGATCAAGCAGCGTACAAGAACCGAACACACTAGAATAAAGCTTCCGCACGTTGTTTCGTCGTTATTTTAAACGGCAATTCGTTAGATATTAAATTGTAATATTTTCAAATTGTAAAAGATTTAATTCACCCGTATTATTCGACAGTATTTACATATAATTTCATGTTTATTTTCGTAACTTAAACGAAAACCGTTAAATAATTAGACGGGTGTTACACATGCAATTTGAGCTTGGTTACGAGATAACCAATCCATGCCTATAACTATATCGAATCCTGCCAACTTCATTGGTAACAAGGATAATGGAAAAGAGTGATCCCTAATAGATATAAAGCATCCATCTAAAATTGTTGAAGCAGTATCTAAGGTACCATCGGCCAATTCTACCTCATATTTTATGCTTAGAGTTTTAACAGGCAGATTTAACAATTTACACAATTTATTGTCTACGAAAGATTTATCTGCGCCAGAATTAAACAAAACTCTAGCATAAATATCATTGATGAGGAATGTACATGTTATAACATTATCATTCTGTACTGCCTCCTTGGCATTCATCTGGAAAACTCGAGCGTTGGTCTTTTTAGCCTCTTCAGGCTTCTTTGCAAACTTTCGGGCAGTTGGTCTTGATATGCCCTTTCTCGTTACAATTGTAACAAGTTGCATTCTTCAATTCTTTGCAATCTAAGGTTTTATGACCCTTGGTTTTACAAATCCCACAAAGTTTAGCATGTGGGTCAATCGTGCATTTTCCTGAATGGTGTTTTCTGCAATTCTTGCACACAGGTCTGTCACCCGATTGACTTGGGTTTTTCTTATACTCAGAACCCTTTTTAGACCCAAAATCACCTTTCTTTTTCTTATCAAAACGCCTCGAATTATCGTCTTCTCTCTTTCTTTTCCCATCATCAGTATTTCTTGCAGCCCTACTCCTGATGATATCCAAAGTTATAGACAGAGACAAATCTACAGCTGACCGGTATGTTGCAGGCCTTGAAGCTTTCACATGACCTTTCACTTCTGGAGCCAATCCACCAATAAAGCGTGCAATACGCTTTGGCTCTGGCGTAACCAAATAAGGTACCATTCGGGACATAGAGTTGAAGCAGGTGACATAAGATGGACAATCTAAGTTTTTCATAATCAGAGTTAGAAAATCAGCCTTGACTTTCTCTATTTCATGTTGTGGGTAAAAAGTATCTCTTATCAGATCAACAAACCTATCCCAAGACATACTGTAGAGTGGGATTTTCCCTGATGCTTGTAGCAGTGCCTTCCACCAAACTAACGCTTCTCCTTTGAAGGACTGAGAAACGAACTTTCCAATATCCCATTCCGCACACCCACTGATGTCAACCACAGTCTCCATTTCTTCTAACCATTCCATACAGTCGATAGCACCTTTTTCACCAGTGAAGTTTCTGGGTTTGTATGAGACAAAATACTTGTAGGAACAAGTTTTAAGACGTGGTTCCTGATCATATACAATCTGTTTGGATGGTTGACTTTTCTGATTCGACGAATGATGAGAATCGTCCTTGTTTGACTCATGTGTTTTTGAAAGGGGTTTACTATGAGCCACAGATTGAGTCTTTGCGCGGGTATTACTTGGTTCCTTGAATTGCATGTCAATGGCTCTAGTGACAGCATTATCTATCATTGCTTGCAGATCCATAGCCGTTACGTTTACTCTGGTGTTATCATTTCTTTCCCTGGGATGACTATTAACCTCGTCTGATTCAGCCATGCTGAAGCTTGATTGCTATAAAACAATTGACAACAGTTTGTTCAGAGGTTTATTATGGAATCATCATTTTTGATAATTCATTAACCATGGTAAACAGAGACCATAATGGTTAATTTGATAATTTCGATTTATTTTAAATTTTCATTATGATTAATCTCAGTTATAAATTATTAAGGATGTTTTGGTGGCACAAAAAGGCCTAGTCACAAGGACAGTTTTATAAATCATGATCTTATAGGATCAAGGCATTTAAGGCTCGAACATAGTTCATCACCTTTTCTTAACAGGGAGTCACAGACTACAACTGTTACTTGTCTTATTGGACAATAATTATGGCCCGTAGGCACATCATCACTAATGGATGTTTATAGAGTGATCATCGTATTGATAATATAAGCCATGATTTCTAGATCATTAGCTAAATAAGGAATTGAAGGAATCCAATACATGGAAGACTAGTTTGATTTTCTCGAATCACATTTGTCAAGAGTGCTAACACGTTTTTAGGTGTTAACAAGGATTTGAATCTTAAAAAGGTTTTACCATCATGGCCATGTCTAAAAATGACATATGGGCTAGGTTATACCTTTAAGGTTTTTCTTTTAATATATATTGGCAGATCAATTGTAAATTGAAATGATATATGATTTGTATTATATTGTACTTGCATATATATATATATATATAATGACAAACAAGAATTCAAAATGAAACATAAATTGTCTTAAGAAGTACAATAGTTGTCCTAAATGGGACTTTTAAATAAATAACTTGTCCACACAGGGACTAAAATAAGAAATACAAGTCCACGCAGGGACCAAATACAAGAATAAAATGTCCACGCAGGGACTTAATTGAAAATGAAATTACAAAATAATAAATGAGGGTTTCTAGAAATCCCTATTCTTCTTCCCTTTTATGAGGTTTGCCAAACCCTTTAGAAGACCGCGGCGACTTCTATGCTCTTCGGCTACCTGTTGTTCCACCTCATGCAACCTTTGAAGGATTTCTTGTTGCGGCGGTGGTTGCTGAATTTGAGGTTGAGGTGGCTGCTGTTGCTGAGGTTGAGGAGGTGGTGGGTATTGATACCCATATGCAGGGTACCCAGTTGGGTACGCAGGTGGAAATGGTGAGGGGTAGAGAGCATTGTAGTTTGCTGCTTTAATATATGGATCAACAGCAGGGGCATTGTTGTAGTTATAACCCAAATAAGTTTGCTGCTCAAATGGGTTGTAAGCAGGGATTGAGTTTTCATAACCCATGGGTGGTGGTGGTGGTGGTGCGACTGGTGCAGAGTCGACCTCAGAAATAGCATGCGAAGGCCCACCCATTTGCGGGTCTTCGTGGAGCGGTGGGTGGTTGCTGGAATGTTGAGGGGTGCTGAAATGAAATTCTCCTCCTCGCACGGACATCCGTGCACTTCTTCTTCGCCTCAAAGGTTCTGGCGGCGGTGGCTGCTCATGCGCTGGTGGTGGCGGTGGTGTGACCGCCTCAAAGTGTTGGTCCTCAGAAGGGACCTGATGTTGTGGAGGTGGGTTGTGAGGGGGAGTAAACTCCCAGTTATAAGTACTCCATCTTACGGCCCATGGGTCGGGGCCTCTATAAGGCGAACCATGAAAGGATGATCCGTCAGAAATTTCGATGGGATGCGTCGGCGTCCCGGTAGGTGGCATGGCAGGTTCCGGATCTTCGTCCATATCCATGGAAAAGTGATCCTCTGGTCCCAAAGGGTTATAACCCATTGGTTCTTCAACTTGGTTCACAGGGTTGAACCGGGTTTGAAAATAGGGTGTATGGTCATTAAAAGAATGGTGTGAGTTTGAGCGTTGTAGAGGGATAAATGATTGGTGTGAGTTGTTGGACTCTTCGTTTTGATGTAGCCCAAAGGAATCGTGATATGATGGTGAGGAGCTAAGCGAGACAGAGCGTCTCGCGGGCTTGAGGTAGGTCCTCCAGTATTGGTGGGGGCTCGAGCTATGTGATGCTGATGGCGTACGCCGGTGAGATGGTCTGGCTTCATGATCGTTCCCAGTAATAGGAGCCTTTCCTCTTCCTCCTCGGCCTCTCATCCTTGGCGGCATATTTTCGCTTTTGTTTCTGTCAAAACAAAAGAAACAACAAAAGAAACAAAAACCCATTAAGATTAGGATTAATCCTAGGTCGTTTGTCTAGACTCGGAAGTCAAGGAATGTGCAACTGTGTCATTGAGATTAAACATAAAAGGCTAGTGTTTAATTCCCTCAATGTTGGCTCTGATACCAACCTGTCACACCCCGATATTTCCACATATTACCGGTGGGCCCGGTGGGGAGTATCGTGACGTAGTTGATATCATCATAGTCATAAGTATACAGTTTAATGCACAGCGGAAGTCTTGGAAGTAAAATAATAATACAAACCGAATATAAAGTGTAATCAAAATACTATACAGACGGTTGTGATTGGATCCACAGGCGGATCATATAAAACATAATATAAAGTATTGTTCAACAAACTTAAACGTTTAGAATTCACAAGATTCTTTATTAACGCCCCGAAGCTTCCATCCATTCATGGTAAGTACCTGCCACTTAATCTTTTGAAAAATACGTCAGTTTTCACTGGTAAATACAATTAACCGACTCTTTTGAAAATGTTTAAGAAAATGATTTAAATGCACAAGGCACAAATATTTTATAACTTGGGACAATTATATTATTAACAATCTTGTATCAGATTTACATGTTTGTCCAATATTTAGGGCCGGTATTAAATAAACCAAACAAGATTAAACAACACGCCACAAGTATAAACTCACGGCGGGTCACCCCAGCAAGTGAGTATATCTTTTATATATGCAACTGACAGGTGTTATACCAACACCCCGTGCTTAAGTCATGGCCATTTACAATTCTTAAATGAGCCAAGGATATCCAGGACACGGTCGTTGATCCACAATTTTATATGTTATCAAGCAATACTGGTTTAAATGGGATTATACAATTTTACCATTTCCGATTAAAAGGTTTCTACACCCGACAAATCGGTAATAATTTACCGTATCCCAAGCTCGTATAAGGGAAAATAAGTTAAAAGTATTTACTTGAGCTAAAAGGTAATTTTATTCTCAGTCGTATATTCAATCAGCAAGCGCAAGTACTTCTACTGGGCCTCTAAATCTGGAATGAAGGTTATATTAACCTATGAGATTACTAACGGGTCTTATTTTAGTTATAAACATAGACCGGTTAGTTTAAGAAAAGTTTACTGCACGAAACGCTAGATTAAGCGATGACCGGATTGGAATGTGATTTAGACCCAACAAGTATGAAGACTTGTATAAATTGGATAAACTAAATACATTCTGGATCTTGAAGCAAGAATGATAAGGTTTGACCCGTTTCGGCTAATTTACATAAACTAGTTACATAAACCGTACCGAACGCGTATATGCTTAACGGGCAACCGGATGAGTCATGTACAAGTTCCATAAGTTAATATGCTTTAAATATGATAAGACATCAGTAGGATATCTACAATTATGCCCAAAACGAATTTAAAACCAAATTAAGTCCCGTAAGGGTATTTTGGTCATTTTAAAGTTTATAAACGAGGTTTAAACAATAATTGAGGTTCTGGTCTAAAACATTCAATGAAAATATTTATTTTATCAAGTTATATCAGTAAGATATCATACATATGTGAGATTTATCATTTATGTCCAAACTATGTACCGAAGGGGCATTTTGGTCATTTCACATATGTTTTTAAGGTCAAATTTAGAAATCTGAGTTCAAGACTTATACTTACTGTTAAAGTATAAAAATTTATTCATAAAATCAGTAGGTAATAAGTCTTAGGCGTTAAATATGGTTTTAAACCATACTATGCGCCTAATAAGCGTAAAAGTCGGTAATTGACGGTATTCAAAATGTTTATAATATTCTGAAGTTTTGATCAGTTTCTAAAGCTTAAAATATTTTATTTAACATATGAGATTAGTAGGAAAAGGTTTGGTATGCAAATCATATGTTAAATTCATTTTATTAACAAAAAGGGCACTACCGTCATTTACCGAATTTATCTAGAACTCTATGTTATGGTCAGTATAGTATTTGACAAAAATTTCCAAAAATCCCTAAATATTATATCATAATAGTGGGTAGCTAGTTTGGTGCCAAAAATTGGGTTTAAATATGATTTATGTTGAAAATGTCATTTAATTAACAAAAAGCTTTTGTTTTACGATATCTTGCATAACTCTCATTTTAGACCAGAAACAAATGTCAAATTTTTAGGACATACTTATATATCAGTAATAAAGCTTTTTGTCCACTCACATTATCAAAAATCTCGTTTTTATAAAATAGGGGCATAATGGTCAATATTAAGCATTTAACGGAAACATGCAAATGATTCAGATTTCTAAGGGACCATGTAGTATAACCTCAGAGGGTTATACTAACATATATTATGGTCCTAAAGGAATCCTAAGGCATGTCTAAACTAAGATAATTCGGGTCTGAACTGAAAGTCAAAGCAAAAGTCTACTTTTGCGACTTTCGGTTGCGAACCGAGTCTAATACTCAGAATTGTCGGGTTGAACATGCCTAAACATATTCTTATATTATTTACCAAGTTATTTAAGTGACAAAATATGATTTATAACTTCTACATTATCAGTCTTAGTTATTATTTGAAAATCTGACTAGTTTGACCTTTTGACTAGTTGCTTTGACCCGACATTTAACTAAGTAAACGTGACAATTAGGATGTACCCTTTTGAGGGATTAACACACACCTAATTACGATCACGTAGCCATATTCTCCCCGAACAATGGCTGGACCGTTAAGGCCTAAACCGAAAGTCAAAGCGTTGTTATGATAAATTTGACTTTCAGTCTTTAAATAAGTAAAAACCGAACAACAGAGGCTATGGACACTTAAAAAGGGGTCCTAGCACGAATTTTGGACTAAGGAGGGCTTCCTTCAAGATCAAAAAAAATCCCAGAGAGAGCTTCTAAATGCTTGAGAACTTTGAGAGTAAGAAGATTTGAACTTGCAAGTGAAAATGCTGCCCAAACTCCTCCTTTTTATACTACTAGAGGCCATCACCAGATCATTACAGGTGTTAGGGTTGTTCTCTGATCATTACAGGTGTCCCAAGTGGTTTTTAAAACCAGCAAATGATCCATAGTTTCGAGTTAAGGCATGCAAATGTGAAGGAAATGGCAGAACCTGCACATGTGCATGGTTGCTGCCCAGATCTTGCCCTCGCGTCGTGCGACGGCAGAGATGGTGAGCTGTGGCGCGACGCCACCATAAAGGTAACCAGCAATTCAAGTTTTAAAAGTGACAGTTTCACCCCCTGGACTTTTTAAAACGTAATATCTTTGATTTCAAGCACTTTTAACCCATATAATTTGAATTTTGATGATCCTTAGAATATAACCAAACATCGTTAGGTCCGGTTTCGTTAAACGATAACCGAAAACACTAGTTCTGCCTCGTTGACACTTTTAACCCTTTAATTATGAAAGTTAACGTATTTATCTCAAACGATATCGAAACCTTGTGAAATTTTCGTCACTTATTCTTGAGAGTATAATTAATCGTTACAAAGTCTCGGGTTCGTTAAAAGGTCACTCAGAGGTAGTACTTAAACATGTTGACACATTTAACCCTCGCGTCTTGTAAACTTTCGCTCCCATTCACGTACGGCTTCATACATTTCACTATTCATTAGACGTTTAAAGTTCATGACACGTGTCGTTACTATAATGGACATGATTTTGCGAGGTGTTACAATTTTGCGGCTTCACCAAAGTTTGGTTCTTGAGGGGTGTTTAAATTCAACTCGTTTGCAATTTTTTCAATCAAAGACCCGGTTCCAAAAATATTAAAACAAGGGTTTAGAGCGGCGGCACAAGTGAAAACCGCCAGTAGTTCTTTAAAATATTTTCTTAGTTTTCCTTCATCGTATCCGCCATGTCACAATATGGTCTACCTCTAACCGACAACTCGTTTAATTTCAAACACATTTTAAACAAATTGTGAAGTAACAATGAACTTGTTGGTTAGTAAACCCCTGAAAAAGTCTTTGTTGATGTTTTGAAAACTTGAAGCAATTGTGTAACCGTTTCAATAGTAGCCCAACCCGATGGGTGGTAAGGCAGACACTTTTTACGTCTAGCCAAAATGTTATGAAATTCTATTATACTTTCCTTTTGCAAAATAGCTTTTTCAAACATGGTGCAAGTCGAGTTCCACCTATGAGCAACGTACCAATTGGGTCCTAAGCATATTCGACCCGCTTCCTTACAAGTTTTAATATATTTTGCATATCTTTGTGTGTTACTAAATATCCTTCGTAACATTCTTTTGAAAGCTTCTTTTTGTGGTTCAATAACCTTTAAACCGTCTTGAACGGCCAAATTTATGATGTGTGCAACACATCGACTATGGAAAAAAATACCCTCACAAATCGGATTGTATTTTAATTTTAAATGCATTACAAAAGTTGTATTGTTTGAGGCGTTATCAAATATATTGAAAAAACCTTTTTTTCCAATTTGTATGTTGTAATACATTTGTCAATTACTTATATATAGCTTCACCGGTGTGAGGGTAATCGAATAATTTAAACAAAATCGTGCGTTTCATCATTTGCCACGTCGCCGGTTCAATCCAATGGGCGGTGACACAAATATACGAATCGGGTGAACCATGCGGTGCGGACCAAACGTCGCTAGTCAAGTTAACACCGATTTCTAATTTTTCAAAATAAGAAATTAATTTTAGTTTAGCATTTTTCCACAATCTTAAACAATCCCTCCTAAGAGTAGCACGACTTACATGGGTGTATCGTGGTTGGAGAGTTAGTTGAACCATCTTTGTATAGCGTTGGTTGTCGAAGTGGTTGAACGGAAAACTTTCTTGGATTACAAACTTCACCATTTCCTCCCTAGCCATATTGAAATTGTAGTTGAACAAATTAGCACCATCACTTGCCATGGAGCTTGACCACTAATGGGTTGTTGTTTCAACGCCTTGCAACGGTTTTTCGATGTGTTGTTTCAAGGTAGAGTTTGCGGTTTCGGCGTATAAGTTTTGACAATGATGACAACGCGCTTTTTTCTTACCGTTGGCCATCTCGCACAAGTCGAAATGTTGCCAAACATCGGGGTTGCGCTTCGTTGGAACAACACGAACCACCGTGTCGGTTGTAGACTTGCCAACATTGACCGAATCATGGGCACTAGAGGTTGCCATAGTTTTTTTGAGAGTTATCAAACAAGAATGTGAGCGTTTTTTAGAGATTTTGGAGATTAGAGAGTGGTGTGATTGTTCCTAAACACCCACAACCCTTTTATACTAGTTGGAGATGAATTTTAGGCAAAAAAAAAAAAAAACGGCTAGATTCCAACCCAAACGGTCATATTACCGTTATTGCATGCTGGGCGATTTTTAACCGATTTTTTTTAACGTTAGCGGTTAACCGGTTTTTTTTTGTGTTTCGATTAATAACCGGTTTTAAAAAAAAAACGGTTTTATAACCGGACTGTTCAAGAAAATGTATAACCGAGTCATAACCGGTCTAACCGGTTAGTAACCGAACCGGTTTATAAAAAAACCGATTTCGGTTGAATAACCGGTTTTTTGTACATCTCTACCTAGATGATCAAAAGCCAAATACCTAACCAGGTGATCTAGCCGTCCAAAAAAAAAAGTAGGTGGCGATGCCTACCCTAGCCGCAAACATTTTTTTTATTTAAATAAATTCTTAAAATTAAATATCATTAAAATTTAACATTAAATAAAAATAAACCTACAAATTTAAAACATTACATATCATTAATACTTAAAACCTTACATCAAAATAAAACATAGTACTTAAAACATTACATAAGATACAACCTAAAAACTTAAAACTTAAACATAGGTCATTGTGTCACACCGTTGTGTGGTTAAAGTCCTCGACGTAGTCATGTTTGTAGTCAACAAGTGTCACTTGAATAACTTCCTCCTCTTAGGGCTCATTGTGGGGATTTTGCACATTAAAGAACCTACCATGGAATGTTGAAACCTTGTAACAGATAAACACAAAACGTGAGTCTATTTGACCCACGGTTCGGTTGGTCTCACCAACGTAGATACAAAATTGGTGAAACACCCGGTTCCAAAAAGTAGTCCTTCGACTAGGAGATGTGGGGCATTGACCAAGCAAATCTTTTATTATATTTATACTTTTTTTTATTATATTTATTAATCAAGGCTTAAGTTATTATACAAAAGCTCCTAAAAATAAAAAAATATACTTATCATTTATACTGTTATAAATATTAGTAAACTTATGATATTTGACATATATATAGTTTCCTTGAAACTAAGTTCTTTATAGTTAAACACCGTCTTAAATCTCAATTCACCCCGTCTAAAGCTTTGTTTTTGTAGTAGTGCAGTAACCACCAGACACTATTGTAGTCGTCGATTTAGATCAAAAATTTTGTGCGGATTACGAATGAGACTTGTTTCTAGTCACAAACATTGAAGTAATAAGATTGATCACGGATATAACTTTTAGTTCTATAATATTTATAATACTTTTAAGGGTTTACATACAAAAACATGACTTAATAACATACGAGTTAATATTTTTAAGGATTTACATACAAAAACATGACTTAAATAACATACGTTCATTTCCACAATGGTTTGATCCCATGTTCTTGAGTATATGTTAGTATCAAAGAGATAGAGAAAGCTCCAACCCTTTATAAAGTAAATTCTCAAAACCTAATAGACTAAATAAACATTAATAAAAACGTTAATAAACTATATACAGATGAAAGTAAAGTATATAGTTATCGTGTCGTAATTAGGGCCGTTCAAACCTATTTGATGAAAGTAAAGTATATAATTACGGTGTTTTATTACTTAAAAAGTTCGAAAGTAATTTTATATTGGTCTTTTAATTTTAATACGTACAGTAGCAGTAGCAGCAAAACTAAAAAAAATGTCCTTAGATACAAGACCATAAGCACAAGAAACATAAGACTTCACCATCCCAAATTGCGCCAAAAGGGTGAACGTTAGTTAGGGCAGCCGACTATAGCTCTAGCTCGGAAAACTGAAAAAATGTGAAAGGGTTACAAATACAAGTTCTATAAAACACAGGCAATGCGACTTAGCATTCACCAAGCAAGCCTTTTGTCATATTTGAACATGTCTTTATATTAATCAAATACTTGAAGCTATGCAAAGTGATATGAAACAGTTATCATATTCAGATGTGAGTGTATGGGAAATCAAGAACTTACAATTTGTCAAGAAAGCGGTTGTGATGCTGCAAGTTCATGAAAGTAGACAATTGGAACAGCTTGGCTTTTTATCACATTGGATCTTCATACAGTCCATGACGTTACCCATGATAGTCTCAGCCTCTGCACACAAACCAAAAAACCTTTCTTCCAACTTAGCCCGATGTGAAGTAGGCAGCTTTGTCATTACTTCTTCAATCTCCTGCATCATTGAAATTATGAGACACTACTAGAAAAGTGGTCATTTTGCTACGGAAATTTCCTACGCAAAAAAATGCGTCGCAAATTCTGACACATTTACTACGCATTCCCTACGGAAAAAAGACCTTGATTTTTTTGGGCAATTTGTGACACAATAGTGACAAATATACTAATTCTAAGTATTGTGTCGGAAATGCGTAGCAAGTAACTTGCTACGCATTTCCGACGGAACCATTATTTATTTGTTGGAATTAGATTTATATGTTAAATTCATTTAAATATTAATTGCTGCGTCAGAAATGCGTAGCAACTTGCTACGCATTTATGACGAATTATTTATTATTATACTTAGATTATATTTTAATGTTTAATCAGCATTATTATTAATTATTCCGTAGGAAATGTGTAGCAACTTGTTACGCATTTGTGATGGAAAATTTATTGTGTAGGAAATGTGTAGCAACATGCTACGCATTTGTGAAATTTATTACCATATTGCGTAGGAAATGTGTAGCAACTTGCTACGCATTTGTGATGGAAAATTTATTGTGTAGGAAATGTGTAGCAACTTGCTACGCATTTGTGATGGAAAATTTATTGCGTAGGAAATGTGTAGCAACTTGCTACGCATTTGTGATAGAAAATTTATTACCATATTTAAATATTTAACTAGTTTTATTATTACCTTAAACTTCAAGTTTTTAAATTTCATCCTTATAATAATAAGTTTAAAAGTTTTCAAATTTATTACCATATTGTGTAGGAAATGTCTATCCACCATATTAATAATAATTTATGTGCCACCATATTAATAATAAGTTTAAAAGTTTTCAAATTTCATCCTTATAAAAATCCTTAATCTATTTATGAATGGTTTTATTTTGAAAGAAAAAAGATTCAAATTATTTTCTGTATGGTCGAGTCCGGAACATCATAAAGTACAAAATCAAATAAAAAATCAATATATATAAACATTAGTAAACACTCAAAAGTTAATGGTTGGGTTTAACAAGAAATGAAAATAAGTTATCGAAATTGGAAATCATAAAAATGAATACATGTACCTCGAGTACGATATTGTTTGGCCGGTATCGGTTAGGTTTGGTACGGTATCGATTCATTGAAATCGAAACTGAAACCATATAATTTAATATTGTTACTGGTACCGATATTGTTCGGGTGGTATCGATCAGTTCCTTAGGATAGCAATACTTGTGTTGGAATTTCTACAAAAAAAAAAACACTTTCCTAAAAACAAAATAAAACAACTTTTAGAAAAAAAAAAAAAATTATAGTAAAGTGAATACAAAACATTTTAGAAAAACTAACAATAAAAGATTACAAAATGAAAAAAAAAAGAAAACAAAAAGGTTTACACATAATTGAGCCAATCAAAAGCTTTACTTCAACTTCACTTGGATCACCATCCTATGGTCCATTGTTCACCTAATAATCAATCTATCGGTTAAAAATACTCTAGAATCAAAAGCTTTAGTTTAAACCCTAAATTCCTTTTACTTTGAACAGCACCACACCACAAACCCCCTGCCCCCTTCTCTCTCGATCAGCCTAGCCTATCTCCGGCGACATGCCAGCCGGTGCCGGCCGCTCTCCGACAACCACGCCCCACACTGCGTCTTTCTGCCGACGACACTCACCCACATAAACAAACCATCGCCTCTTGAGTCCTTCATCATCTTCAGGTTCAGTTCAGTCAAGATGAAGTTGAATAGATCTGGAAATTGATGTTCATACAAATCTGCATACGTTTGGTACGAATCTGGATGTGTTGTTGTTGATTCGTACGAATCAAGGCTGGGGTGTGTAATTATGGATCTGCATCATTTTCATACAAATCAACAAACAGTTAATCAACAGATCTGGAAGTTATATACGAATCTGGAACAACAAGTTCATACGGATCCACGTTTTATCTTCATTGGAATTCTTTTCTCACCACTTGAGTTGCTGATTTGTTAAAGGAATATGTAATTTTATTTTCTTTATGTTAGTAGATTTATTTGCAAACTGGTGTGTACATATGTAATGATATTGCGGGCGATTACCACTACTTTAGTTGACCAAAAACTTTATTTGATTATTTTAGTATATCGACCTACTCATAAAAACGTTGCTGTCACTAATTTAATTGTATATTCTAACTTTTGGGAGTTGTTTGTTTTTTTCTGTACTTTGCTCCATGCCTAAAGCAATAAAGTTTATTGAAAAAAAAACTGATTTTAATATAGTATATGAAGTATAATAAGTATTATACCCACGCTTCGCGACAGTGTCGTAATTCTCGTTTAATGTTAACAAACGAAAGTTATAACATAAATTTAGAAAATAAAATAAAAGAAAGCGAAAATCTTTGGAAAAATGCGTAGAAAAATGTGTAGCAATTTCTGACAGCCCTTTTCTGTCAGAAATGGGTAGGAAAATGCGTAGAAAATGCGTAAAGAAACCAGTTTCCTACGAGTGGTTTAACTACATATGCATTTCATCACAAATTCGTAGAAAATTAAATTTCGTGACAATTGTGTAGCAAAAATTAAAAATTAACTTCCGTTAAATGGGTAGGAAAATGCGTAGAAAATGTGTAGCAAATTGTGACAGCCCTTTTCTGTCAGAAATGGGTAGGAAAATGCGTAGAAAATGCGTAAGAAACCAGTTTCCTACGAGTGGTTTTCCTACATACGCATTTCGTCACAAATTCGTAGAAAATCGCGAGTTGTGATGCATTTCCTACGGAAAATGGTGTCAGAAATTTTAATTTTTCTTGTAGTGAGACCCATATTATCATACCCGTTCTTCAACTGCTTATTCAGATCTTCCCAATAGTTTTTGATATGTGCCATTCTTCCCCCAAAATGCCACTTCATATTCGTGTCTGGCTATTCCCTATGGTTCTCAACTTCCACTTGCTCATGTACCGTTGACATGTGGCTCTCTATTGGCGCCATGTCTTGCTTCATATGAGCCGTGTTTGTTTCACCATTTTCTTTCCACTCATCTAGCAGCTCCTGCAACTCTCTCATGAGGCTTCGTGCAGATTTAACATTCATCACAGCTCTAATCTCCTGCATGGTTTCCACGGATCATAATAACTTAAGCATGAAACATAAAGATAATCTCCATTTATCATTGTATGCTCCTATATTAAATGATATTTTGATAGTTCACTTGAGAACAAATTACAAATTTAGTTCATAGGGTGTACTTGAATAAGAACTTTGGGTAATCAGAGCCATAAGTAGAATGTACGGAAGACAAATATATATTTCATGCCGTACATACATCATATGAAACCATTGTTAAGGTGGCACGAGGAGCACTATCTAGCAAATACTTTTTAACTTCAGAAGACATAGTTACTTCTGGTTTGGTTTGATCCTCGGCCAAACGAGAAACACAATTTGGAAAAATCTTTAATCTCTTTAAGTTGGCAAATGGTGAAGGTTGATGTGAGATTAGTTCCACGAATGAAGATAGAAGCTGAAGAAATAACAAAAATAATGCAATCTCATAAACGTAAGTAAAGATATAAAAGTCTATTTTCCTGAATATGTGTTTTTTAATCGTCATGTAAGTAAAGCAGTCAAATAGAAGACGTATGAGTCTCACTACTAGAAAAATTAAAATTTCTGACACCATTTTCCGTAGGAAATGCATCACAACTCGCGATTTTCTACGAATTTGTGACGAAATGCGTATGTAGGAAAACCACTCGTAGGAAACTGGTTTCTTACGCATTTTCCAACCCATTTCTGACAGAAAAGGGCTGTCACAATTTGCTACACATTTTCTACGCATTTTCCTACCCATTTAACGGAAGTTAATTTTTAATTTTTGCTACACAATTGTCACGAAATTTAATTTTCTACGAATTTGTGACGAAATGCATATGTAGTTAAACCACTCGTAGGAAACTGGTTTATTTACGCATTTTCTACGCATTTTCCTACCCATTTCTGACAGAAAAGGGCTGTCAGAAATTGCTACACATTTTTCTACGTATTTTTCCAAAGATTTTCGCTTTCTTTTATTTTATTTTCTAAATTTATGTTATAACTTTCGTTTGTTAACATTAAACGAGAATTACGACACTGTCGCGAAGCGCGGGTATAATACTTATTATACTTCATATACTATATTAAAATCATTTTTTTTTTCAATAAACTTTATTGCTTTAGGCATGGAGCAAAGTACAGAAAAAAAAACAACTCCCAAAAGTTAGAATATACAATTAAATTAGTGACAGCAACGTTTTTATGAGTAGGTCGATATACTGAAATAATCAAATAAAGTTTTTGGTCAACTAAAGTAGTGGTAATCGCCCGCAATATCATTATATATGTACACACCAGTTTGCAAATAAATCTACTAACATAAAGAAAATAAAATTACATATTCCTTTAACAAATCAGCAACTCAAGTGGTGAGGAAAGAATTCCAATGCAGATAAAACGTGGATCCGTATGAACTTGCTGTTCCAGATTCGTATATAACTTCCAGATCTGTTGATTAACTGTTTGTTGATTTGTATGAAAATGACGCAGATCCATAATTACACACCCCAGCCTTGATTCGTACGAATCAACAACAACACATCCAGATTCGTACCAAACGTATGCAGATTTGTATGAACATCAATTTCCAGATCTATTCAACTTCATCTTGACTGAACTGAACCTGAAGATGATGAAGGACTCAAGAGGTGATGGCTTGTTTGTGTGGGTGAGTGTCGTCGGCAGAAGGAGACGCAGTGTGGGGCGTGGTTGTCGGAGAGCGGCCGGCACCGGCTGGCATGTCGCCGGAGATAGGCTAGGCTGATCGAGAGAGAAGGGGGCAGGGGGGTTTGTGGTGTGCTGCTGTTCAAAGTAAAAGGAATTTAGGGTTTAAACTAAAGCTTTTGATTCTAGAGTATTTTTAACCGTTAGATTGATTATTAGCTGAACAATAGACCATAGGATGGTGATCCATGTGAAGTTGAAGTAAAGCTTTTGATTGGCTCAATTATGTGTAAACCTTTTTGTTTTTTTTTTTTTTTTTTTTTTTTTTTCATTTTGTAATCTTTTATTGTTAGTTTTTCTAAAATGTTTTGTATTCACTTTACTATAAAAAGTTTTTTTTTTTTTTTTTTTTTTTTTTTTCCTAAAAGTTGTTTTATTTTGTTTTTAGGAAAGTGTTTTTTTTTTGTAGAAATTCCAACACAAGTATTGCTATCCTAAGGAACTGATCGATACCACCCGAACAATATCGGTACCAGTAACAATATTAAATTATATGGTTTCAGTTTCGATTTCAATGAATCGATACCGTACCAAACCTAACCGATACCGGCCAAACAATATCGTACTCGAGGTACATGTATTCATTTTTATGATTTCCAATTTCGATAACTTTTAAACTTATTATTAATATGGTGGCACATAAATTATTATTAATATGGTGGATAGACATTTCCTACACAATATGGTAATAAATTTGAAAACTTTTAAACTTATTATTATAAGGATGAAATTTGAAAACTTGAAGTTTAAGGTAATAATAAAACTAGTTAAATATTTAAATATGGTAATAAATTTTTTATCACAAATGCGTAGCAAGTTGCTACACCTTTCCTACGCAATAAATTTTTCATCACAAATGCGTAGCAAGTTGCTACACATTTCCTACGCAATATGGTAATAAATTTTCCATCACAAATGCGTAGCATGTTGCTACACATTTCCTACACAATAAATTTTCCATCACAAATGCGTAACAAGTTGCTACACATTTCCTACGCAATAATTAATAATAATGCTGATTAAACATTAAAATATAATCTAAGTATAATAATAAATAATTCGTCATAAATGCGTAGCAAGTTGCTACGCATTTCTGACGCAACAATTAATATTTAAATGAATTTAACATATAAATCTAATTCCAACAAATAAATAATGGTTCCGTCGGAAATGCGTAGCAAGTTGCTACGCATTTCCGACACAATACTTAGAATTAGTATATTTGTCACTATTGTGTCACAAATTGCCCAAAAAAATCAAGGTCTTTTTTCCGTAGGAAATGCGTAGTAAATGTGTCAGAATTTGCGACGCATTTTTTTGCGTAGGAAATTTCCGTAGCAAAATGACCACTTTTCTAGTAGTGTCTAGGGCTGCAAACGAACCGAACGAACACTTGTTAAGGATATACATGTGTTCACGAACGCTTGCCGAATGGGAGTTTATGATCGTGTTCGTTCGTTATGGAAATGAACTTGTTCGTGTTCGTTTGTTAATTTTAGGAACCGAACACAAACGGACGTTCATGAACGCACACGAAAACTAACAAACGAACACGTTACCGAACGTGCACGAACATAAATGAACGAACGCGGCCTCTGTTCATGTTCGTTCGTTTAACTAAAAGAACGAAATTTTTTGTTCGTGTTCGTTCATTTATTAAACGAACGAACACAGACGAACTTCCCGCCGAGGCGCCGAACGGCTCATGAACTGTTTGCTGAAAGTTTAATTCGTTTGCATCCCTAGGTAAGACTCATGTAAGCACTTTCAATATACCTCTTTTGTCAAAAATTAATTAATTTTGTTCCGTTGTTTGTACAAATCTTTTTATTGTTTTTCACAATCGCATCTATTTAACAATATTTGTTAGATATGAATGATAACATTAATTTGACACTATGGATCTGCTGAAGCAGACAGACAGTTTTATGAGCATTTGTTCGTACTAATCTTTTTAATGTTTTTTTTTGTAATCACAAGAGATGTCCATTGTTTGTATTGAAAATATTTGTTATATGCAAATGATAACATTAGAGACCAATACCAGCATACCTTGATAGCTTCCAAGCTAAGTGTAAGAAATTCAACACTATGGATCTGTTGAAGCAGACGAACAATGGTATGAGCATATTCCTTATCTTTAGAGATATCCGATACACATATATCCACCTTTTTTAGACAGAGAAAGTCGGAAGAAAACTCCAAACGACCAGAATTACCTTTATAATGCAAGGAGGAAAGGTTGGGTGCGGAAATCGAAAGTATCTCTTGCCAAAGTCTAATAGTGAGATTCTTGAGTTGAGGTGTAACCACATTGACACGCATACAATCATAATATCCAATTGAATTAAGTGTTAGACTAGATAGTCCAGGATGGTATATATTGAAACCATTCAAGCCCCTCAGTCTACAATGATGTAAGGTGAGACTTTTCAGGTTTGCACAGTTGGAGAAAAGATCAAGACAGTTGTTGGTATCGTCAACATTCAATGTGAAAACATAGATTTTCAATGTGACCAAATTTGGCAGCTCCCAAGTATATGGAGTCAAGATGGCATCTCCGTAATTATTCCCAATCAAAGTGAGATGTTTAAGAGACGGAGAATTAAAGAGAGAAAGAGGGAATTCCATCTTCTTTCCAGACAAACAAGTTATTTTCAGCTGTTGGACATTGTGGGAGAATGCATAATCCAAAATTCTTCTGACAAACACCTGGCTAACCTTTCCACGAAAAACGAGATTGACATAATACACTTCTGTTTGATTATTCCAGGCCGAAAGAACATGTGTAACAAATTTGGAGAACTCGGGCAACAAATGGAAAACCTTACTTGAGAAATTGAGATAGGGCAGTGAAGTCCAGACATACCTCCATCTAGATGACAAAGCACTTGTTTCAATTGCTTGTTTAATGCCAATAAAAGAGAGGATTTTGTGGATAACATCATCCGGCAAGTTGCTTAGTCTATCACCTTCTACTTTCACTCTAGTTTTACCATGCCCAGAATCCATTCTCGCCTAAACCGAATATGTTGCTTCCTTTCTTGTTGATTCGACCAAGATTTTAGGATTCTTATGTGATTATTCGTCTTTCCATTCTTCTATAGTTCTGTTTTGCTAAACCTTAAGTATCATGTCTTTTCTTTTGGATTCATAAACTGCAGTTAGGACATAGCACACTCAATAAACAAAGTGTCAACTTGTCATTACCAAAACTCCAAACGAATGAAAATCGAAACATTATCAATTTGACACAATGGATCATCATAAATTAATTAAGATGAAACTAAAACACAAGAGTAAGATATTCATTTGGCATACAAGCTTTAAGTTCGGTAGAGTGTGAGTGTGAGAAATTGGGCCAGTGAAAAAGCATAGGTTATCAGTCCATACTCAAAATCAAAATCAAAACGAAGTTATCAATTACCAAAAACCCTAAATCTGATTATGAAACAGAGTAGGAAGAGAGAGAGAGAAGGAGCGTACGCGGGGACATTTCGTGACGGGGGTTGTGCTGAGCCGCTGGACTGAGGGAGGAGATTGGTCGCGACGGTGCCGTGCTCTCGGCCAATGTTCTCAAAAGTCAAAACGGCATATATCTCTTCTACTTTTAAGGGTTTAAGGAGTGGTTAAAAACTTGAGTGGCAAACTAAAAAATCAACCAATGATGTCAAAGTGGTAAACTATGCTCAAAAGTGTGGGCAATGGTTAAACACTTGGTGGAGTGGTAAACTATTTTTTTTTAAAAGGTGTGATTGGTTGAGATTGGAATGGACCCCACCCACACTACCCCTTCTCTCTCACACTACCCTCTCTCTCTCTCATGATTCCCGCACGGCAAAGGGTCACAGCGTGACTAACCAAACCGACGCGGCAAATGGGTTGGCGGCGGTGTTGCCGCGCGGCAAACCACTTTGCCACTTCCCTTTGCTGCTCCACACCGTATACCCTAAGGGTATTTGTTTTGTTTTGTTTTTTTTAAAGCTCTCTTCAGAACCTTTTATGCCTGTCCCACGTAGACTATGCGCGGACATTTGAATTAGCAGTGTGTTTGTTTTCTCGAAAACATTTCATTAAAAAAGGTTCGCGATAGCTTTTTTGGGGCAGATATGGACTCCTCTCTTCAAGCCTCTTATCCTCTCCTCTCCTCTACCGTTTCATAACACAAATCCTCAATCCTAACATCTTTTTCTCCTCCACCCATTCCTCCTCTCAGCCGTCACCTCCACATCTCCGCCACCACCACGTTGCCGCTGTCACCTCCCCCACCTCCATAGGAAGAAGAAGATGATGAAGAAGAAGAAGAATTTGAGTTCGCTGTTGTGTGTAGAAACCCTAGCTTATCGTCTGTATCGGCCGATGAGATCTTTTCCAATGGCGAGATCCTGTCGTGGTATGCATCATTCGATCGGAGTTTGTTGTTAAACGATGTTGTTTCTAATCAATCGGATAAAAATTCTGTAACTGAATCTGTACGGCAACCACTCGGGAAGATTTTTAGAGAGGAGAGAGAATCGGCATTGTGTACGACATCGTCGGAGGCTGATAACCTCGCCGGAGTTACGCCGGGAATGTACTGCATCTGGAAACCGAAGGAAGAGTCGCCGAAACGGTGTAAAAAGAGCAATTCGACCGGTAATACGTCGAAACGGTGGAGGTTACGTAACCGTCTTCAACAGAGCAATAGTGATAGTCGTATGACCGCCGATAACTTTACGTTTTGTTTTTGAAGGTGAGTTAAACATAAACTTGTAATGATTCTTTGTTTTGCTTGTTTATATGAGATGAGTGAAGCTCAATTGCTTGTTTTTGATAAGTTCATTGTAGAAGTTAAAAAACAAACACTCTTCTTCTTGCAGACTGCAGAGGTTTGATCCACCTCTTCTGCTACAGATGTCTGCAGATGTGGTCCGCAGACTGCAGACGTTTTACCTCTGAAAAAACAAACAACACCTTACTTTTGAACATACTTAAGGAGCGCGCTCGTGTTTGTGGGTTGACTGGTTTAATCCGACTTAGTAAAGGTTATAATATGTGAAAAGGTGGGACCCACTGCATATTTTTTTAGTTGGAACCGTTGCCGGCCAACGGCTAATAGTTAGGATTATTAAAATTTATCATTCCTTTTAATAATTTACATTAGTGTTCTTGTAAGTGCAAAAGGACTCAAATAACATAACGCAAAAAATTCTAACAAAGCTAAAATAGTTACAAAAGATTCCTTTCGGACTTAAAGATAAGAGTTAAATGCATGGTTGGTCCCTGTCGTTTATGAAAATTGCAGACTTGATCCCAAGGGTTCATTAATTACACACATGGTCCCAGTGGTTGTAATTTTTAAACTCGGGTGGTCCTTAACACTAACCTTTGTTAAATTTTCCAGTTAAGTCTTTGTGAAATGACTAAATTGTCCCTGAATAGTTAAAAAAAACAAAAAAAGATGGGGCCATCCCTCATCTTCTTCTCCCACATCCCTCTCCCTCTCTCTAACCCACCTTCAGCCCACCATCACTACCACCTCCTCCACCTCCACCTTCAACCCACCACCACCACCACCTCCTCCTCCTCCTCCTCCTCCACCTCCAGCGTCAACCCACCACCACCGCCTCTACGTCACCTTCAACCCATCATCGCCACACTTGCGAACTCTAAAGATAATGAAAATGAAGTCAATGGTGGATATGACAAAGCGTAAATTACAAAAATCGTCATTTATGTTTACACAAAATTACAAACTATGTCCTTTGTCTTCCAAATATGCAAGAAACGTACTCGATGTTTGCAAACCCTTGCATGTTATGTCCTTTAGCTCTAACTTAGTTAGTTTTAATGGTTAAATCTGACCAAATGGACCCATATAAGGGTATTTTAGTCATTTCACCCTAAACACTAAAATAAATCATCAAAAAACCCATCTCTTTCCCTCAGCTATCTCTCTCTCTACAAACTTTCTCTCTCACTATATATATATATATATATATACAAATCTGAGGCCACCACCGCCATAGCACCACTGCGATAGCACTGTTCACTACCACTACTACAACGACCATTCATCGTCGTTCCACAGATCTGCGTCAGACACAAATCTGCTCCGTTTAAAGTGTTTATTGATTCGAAAATTGTTGTTGATTCTGTTATTGTTGGTACTTGTGCCGTTGTGAGACGATTGACATTTTCTGGCTCTGGTGAGGGGAAACTAGGGTTTTGGAATAGAGGTATATCAACTTTGTGCTGTTTGTGATAGTGCAACACTGATTTTAAGGAATAAACGACTAGGGGTTATATATGGAGGTAATTCAGTAATTAGTTTAGGGCTTCTAAGATTATGCAACAGAGAGCATTGAGTAATAGTAAGATTAGGGTTGTTTGTTACTGAATGTTAAATATTATTTAGATCTCAATATTCTGTTCCGAACCAAAGCCCTAGCCTAATTAGGTCTTGTTATTTTTTTTTATTTAAACGTATCAGATTAAAATTGCCATAAATGTGTTAAATAAAAACCGTATCCAGCAGGTGGTTGTGGGTGGTTGTGGGTGGTGTTGGCCGGAGATTGCAGGCGAGATGATGTGTTGTTGCTTGGGCTTAAGTCCGGCAGGTGGTTGTGGGTGGCTGGTATCACTGATCATTGAGGTGGGAGTGGTGGTGACTAAGGGTGGCGATGGATGGTGGTTGAGATGGGAATGGTGGTGGCAATAAAGGGAGTGTTGGTGGCTAAGGGTGTTGTCTCCGTGTGCGTGTATATATATACACACACATATATAATTTTTTTTATCCATAATTGTTTTATTTAGGGTCCTATGTGTAGTGGAAGGTTCAAATGAGAAGAAAATTTTTGCAAGAATAAAAAGAACAAGTTTTAAACCAATAGAAATGCTCCATTTACTTCATTTTATATATGCATTTAATGTTATTAATAAGGGCATACATGTAAATTTCTAATTGTAATTAATTAGTAACTAATTAAAATTGTAACTCACTTTTAAATATACTCTTTCAAGATAAAATATTTAGGGTGAATGACAATTTTCGACATGTGTAGGATAAATTTTAGTATATGTGTAGGATAAATTCTTAAATGTGTATGATAAATTTAGATATGTGTAGGGTAAATTTCGGTAAGTGTAAGATACATGTAGGATAAATTTTGAAATGTGTAGGATAAAATATTTTTTTCTTTATTAATTAGAGATAACATAATTAATGGAAGGAGTTATAAACTATTTATTGTTTTACCATTATGCCCTTTTTTTCTTTTTCTTCTCACATAAAATTTCTTCTCAAATGAACCTTCCCCCCTATGTGTATTTGTATGAAGTCTATGAGTTAGAATGTAAACTATGCCAAATTCAAGCGTTGTGTGTGTTAGGAAACGATGTGTTAGTCTGTATTTAGTGTTACATTAATCCAACCATATGTATGTATATATGTATGTATATCGAACAAAATTCACAATTCAAGCAAGTTTATATCATATATCAATATCTGTGTTGTTCTTTCAGTTCTAGCAAGTATTATCAATTCCTTTCCATTTATTTATTCAGTTGTGTTCGCGGATAATATAAAAAAATCTATTAATGTATACTTAGGTATACTCAAAAAACATTATTGTAAACAGAAAAATACATTAACATCACATTAAATAACTAGAAAATTTGGAATTTATTTAAAGCAATGTATTAATTTAAAAGATTTTAAATTAGAAAAAAACAAATTCAAGTAAAAAACCAAACACATGTAGTTGTCTGAGGGGTTAAATGTAACATTTATCTCTATATAAACAACATTATTCCATCATTCTTAAAACCTCCTCAAAGTTGCAGCGGCCCCAAATTTTGCCCTAGCCAGGGAGTTATGATCTTGCCAATTTCATATTATCGCTATTAAAATTTATAGCTTGTGATACGCATTTGTTTTTTTTTTTTGTTCGCAGTTTTGCTAAAATTTAAAGTTTTTTTTTTTTTCTGTGATTAATTTTATATTGTTGCGGTGATGAAAACTCTAATGAGAATTTTTGAGAGTTTAAAGCCTGTGAAACGTCGACTTATTGTCGATCTGAGCGGTTACCTGAGCAACTAGATTAGTTACGGTTTATGCTTAAGGTTTTTTTTTTTTTTTTTTTTGATATTTTGAAGTGTGATTGAACCTTAATTTTTGTGATTTGTGTTATCTGGTTGCTATGATGAAATATCAAATGAGATTATTTGAGAGTTTTGATGCTATGTGAAACGTCGACGTTTATGTCGAGAGCAGCCAAGTTTCTCTCTCTCTCTTTTTGTTTTTAGTAAATTACCAGTTTTGTCCTTGCAATTTATAGCAAATTGCAGATGGTGTCTTTTGTCTTTCAAATTGACTACCTTTGTTCTTAATGTTTTAAAATCTTACACGTTTTGTTCTTTAGGCACATGACATCATTTAACTGAAATTTTTAACTGGGCTTGGTTTAAAGAACAAAATGTGTAAGATTTTGAAACATTAAGTAAAAAACCAGTCAGTTTTGAAGACAAAGGATCCCGCCTATAATTTGCTAAAAAATAAAGGAGAAAACTTGTGGTTTACTCTTTTCTTTCTGATTAATTTAATTGCTCTCATAATAGTTTCAGTTTTTTTAAAGACTTGTGCCTTTTCTAATACAACGTGCTTATGTTATATAAAATTTTTGTATTCCAATTTCTACAACATAAATGAACGACAACTAAATTAGCAACGGAAGCCAGACGGGGGCGATCATTAGTCTCCTAACCCTTAACAATTTGAACATTTTGAAATAAAGCTATGTTTTTAGGTAGAGAAAAATGCAATTTGCGTCCCTGTGGTATGTGCCAAACATCAACCTGAGCCCCTAAATTCATTTTTTGGTTTTTTGAGCCCCTGAACTTATGAATTCTTAACACTTTGAGTCCCTGCCGTCTGTTTGACTGTTTCAACCAGGGGTAAGACCGTCTTTTGCCATATATTAATAACACTTTGCGTCCCTATGGTATGAGTGAAATATCAACCTGAGCCCCTAAATTCTTTTCTTGCTTTTTTGTTAAGAAATCTAATAATTCAAATTAACTCTTTTTAAATAAAGGCAATCTAATAATTAACTATTTTAAAAAAAATTCAATCTAATAATTAAATGTATACTATATATAACAAATTATTAAAGCCTAAATTGTATATTAAATGTAAACTTTTAATACATACAATACAGAGACAAAACGTCATACCAACTTCGTAGACATGACGGAACTTACAGACTCGATAACAAAAGACCGTAACATACAATACAGAGATAAAACGTCATACCACCACAAGCAATTGTGGATCTTTACTAACGGGTGCACTTCGGAATATAGCAGATATGAATGAATATAACCCCAGTGTAGCTAATTACATATATGCCACTGATGAATGAATATAACCCCAGTGTAGCTCTTCGATTTTCCTTGAAATTCCAGAGCTCGCTACTTACATATCTGCCACAGGGGTTGTATTCATTCATATGCAATTGATCGTTCTGATCAATCATTTCCTTATGTGCACCGCACCATCTTCTAGGAGGTTGTCAAGTGTTCTCGCCTTCGTAGTTGGTGTTTTGCGTATCTTTACATCCGCAACCATTATGTATTCAAATGACCAATATAAACACATTCAAATGACCAATATAAACAGTTCTTTTTAAACGAACCCAAATCATCGAATCAAACCACGATTCGATCAGTTCTTTTTAAACAGTTCTCAAACAACCAACCAAAACGATTCGAAATTTACCAAAAATCAATTTTCACATTTCAAGTATCAATATTGATGTGTTCAATCCGAAACTGATCCGATCAGTTCTTTTTAAACAGTTCTCAAACACATTCAAAACCTCGAAACAAAAACCCACAAGAATCAAAACCAAAACACATTCAAAACCTCTGTTTTGATACCCGAGACAAAAAACCCACAAGAATCAAACCCACAAGAATCAAACAAAACCAAAACACATTCAAAACCGTATACGAGTTATCTAACCCGTATGAAGATAACCCTCTGTTTTGATACCCGAGACAAAAACCCACAAGAATCAAACAAAACCAAACCTCTGTTTTGATATCCGAGACAAAAACCCACAAGAATCAAACAAAACCAAAACACATTCAAAACCGTATATGAGTTATCTAACCCGTATAAAGATAACCCTCTGTTTTGAAACCCTAGACAAAAACCCACAAGAATCAAACAAAACCAAACCCCTGTTTTGATATCCGAGACAAAAACCCACAAGAATCAAACAATATGAAAATGTGGATTGTTATCAATGAAGATGAAGATGATGAAGAATCTAACCTCTGTTTTACCTTGGATTGTTATCGATGAAGATGATGAAAATGAAGATGAAGATGATGAACGAAGATGATGAAGATGATGATGATAATCGGAAGATGAAGATGATGATGATGATGATAATGGGTGTTGGGAGCTGGGATGTTAAGGGTTGAGAAGTGTGATGAAACTAATCTGATCATTCATATCTTCTATTAAGTGTAGATGTTAAGGGTCAAGGTCATAAAGGACTTTTCACAATTGTCAAACGATCAAACTGACGGAACCCTGACGGCAGGGACTCAAACTATAAGCTCAGGGGCTCAAAAAACCAAAAAATGAATTTAGGGGCTCATGTTGATGTTTGGCACATACAACAGGGACGCAAATTGCATTTTTCTCTTTTAGGTATATAAATAGGGCTAAAAATGACAAGAACGATTGTGTTTGTTCATTAAGGAATTAACGTGTTCATGAACTGTAACACCCCGAAAATTTACGTCCTATAAAGTGTTGACACGTGTCATAAGCTTGAATGTGTGAAAGAATACCCTAGAGGGACTAAAGTTGACAAACTTGAAAAGTATATGAAAATACGAGTTCTAAATGTCAACAGTGAATAAATATGTTGTACATTAACCCTACATGATGCTCATACCTTCAAAAGAATGGATCATGGATCATACGAAGCTAAAAGTGAGAGATTACAAACTACAGGGGTTAAATGTGTCAACATGTTAAAGATATACCTCTGAGTGACCTTTTGACAAACCCGAAGCTTTGTAAATGTAAATTATGCTCACTAGAATGTACCACAAAAATTTCATGAAGTTTCGTTATCGTATGAGCAAGTTGTGATAAAATTCGTGTGCAAGGGTTAGAACCGTCAACATTGAAATTTAGGGCTTTTCGGGTGATCACAAAGTTACCCGAGGACTTGACAAAGTGGGTATAAGTATTAAAGCCCCTATATATAAATATCAAAGCCTTACAATGCAAGAAACATCTCGAAAACGACCTTTCGGGGGACCAGGGACCAAAATGCAATTAAAGGAAAACAAAAATCAGGTTATCAAGTCTAAAGTGGCCCGCTTTAGATTTGGTCGTATCGGACGCGGGCCGCGTGCGGTCTGCAGATGCAGAAAACTGATCAGGTTCATGACAGGTGTCTGTTTTGGCCATCTAACCGACTTATGTTGGTCTTATCTTCACTTGTGAGTGTTCCTACATGCTTTATAGTCTGTAGAACACTTGTTGATGATCTAATAACACTCATAGATCTCATTTGACATCATTTTTCAAGAGATCAAAGTCACAAAGTTGCAACGTTCAAGAACATTTCATTTCTGATCAACTTCTGGAACTCCCAAGCTGATACAAGACTTCCATATCGTTCATTAGACTTATGTAAGTGCATTTGATCCTTCTAAGTTATGTCTTGATTAGTTTATAGCCTAGTAATCAAACCGTCGTAACTACGGTTTGATTTATCATTAAATCATAATTGGTCCAGAGTATTGTCGAATCGAAGGTTGTTATAAGTTGGTATTTATATGGTTAATAAACCCCTAAAAGGGCACTCACTGATTCGAATCCTAACTAGGTCGTTTGTCGAGTCAAAGGTTGTCCGAAAAAGTCAACAGAAACGTTAATCGCATATTTAATGATACGAAAGGCGTGTAATCTGTTTTATCAGTCATATAACATGAAAATAAGTATAATAACTTGTCTACGCTTGATTGATTCGACAACTTTCTATTAAGAACCGATTCGGAGCCGAAAGACGCAAAAGTTTGACTTTTGCGTTGACCTCAGTTCTGACCCGATTTATATAGGTTTAGACATGCCTTAAAGTTCCATTTGGACCTAGTTACATGTGTGTATAAGCCTCTGCGTTTATACCACTCGAATCCCTAATCGTCGGATGTTTCCGTTAATCGCCTAAATATTGACCGTAATGCCCTTATGATCATAAAATGAGATTTTTGGAGATATGAACATAAAATAATCTTAGTTACTGATTATTAAACATGTACGTAAATTTTCACGTCAATCGGAGGTTTAGATTAGGAGATATGCGCATTAGCGTAAATAATAAACTTTTTATTAATTAATCGGCGCAATTAGCGCATAGCCTATCTAAACCCGATTTTCGGCACCAAACCTTTTACCCACTGATGTTAAATAATATTTTGGGATTTTTGAAGATTTTTAATTATTTTTAAACTAATCTTAAGCTAGGCTTATCGCCTTAATTCGGTTAATACCGAATTTACCCTTTTCGGTCATAAAATGATTTCTACAAGGAATTTTGACGCGAATCCAATTGCTACTGATTTTAAATAATAAATGTAATGTTTTGAGCCTGTTTAACTAATCAGAAAACCCAGAATCGTATTTTTAATCGTACGTCGCTTAAAACGGGTTTATACGCGTATTATACGCGTAGTTTAGGCTTAAAACCATTTTGACATATAAGGATTATTACCAACTAATATAATCTGTTAAAAATAAGTTGTTTACTGATTACTTCAGTCCCGAACATCGGGGTTACGTTAAATCCCTTTTATAATCTCTAAAATGACCAAAATACCCCTACGGGGTATAATTAATGACTAAACTCGTTTTGGGCATTATGGAAGATATCATAATGATATCACAACATATTTAAAGCATATTAACTTAGGAAACCTGTTCGCGACCTATTCGGTTACCCGTTACGCGTTATTCGCGTTCGGATCGGTTTATATAACTAGTTTATATAAGTTAGCCGAAACGGGTCAAACCTTATCGGTTTTATCTCAAAATCCAGAATGTGTATGAAATACCCATATTAGACAAGTCTTCAAACTTGTCGGGTCAAAAACACGTTCTATTCCGGTCTTCGCTTAATCATGCGTTTGAACCGTATCTTCCTGTAAGACTAACCGGTCTAAGCTTAAGCTTAATTAAAGACCCGTTAGCATTCTAATAAATTATTTATACCATCATTCCAGACTAGAGCCTTCCGGTAAATGGTACCTACGCTTACTTAGGTGAACACGGCTGAGTTATTAAATTCTTACTATTTAAGACAGGAGCTAGCTCAGGTAAATACTCTTAACTTATTTTCCCTATACGGGCTTGGGATACAGTACTATAAAAGTACCGCTTGGTCGGGTGTATGTAGTCATTTAAATCGGATTATGATTGATGTACTTACATAACCTGTTTAATATGTATTATTTTATTATTATTATTTGGTGTATGGCCTTTGGGGGTTAATGACCATGTCCCGGATATCCTTGGCATCATTTTACGAAATGGCCACGACCTAAGCACGGGGTGTAGGCATACACCTGACAGTTGCATTATGTAAAAACTGGTAATCCACTCGAAGGTATCATCCCTGTGGGCATTATACCGGAACTGGTAATCCACTTAGGGGATGATAGCCTGTGGGCATTATACCTGTGGCGTGTCTGTTAATTTAGTCCGGCCCTACAAACCGGCCCTAAACGGACGACAAATAAGTAAAACTGTATACAAGATTATATATAAATAATTTTTCCCAAGTTAAAAAGGTTAATTTTGCCTCTGTGCATTTTAATCAAGTGTCAAAAGGTTTTGTGCCTGGTGCATCTAAATCAATTTTCTTAAACTCTTTTCAAATGAGTCGGTTGAGTGTATTTACCAGTGAAAACTGACGTATTTTCCAAAAGGGTTAAGTGACAGGTACTGAACGTAATTGGCTGGGAGCTCAGGGCGCTAATAAGGAATCTTGCAAGTTCTAGGCGTCTAAAGTCTGTTGAACAAATGATATGTTTTAAGATCCGCCTGTGGATCCTTTACTTCCGTTGTAATACTGAATATTACTTCATATTCGGAATGTAATAATAAATATCCTTTGCTTCCGCTGTGCATTCATATATATTGTGTTGTTTGACTATTATGTTGCCAACCACGTCACGATACTCCCCCACCGGGCCCACCGGTGACACGTGGAAATTCGGGGTGTGACATGAACACTTATTGAATGAGTTATCATGTTTGTGTTTGTTCATTAAGGAAATGAACGTGTTCACAAACGGTTCGTGAATATAAACGAACACAAATAAAATTGGCAAAGTTGGCAGAGACTAAAGGTGGATGGTGTGAGGGAGCGACGCTAGACCTTGAAGTCCAAATCGTGAAACGGAGGTTGATATTATGTGAATAATGAGAAGGAAAAGAGAACAGTGTAGTGGGAATATGATTTCCTATTTTATTTGTTAGATTGATAAAATTAATAAGAATTTAGCAATACAAAAAGATTAAGTGAAATATTAATGTATAAAAGTTTCTAATGAACAAGATAAACAAACGAACATTAATGAAAGTTTACAAACACATTACCGAACGTTTACGAACACTATCAAATGAACGAGACATCTGTTCGTGTTTGTTTATTTAATTAAACAAACAAAATTTTTTGTTCATGTTTATTCATTTAGGGGCTGTTTGATTACCTCTTAATGAGCCTTTTAATGGTTCAGACCTCTTACTGGTTCAGCACTTAATGGTTCAGACTGTTTGTTTCACGAGCAGATGTCTGAATGGTTCAGTCATTTGCCTCTGAATGGTTAAGATTTATACAGAGTCTGAATGGTTAAGACCTCTAATCTGAATTGGTCAGACATTTGCCTCTGAACGGTTAAGCATTATACAGGCTCTTAATGGTTCAGACCTCTTACTGGTTCAACACTTAATGGTTCAGACCTCTTACTGGTTCAGCACTTAACCATTCAGATGTTGCCAAACAGCTCCTTATTAAACAAACGAGTGTAAACTAACTTTTCGCCAAACAGTTAACAAATTTTTAGCTAAAGGTTCAGTTCGTTTACAACCCTATATATAAATGAACGTAAACTAACTTTTCGCCAAACAGTTCACAAATTTTTCGCTAAAGGTTCAGTTCGTTTACAACCCTATATAAATCACTATTTTTATATTTATAGGATATATAAATCACTCTTTTTATATTTATAGCGAAAAGTACTCCTAACTTTAAGCTTCCTAGATTACTCTTGCGTTGAGCACCATTAGTTAAGCCTAAGATGTCATGAGTTTAAACAAATCACTAAAATCATATTAACTTCAAGTAGGCTAGATAAAATAATCAACCATCACTAGTGCTCTAGTGGTGGCCACGGGTATTTAAGTTCCACTTATGGTGGGCCCGGGTGAGTTTTCCCCTCAAGGTCTCAAGTTTGAGTCTTGCCGTCTTGGTGATAGGGGTTTCTCATTGAAGGGTTTAAATGGAGGGATCTATTGTGCGAGGGAACTCTCTAGCGCCGACCCGATTAAGACAACGTATACTAGACCTCCTGACATTCGCGAATAATTCACACCTTTCAAAAAAAAAAAAAGATAAAATAATCACATTTTTTTGTAAGCCAAAGTCGAGAAGTGTGGATTAAAAGAAAAATTAAGGGGTATCTGAGAATAAATTTTTGATTTAGCGGAGGTGTGTTAGAGATTACAAATTTATATTAATAATAATAAAGTTATATTTATTTCTTATATATAAATTTACAAGTTTTTGTGAACTATATGTAAACTAGTGAAAGATATAAAGGCTATATAAAGGTTGTTTAATGTTAAAAATCCAAAATTAATAAACCTATCTTTAAATTCGCTTCATCTAAACAATTATTCCTTTATTGGGGTTTGATATTGAACAATGGATACGAATGCAGGTCCAATTTTGTTTCAAAGTGATGTAAGAATTCATTCCACTTAACGGCTGTAGTTCTATTTTGACCCATTATGATTCAATTTTCATCTTTTTTTTAACCGACTAGTTTGATTTTAGATGATTTTTGACTGATTTTGATCATTTCTTTCTAGGTTGACCGATTTAGCAAAATCCGAGCGGTGGACCTTTGATTACCGCCTTGGTGCCAATTAATCGACCGCCTAAGCTGATTTCTACAACACTGCATAGGTGTATCCCAACGTTTCTCGGTTACCCTTGATACAAATCATGATATAGAGCGTTCCCAAGTCCTAACCCATTCTCCATCTTCTTCTTCATCTTTAGAAGGGAACCAAATAATCTAAAACATTGCTCTAGTCCATTCCAATCTTAAAAGTTAGGAATATTGGATTTTAATAATCCCAATTATTCGTTGTTGGCCGTCAACAGTCCCAACTTCAAAAATAACCACTGGCAGTCCCAACTATTAATATATTGGCATCTAATGGACTCTAACTAACAGAAGCCTAACGCCGTTAGTCTCCGGTCACCGGAAAAACATTTTTTGCCGGAAAACTCCTTTTTGGCCGGAAAACTCAACTTTTTTGTACAAAACCTGTTTATAACCTTATTACCAACCTTTAGGAACCTTTTTTCTAGTAAAAGCCCCAATTATTGAGATCGTCGGAAAACTCTTTTTTCGTTAGAAAACTCCTTTTTGCCTGGAAAATTCAACTTTTTGGCCGGAAAACTCAACATTTTTGTCCCAAACATCTTTATAACCTTAGATCGGACTTTTAGGAACCTTTTTTCTGGACAAAAACGTTTTTTCAACGACCGAAGACTAACGACGTTAGCGTTCTGTCAGTCAGGGTCCATTGGATGCCAATATGTTAATAGTTGGGACTGACAGTGGTTATTTTTGAAGTTGAAACTGTTGATGGCCAACGACGAATAGTTAGGATTATTAAAATCCAACATCCCTTATTTTACGGCATCTTAACTTCCAGCTTCCAGTAGCAGTCCCAAAATATATTGTATTGCACAAATGAAAAGAGAAAAAAAATATGTTTTCCTAAAGAACGTACAACGAAGAACTGGAAGTGTGGAAATCACATCCAGTACACATATCTTAGAACATAATTTAGATTAACCAACCAAGTTGTGTGTGATAATTACTGAACAATTTCCAACTAAGTAAATCAACATGTTGAAAACAATATACTAACAAAGCTTTTTTCATAACAGAAGGCAACAGTAAGAACTTACGAACTACCGAAAATCAACCACAAACCGTCAACAACCTGCCATCACACCGAACCCAGATCTAACCATCCACTTAAAACACACCCAAATCGGCATCAGCGGTCTGGCCATACGCCCATACCTTACAACAACCGTACCCAGTATAGTCCCACCCATACACATGGTCTGGCCATACCGCCATACCTTAATGTTTACTAATAAACCAAAGATTCACTGTGCTCATGAGTGTTCAGAAGGTCCGGAAGATCGGCTTTAGTTGAAAATTTAAGCCATCTTTTCTTCTCGGCAAACTTTAAAAACGGTTGCAATGCAAACCCGATAAATATGGCAATAACACTAGCGATCATGACCTTGAGTGAAGAAAGAGCCAACACGACACAGAACACAATCGTCGGTGGGACACACAGAAGAATAGATCCAACAGTGCCCACAGGTATCTTATAAGGTCTGGATGCGGCCGGGTATTTCATTCTTAACCTTACAAAGGCTATAACCTCCAAGAACACACCGAAAGAATATAAAACGGTTTCAGCAGCCACAATCTCTTTAGTCCATGGGAGTAAAATCACACCGGAAGCCGAGAATAATATCCCGAGCGTAGGTGTCCCGTGACGAGACCGTTTAGCGAAAAACTCCGGAATCATACCCCGTTCCGCCATACCAAGAAGCTGGAACGAGTCGCTACTCATTTCGGTCACAAACAATCCCATATTTGACATGGCGGCACCCGCCTGAACCCACCATCGCAACCATACACCGCCAATGATCTTAGCCACGTCTGAGAAATACCCACCAGTCCATTCGTCACGGTGTAGAGGGACCGCACCGGTGCCCATTAAAAGAGGGAAAAAGTAGCCTGAAACAACTAGGATTACCGCATACACCAACGCTTTCGGGAGGGTCTTTTTAGGGTTATCGACTTCTCCGGCTAATGTACTTATCGAGTCCCAATAATTAAGGTTCCAAAAGAGTGTGTTCAAGTACAAATTCCAATCCACCACATGTAAATCCACCACTAACCATCTTGCGGGTTCGATTTTCGGAATGGAAATAAAGCCCATAATTACAAAAGGAATCAAAGAAAATATACCTAACAGAACAGCGACCCGCCCTACAATGGTTAAACCTCTGAAATTCATGTAAGTGAGGGCAACAGTTAACGCTAACACGGCTAAAACCCGCGGATACCCATCGGCTAAAGCTGGTATCCCCCACTTCAAGTAATCGAGAAACAAAACAGGGTATAATGCATTATCTATCACACCACTAAGCCATTTCATCCAACCCTGCTGAAACCCCCAAAAGGGTCCTAAAGCAGATGATACCCAAACAACATAACCACCATCTTCAGGGAACATTGTACCCATTTCAGCTGTTATTAATGCTTCGGGTACACTCCATATAAATGGGAATACCAAAAACCCTATAAGTGCTAACAGAGGTCCAGCAGCTTGAACACTATCCTCGACACCAAATGGTCCTCCGGAAACCTCGTAAAATATAAGAAATATAAGGGGTATTATGGAGAGACCTTTAACATTGTTGTGAGCAGTTGCGCCTGTAGGTGAAGGGGGTTCGTTAATCCCGACATATTGTACATCATCATGCTGTCCCATTGCAGTTGATGATTGTTTATTAGCTCCGTCCCTCAATTTCTGCGTTTAATTAACGAAAATTAACACAATTAATCTCAATTAACTAATTCTATAAACTAATTGCTATGTTCATTCAAAAACCCCTTTTAATGCAAACCCTCAAAATTTCAAAACGCAAAATGTCACCTTGATAAGCCAATATCAAGACATTTCTGCATTTAATTAACGAAATTCAACACAGTTAATCACTTAATTGAGTGTAATTAATCTCAATTAACTAATTCTATCAACTAATTGCTATGTTCATTCAAAAACCCCTTTTAATGTAAACCCTAAAACTTTCAAAACGCAAAATCGTAACTTTAAACACGAATTTTACGTTCATACTAAAATTGAAACAAAAATTAACACATTTCTGCGTTTAATTAACGAAAAACAAGACAGTTAATCACTTAATTGAGTGTAATTAATCTCAATTTACTAATTCTAGCAACTAAAGCCGTTAAGCGTCTCTTGTCCGTAAATGTGGTGCAGGATAACCGATACATTTTAGAGTGGTGTAGATGGATTCCAGCCAAATGCAATATTTACGTGTGGAGATCGGAAATGGATAAAATTCCAACGGCTGATGCACTTTAGAGAAGGAATATATCGATCACCGATCCCTCGTGTCCTCTTTGCAGATCGGCTAATGAGTCGACGGTCCACATCTTCACCGCGTGTCATGCTGCGTTGACTGTCTGGAACGGTATTTCCGCCTGGTGCAAGATCCCAAACATTTACGCTTTTTCGTTTTAAGATTTGCTTGGTATTCACAAAGAGAATAATGCTTCAGTTATGAAAAAGGAGGCGATTCAAGGTATCATTATGATCGGGTGTTGGAGTATATGGCGTGCTAAGAATAAAGCTATTTTTTCCAACGTTCCGGTTAGGATTGATAGCATTGTTAGTGAGGTTAAGGTCTTGGGTTTTCTTTGGTTTTCTAATAGATCTAAACATAAAGGGATCGAGTGGGAGGAGTGGTGCTCTTTTGTAAATGTGTAATTGTGTTGTTTTTATTTTGTCGGCCCGGTTTGGGTCGGCTTGTTCGCTAATGGAAGTTACTTTTCAAAAAAAAAAAAAAAACCTACGTTCATAAAAAAAAAAATTAGTTATCTTCTTGTACTTAAAATTTCTAATCTACTATTTACAAAAAAAAAGTGAATAAATTAGTTATCTTCTTGTACTTAAAATTTTCTAAATGGGGTGTTTGGGATTGCCTGGAACTTTTCATTTAACTAATGTAACTAGGATTTGGACCCGCCGCGCGTTGCGGCGGCGTCGAAAGTTAAAGTAACTCGTATTTATACTGTATATTTGACCCGACTCTTTACTTAAAAAAATTACATCGCCATCGAATGAAAACGTATTATATTTGACCCGACTTGCTTCAAATACAGTTTATGAACGTACACAAAATAAGTATAAAACGTATTATTTTTTACCAGACTCACTTGAGAAAAAAGTTTATATCAAAACGTGAGTCATTTACGTTGAAACGTGAATATTAAAACGACATGTACATTAAAACTGCGATACACAACGCGTTACGTCGGCGGCACCTTAGTTGTTTATAGCTGACGACACGTTATGTGATGCGTTAATTATATGAAAACGCGTGTTTCGACGTATCCGATCTAACTCAGTGTAACCTATATAAGCATTGTGGTTACAAAAGAAACGGAATCGAACCCAGGGTCGTTTATTTAGTGAGGGTTCCATTTAACCACTACATCACCCTTACTTTTGTACCAAGACCTAGCACCGTCAAAATGTACACTAACTCGAATTTATATCGTCGAATGAAAACATATTTTATTTGACCCCGTTCGTTTCCGAGAACAATTTAAGTAAAAGAACGTAGACCAACCAAAAGGTACACAAAAATAAGTACGAAAATGTATTATATTTGACCAGACTCGTTTCAAAAAAAAATTTATGTCGAAACGTGAATTTATATCATTTACGTTGAAACATTAATTTACACCCACATATAATAATAAACATAAAAACATATTATATTTGACTCGACTTATTTTCGTAAAAAAATTATGTCGAAACGTCAAAATATAAACTAACTCGAATTTATACCATCGAATGAAAACGTATTTTATTTGAGCCCGCTCGTTTCCTATCATAAAATAGATTTACGGCTTATAAACGAAATAAAAGAAAAGAAAATGGTAAAAAACATGAAAAAAAATAGGGAAGTAAAAGACAAATAAGATAAAACAAAAAAGGGGGAAACACGAAAAAAAAAGGAAAAAAGAAAATACAAATAAGTATGACACAAATTATAATTTATTGTATTTGTTATATTATAGAACAATTGCCGTTCAAAAAATAATAGTAATAAAAATAATGTGTGCTCTGCTCTTTCTAGAACTCTGGTCTGCTGGTCAACATATTACATTCACAATTCAAGAGAAAGGTCACCACCGACCTTTCTCTTTAATAGTTATTAAATATATTAGTTAGTGTTTACTTCGTGTCTCTTTTGATTAAATAAATGATACTAGGTTAGAACACCGTGTATTACGCGGATTGAATAAATATAATTTTATATAATAAGTAATAAAATAGTTACATCTTTTAAAAACTCGTGTATTGCACGATTTAAATAAACACATGTCTTACACGAATAATGTAATCCGTTAAAACATTTAGTCATCAAGATGTGTTTTCTAACAAAAGGAACTTTAAGGTACTATTTACTTATTGTAACATCTCACTTTATTTTTTATTAGGTTACAAAATTGTGTATTACATAGTTCATAACATTTTACTTTGTTTTTTTATTTATTATTAGGTTAGAAACTTACGTATTACCTGATGTTGGATAATCAGCAGAATAAAAGAAAAGAAATATTTTAGTAAAAAACATTAAATATACAAGAGATAAGCTAGATATTATAATTTAATATTATTTCATTGGAGTGTAAAACGGGATAATAGGATCCTTTATTAGAAATAAGATTCTAAATATACCATGTATAAAATATATATATATATGTTCTACATGTATTTAATAAATTATTTTTAACGAAACAGTTGATTAAAATAAATATTTTTATCTTAATATATGATTATCAGTTATCCTTGTCTTTATCATCAAAATATAAAAACAATTAAAACTACCAATTAAATAAAATCTTTATCTTTATAAATATTTAAAACGCTAATATATTTTTTTATATTTTAATAATTAATAAATTTTCCCAATAATTAATATATTATTATTAGTTATCTTTGTCTTTATCATTAAAATCTCTTCTAAAATTTTAAATTTAATATTATCAATAATTGACTTTCCATAATAAATATTTAGAAAAATAATTAAGACTGACTCATAGAACGTCATATGTCCCTAATATGGTTTCTTTTATTATATGTATAGATTAGCAATATAAACACGTTTGTAAAATCTAGTTATTTAAAACATTTTTAAAAACATGCTACCAATATAATATATAAACACGTTTGTAAAATCTAGCTATTTATAATTCTACTAATACTTAAAAGACAAAGTCGGTGGCAAAGGCCACCGACAAATCACCCCTGCATTTTACTTAAATGCCCTTCCTTTATCTAAGCTTTTACACAGATGTCTACGTCTCCTTTTGATTTTTTACATATGGCTTTTACGCCACCGACTGATCAAAACATATGGATTTTACACAGCTTTTTAGTCATACTCATCAAAACATATGGCTTTTACGCCACCGACTCCCATCACAACCAAGGCAACAACCTACTGCATCTGGCTTCATTCAGGGGAGATGGTGATGTTTGTTGCCGGAGGAGATGGCCGGACAACGCCGAAGAATTTCATGAAAAGTCTACAAAATCGTGAACCACTGTCTATCAAGAACCTACCGGTGAAACACAATAACCCACCAGCAATATCTGGAGTTTCTTTTGGTGTCGGAAACCCTAACAGTGAGATCAACACTTCACTTGGTGAGGTTTCAGGTGGTGATGGGGTACTGGAAATTAGATATAACTAGTATTAAGCACTCCTCGCGTTGCGGCAGGGGCGAGCACTAATGCCATACTACTGCCAGCGACCACCGACACTGAAGTTGCGGTGTTAATGCGAAGAAAGTAAACCGAAACATAAAACATAGAATAAAATAACTAAGTTGATATAGACTCGCGCGTTACGATGAACCCGTGTCTATTTTTTTCCGTTTGACAGGTTCATCGTATATCATTACCACTGTACAAACTATAATGCATACATTGCAACAACCATTGCATCAATATGTTGCAAATTATATTTATACAAGATTTTGGCTAAATTAATTAGATTATTATAAACAATAATAATTTACAAATAAAACAACAAAACTTTGAATGGATCAAACTGATTGAATATGGTAAGATAATGAAACCATTATTTGATTAGGGTACAACCACTTAAGCACAATTTACAATCATACATGCACACAAAACAGATTGAATTTGGTAAGGTAATGAAACCATTATTTGATGAAGGTACAATCACTTAAGCACAACTTACAACCAATATTTGATTAAGGTACAACCACTTAAGCACAACTTACAACCAAACATGCATACAGCTGTTTCAAATTGATAGTATATAAATGTCAAATTAAACCAATTAAAACAAAATGTCGTTGTATTTTACTATTATAGCTCTTTCTTTTTTTTCCTACGTTTACACAAGGTCGATCTTTAAAAGGGAATTCGATTGTTGAATGGTAAGGAGCCCAAGCCCTAAGGCATGCAGAAAAATATATATCAAATATTTTTTTTACTTCATCAATTTTAATACAAAAAAAAATTATTTTTTAAACTGAAGTAACAAAAATAAGCTAAACACTCAGGGATCATTTTGTCATTTACTCAAAACTAATCTAATAATAATAGTTAGAAAAACGCAATTAGAAATTGGTTACCTCATCACCGTCGGTGACTGCAACGGAGCTTTTTGCCGATGACTCCGGCGTTGCAGCTTTCAGCGTTACTCCACCGGCAACAGTAGCATTGGCGGCGACATCACCGGAGCTCTTCTCCGGAGAAAAGGTTTGCGGAGGTGTTGGATCGCACCGTTTGGATGGTGCGGTTATTATTATAGAGGTTGTTGGTGACATATCAGAACATAAAACACATAACAGTGTAGTGTAGTGAAGCACTGAGGACGATGGCAATAGGAGGATGGGGATACTACTTTAGTGAAAGGATGGAACGGTTTTTTTATAGAGTAAATAATATTCTAGTCTTTTTTTTTAATTTGTTAGTCAACTATATCAATATCAATTGTAGGTTGACTAGTTGTCTAACTTTATATCAATTTGTTAGTCAACATTTGGAAAATGTTGTAGAGTCAATAAGGAGTAAATTACAAGTAAATTACAAGTTTTGTTCTTTATGTTTACATCAAATTGCAGGCGTTGTTCTTTTGGCCAAAAATTTACAGGCGGTGTCCTTATCCTTTCTAAATCTTGCACGTTTTGTCCTTTAGGTCAAATCTGGTTAGAAATATCAGTTAAAAATTGTCCACATGAGGGTAAAATGGTAATTTCCCTCTCAACCCTTTCCATTCCCCATTCCTCACCCCTCTTTCTTCAACATTGTGAGCTACGGTTTAACGTTGCATTCGATCCAGTTTTGTTTAACGTTGCATTCGATCCAGTTTTCCGCTGCTTATGGATCTTGTAGTTTTGTTAGGTATTCGTTGCCGATGCCGACTGTGAAAGCGATGCCGGTGTTGGCGAATGCTTTGAGGACGGTAGGGTTTGCATCGTAGAGTTTGAGCTTATTGGCACCGGTGGATTTGACTAAGGGGACTGCTTGTTGTGGTGAGGGGAGTTGCGAAGAGTGGTGAGTTAGTGATGAGGAACACGACAGAGATATGGAGGAGAAAGGGTGGTGAAATGGTGTTGTTCCATGAGTGTGTGTAGTGATAAGATTAGATAAGTTGAGTGTCACCGACCTGGAAGTGATGATGGACCAGATTCTCAAAGTGTGTGTAGTGTACAGTATTCTCAAAGTGTGTGTAGTGTACAGTATTCTCAAAGTCGGTCTTTTGGAGAACAAATTTCGTCGGTTAATTCACATAATCTTGTCGGTTAAACACTAATGGCTGTTGTAACTCACAATGTTGAAAAAAAGGGGTGAGGAATGGGGGAATAGAAAAAAAGGAAACTATTTTAGTGAAAGGATGGAAAGGTTTTTTTATGGAATAAATAATATTCTATTTTTTTTTTTAATTTGTTAGTCAACTATATCAATATCAATTGTAGGTTGACTAATTGTAATTTTAGCACAAATAGTTATTTACTTACAAAATGGTTTCATAGTATATCTGGAAAAAAAAATTAACGACAATTTTTTTTGATTCTCTATCGTCTTTGAGGCTTGAACACAAGACCTATCTCTTTCAAACTCAGGTGTTTAAATGCTTTGTATTTACCAATGGACCACCACCCAATTGGTAAAAAAAATATATTAAAGTAATCTTAAGAGCTTTTCTTTGCATTCAAATTTTATTACATAAGAATGTGTTGAAAGATTATATATTTTTCTTATTCATTGATATAAGATAAATATTTCTTATCTTTGTTAAAAACATGATAACGAAAAACAATAAATTTCATCTGAAAACCTGTATGTGCGTATAAATTACAATTTTTTTAACGGCCAACGAATCCTCCAAATGGCTACTGGCGAAATTCACTACATCGGGATACACCCGCCTCCAAACCGGGGAAAACCCTCACATAGGGCCGAAGCCTGTGAACACTCGCCCGAAGGCACGACAGTAGTAAAACCTGCTCAGTTCAAGGATCGAACTAGCGATCTCCACTTATTCGCCTAGTCTCCCACCATCACCAGTAAGTGACTTTGCAAGAAAGTTAAGCAGTATAAAGGCCAAGTTTAAAGGTCTTGGTGGTATTTTAAAAGATAAGGTATTTTTGAGGAAATTGCTTAATTCGGTTCCAAAGAAATTTCTACCGATTGTGACATCTATCGAGCAATATCAAGAAAGTGATATAAAGCGTTTAAAGAAGTCGTTGGGAGAATTGTAGCCTTTGAAGAACATATTAAAAGACAAGATGAACTAGATGCAAATTATCAAAAGAAACTTCTAATGGCAAGTTCAATTAATCAAGGACGTGGTAGAGGACGAGGTAGAAACTCTAACAAAGGAGAAAATGGACATGGAAGAGGCATGGGTCGAGGAAGTAAAGACAAAAACAAGTTCAGATGTTACAAATGTGAAAAAACTTGGTCACTTTGCAAAGACACCAAATAGAAGGAAAAAGAGAAAGACAAGGATAAAAAATCCAATCTCATCTATGAAGAAAAACCAATGCTTCTGTAAGTCAAGAATATATTCTTTAAACTAAATTAGCACTTTGGGTCTAAGTTGTAAATATTATAAAGTCTATTTAGAGTCCTATATGTATTTGTATGAAGTCTATGAGTTAGACTGTAAACTACGTCAAATTCAAGCGTTGTGTGTTAGGAAACGATATGTTAGTCTTTATTTAGGGTTACATTAGTCCAACCATATGTATGTATATCGAACAAAATTCACAATTCAAGCAAGTTTATATCATATATCAATATATGTATTGTTCTTTTAGTTCTAGCAAGTATTATCAAATTCTTTTGATTTATTTATTTATTTATTCAGTTGTGTTCGGACAGTTCGCCGATAATATAAAAACAATCTATTCATGTATCCTAGGTATACTTAAAAAGCATTATTTTAAACAGAAAAATACATTAACATCACATTAAATAAATAGAAAATTTGGAATTGAGTAAATTGCCATTTTAGTCCTTGAGTTTTTGTCCAAATTGTCATTTTAGTACAAATAGTTTTTTTTTCCTCCTATGGGTCCCTGACTTTTCCTTTTTCTTGCCATTTTGATCACATTGCCTAACTTAGTCTAAAACCAGGTTATAATCAGGGGTATTTTTGGCATTAAATTATTATGAGGTTTATAAATTTTGTTGTAAACTAACTCTGGTTATCACTACACAACAGTTATGCCGAAGCCCGTGAACACTCGCCCGAAGGCACGACAGCAGTAAAACCTACTCAGTTCAAGGATCAAACTAATGATCTCCACCTATTCGCCTAGTCTCCCACCATCACCAGTAAGTGACATTGCAAGAAAGTTAAGCAGTATAAAAGCCAAGTTTAAAGGTCTTGGTGGTATTTTAAAAGATAAGGTATTTTTGAGGAAATTGCTTAACTAGGTTCCAAAGAAATCTCTACCGATTGTGACATCTATCGAGCAATATCAAGAAAGTGATATAAAGTCGTTTAAAGAATTCGTTGGGAGAATTGTAGCCTTTGAAGAACATATTAAAACCCAAGATGAACTAGATGCAAATTATCAAAAGAAAATTCTAATGGCAAGTTCAATTAATCAAGGACGTGGTAGAGGACGAGGTAGAAACTCTAACAAAGGAAAAAATGTATATGGAAGAGGCATGTGATGTATTGCAAAATACATCCATTTATCATGTAGAGTTTGTGCATTTTTCGTATTCGTTTAGTTTAGTTTTGTTTAGAATTTCGTTACTTTGATCAAATCTCGTTTTACAGGTCGTTGGTGCTGAAATTGTCGCGTAACGAAGAAGAATTGGCTGAATTTCAGAGTTAGAATATTTTTTGTAGATTTGAGATGCTGAAGCTGATAAAAAAAGGAGACATTCTGTGAAAAGTGGGCCCTCGCGTCGCGCCACCATGATCCACCTTCACTGTCGCGCCCCGCTAGGAATAAAATAATGATTTTGGCAAATTATGGCCGTCGCGCTACGCGACTGTGTGAGACCTTACCCGTCGCGCGATGCGATGGGGTGTGTGAACGGCAATCCTTTGTTTTGAGATCAGGGTTTACTATAAAAAGTCAAGAATCATTCATTAAACCCTAATTACGAACTTAGCAACTTGTGGATGAATTTCAGAGTTCTTGGAGAGCGTTTTCGAGCACAGAGAGCTACCGGTTGAAGATACGAAGTGCGGGAATCATTCGGGTGTCTTTACTTTCGTATTTTTCTCACCCTTATGTTTTGTGTACTCGTTAATACTTTGATTTTGAAGTTTTTCATGACTATACTTGGCTAAATCTTTGTAACTACCTAGACATGGATGATTGATTGCTATTGTTTTGATTATATTTTGGATTTATGGAAGCTATGGATTATTTATGAACTGTAAACGATTTGTTCTATCGGTTAGATGTATATGCATGCTTGATAGTGTTTGAATATTGATTACTACTTCGTATGATTCTTGGTGACGGTCTTTATCACATAATAGAGTCATACTAAGGTTTTAGATTTAGGGGAGTGTCTATATCACATAATAAATCTTTAACTCTTTAAGGTGAAATTACGTAACTAACCTTAGAAGTAATAATGGGTAAACTTATAAAATCAAGTGTTCTACTAATCATCAATAGCTGTAACGTGCGTGATTATTGCTAGGTCTAAGTGATTAAACCGTAAGGTGGGTCCTTCTTAGGAAGTAAACCTTTTGGCTGCTGTCTAGCAAGTCTAACTGAGAACACAAGTCTATCCTAGGTTTAGATCTCGACAGGGAGTGAGCCTTATAGGATACTTTTATAAATCCATTAGATGTCTTGTAAAGGAATCTAATAACCGGTAATTTAACAACCTTTAGGGGATCATAGTGTGCTCTTGAGAAGGGTTAGGGGTCCTTAGATATCCTGAGAGGTGAGAATATCAAGATCCTGGTTCCATAGTAGACAACTTCCAAATATAATCTTAACTAAAAGCAATCAGGATTCCGGTCTAGGTAGTGTTTCCATCATCTGAAAAGAGTTCACAATAATTCGTTAGTTAACTTAGTTAATTAATTTAGTTTTTAATTATATTCCTAGGATTTTAGAAACCCCCCCCCCCCTTAAACACAAAAATAGTTAAGTTCGCGTCAGAGTCGGTCTAGATAACGTAATTAGCGTAATTAATTAGAGTCTCATGGGTTCAATATCCGGACTTACAGTAGCTATACTAGAGTCGATCAGTACACTTGCCGGTTAGTAGTTTAGTGTGTCTTAGTGAGTCTAGAGTATTACTTAGAGTCTAGAATTAGGTTAATTTAGTTATTTTTATTAAACTACTTTTTAGCACATCAAGTTTTTGGCGCCGTTGCCGGGGAACTCTTTGGCGATTGTGTTAATTACTTTGTTTAGACTTTGTTTGACATATTATGTTCTATTTGTTCGTTTGTTTGAGTTGTAGGAGTCTAATTATAAAAAAAATATTTGCTTTAGTGTCTTTTGTATTTTGTCGAGTTGTTTATTAGAGTCTTCTTACTTGTTTATTTTCGGTTTTGCAGTGAATGCCCCATACGCGTTCTCAGGGACCACCGAAGCCGCCGATTGACAAGTCTGCCTTCTCGTCTTCTAGTTTAAAGGTTAGTAAATCTTCCACTTCATCTTCCGCCACTTCTGACTCTACATCCCAATCTATACCACCAGCCTTTGACTTCACCCCGAAGTCGTCATCCCACAATTCCCCACCGCCTTCCCGCTCCCGTACACCTAGTCCTACACCCGTAGTTCAAATGGCCAATAGAACCGTTTACCAGCAAGCCACCACCGGTTTCACCGGTGCTAATTGGTTTGTGTTAGGTGTGATATGGTTTTATGTATATTTTAGGCCATTTCTAACACATTAATCAAGTTTTAAATTTATAAAACACGATATTCTAGTAACACTTAAGCACACACATTGTAACAACTCTCATCAAAAAGTCATAATTATTATTTTAATTGACCAATAGGAAACCCTAATTGAGAAACCCAAGTGATTCTGAGCAAACCCTAAAATTTTCGGAACAATCAGAATCAGGATCAGGGCCCCTAAAACTCAGGGGGGTATTTCCTAGTTAACGATTATCTTAAAATCGTGATGTCAAAAATAAATTTCGAGAAACTGTCAAGTCATCAGGCCTAGTCCCAGACGTGGCTACTCTATAAAATATAGGTAACCCTTACGGACCGTAAGGGTTAATTGTTACGGTCCGTAAGGGGTGGCAAAATTCGGGTATAAATAGCAGACATTGGCACTTGAAATTCTGCGTATGTTCGACGAAGAAATTCGTTTTAGGCACGGAGTTATGCTCTGTTTACTACAATTAACACACACGGATCACTAATTGACGCCGCAATCAGGGTATTAACTTGATCGCTATTACGATTCAACGTCCGATCGATTATAACTATCCAACGATTGTTTAAGTGCCGCTCAAATTGAGTTTATACTTTGTTATTCATTGTGATTTCGACTTGAATGTTTGAGTGCTGTTCGAAATCGGACTATACTCTGTCATTCGTTGTGAATCCGCTGAATTGTTAAGTATTGCACTTGTAAATCGTTGTGAGGGTTTAATCTCGTGAATTGTCGTAACTGCTGTATTAGTTACTAACCTGTTTGTGTGTGTGTATTGTTATTTAAATTAGCATAATCAAGGCTAATCAGTAGGCTTATACTCTGCTCGTTAAATCTACAATGTGAGTCATTCTCTTTTTATCAACTATTTTACAATACCTCAAATTTATTTTCAAGGTTATAATTACAGGGACTAAGTCGTGGATATCTTGAATTACTGGTTAGTGGGGTATTGTGCACATTACTAATTTTCTCCCAGTTAGGTTCATTGACCTACTCGGGATAATCACTGTTAGGTTCATTGACCTACAGGGATAATCGTCACTATTTAGGTTCATTGATCTAATAGTGGTATGACCATCGTCACCATTGTGACATAGAGCCAGATAAAGATAAGATAAAAGCCATTGTAATCGCTCTTATGCTGTAATTAATAATTATGCATCATTATGCAAAATAGAATGATTCACTCAGTATTTCCCGCTGACAAAACCTTTTTCAAACATGTTTCAGGTGATCTGTTATGATCTAGGAAAAGTGCCATAAAGCACTACAAGCTCAAGGAAGTGGCTCAGTATAAAATAAAGAAACATGTTTTAAGAAATAAAGATTTCCCAGTGAAATCACTTTATTGTAAATTATGGGATTTATCCCTATATTATATATAAATGAGCAGTTTTTAATATTAATCGATCCTGTTTAAAAAGACTTCCGCTGTCACCTAATTAGATACCACGGGATTTCCTGCCTCGCGGCTCTGGACCGGGTCAAACCGGGGCCGAGGGCCGTGACACACATGGGCAGGTGCACCCATCGTGAGCGTAGTATAGTGTTAGTAAGATACCGAGGTCGTCCAAGGACACAAGAGCTTTTAGTACCGGTTTATCCTCAACGTCTAATCAAATCAAAAGTTTTAGAAAAGGTTTTAAACATGAAAAATAAAAACTAAAATGCTGAAAAATAAAAATAAAATAAAAACAGATAGATAAGATAAATCACTTGGATCCGACTCGCCTTTAGTGTAACCTTTGATGATTTCCGCACTTTTGCACTTTTTAAGAGATTATCTTAGTTATAGTAGTAGGCCCCTCTTTTGAAGTTGACTTTACCCTCAACCCAGTTGTTTGAGTCAGCAAGGATACAATCCCCAAGGGTCGGAATATTGGAAGATAATTAATTAAGTTATTAATGCGTAAAGTGGTAGGCCCCTCTTTTGAAGACAACGTTACCCTCGGCTAAGTGGTTTGAGTCAGCAGGGATACAATCCCAAGTAGCCAGATTAATGTATTAATAGTAGTTTACATATGAGGGGATCAAGCTATTCGCACCCCCGCCATCCAATACCAGTGGGTATTGAAGGAGGTCCTAGTAAGCTTGACCCAGGTCCTTGCAGGATCTATACACTGAACAAGGCAAGAACCTTACCAAACCATTCCCTTAACCCCCGACCAGGTAGCCAACATATCTCTATATAGACTGTAGAGATATGAATGATGAAAATCTTTTATTTTATATAGACAGTAAAATAATGCCAAGACACCACGGACAAATGATAAGGAAGTTTCACCTTCAACATAAGAAACTAGTTATTAAAGTCATTAATACAAAACCAAATAAAAAGTGTGAAAAGATTAAAAATCAAAAGTATTACACTAAATGCTTGTCTTCCCCAAGTGATGTAAGAGACTTAGGCAAACATGGCCTTTGATTGTCAAGAACTCTTACGATCAATCTTGGATCCCGAGACTACTACACACACTCTAAGGTGGATGATGGATGATGGTGGTGGATGTGGGTGTTGTAGTGGTGGTGGAGTGTGGATGAAGTGGGAAAGATGTGGTTTGCCAAGTGATGCCTTTGAAGTGAGCCAAGCACCCCTATTTATAGCCTGTACAGAAGCCCAGACACGGCCCTGTGGCCATCCTTGTTCTCTTTCTTCATTAATTACAGTTTGTCTGTATTAGCTCCACACGCCCCCGTGTTCGCTGGGCACGGCCCCGTGTGCAGAAGCGTATCTGTACTATTAAGATTTGCAAGATTCTGCTAATCTTAGCGTTGACCACGACCCGTGTTGAGCTGGGAACGCCCCCGTGCTGGGAATAGAAGCTTCTATAGCTTTGTCTTTTATGCAGACATCTGACCACGCCATAGTGTTTGCTGGGCACGGGGCCGTGGTCAGCCTTCTGTTCTCTTGTTTTTGCTTGGGAAGATGCTGCCGAGGGGTCAGACATGCCACGTTTATTCCTTTTCTTTGTATTTATGTTAGATTTTGCTGCATATTTGTTCCTTTTTGTTAATTTAAGCTCATTTGGTCCTGAAAATACAAAAGGAAGACAAAAGCACACTTTTCCAACATTAGTACTAAAAAATGGTTAGTTTTATGCCTTATTTGATGTAATTTATATGTTGCATTTTACACACATCACTAATTCACCCATCACCCTTCCCGATATTGCCAATGATAGGTCCTGGCAGATTCCATCCTACATCATGACGACCATCACCAATTCGTGCCAATTCCACGGCCGTGATGATGAGGATGCTCCCGCCCACATAAACCGAATCACCCGCCTTTGTTGCACCTTCTCTATTGAGGGTGTTAATCTAGATGCCAGGTACCTTTAGGTCTTCCCGTTCTCTCTCGCTGGCCGCGCAGCCGTCTGGTTCGATTCGCAGCCAGCGAGAACTTTCACCGCCTTGGCAGGTTTACGAGATGCTTTCTTAGCCAAATATTTCCCACCTGCCAAAGCATGTCGTCTACGCGATCAGATCCATTCATTCCGAATGGAGCCTGATGAGCCTTACCACATGGCCTGGGAGCGTTTTCAAACTCTGCTTTCTCGTTGTTCTCAGCATGGTTTATCAGATTGGGCACTCGTTAAAAAGTTCTACAATGGTCTCACCCCCGAGATCAAAGCCCGTTTCGACACTTCGGCTGGAGGGCAACTTATGGGTAAAAAGACAGTTAATGAGTGCAATGATTTGTTTGTGAGTTTTGCCCATTCTGATATGGACTATAGCACTACCAGCAGGACTTCCATTCCTGTGACTACCTCCTCGGGCACTCGAGGGGTAAACCAAGTTGGCTTGGATCCATCGGTAGCTGCTGTTCTAGAGGGTCTTAAACAAGAGCTGAATGAAATTAAGAAGAAAGTTGATAGGTGTGAAGTGTGTAGGGGAGGCCACGACACGATAGATTGTCCCACACTTACACTCAAGCAGATAGAGTTTATAACCGGTCAGTCTAGAGGTCCGTTTAATAATAATTCTAATTATAACTCCAACTGGCGCGGTAGTGGCAATAATAGTGGTTTCCGCTCTTTCCGGTAATCCTCCTGGTTTTCCATCTGGTCAGTATCAAAATAGGGGGCCCGGTCTGTACACTAATGCAGGTTCAGGTCAGGGAGGTCAATTTAGTGGTTCAGGTTCAAGTGGCCAGTTTGCTAGTGGGGGGGGGGGGGCAAATAAAGAGGGTCAAGGTAGTGGTAAGGGTTCAGAGGGGAATCTAAGTAGGATTGAGGAGATGTTTGCTCAGTTGATGGTGAGAGATCAGGTTACACATGAATTCTTTAACTGAATTTGGTAATTTCGCTAAAAATCAAGAGCAAAATTATAAAAATCAAGAGCTTCAACTTAAAAATCAACAATCCGCACTTTTAGGACCTTCAAAGGTGGTTTAGCTAAATAGTTACAAGAGAACCCACTGGGTCAGTTTTCGGGAAATACCTACCCGAACCGGCTAAACCATTCAACTAAAGCTTTACGACTCGTAGTGGCAAGAGTCTAGGGGAGGTAGTAAGAGAGAGAGTTGAGGTAGAAGAAGAGGATGAGGTAGATGAAGAGATAGAGATGGAAGCTCCCGGTAAAGTACAAAATAGGCTAGGCCCAGCAAGTACCGCACACACCGAGGAGCCTCAAGTAGAAAAGAGTGTTTAAAAGCGTCCCATAGGGGTTAGACCTTCACCGTTAGTTGATCATACCCGTGTCCCATATCCCGCCTGCCTTAAGCATAAAAAATATGCTAAGGAATACGGGCAATTTCTCGAAATGTTCAAGCAATTAAAAATCAATCTTCCGTTCATCAAAGCCTTATAATCCATGGCCAAATATGCCAAATTCCTTAAGGGTCTACTCAAGCGTAAGGATAGGATAGGTGAGCTTTCGAACATTCCTTTGACCGGAGGTTGCTCGGCGGTGGTCTTGAATAAGCTACCGGAGAAGTTAACCGATCTGGGTACATTCACTATTCCTTGCTTCTTTGGGGGGGGGGGGGGTGGCGTGACCCCCGCTCATGCCTTAGCTGACTTAGGCACCAGCATCAATCTGATGTCGTTTTCCTTATACGAGAGGTTAGGGTTAGGAGAACTTACACCCACGCGTATGTCATTGTCCTTAGCCGACCGATCAGTTAAGTACCCTCGTGGAGACGTAGAGAACTTGCTTGTTAAGGTAGATAAGTTTGTGTTCCCCGTGGATTTCGTGGTCTTAGACATGGAAGCCGATGAGCGAGTTTCGATTATTCTTGGCCGTCCTTTCCTTCGAACCGCAAAGGCCGTCATCGACGTCTTTGATGGTAAGATTTCACTTCGTGCAGGCGATGAGATAGTTACCTTTGAGATAGATAGAGCCACGCAACACCTTAGTGGTAGCGATGATTCTAGCGGTCCATGTCACTCCGTTTACTTTCTACATTCATTCATCTCGTACGTTGATAAGTGTCTAGATTTCATTAGTGGGGGCCGATCTAGTTAGTGAGGGAGTAGTTGAGGAGGAGTGTGTTGATGAGGGTGAGGAGGTAGATTCGTCTTGGGTTACCGAAACCCTAGAGCTATGTGAGGTTAGGGAGGAGGGTGAGAGTAAACCCGTAGAGGAGCCACCCCAAGAGCTTAAGGTTCTCCCATCCCACTTAGAGTATGTTTTCTTAGGGGAGAATTCTAGTTTGCCCGTCATTATCTCTTCTAGATTGACGCAGGAGGAGAAGAGGAAGTTAATTGAGGTGCTTAAAGAGCACAAAGAGGCGATAGCTTGGAAATTATCCGATATTAAGGGGATTAACCCCACCTTTTGTACCCACCGTATTCTTATGGAGGATGAATTTAAACCGGTAGTGCAACCTCAAAGGCGTTTAAACCCTAACATGAAAGAGGTTGTTAGAAAAGAAGTGTTGAAACTTATGGAAGCCGGTTTGATTTACCCCATATCCGACTCTTCATGGGTTAGCCCTACTCAAGTTGTCCCCAAGAAGGGGGGATGACTGTTGTCGTGAATGAGAAAAACGAGCTTATCCCTTCTCGTATGGTTACCGGTTGGCGTGTTTGCATTGACTACCGCAAGCTCAATGACGCCACCCGAAAAGACCACTTCCCACTCCCATTTATTGATCAAATGCTTGAGCGTCTTGCGGGGCAGCAATTCTATTGTTTCCTTGACGGTTTTTCTGGCTATTTCCAAATCCCTATAGCGCCGGAAGACCAAGAAAAGACGACGTTTACATGTCCATACGGCACATATGCGTACCGACGCATGCCTTTCGGGCTATGTAACGCTCCGGCTACATTCCAACGGTGCATGATAGAGATTTTTCAAGATATGGTAGAGAACTCTATGGAAGTGTTTATGGATGATTTCTCGGTGTATGGCGATTCGTTCGACCATTGTTTGGCGAATTTGGCGAAGATGATGAAGAGGTGTATCGAGACGAAGTTGATGCTTAATTGGGAAAAGTGTCACTTCATGGTTACCGAGGGGATTGTCTTAGGACATAAGATATCTAGGGCCGGTACAGAGGTAGATAGAGCCAAGATAGACACTATTAGTAGGCTTCCTCCGCCCACTAGTGTCAAGTCCAACCGTAGCTTCTTAGGTCATGCGGGTTTTTATAGGCGCTTTATTAAGGATTTTTCCAAAATTACTCGCCCCATGACTCGACTCCTTGAGAAGGACGTCCCGTTGTCTTTGATGAGGAGTGTCTAAAAACGTTCGATTTCCTTAAAGAGAAACTCGTAAGTGCACCCATTCTTGTATCCCCCGATTGGAGCTTACCGTTTGAGCTCACGTGCGATGCGAGTGATTATGCGGTCAGGGCGGTCTTGGGTCAAAGACGGGAGAATCACTTTCACCCGATCTACTACGCGAGTAAAACCCTCAATGACGCTTACACGACTACCGAGAAGGAACTCTTATCCGTTGTCTTTGCTTTTGATAAGTTCCGATCATACCTTGTGCTTTTCAAGACCATAGTGTTCACCGACCATGCGGCTTTATGCTATCAATTCAAGTAAATTCACCAAGGGGTGAAAATATCACAATTAAAGGAAATAAAACCTCTAGATTCACAAAATTCATCTATGTGATGAAAACAACAAGTTATATAAGAAAAGGATCATTAGTGTATTTGATTTCTATTATCACTAACACTAAAGGAAAGGACTTAAAAGATATTCTAGTAGTATCTCAGTTTTCAGATGTATTTCCAGAAGAATTACCAGGACAACCTCCAGACAGAGAAGTTGAATTCAGAATTCATTTAATACCAGGGACAAAACCCATTGCCAAAGCACCCTACCGTTTGGCACCTGCAGAAATGCAAGAACTAAAGAAACAATTAGACGAATTGTTTGAGAAAGGATTCATACAGCCAAGTTCATCACCCTGGGGAGCGCCAATCTTATTCGTTAAAAAGAAGGACGGATCAATGCGTATGTGCATTGACTACCGTGAATTGAACAAGGTTACGATTAAGAATCGGTATCCATTACCAAGAATAGATGATCTGTTTGATCAGTTGCAAGGAGCACGATTTTTCTCAAAAATCGATTTAAGGCCAGGATATCATCAATTAAAGGTACAGGAAGAAGACATTCCTAAAACCGCTTTCAGAACAAGGTATAGCCATTATGAATTTACTGTCATGCCATTTGGTTTAACCAATGCCCCAGCTGCATTTATGAACATGATGAACCGAATATGTAAGCCATATTTGGATAAATTTATAATTGTCTTTATAGATGATATTCTCATTTACTCTAAGAGTAAAGAGGAACATGCAAAACATTTGCACGCACTTCTAAGTTTATTAAGAAAGGAAAAGCATTATGCTAAGTTTTCGAAGTGTGAGTTTTGGTTAGAACAGGTACAATTTCTCGGACACCTAATCAACCATGAAGGAATTCATGTAGATCCTACAAAAAATTGAGGCAATTACTAAATGGAAAACCCCTTAGTCACCAACTGAGGTTAGAAGTTTCTTAGGATTAGCTGGTTATTATAGAAGATTTATTCACAATTTTTCTAGAATAGCCATTTCCTTAACTAAGCTAACCTGTAAATCTGTTAAGTTTGAATGGGGATTAGAACAAGAAAAAGCTTTTAGAACCCTTAAGCAAAGATTAACCCATGCACCCATACTAGCATTACCAGAAGGAACTGAGGATTTGGTAATCTATTGTGAGGCTTCTAAATTAGGTTATGGATGTGTGTTGATGCAACGCCAAAAGGTTATAGCTTATGCATCCAGACAACTTAAGAATCATGAAGAGAATTATTCAACTCATGATTTAGAATTAGGAGCTATAATTTTTGCTCTTAAGATTTGGAGACATTACCTTTACGGTAGTAAGTTTACTGTTTTCACATATCATAAGAGTTTAAGATATATCTTTGGGCAAAAAGAATTGAATATGAGACAAAGACGCCGGATGGAATTGCTTAGTGATTATGATTGTGATATCCAGTATTATGCAGGAAAAGCAAATGTAGTTGCTGATGCTTTAAGCCGAAAGTATCATGAAAAGCCAAAAATGATACGTTCTTTTAAATTAAATCTACAAGTAGATTTAAATGAGCAGATTAGAAAAGCACAAGAATCAGTAATCAAGAAAGATACTGAAAAATTAAAAGGAATGATTAAGGAACTAGAAAAAGGAACAGATGGAATTTGGAAATTCCATAAGAAAAGAATATGGGTACCTAAATTAGGAAACCTATGTCACCGTATATTAGAAGAAGCCCATAAGTCTAAGTATACGATGCATCCTAGAAGTGATAAGATGTATCAGGACTTAAGAAAGAATTTCTGGTGGATAGGAATGAAGAAGGATATAGCAGCTTATGTTGCAAAGTGTTTAACTTGCTCACAAATCAAAGCTGAACATCAGTATCCTTCAGGTTTATTACAACAGTTAGAAATGCCTGTTTAGAAATGGGAATTGATAACAATGGATTTTGTTACTAAATTACCCAAAACAAGAAAAGGTAATGATACGATCTGGGTGATTGTAGACAGACTAACCAAGTTAGCTCATTTTCTACCAATGAAGGAAACTTTCAGCATGGAACAGTTAGCTAAATTATATGTAAATGAAATAGTTTCATTACATGGTATTCCTTTATCAATTGTTTCTGACAGAGATAGTCGTTTTACCTCTCATTTTTGGACAAGTTTCCAAAAAGCAATGGGAACCAAGTTAAATCTAAGCACAGCCTATCATCCTCAAACAGATGGACAAAGCGAAAGGACAATTCAGACAATGGAGGACATGCTTAGAGCTTGTGTAATTGATTTCAGAGGTAATTGGCTCGATCACTTACCATTAATAGAATTTTCTTATAATAATAGTTATCACACAAGTATCAATGCTGCACCATTCGAAGCACTTTACGGACGAAAGAGCCGAACCCCAGTCTGTTGGGCAGGAATTGGGGAAAAGCAACTATCTGGACCTGAGATAGTTCAGGAAACAACCGACAAGATCATTCAAGTCAAGGAACGACTGAAAGCAGCACGTGATAGACAAAAGAGTTATGCTGATAACAGGCGAAAACCATTGGAATTTCAAGTAGGAGATAAAGTGTTATTGAAAGTCTCTCCTTGGAAAGGAGTGGTAAGATTTATCAAAATGGGAAAGCTAAGTCCCAGGTATGTTGGACCTTTTGAAATTATTAGAAAGATAGGACCTGTAGCCTATCAGCTACAACTGCTAGAGGAAATGGCAGGAATACATGATGTATTTCATGTATCTAATATCAAGAAATGCTTAGCTGATGAATCATTAGTCATACCTCTTAAGGATATAGAGGTAAATGAGCAATTAAAATTTGTAGAAAGACCTCTACAGATTGAGGACAGGAAAGTCAAGAATCTCAAGCACAAGAGATTAGTTCTAGTCAAAGTGAAGTGGGACTCCAAAAGAGGACCAGAGGACACATGGGAGTTTGAATCAGAAATGCAAAGAAAATACCCACATCTATTCCAGTAGACCTCGAGGACGAGTTCTAAATTAAGGTGGGGATGATATAACAACCCTCCTAAATATTTTTCCGACACCCTAATATATTTCAAATACCCCATACTTGAAAACCGAGCCCGAAATATGAAATGTCATTAAAAATAAAATAAAAACAAAATTTTATAAGTTTACACGGGGCACGTAAACTATCTCTTGAGTTTACGCGGGCCACGACAGGTAAAAAGATCAGGGCGCACCCTGAGTTGACACGTGGCATCAACGTGTTGAACCTAGTCATGATCGGGATCAGCTACGCCTAGACCCCCCTATTACGCGGGCCACGTAAGCCTTAAGCTTACTTTACGCGGGCCGCGAGAAACCCAGAATCAGGCCCTATATAAGAGGGCAATGAGCCTTCAATTATAACTCGCTCATTTCCTTTTCTTTATCTCGAATTTCTGATAGTAGACACTTTAGTCGGGTATTATATCCCCCTAATTAGCAAAGTTCTGCTCCGTTGTAAGTATTATAACCCCAGTTTCGTATTAGATACGCTGCCCGATTGATTTAGGGTTCCGTAACAACTGTCGTGGTTCTGCCCGACGTAGTTGTTGGAATACCGTCTCGGGGAGGGTATCGTTAATATAATTAAAGGGTTATTATACTAACATATGTACATTGGTGTAAATTATAGATTAACACCAGGAAACCCTTAAACGAAGTCTAAAGTAGCAATGTGAGTTTATTCTCTTTTTGTAAATGTTTTTTATTAATCTATTTTTACAAAACCTTAAATGTTTTACAATGTGATTAAGCAGTGATTGAGTCTTTGTAGTTCTCCAATTACTGCCGGTATGTTGGGGTTTTGTATACAAAATTTGTTACTACACTTTGAGTAGTAAGTCGGGATGACATTAACACGTTACAATTGGACAATGAGTTAGCCAATGTGTAATATGACCCACCAGTCAGGATTGACAGTACTGAATGAGTAATTGTGTAGAAATAAACATTGTGATCGCTCTCAATACTGTGTTAATTGATAAAACTCTTCTTGATTAAATTGGGATTCACTCACCAGTATTTCCCACTGACAAATATTTTTAAAACGCGTTTCAGGTAACACAATGTGAAAGCCAATTAGGAAAAAGCCAGCTCGAGAGCACTGACGGCTTGGAAAAAATGTGGCTATAAAAGTTACCTAAAAGACGATGTTTTAAATGCAATAAAATAGGGTTTATCCCTATAAATATGTTGTAATAAGAAACTTAGGTTTTTCCTATGTGATTATTAATATAAAATATGGTGGTTTTACTCTGATAAACATTTCCTAACTACGGTCCTGATGTAATTTTCGCTGCCAAATTAATAACTGATACCACCACAATCGAATGTTCGCGGCCGCCCGTTCCCGGTACAGATAAGGGATCGGGGGTTGTGACATGGAGGTTTAGGGTGGAGAACCAAAGTCTTTGATGGAAAGTTGTGGAGGCTTGTCATCACAAAGGAGGAAGTTGGAGTTTTCTTCCTTTTATGCCTTTATTACAGGAGGCTGGAACAAGATTGCTAAGATGGAATTGAAGCTGAAAATAAAAAGGGAAGTGCTTACAAAGCTATATTATTGGCAAGGTGGGAAACATAGGTGACATTAGGTTTTGGATCGATATTTGGATAGGAAATCAAGCGCTCAAGGATAGATGGCCCATTCTTTTCGGTCTTAAGGTAGAAAAAACGTGCAAAGTGACAGATAGGTTAATTTTGAATCAGCAGGCTCAGCATAGGATCAAGAGTTCTTAGCACTAGCATAAAGCTCCGAAATCGATGATCAAAATAAGGGAATGGAAGGAGTGCTAGGAGATGATGGCAGAGGTTTGTTTGTCCAACGAGCGGACGTGTGGAAGTGGGCGTGGTATGATCGGGTTCCCTTTCGGTTAATTCAATTAAGAAAGTGAAGGAAGAAGATAGGGGAGGCATGACAGACTCAAGCTTAAATGGTGAAAGTGGGTGCCTTTAAAATGTAACATTGTGGTTTGGGGGCCAATTTAAGTAGAGTCGCCACAAGACTGAACTTGAGGAGAAGAAACGTCAACATCCCTTCGGTTATGTATGTGTACTGCAATGAACAGAAGGAAACAACTGAACATCTATTTATGGCTTGCATGTTTTCAAATCTGGTTTGGATAGGTTTAAGCATGTGGTGTCACATCCCTCCTCTGTATGTCTTTGCGGTCAAATACCTTATGGAAGCTCATGGGTTCTTATATCTGGGAAAGAAAGCGAAGAAGATCATACATGGCCTCATCGTTATCATTGTGTATTTGGAAAGGAAGGAACGGGCTTATATTTCAACAAAAAAAAAATTGTAGTCCACAAGCTATTTTGAGGGGAAGTCAAATCTAGTGGTTTTATTTTATTTATTTATTTTTTTAATAAATGAGTTTTTTATTCCAATCAACAGAGGAAATTACATAATGATAGCAGGTAGACGGGCAACAAACTGCGCCGCCATCCCCTTCTGAATAGAAAACTCTAATCTGCTAAAAACAAAGCCTCGCCCCTTAGGGGTCGAAAAGTTGCTGTGGACCACTCGCTGAACTCTAACCAAGAAACGAACCGCCTCCGGCGCCAAGGAGCCGAACATGTCAAACGCCAGGGGGACACAGGCATGCTGATTATCCTCACAAGCTTTTGCGTGATTTTCCACCTTCTTTGACTCTGCTTTCAGTACCGCTTGCTCCGCCACTAGAGGTTATGTTTAGTTAAACAAGTAGGTCTTTCTATATATCCATCTGTTGAGAGGATTGGTTTAAATCCCATTGTGTATGTTGTAATTTGTTGGTCTCTTGCCTGTTTAGGTCGGGGGCGTGCATATGTTTTGCCTTTTGCTTTGTTGGTCGGATGCATGTTTTAATGAAGTTTAATTAAAAAAAAGTTATAACCCGTAAATTTTTGACATTAGAGGTGGCAAAAAAGTGATAGTTAAAATAAGTCGGGTTATAATGGATGATTAAAATAACTTCATACTTATTTACTTTTGTAAAAATATTCATACGTAATGGGTTTGACTATATCTTTGGATCAAAGTCAAATGCATATCGATAAAAGAATATGACATTTATTGATAAAAATGTAAATCCAGCCGCACCCAAAGAAAATACTATTTTTTTTAATCCCTGTTTCAAGACCCTTCCTCTCAAGACCAGATGTTTAAAAGCTTTTGTATTTCACTTTTATCAAATGATCAAAATATACATGTCATTATAACAAATCTCACCAACAAGTGTCAAGTGTGTTTGCTTAAACTGTTGTTTGCAAAAACACAATGTTTGCTAACACGTACTCACCTGAAAGGTTGTAGCAAAACATTTTAATACTTCTTTGGAAAATTAAAGCAAGTACAAGATCTTGTCCGGATAGTTTTAAGGGTACCGTAAAGGGTATAGTGTTCGGTGACTTAAGCGGGGAGTGGGGGTCACCGATCGGTGACCACCCCCACTTGATTGAGTTATGCGGTGAGTTGGAGAGAGTGAACAAAAATCGGTGATTGTTCACCGATGTGATTGAGAGGAGAGGAGAGGAGAGAGTATCACTCAACCAATCAAGTTTTTTTTTTTAATTGAGTGGTGTTTGACCATACCTAGTGATTGAGTGTAAAATGAGGAGTTGACATGACATAATATTATTGGGTAGAATTTCACTCAAACACCCTAGGGTGATTGACAATACCTTCCGGCCTCCACCCTAACACACCAATATTTTCTTAGGTCAACTGTATCTTAGATGTTTTAGTTAGGGATATTAGATTTAAATAACCAAAACTTTCACCAATCGGACGATAGTGCTCCAAACTTTTAATCTGTACCACATCACTCCCAATTTATAACTTATTGGCCGATAGCACTTCCAATTCCCCAAACTAACTGATCATAACCCAGTTCGTTTTTTGTTGATGTGGCACTTGTATGGTGATTTTGATGATGTGGGTCTTATTTGGTTTTTTAATGACATGGAGTTGTGTGCCTCTTTTGATGACGTGGCACTTGTTTGATGACATGGCAGCTGATGTCAGCAAACTGGATTAGTGTTCAGTTAAGTTGAAAGTTAGGAGTGGTGTGGTACAAATCGAAAGTTGGAGTACTATCGCTCAATTGGTGAAGGTTGGGTTATTTAAATCCAATATCCCTTTTGATTATTAAGAATCATTTTTCTAAATAAAATCATTAATATTTAAAAAAAAATAGAACTTTTCTAAAGAAAATTATTAATATTTAAAAAAAATAGAACTAACAATCATTTTTCTAAAGAAAATAGAAAGGGATAAAATGAAGTATCCACAATCAAAGAAAGACGAATACGTGGTTATTCCAACGAGGGGGTTATAAACCGTTGAAGTAATTGCATAAACTCAAAAACTATTAAAGCCTTAAATCATCTGGTAGGTAAGTATCATAAGTGAAGATACTACAAGGAAAAAAACACATATCCTTGATCAAAGTCCATAAACACAAGAAATATAAAGCGTGAGCAACCCAGCTTACAACTTGTCAAGCAGATTGTTGTGGTGACGTTATAAGTTCATGAAAGGAGACATTTGAACGGTCTGGCTTCTTACTGCATTTGATCTTCATACGATCCATCACATTATCCATGATTGTCTCAGCCTCTACACACAAACCAGAAAACCTTCCTTCCAATTTATCGCGATATGATGCAGGCAGCTTTGTCAGTACTCCTTTAATCTCCCGCAACATTGAAATTATGTGACCAGTATTTTCATACCCTTTCTTAAACTGCACTTTCAGACCTTCCCAATAGCTCTCGATGTGTGTCATTCTTTCCCCAAAATGCCATTTCATTTTCACGTCTGGTTGTGCCCTATCATTCTCAACTTCCACTTGCTCTTGCATTATTGCCCTATGGCTTTCCATTGGTGCCTTGTCCTGCTCTATATCAGTCGTATTTATTTCACTATTTTCTTGTCACACCCCCAACCGATGGCGGAAACATCGGGATGAGACGAACAAATCGCTCAAAAGCATCATAACACTAATTGTGACAATATAGATTAAATCACATTTCATAAATGACTAAATCCAAATTCATTGTTTCAAATAAAGACAAATTGCAACAAAATAATTTAAAACATTGCTTATTCTAAGATGGGTTTCTAGGTTCATCCTAGCTTGTTTTCTTGATCACTTCGTCTATCAACCTGCAACATGTATTAAAATAACATCAACAAAAATGTTGGCGAGTATACAAGTTTGATACATAGCATAGTAGAATAAAATGTTTAAATGTGCTCATATCCAACATGAATAAGATGATACTAGTTAACAGTTATGCCGAAACGATGTTACTCTACATGCTCAAACCAAAGTTTCCAACGCAATTAAAGTGCCTATCCCAAGAGTCTAGCGGGATGGTTAACATGTTTGACTTAACAATACCCAAAAGAATAGCGGGCGGGACGTTACAACCTATAGCATATGCATAGTACCATAATTGTTAAGGTAGGCTTGATCGAAGTTAATGAGCATATAGTCATGAAGTGTTTACATTAGCATCACATGTATAACAAGAATCAAACATTTCATGTGTAATTTGGATAGAGTGTGAATAAATAACAAGTTTCAAGCGTTGCGTGTTTTTGTATAGAATACATGTTGCGCCCAAAAGTGATAAAATAAAAATGGGATCGAGTATACTCACAGTTTTGCGTAGGAAGTACACTTAAATCGCGAGGAAAGTTGGTGGAGTCTCGAGATCGCGAGGAAAGTTGGTGGAGTCTCGAGATCGCGAGTGGTTGCGTTTGCGATTCCTTGTAAAATAACGTACGAATAAAAATTGAGAAACCAAACGAACGGGAGTGATAATGAGAGACAATTTAATTATCACTCATAACTTAAATAATATTTCTAATTTTCATGGTTTGCAATTTACGTATTTAGATATAACTTTTCTCATTAATGCACTTAATGTTATAAAAGGATTATAAAGGTTTAATTGATTGTTTTATTAGATTTAATGGTTTAAATTTCTAAAGAAAAAAAATAGAGTAAAATGCATGGATAGTCCCTGTGGTTTATTAAAATAACACCTTTAGTCCCCAACTTTTAAAAATTACACTCATCCTCCCTGTGGTTTGCTCAGTTGTTACTCGGATAGTCCCTAAAATGGATGGAGGTTAGTTTTCTCTGCTAAGTGGAAGTAAAATGACAAAAATGCCCTTATCATTGAATTAAATAACTTATATAAAAAGAAATATAGTTTTATAACTAAGTGGGACCCAGTTTTTTTTCATTTGAAGCATAACATCTCTGTCAGACACCCTCTTCATCTTCTCCACATGTTGTCTTCTCCACCACGGCACCACCGGTATCATCTCCGGCAACGACCACCCCACCAGCACCATCGCTCACTTACACAACATCATCACCACCGGTTACTTCTGCCACACCTCTTACCATCCCTACCCTACCTCCCCTCACCTCCGACAACCCTTGCCACTCTCCACCTTCACCCAACCCTGTAACTTCATCAATGTCATACCCTACACATAATTTCAATAAAAAAGACAACATAAAGTTCAAAGATTTATTTAAGAAACTGAAATTTTCTTGTAGATATTCTGCACCTTAGAAGCAACAGTGGCAGTGGCGGATCCAGGAGTTTTTCGCAGGGGGTTCACTTTTTAATATGTTCCAATTTCATATGTCCGAACATAAAAAAGTCGGGTCGGTTCGACAATTCGGGTCGGGTAAGGTGCATCACATAATAAAAATACGGTACAACAATGAAAAAGAATCGTCATGATAAATTTAAAAACACGTAATGTAAATAAGTTGGTCTTTACGAATAAAAGAACATATCTACGGTTGTTCTCTACGAGGTTTCATCTTTTGAAAACTTTGCATTACATTCTCGATGAAAACGTGTTGTAATAACTCCCTTTCAATGTAGCAAATGCAATAATCGTTCTATTACCAAAGAATCGTTCATGTATCTATCATCACCATTCACCAATCCTATTATGAGTGAGACTAATATATGGAAATGACATTTTTAAACGATCGAAACGATCTATTATTCGTTTTCTTGAAAGAATTGATGTATATTTCTGTTGAGTTATTTTGACACCACTAAGGGTGTTCATTAAACGTTGAATTGTTCAAACTGAAGAAAATCGGCTCATTTGGCTGGTTTGAAATATATAGGGTCTCGTTTACGATTTGGTTTTGACGTAAACCAAAGTGGTTGTTTAATATTATTTATGATTTTTTTCCATTTTAGAAATATAAGGTTACGAGTCTGTGTATATAATTCATCAACAATCCTTATTATTAACATAATTGCTTAAAGTTAAGTTGTCATATTTAATGTAGTTCGAGAATTCGGTGGGTTAATCAATGAATTTAACCCACAAAATAAATAAATGGATCACTTCCCAGTAGTAGCCCACCCCATTTTACACCCAAATAAATGTAAAACTCTCACCTTGTTTCCTACCCCTTGCTAAATCAAACCACACAATCATGAATCATGTAATAACAAGCTAAAAACAAGAAAAAAGATTTCACTAATTGAAGTAAAAGGGTTCGAACTCGCGACCTGTCTGTTACAAAACACACACGTTACCAGTGCATCACTACAAACGTTTGATTAAGGGTTCCTTTTAAAAATATTAAAGGGTTCCTTCTCTTTTTTTTTAATCGTTTTACACTATAAATTACAAACCGAGGGGTTCCTGGAACCCCGCTTAGATCCGCCCCTGAACAGTGGAGTTTAAAATCCATGAGTTGCTTACAACTATTGCACCACATGAATTTGCAAGGGCTTCTTTAGTTGAATTTCAATTAGAAACTGTTGTGGGAACGTAGGGGTGGTCGGAGATGGATTCAAATTTTGTATCGAGTCCATTAGAATTGGATTTAAATACTGTACCCAGCCCCCAAGAAATACCACCAAAATATTTGAAATTAAATGGAGATAATAATGATAATTCTGAAGTTGATACCTAATACTTTAACCCATAAATAAGCCAAGTTGCAAGTTTCCGGTTGTGGCAGGCGAAGAAGGAGATGAGAGAGCATAAATGGAAGGGCTTAACAAAGAAGATGAAGAGGGAGATTTTTTTGTAGGGGATTAACGGCAATGGTGTGGCGGTGATAACGAATTCGCCGGAGATCGGTGGTGGTGATAAACAATTTGAAAGCGGGCTACCGGAATTTAGATCTGGGGAGAGGGATGGGGTTTTTTTAATTTAATAAACATTATCTATATATTAATAAACAAGCTAATGAATAATGCTTGGTTTATTTAGTTTATTAAGAAAAAAAAGGTAGGGTTCATGTGTTTTGTTAATTGTGTTATTTCTTATATTTTATCACTAAAGGGTAATGTAGTCATTTTACATAGAGTTAACCAGAAAATTTAACCTTCATCCGCTTTAGGGACTATCCGAGTAACAACTTATCATACCACAGGGAGCAAGAGTGTAATTTTAGAAAGTTGGGGACTATAGGTGAAATTTTGGTAAACCACAGGGACTATCCGGGCATTTAACTCAAAAAAATCTATACTATATAATAAAAGAAACCAATAAATGGACACTTGTCATTATTCTAGACCATCCTTAATTAAAGATAATTATTAGTTAACTTAAATTATTAAATATTAATTTGATATAATATTAATTTATCTTTGAATATTAGAATAATTCTTTCGAAGTTTTAATTTTAAAGTTACTAATTTTGTAAAATATCAATAATAATTCGAAGTATTTAACCTTTAATAGTGCAAATTGAGATCATTATTGTATTCCCAACTTTTCGAAATGTTTATCACATATCTAATAATCTATATCTTCTATACTATACTATATATTATTCTCCACCATCCTTAATTGTAGATATTTATTATTTAATTTAAGTTATTAAATATTAATTAAATTAGTATAAATATTATCAACCTCTAAATTATTGACATAAACTTAACTTCAAATCATAAAGTCTTATCTAAACTAAAAAACATTGTTTCACTTAACATAGATAAACATGCATATTATTTATTGTTTTATATTTATTCAACCCGTATAATACACGGAGTTTTTTTTTTAAATATAACTTTTTTTATTATTTAGTATATAAAATTACATTTCTTCCAACCGTGAATACACAGTTTTTTTAAATAGAACTTTTTTTATTTTTTGGTGTATAAGAGTTAAAAATATAACTTTTTATTATTTAATATATAAAATTATATTTACTCAACAGTGTAATAAATAAGGTTTTAAAAAATATATTGCTTTTCTACTTAGTATATAAAATTACATTTATTCAACCCGTGTAATACACGGGGTTCTAACCTAGTATATATATATTGTTGAAACAAACAGTGGAAAGTTTACGTCTCTAGATATAGCTTTTCATCAAAATTCACAAAATAGTTTTCATTTTGAACTTTGAAGTTAAATATACTCACTAAGTTTGTTTAAAAAAAATCAACAGTGATGCCAAATTTAATTTACATTATTTCAAGTTATATCTACAAATGGTTGACTCGCAAGTCTCAGACATTCAAACGACATTGCATTATGTAACAGATTCTTTTGTTTTGCTTGAATAATGACCAACATCAGTTCATCATCTTCATTAAATAGAAACGAACAGGAACGGTTATCTTCTTCATTGAAAGGAAAAGAACCGTTCCACTGTTATAGTTGTCTTCTACATTTTCATAAGAAAAGACATAGACTGTCATGTATAAACTCATAGATTTAGTTGATCGGACATGGTATAGAGTCAGAAACGAAAAGGAACAAGAAAATTATACCGAAGACGAGTCGACGTACTCCCGTCGATCTCCGTTTGGCTCCGGCGGCGTACGGTTGTTCCGATGAACTCCGGCGATCACTTGAATTACACGAACAAGTGGATGTTGGGGAGAAGTGTTAGAAGTGCCGATTATAGTGCTTGCGAGTTCGATTTATAATGCTATACCGATTAATGTACTTAATTGTGAGCATGACGTTTCGGTTTCGGTTTGGTTTCGAATGACTTCTTGAATTCAGAACGTTGGCCAATTATGTGGTGTAAAAGCATTTGGTTTAATCATAATCATTAAAAAGGAATTAATTTTGTTCAAACGAAACTGAAAGGAGTTGCCGTAAATTCCGTTTCGATCGTCGCCAAACAAAACGAAATGCAGGTTTTGCACTACTAGAAAAATGGAACTTTTCAACATGTTTTTCCGTTACAAATGTGTCACAAATCTGAATTTGCAACGCATTTGTAACAAAAATCTAATGTTGGAAAAAGCCCCGTGGAAAACTTTTTGCAACGCATTTACTACGCAAATTTCAACTCATTTGCAACGGAAATATTGTGTTGGAAATTTGTAACGCATTTCCTACGATTCTTTAACTACTCTTGCATAAGATTTGTAACGTGTTTGCAACGAAAATATGCGTTGGAAATTTATTTGTAACGCATTTCCTACGCCATTTCTTAAAGAATTTGCAACGCATTTGTAACGAAATATTTATAAAAAATTTAAACAAAAACTGGAAAATTTAATTTTCTGTATAAATTTGTTTTTTTTTTCTTTTTGCTGAAAATTGCATGAAAAATCACCAAAAAATATATATAAAAAGAGTAAAAACCTGCTTTAAATTCACCCTACTTCAAAAATAATACATAACGCAAGTTCTAGTGTTTTTAAACTACAAACTAACATGCGTATGTCTAAAAAGACAAACATATGATAAACCACAAAACAAACGTCTCGCAAAGGTTACAGAGTGTTTCATACTTCCAGTCTTCTTTCTCCACATTCAAATAGAACTTTTTAATACCTTCCAAAGTGAGTTCATCACGCTTCAAAAGAATCCTAACTGGTTTGTTGTGGAGAACACGTCAACATGAACCTTTGATGGCAACAACCAGAAGAATCCTTGCAAGTGATGTATGAAGTATGGCAGGAGCATCAGCATACTACAACATTTAAGTCAAATCATAAATATCCATTAAAAACGTTGAATCCCGTAAAAAGATTGAAGTGTAAGATTGGTAACTTAGTAAGCTTCTTACAAGTTGCTTTTCTGGTGCACGGGGAAGAGCGTTTCTTAATTTAGAACGGATAGTCACAGGATCCGTCCCAGATATCACCTAGGTAACATCATCAAACATTAAAAAAACCTAAATCCGGAATAAACTATATAGTATATACAAACTGTACCTGCCAGCAACCCAAAAGAACACCAGTTGAAGTCAAAACGACCCGATCTAACAAAATTGTCACCGGGCAGAGTTGATTTACGACTGAGTTTACAGCATCCACTTCCACCTCGACCTGTCGAATTTAGGTTTAGTAAAGTAATAATCATTTAAAATATTAAAAAGAATGAAGGTGCAATAGAAAGATGCTTACTTCCTCTTCTGAAGCAGAAACGGGTGAAATGTGGTGTGAAGCGTGAAACATACTAAAATGGTATCGCTCGGAATTCTGAAACCAAATTACTAACCCACAAATGATTAAGCTTTACAAGAAAGATAATAAAGATAACAATGGAAGTCTTTTGCAGACTATAGTGTTAAATAGAGCATTAAACTTACCTTCACTAAGAGTCGGTGAAAATACATCCCTCACTGCTTTCCTGCATCAAAAAACAACATGCATAAATTTATAAAAACATTAAAACAACTAAACGTCAAGAAAAATTATAATTCCCATACTACGAGATAGGAAGTGAGTACTTAGTGCTCAAATGCAGGACATTAGCTCGAACAGGAGGAATAGCAGCCTGCAGAAGTAACAACATAAATTATCAAATTATAAGATTATCAAATGGAAATATGAATATATAAACATATGATTGTTACATAATCACCTGAACCCGTTTAGGCTACTTGTTCTCTTCTACTATGTGCCTCCTACTCAAAACGCCTGACTTGAGGTTAATGCTTAGGTCCCTGCTACCAATATTCCAACTCATGATCTTCCTACTCTGGTCCTCGAAAGTCTTATTCCAAACCACCTAGCTGTCTTTAAGATTGTGCGGGCTCTTAGCACACGCTGGTCCTATTCGTTTCAAAGAGGCCGTTCAAGATTCTGGATGGTATAAGGCTATGCATAAATGACTTGGTGCTTTAGAGCCTAAAAAAAGTTAGGAGGTTACTATTGTTCTAGTCTGTATTGATGACATGCTTCTTAAGTGAAACTTCACATGAAAGACACTGAAGTTCTATGTAGTCAAAAACAAATTAACTTATAAGTTGAAATAATATAATTTTCGGGTAAATTACTTGTACAAAAGTTGAAATTTGGACTGGAACAGGCCAACAAGGACCAGTTTTTAGCAACTTTTAACATCCACCTGCTGAAGCATATTAGTCTAAAAACTTGTGTGTGTGTGTATATATTCATCAACCTGAGATTGGCGATCAAAAACTTGGTAGTGAGGATAAGGAAGCCAGGTTGTTGATACTGCAGTCGTTATGGTTCAGTGACTTTTCTAGTTATTATTCGAACTGTTTCCTCAACTCAGAAAGCGTTGTCCATGAATGCCCACACGAGCCAGTGATGTGAAGACAAAACATCCTTAACATTGTCTTGAGCTATATTCATCAAGTTTGTTCGTGCTTCTGGTGATGGTATCACTGTAACATACATTTATTTATAAAAACAACACACCATGTTATTAAATAGATATAAACTAATGATGGTACCTCCAATGTCGGATATATTTCGGGCCATCAGACTTGCATTGGCACTGTAAAACAGCTAGCCACCGTCGAGCTCCAAATGCCATTCCACTGCTAACATAATCAGTAAAATCCCAAGGACCAGCTCATTCTCATAAGTTAATCGAGCTCGAGACTGGTCGAGCTCGGGCTCGGCTCATTTGCACCCCTAGTAATTCTATTTCACATATAGGCAGCAATATGACCATAATGTCCCTAATAGTTTGTATTTGATGATAGTTTAAGCAACAATCAGAACATCAACCGCCATCAATCAACCATACATCATCATCTACCATTGAAAAAAAACTCACTTGAACAAAATCTCCAAAAGTACGATAAATACAGATACGATTCTCCTCTAACCGTAAATGCTGCACCAAACATGGATATCATCAACGACCGTAATTTCAACCATTTACTTGTCAAACCACAACACAAACCTTCAATTCCAGTATCAGTTATCACCATCATCATCATCATCATCATCGTACTCAGTATATCCCACCTATAGCAAAGCTAAGGTAGGGTCTGAGGAGGGTGGGATGTAGACAGCCTTACCTCTACCCCGTAGGAATAGAGAGGCTGCTTCCAATGAGACCCCCGGCTCGATTGTGGTTTTGCATCAAGCCTTGGACATAAGGCACATAACACTCAGCAATTGAGACAAACGCCAATTGGTGCATGTACCCCCTTGTCTTTCGGCTATCAACGCCACCACATGATGCCTGATTAACGATCCCCTCTTTTTAACGTTATTTTCACGAAATTAGTAAAATAACGTTAAAAATTAGTGCACTTTTGCTTTTGCCCCCCCGAGCGCCCACACATATATTACATTATATGAGCAGACCGCAAGCGGGGCTCAGTATCAGTTATCACAATTTCACCAATAAGACAACTACACAAAGCATCAACTTCAAACTTATAACATGGATAACTAACATCTAAGTCCTCCAGATCTGAAGAAAAATCTCACTATATCTATCAAATCAACATTACGTAACTTATCAACATTCGCACATCTCTACACGTTAATTTTAAGAAACTAAACCCTAACTCTTTCAATCCACCAATTGGAACCGAATCGTGATTCGATACATTAACATATTCTAAATTCAAAGCAACAGACGAGTGAGCAATCTCTTTGATAGCAGTTTCAACGTTACCGTGTCGTAATTTACTAAGAGCCAGGGTTTTTAGGTTTTTAAATCAGTAAATGAATCAAGAAATCGTACCTTGAATGACATTCGTCTGATCTACGACGGTGAAACGGTGGCGTAACGACAGCAATCCTTTGCTTAAACGAACCTGATAAGTTCTCTACTGCTCTCAGATAACCATCCGTCGGCACATCGACGTACGGAATCAGATCCGAAAACCTAACTCTCGCCAACGGCGAGGAGGTAGGCATGATCACGACAGGTTCTCTGGTAGAATGAGCAGCGGAAATCGGCGTCAGAAATTGTTGTGACACCAGAGAGAACGGCGAACGAAAGTTGTTGCTGATGCGTTTCTGCTGCATGTTGTTGTTAATTACAGCGACGTTGGCGTTGCGGTGGCGATGGCGGTGGTTGTGGTGGTCGTATGTGATGACCTAGTGGAGGAAGAAGAGGGAGGAGTGATCGAAATTTTGGTGAATTGGGGATTTAGAAGAGAAGTGGCGAAAATTTGGGGACTTAGGGTTTTGAATTTTATTTTGCAAAATTTTGTATAGGATTCGAGTTTGAAAGGTGATGTCATAAGTGTAATTAGTTGATTTATGTAGGGTTGAAATTGGTGATTACGGACCTTGTAATGCATCCAGTTATTTTTTTTGGTTTTTTCAAATTCCGTTACAATTGCGTAGCAAATTGCTACACATTTCCAACGCAACATTTGGGATTTTTGTTTGTGTGACTATTGTGTTGCAAATTTGTTTGTAAAGTTAGGGATTTTTTTTTCGTAAAAAATGTGTAACAAATGTGTCTAAATTTGCAACACATTTTTTTCCGTTAGAAATTTTTGTAGGAAAATGACCATTTTCTAGTAGTGTTGAAGGTTTAATGGATTTTAATGAAGTTTGGTTGATTTGGCATAAAGGCCCCTAGACTTTTGGTTTTTTTTTTTTTTTTTTAGTTTAAAGCTTAAAAAGGTTACAATGAGGTCCCCTAACTATGAGAGGTTAATAGGTTGGGTAAAGTAATTTTGTTTTAGTTTAGATTTTCTAACATTACAACTAGATTATTAACTTTAATAAACTTAGAAAACTCCTTAATGTTATAAGTTCATGAAAGGAGACATTTGAACGGTCTGGCTTCTTACTGCATTTGATCTTCATACGATCCATCACATTATCCATGATTGTCTCAGCCTCTACACACAAACCAGAAAACCTTCCTTCCAATTTATCGCGATATGATGCAGGTAGCTTTGTCAATACTCCTTTAATCTCCCGCAACATTGAAATTATGTGACAAGTATTTTGATACCCTTTCTCAAACTGCTCTTTCAGACCTTCCCAATAGCTCTCGATGTGTGTCATTCTTTCCCCAAAATGCCATTTCATTTTCACGTCTGGTTGTGCCCTATCATTCTCAACTTCCACCTGCTCATGCATTATTGCCCTATGACTTTCCATTGGTGCCTTGTCCCGCTCCATATCAGTAGTATATATTTCACTATTTTATGTCCACTGATCTAGTAGGACTTGCAACTTTCTCATATGGTTTTCTGCCGATGAAACATTCCTAATAGCTCTACCCTCCTGCATAGTTTCCATGTGAAGATACATATCCGGGTCCGGACATGATTCTTAGGGACGGACCGAACAACACATAGACGAGCCTTCTAAAGACCTCCGTTCCCCATGTCACCGAGGACGGACATCCGTTTCGAGTGCGTCTGGACGAATGACGTCATCACAGTTGACTATTATAAATACCCAGCTTAAGTACATTGCCAAGTACGATTTCTCTGAACATTCGTCCTCTCTTTCTCTCTCTATCAAAACTTATCCTCACGCCGGAGGGTGGTCGCAGAGGGGCCCTCCCATCTCTGCGGCGAGCCTAACGGTTTACTGTTTTGCAGGTGAAGGTTCCAGTCCTCTATTTACAGATTCCGTCCCTGTCCCATCTTTGGATCTTCAATTGGTGCCATCCGATTTTCACAGCTCACTGTCCTTCACTTCGTGAATTTCTTGAGAAACGAAAACCACTGACCTATGGCGGCCTCGAATTCTTTAAATTCGGGATCCATTGCACCTAGTGTACAAACTACAGCTCCAATAACTGTCACATCTACGGTTTCAGCTCCTTTGAGCTCAGGACTGGGCACAACTCTGCCATTCATCCTGATGCCAACCTCCCAGACATCGGAGTTTGATGCAGAATTTCTTTCCAAAAATGCAAGTCTCCTACGACGACTAAAAGCTCAACAGGCTAGAGATGAAGAAATCCTCGGTTTACGAACCAGGCTCTTTCATGATGAAACGCCGGTAAGGACTATGGGTCCTACAATATTCGCCTCCCCTATTTTCTCCACAGTCGTTACTTCGGAAACTTATAATGGATATGTGCAGGGTTCCTCCGGACCATCTCCAGCAATAACAACGCGAAATGAAACGCATGCAGAAGTAGTCAACGATCCGGAACTCACTAAACCTTATCATCCGGTTTCCATGACTGCTAAATCCAAATTTAGTGCCTGCATCACACATGCCAAGCTCCCTCCAAAGCTCAAAATGCCAACTACGGTAACGAAGTATGACGGTACCACTGATCCGGACGATCACATGTTTGACTTCGATGGGGCCGCACGAGTTGAACAATGGCCAATGCCGGCCTGGTGTTTCATGTTTGCGCAAACATTAACCGGATCTGAACATGTGTGGTTTGACGCATTGAATGAAGGAGAAATCAATGATTTCGAAGAGTTCCGAAGGTTATTTATGCAGAACTTCAGTCAGCAAAGACACTATTCCAAAGAAATCACTGAAGTACATAACATCCGGAGGAAAGATGGTGAATCTCTGGATAGCTTCATTGATCGATTCAATCGCGAGAGTATGCAGATCGGCGGAGTAGTGGACCAACTGAGAATATCTGGATTTTGTCACGGTGTCCGGAATAATCAGTTGGTAGAAAAGCTGCACGAAAACCTCCCAAAAACCATGGAAGTTCTCATGGAGCGAGCCCGAGCCTTCGCTCGCGGAAAGAATGGTTGTAATCCGGCACCAGAGACGGATCAGAAAATGCCCTCGTGGAAAAAGAATGGTGGCTCCGTTTTTTATAAAACTTCGTCCGGAAGTAGAGGGCGAGCACACCCCTATAGCAGGAATGATCGATCTCAACGTGGGAGAAACTCCGGATCTAGGTTTTACAACCTATCGGATCTCTCCAAAACACTTAGTGAAATCCTCAGTGCCGAAGGAACGAATTTTCCGGCACCTCCAAAGCTTCGGAACCCAGGTGATAAAAATTCTAAGAAGTATTGCGATTACCACCACGCACGGGGCCACAATACAGACGATTGCTGGTCCTTAAAAGAGGAGATTGAAAAAGCTGTTCGATCTGGTAAACTCTCGCACCTGGTAAAAGAAATGAAAGAAGGAAAAACCTCCGGTGGGTCCGTAGTCAATCCAAACAACCAGCCGGCGATTTGCATAATAAGCAAGGCAAGCAATCAAGGCATCAAACGATCAAATCATCACTTGGCCTCTTGGATGCATCAGCCGATCGCCTTCCCTCTGATCACTCCGGGTGAAATCAAAGATGGACCGATCATTTTGTCTGCAGTAATAGCAGGGCACCAGGTTCGGAGAATTTATGTTGACAGCGGAAGTGCCTTCGAAATCATGTACCAACAGTGTTTTCAACAACTGGCTCCGCAAACCAAGGCAAAGCTGATACAAGTATCTATGCCGTTGGTAAGTTTTTCCGGGGAAGTGGTTCAGCCGATTGGGCAAATCACATTACCGACCACGTTGGGCTCCGAAAAACTGACAAGAACAGTCAACTTAACATACTTGGTGGTCGGAGCAAGATCCGTTCACAATATCATCTTAGGAAGGCCGGGAATGTGTGCTTTCGGCATTATCAGCTCTACCATTCATGGATCGTTAAAGTTCCCCACCGAAGCTGGCGTAGCAACCTTGCATTCTGAATCCACCATGTGCGTAGCAGAAATACGGCAAAGCGTAGGGAGCAGTGTACAGCCTCCATCTCTCCTTACGGTGGAATGGGCTATTCACCCACATTTTCCGGAGCAAAAAATCACCGTTGGAGCACAACTCCCTGAACGAACCAAGAAGCGATTGTGGAAGTTATTATCTAGCTCCCTTGATGTTTTTGCTTGGCAAACTTCTGACATGGTTGGAGTCCCTCGCTCTTTGGCTGAACACAAGTTGAAAGTATCGCATTCGGTTAAACCGATCGCTCAAAGGAAGAGAAACATGGCTCCAGCTCGTCATAAAGCCATCGCCGAGGACGTACGTAAGTTGTTAATTGCCGGAATCATCAGGGAAGTGCGGTACCAAACCTGGGTTTCTAACCCGGTGATGGTTACCAAAAAGGACGGAACATGGAGGATGTGCGTTGATTTCTCCGACCTTAATAATGCCTGTCCGAAGGATTGCTACCCCCTTCCGGAGATCGATTTAAAAATTGATTCCTTGGCAAGCTTTCGTCTTAAATGCTTCCTAGATGTATATAAAGGTTACCATCAGATACAAATGGCTCTGGGGGATGAAGATAAAACGACATTCGTAACAAATGAGGGGCTCTTTTGTTACACCAAAATGTCGTTCGGATTAAAGAATGCCGGTGCTACCTATCAGAGGCTGATGGATAAAGCGTTCAAGGGTTAAATCGGAAGAAATTTGGAAATATACGTAGACGATCTGGTCATCAAGAGCGAAGCTGAAGATAACATGATGGACGACATACTCGAAACCTTCACTAGGCTTCGGAGTATCAATCTCAAGCTGAACCCTAAAAAATGTTCCTTTGGCTTAGAAGAAGGCAAATTCCTCGGTGTATGGATAACTCAATCCGGAATCCAAGCGCATCCGGATAAAATTCAGGCCGTAATCTCCATGCAGCCTCCGAAAACGGTAAAAGAAATTCAATCTCTAAACGGAAAGCTAATGGCTCTTCACCGCTTCATCTCCAAGGCAGCAGATCGCACCATTCCATTCATGAACGTACTAAAAAATTGTACGGGTAAAGGTCAGATAGAATGGACGACAGAAGTCGATTCAGCATTCTAGGAATTAAAAGTTTGTGTTGGATCCTTACCCACGTTAACCGGACCAATTATCGGAGAAACCGTCACCGTATATCTCTCCGCCTCTCATTTTGCCATCAGCGCAGTACTCGTAGTGCACCGAGACCAAGCACAAATACCGGTTTACTATGTGAGCCGCGTTCTAAAAGATTATGAAACTCGGTACCCAATGATAGAAAAGTTGGCACTTGCTTTGGTGCATGCATCCAGACGACTCCGAAGGTACTTCCAGACCTTCAACATAGAGGTGCAGAATAATCTCCAAATCCAGCAAATCTTAAGAAAACCAGAGGTCTCCGGGCGACTCACCAAGTGGGCAATTGAGCTCAGTGCTTTCGACATTACCTACAGAACCCGAGGTCCGGTAAAAGGTCAAGCGGTAGCAGATTTTCTTACGGAGGTCCCTGCCGGAGAAAGCACCAAAGAAAAACCCACTCTTCCGAAAGTATGGAACCTGTACACAGACGGAGCCTCTAGCAAAGAAGGATCAGGAGCCGGTTTAATCCTGATCGATCCGGAAGGGATAGAGTACACCTATGCTTTGCGTTTTGAGTTCAAGATTTCAAACAATGAAGTGGAGTATGAAGCTCTTCTAGCCGAACTTCAAACAGCGGCAAAAGCCGGTGCCACCTCCGTTTTAGCTCATGTGGATTCGTTGTTAGTCGCCAATCAAGTCAGCGGGGAATACGAAGCACGGGAGGAAAACATGGCCCGGTACCTTAGTCAAGTCAATAGTTTAATATCCACGTTCGATTCATGCAAGATAGTCCATATACCAAGAAACAAAAATAAAAAAGCTGACGCTCTGAGTAAGCTTGCATCCGTCGCATTCTGTCATCTGTCTAAGGAGGTACTAGTGGAAACTTTGCAAACTCCGGCCATCAATCAGTCGGAAGCTGTCATGTCAATTTCCATGCAAGAGACATCTTGGATGACTCCTATTCTGAACTATTTAGAAAATGGCACGCTTCTGGAAGACAGAGCTCAAGCACGAAAGATGAAAGTCAAAGCACTCCAATATCAAGTCCACAATGGAAAGCTGTATCAAAAAACATTCCTGGGTCCACTCCTAAGGTGCCTAACTCCGTAAGAGGCCAGCTAAGTCATTCGGGAAATCCATTGGGGAATTTGCGGCATACATTCCGGACCCAGAATGGTTGTAGCCAAAACAACGAATGCCGGATATTTTTGGCCAGGGATGCATCAAAGCGTTGTTAGCGAATTGCAAGGGTGTGAGGATTGCCAAAGGCATGATCCAGTCAGCCACCGAGCAAAAAATGATCTCGTACCAGTAACTTCGGCATGGCCCTTTCAAAAATGGGGAATCGACATCGTCGGTCCTTTCCCCGTTTCCACCGGAGGAGTGAGATTCCTGTTAGTTGCTACTGATTACTTCACGAAATGGATTGAGGCCAAGCCCCTCCGAACCACTACAGGGGATCAGGTACTGAGGTTTGTATGGGAAAACATAGTATGCAGATACGGAATGCCATTATGCATTGTAAGTGACAATGGGAAACATTCGCATAAAAACCGTTCAAAACCTGGTGCGAAAGAATGCACATTAAACAAAACTTCGTTTCGGTTGCCCATCCCCAGGCTAATGGATAGGTAGAAAGAGCCAACTGCAGCATTGTGGATGGCATAAAAAAGCGTCTGGGGAAAGAGGGCGTCTCCCGGGCGGATGAACTTCCGCACGTTCTGTGGGCACACCGGACGATGCCAAAGACAAGCACGAGAGAGACCCCTTTTAGCTTGACATACGGTACGGAAGCAGTCATCCCTGCCGAAGTGGGCATACCTACCCCTCGCATGCAGCAAAATCAAGAAGAGAACGAACATCAACTCCGCCTGAACCTCGACCTGGCCGAAGAAAGAAGAGAACTTGCGGCCATCCGAGAAGCAAAGTACAAAAAGGAGTTGGAAAAACATTACAACTCAAAAGTAAAGGAGGTCTGGTTCAAGGAAGGAGATTACGTTATGCGAAAAACGATGCAAGTCTAGCCGAGGGTACGGGAAAGATGGCTACGAAGTGGGAGGGGCCCTATCAAATCAAAACTGCTGGAAAGAATGGTGCTTACACACTCAGCAAGATGGATGGAACTCCCGTTCCTCGTACTTGGAACAGGATGCACCTCAAACGATGTTTCCTTTAAAGAACTTTAGAATATTTCAAAATAAATCTGTAATGTGGAGGCTATGGCTCACATCGTTTTACTTTCCTTGTACTGCGGAAGGTTTTACCCACATTCTTACTTTCCATGTATTGCGGAGGGTATTGCCCGCACGTAGTAAATGTTTTTACCGATATGTATAATCCGGAGAGTATACTCTGGAAGTGATTAAATAAAATGCGTAAATTCTCTATCACTAACAAGTTGCAACATAAAAACTATCATCGGCCGAATCAGGGACGCTAACCCTAAAAAGCAAGGACGAACTGGCATCGTTCGTCTCTGCTTTCACTTTAAAATTATCCTAAGTAAACAAGAAGGATCCGCCCATTAAAAAGAACGTTCTAAAGAAAAAGAAAATGTAAGCATAAAAAGCATGGACGCATGAAAGACAAAATGATTACCTCAAAAATAACTGGGTCAATATAGCCGGAAGTCACACAAGTCATTTACATAATAAAGGATGATTGTCAGATATACAAAAATGGTAAAAACGAAACCACTACATTAGCTCCGAACCGAACAAGGTGCATATCCCAAATGGCCAGATATGTCCACCTTCCTAAACAATTAATCAACTAAAAACATACAAAGGTGCATACCCCAAAAGACCGGATATGCCCACCTCATTTCTTAACCCCAGCAAAAAAGAGAGCGTCCTTAATCTTGGAGAGTGGTTCATTGATAAGCTTCGGAAGGTCATCTATCACCGGGAAGGTTAAGGAGTCAAAGCAAGCTACGACCGTATTCAAATCGGCTTCAGCATTTCGGTTCAACAAAGGAACTTCCGCATAAGGGGTCTTTTTCTTCAACGCATGAACATATCCTTGGTGCAGACCAGTGTTAACCCCTACGGAGCTCATGGCGTTATTTACCGCCGCCACGGCAGCGGTCATCTCCGGCCCCCTGTGAACGTTCTTCGCTAACAACTATGCTCCTTCAGACAAAAGCCACGCTTTTGTTGCTTGCAAATCCTCGACCCTCGCCAATAGATCTGCACTCTCCAGCTTCAGCTCCTCAACCTTGGCTCTATGATGACTTTTCATCTCATCCATCTGAGCCTTCAACTCGGCTTCACCTGTTTTCAAAGCATCTCGTTCTGATAAAAAGTGTTAGAAAAGTCTAAAAAAGGATGCAAGAAATAAAAAGAAAGAAACAGACCTGCTAACATCTTCTCATATGCCGCGCGAGCATTAGATACAGTCTCTTCCATCTTAGCCAGAACCTCCTTATGCTCCTCATCTTTCTTCTTGGAAGACTCAGTAAAGCTCTAAAACTCCGCTGATATTTTGTCTCGATCCTCCGAAGCAGAAGCCGCAGGGGCTTGGTACGAAAGATTCTGAGTAGCTAACAACTTGATTTTCTCCTTCTGAGTCTGGAGATCCTGAGAGAGTTGGGAAAGCTTCTTCTCAACATCTGGAGTCCTATGTATCCTGCGTTTCAAAGAGAGAGTTTCCTTCTCTAGATTTTCCCTCACGGACTCCGCCTCGATCCATCGACGGTATAACTCCGTCACATAAACATTAGACTGGGCTTGATTAGATAACACCACTGCACCAAGATCTTGATTTTTCATTTTCCGGCTCCGGGCATGATCCAAAGGAGTGTTGATATTGAAGAGAAACGTCCGGGCTACCAGATTATCCATCACCGAGTCCTTATTACGGATATCCCACTCTGGCACAAACTTTTCATCGGCCGTTGCCGGATCGATCTCTATATCATCCGAAAACACATCTGCATATCGAAAAAAGGACATCAACTCAGGTCCGAACCAAGATGGAGGAAGAGAAGATACTTGATCTTCCTCGTCATCAACAAAGCAGTCCGGACCCAAAGACGAGTCCAAAATCGTACCTGAAAAGGTTACCACCTTCGGCTCACTTTGAATTTTTCCATCCCCCTTAACCGTAATCACCGGATTCTCCACTTCCATGTTTTCAGCTTCATTAACGGGAAGAAAACCACCGGAAAAAGTAGGGGTAGGTGCAGAACGGGCCAGGGCGGCCTCCTCCCTGGATAACTTCCCACCAGAAAGGTGCTCGTCAAGTTCAATCATCACGTCGCCGCTAGAATGGGAAGAACCTTTCTTGTTTTTCTTTGGCTTCGGCACCGGAAGAGGATCAGATGAGCGGGTTTGAAAAGCTTCATTCTTTCTCTTACAAACCAAACCTTTTGGCTCAGCATCAGAAGAGACGCTCTTACCTTTTAAGGAACCAGAAGAAGGTTGGTACTTCAAAGCTTCATCCAAACTCCGAACCTCCGGATCACTATCCACATCATCCAGTATGGACCCCCTCTTAACTTGTGATCCAGAAGAACCGGCAACTTCTTTAGCAGGTCTATCCATGACAAAGGTGGCATCAGTAGGAGGAGGTTCTAGAACATTTTGTTCAGGACGAATCTCATGAGCTGCTGAAGCGACCTGCTGCATAAAAGGGACTTCACCTTCAGCTTGCTCATCAAAGTCAAAAACTAGAACGTTGAAGTTCGGAACCTTTAGCGCGTCCCTCAAAGACATCTCAGTTCCTGCATTTCAAAAGATAAAACAAGTTAGAAACAGAAAGCAAAAGAAGAAATGCCGAAGGGAAGGTAAAAGGCCGGGGACTTACTCTCACGCTTCGTGCGGATCACCGGCCAATCCCTATCCCCTCGGTCCCATGAAAAACATTCCCGTCCCCATAAGAGAAAATATTCGGGAAGAGGACGGATGGGGGATCGATTCTCAATTAGGGCTTTGAATAAAGTTTCGTTGAAAACAAAATCATCGCCTAAATCGAAGGACATGGTCTGGTCCTTGAATCTCCACACCATCTCCACCGGGAGACATCGGTCATCCAACCAGAAATAGTTATCTTTCCAGTTCTTCAGGCTCGACCTTTCGTCTCCGGAGGGACTAGGAACTCCTTTCCGGTGAGCAAAGGCGTACTAATCACCGGCCGTAATTAACTCATAGAAATATCTAAAGACGTCCAAGTCCGGTCTCTGGTCTAAAGCCCTACAGGAGATCTCGAAATGGTTTATGCGACTTATTCCGAAAGGGTTCACTTGGCAAAGGTGAACCCGGAAGTACCGAAGCACCCTAATTAAAAATTTCGAAAAGGGAACCCTGTAATTTGCAAAATTGCACACACGGGTGTACAAAGGGAACTTCCCCTGACGAAATGGATATATAGCTTCGTTTTTAGAAGGAAGGACTGGGTTGAGATCTAAAGGAATATTATATTCCTGGACGAACTTATCCAACTGACGTTGGGTAAGAACGCTAAAGCTTTCGGCAAGGTTATCCTTGCCAGGGGCCATGATAGCAATAAAGAAAAGCACGTTCCTTTCAAGAAGAAGAAGAAGAACGGACAAAGAGGATAAGAAATCGAGAGGAAAATTCGAGGGTAAAAAGATAAAAAGTGAAATATGAAAAGGGTTTTTATAGGAAGTTTCTAAGTCGGTTTTGGTCTGTCCCATCAAACCGTCATTTCAATAGACGATCACGATCCCCGAGACGGAGTTTCACAACCGTCACACGTGAGTGACTGACAGACGAGCATTATTGCCCTATGACTTTCCATTGGTGCCTTGTCCCGCTCCATATCAGTAGTATATATTTCACTATTTTATGTCCACTGATCTAGTAGGACTTGCAACTTTCTCATAAGGTTTTCTGCCGATGAAACATTCCTAATAGCTCTACCCTCCTGCATAGTTTCCATGTGAAGATACATATCCGGGTCCGGACATGATTCTTAGGGACGGACCGAACAACACATAGACGAGCCTTCTGAAGACCTCCGTTCCCCATGTCACCGAGGACGGACATCCGTTTCAAGTGCGTCTGGACGAATGACGTCATCACAGTTGACTATTATAAATACCCAGCTTAAGTACATTGCCAAGTACGATTTCTCTGAACCTTCGTCCACTCTTTCTCTCTCTACTTTGTCTCTCTATCAATACTTATCCTCACGCCGGAGGGTGGTCGCAGAGGGGCCCTCCCATCTCTGCGGCGAGCCTAACGGTTTACTGTTTTGCAGGTGAAGGTTCCAGTTCTCATACAAGATCCAAACCCTCTATTTACAGATTCCGTCCCTGTCCCATCTTTGGATCTTCACCATGGATCATAAAATAAGCATGAAACATTGATACTCGTCATATATATAATAAGGGTCAAGCTATTCAACAAAGGCTCCTAATTGTAAGAAGTGTAAGAAGAATTTATATAATAGAGTGACAAGTGTCCAATAACCTAAAATTAAACCCATTACATCACCACCCAAAACCTAAACCCACCCCCACCCAAAAACCTAAACCCCCACCCCCTACGCCCTCGGCCAAAAAAAATTTGGGGGGGGGGGGGGGTTTAGGTTTTTGGTGGTGGTGGATGTTTAAATTTTTTGTTTTTTTTTGTAGTGTGTTTTTTTAGGTTTTTGGACGCTTGTCACTCTATAAATCCTTCTTACATTTCTTACAATTAGGATCCTTTGTATTTGATCCTAATCCTATATAATAAACTCCAATATTAAATGTTCTTTCTTGTAGAAATAGATGGTTTGATTTAGAATAGCAAAGCAATAAGTAAAATGTATGAAAGATAAAAACACACTTTATGGTGGGCATACCTCATGTGAAACCAGTGTAAAGGTGGCACCTTGAGAACTATCTAGCAAAAAGTTTTTGACTTTAGTAGACATGGTTACCTTTGGGATGGTAATATCAGCTGGATAAATCTTTAAACTCTTTAAGTAGGTAAACGGAGAAGGTTGATTTGAGATTAGTTCCACTGATGAAGATAGAAGCTGCAAGTAATGCCAAAAAAAGTGATGTTTACAAAAGGGGAATACATTTATGCAATCTTAGTATGCCTTTCTTTTTAATCTTACTTATATTTCCATTGTTTATATTAAAAATCTTTGTTAGATTTGCAAAGTAACATTAATGACCAATAACAGCATACCTTGACAAGTTCCAAGTTAAGTGTAAGAAATCTGACACTACGGAGCTGTTGAAGAAGAACAACTATATTATGAATATATGGCTGGAGAGGGGGGAGGGAAAAAATGATTTGGTTCCAAACTTAAGTCGCAGAATACATATATCCGCTTTCTGCAAATGAAGAAGGTCGGTAGAAACCTTCAAGAGTCTACCATAATCATAATCTTTATAATGCAAGGAGGCAAGGTTGGGTGCGGAAACAAGATGAATCCCTGGCCAATTTCTTATAGTGAGATTCTTAAGTTGAGGTGTAACCACATTGACTCCCCCAAGACCGTTTTCAAGTGTTAGATTAGATAATTGTAGGTCCACCCGGAGGATCGAGTAACCTCTATTCCTGTTTTCCGAACAAACCCGAAAGTGCGGAATCCAAACGGGTAAGTTAAACCAAGTTCGAACACGTAAATGATAAACACGAGACTCAACGATTAACACTCCATTGCATTAATACTTGAAACTGTTACAATACAATGTTTACAAAATAATCTCTGTAAACTCTCTCTGGTTCTCTCGTGTGTGTGTTCTATGTTCTGTGTTCTCTCAGTTCTGTTTATATAGTCTCAGCAATACAGCAACGACGAAACAGAATTGTCTTCGACGAAACATCAGCTGGTCGACGAAACTCATTGAGTTTCGTCTATATCTTTGACGAAACGGGATGGGCATGATGAAACAACATTAAAGTCTTCAAAGTCGACGAAACACTTCCTTGTTTCGTCGACATGCATACTGATCTTAAGGATTCGGCCCACAAGAGTTTAGGCCCAATTGATTTGATTGGCCCAAGAAGTTGATTGGTCCAAAATACATGTACATGCACGTACATGAATTCTCAAATATGCAGAATGTAAGTTTAGTCAACCTTGATGTCATGGTGATGTGTAAACGGGATTGGTTCGCGGCTCTCCGTGCCTCGCGTGTCGATCTCTGGGACGCACGACGGAGGAATGTCGTGACGTCGGGCTTGAGCCGAACCTAACCGAGTTGAACCGAACTGAGTCGAACCGAACTGAGTCGAACCGAACCGAGTCGCGTCCACATAATATGTATTAACAATAATTCAAAAGCAGTCTTTAAGTTTGGAAATTTTGAATATTTCAAACTTAAAGACTGAAAGCAGTAAATAAATATATACAGAGTTGCAGAAACTAAGAAAAGTAAATATATACAAACATTCTTTTTGAGAGTTTCGAGGGTAAGAGAATCATATCAGTGTACGGTCATGCCAAAACGCTCTTGTTGTTCTTTTTGTTAACAATTAGATAAACATCCTATAACGATTATCGGTATTGTTATCCACATAAGCTCAACTTATCAGATGTAATCATGGCGAGGGGATACGTTAAGGTATGATTTATACTTACCGACCGGTGTTCATCCATATCACGACACATTCCCGTATCAAGGTATGCACGAGAGTTCATCTTACTGGTGAGTATACCATTTATCATCTGTTTTGACGTATATGAAAATGTGAGAAACTCACTTATTTTGATTTGAAAACAAGCCCTATGTGATAGAATCACTTATTGATGAGGAACTTGATTTTCAGATGCATGAGGGCACAAGAGCAAGTCCGTGAACTGGTCAGTACTTTCGTACAGCAAAGAGACGAACTTGACTCCCGGATAAATGTGATATATTATCACTTATTTTGTTTGGACATGTGATTGTTGATCACTTATTGAGGTCATATGCAGTATGTACACGTATGTATGATATCATGGAAGATCTAGACTTCGTCTCCGTTTGTTTCGGTAAAAGAAACAACCATGATACCCAGATGATAAACAGCATAAAGACCACATATCTCAGAATCTCAATAATCTCTCAAACGAAATTTCGGTACTAAGACCATATGCCAATGAGCGGTTCCTACCTGGTCTTCAGTCAATTTAGGTTTATATCACACTGAACACTTTAAGATGATTGTGAGCCTATCGATACATCTTATATAGAGCTGCTTATCGTTTTTCATTTTTCTTTTTAAGCTCAAAGAAGTTTCAACAGACCACTGATGTACTATCATTTTCTCTTTTGCTCGCCAGGAAACTCATTTTTGTTTTTCTATTGTTTTTGGGTTTTGAAATTTTTCGATGTTTTTTAATTTTTCAAATTTTGGAATTACTCCCCCTAAAATCAACAAACTTACAATAATTTAAAAACACAAAGATATTTACAAAAACGATTTTCCGATGCGGATTACTCTTGCTTGACCTTAATGCCGTTTACCAATAATAAAAAGTCAAATCTTGATTTATCAAATGCTTTGGTAAATAAGTCGGCACGTTGGTCATCAGTGTGGACTTTTACAACATCGATAAGCCTTTTATCAAAGCAATCACGTATGAAGTGATACTTAATTTCGATGTGTTTGGTCTTTGAATGCTGCACAGGATTTCTAGTGATAGATAAGGCAGCAGAATTATCGACTAAAATAGGAGTAGTTAGGAATTTAAAACCGTAATCGCGCATTTGTTGTTGTATCCACAGGACTTGGGAGCAACAACTTGAGGCAGCAATGTATTCAGCTTCACAAGTTGATGTGGCGACACAAGTTTGCTTCTTGCACTGCCATGTTACGAGGCGAGTTCCTAAAAACTGTCATCCAGCCGTTGTGGATTTGCCGTCTATTTTGCATCCGCCAAAATCTGAATCACTGAAAGCGATCAAGTCAAAGTTATCATCCTTAGGGTACCATAGACCGGTGTCTGGGCAATCCTTCAAATAACGAAAAATCCTCTTTACAGCTGCAAGATGTGAGGCCTTCGGGTTCACTTGATATCTGGCTAGTAGGCATGTTGGATACATTATATCTGGTCTTGATGCTGTGAGGTACATAAGGGATCCAATCATCGCGCGGTAGTATGAAGAGCTAACAACTTCACCCTTCAAGTCTGGATTAATTCCATGATTTTGCTGCAGTGGGGTACCAATGGGCGATGTGTCGGACATCTGGAATCGGCTCAAGATGTCTTGAACATACTTAGTCTGATGGATGAAAATCCCAGACTTCGTTTGTTGCACTTGCAAGCCCAAAAAGAATGTCATCTCCCCCATAGCGCTCATCTCGAATTTATCCTGCATTACACGCTCGAAATCCCTACATATAACATTGTTAGTAGAACCAAATATAATATCATCCACATATACCTGTACCAGTAGAAGATCTCCATCTTGTTCTTTTATGAAGAGAGTGCAATCGATAAGACCTCGGCGAAATCCATTCTCCTGCAGATAATTAGATAAGGTTGCATACCAAGCTCGCGGTGCTTGATGTAGACCATAGAGAGCTTTGTTCAGCAACCAAACCCGATCGGGATGAATAGGATCTTCAAAACCTGGAGGTTGTTCGACATACACCTCTTCTTCCACTAGACCATGTAAGAATGCACTTTTGACGTCCATCTGGTAAACCTTGAATCCTTTGAATGAGGCATAAGCCAGAAAGATCCGAATTGCTTCCAGACGTGCAACAGGTGCATACACTTCGTTGTAGTCTATACCTTCAATCTGATGAAAACCTTGAACGACCAATCTTGCTTTGTTTCGAATAACGATACCACGGTCATCCTTTTTGCATTTATACACCCAACGGGTACCAATCTTCTTGTAATCAGCAGGTTTCTCTACAAGCTTCCAGACACCAAGTTTCTGGAATTGTTGCAGTTCTTCCTGCATTGCTTCAACCCAAGAGTTATCTTTCAAAGCTTCTTTCCAAGTTCTTGGCTCTTCCTGTGAGACATAACACGTGAAAGACCAATCATTTTGTTGACCAGATTCTTGAATCGCCGCATACAAGCCTGCGTTGTTGTTGTTTCGCAACATGTTTCTTGTTTGAATGCCACTCTGTACATTACCAATGATGTTTTGTTGAGGATGGGTATTATGAATTCTTGTTTCTGGATTATCTTGAACTGGAATATTTGTACCCAGATTGTTGAGATTGAGATCAACAACTAATTCAATACCCGGAACTGACGAAAAGGATGATGCAGTAGCGTCAGCTGTTATAGGGGCGTCCACTGGAGGTGTAGCCTCTGAAGTACCATGTACTGCTGATGTTGGAGCTTCTTGATCTGCATCTAGAAATTCTTCATCCTCTGAAGATTCGTTAAGTTTGGTTGCATCATGAAAATCCTCATTGTCGAGAGCATTATTGTTCACTGAAGATGGTTCTTGATTGACAATAATTGGACGAACCAACGGTGATTCTGTTGCGTTGTCACTCTCGAAAAACATCCTTGCCGCAGCATTTTCTTCAACTGCTTCAAAATTGATCGAATTGAAAAAGTCATCGTACTCAAACATCCATGGTTGACCTGGATTTTTGACTGGCAAAGTGTGTCTTTGTACTCTGACCTCAGACCATTCCTCAACCCTTTTAGTCTCTAGATTCCAGACTCTTAAGTTCGGGGTGGCATAACCAAGAAAGTGACCTTCAATAGCTTTTGCCCCAAACTTTCCATTAGGATCGATCATTGTGCAAGGAGCTCCAAATGGTTCAAGATATGACAAATCTAGTTTCCGTTTGTGAAGAAGCTCGAACCAGGTCTTGTTGTGTCTTTTAACTGTAAGGACTGGATTCATCGTATAACATGCGGAGGCCACAACTTCAGTCCAGAATGGAATGGGCAACTGCGACTCTACCAACATAGTCCTAGCAGTCTCGATCAAAGTGCGGTTTTTACGTTCAGCGACGCCGTTCTGTTGAGGAGTATAAGCCGCACTAAATTCGTGAAGAATACCTTTTGATATGCAAAATCCGCCATGGCATGATTCTTAAAATCAGTACCATTGTCGCTGCGTATCCGTCTAACCTTCAACTTATACAAATTCTCAATCTGAATGATCAAGTTTTTGATAATACCGAAAGTTTCACTCTTGTGAGCCATGAACGCCACCCAAGAAAATCTTGAATAATCATCAGTTATCACGAGGCGATATTGATCATTCCTGATGCTTTTGTGCTTGACAGGACCGAACAAATCCATGTGCAAACGTTCAAGAGGAATTATCACCGTGTTGATCTTCTTTGTCGGATGTCGCTTCTTGGTTTGCTTTCCTTTTTGGCATGAAACACAGACGTCTTGAAGATGGAATTTTTTCAGAAGAACACCATTCACTAATTCATTCGACGCCAAATGATTCATTTTCCATAAGTGAATGTGACCCATACGTCTGTGCCAAGAGATTGAGTCTTTTTCAGTGGCTTTGGTAATAAAACAAGTTGCTTGTGCAATCGTTGTAATAGCTTGGCTCATATCAAGGACATACAAATCATTTATCCTTGGAGCTGATATGAGAATCCATTCTTTTGGAATCTTGAAGCCGGGTTTCAGCACGTAACATCCATTTGCGTCAAAGTGTACTGAAAACTGTTTATCACAGATTTGTGAAACCTGAGAAGATTGTGATCAAGCTGTTGTACAAAGTTGATCTTGTCAAAACTTACAACCCTGTTAGATACCATTCCTTCTCCTGTTATATATCCGCCTTTATCTCCAGCAAAAGCAACATAACCTCCTCTAATAGATTTAACGTCGTAGAGAAGCTTCATGTCGCCGATCATGTGCCTGGATGCCCCACTATCAACAATCCAATGACTGCTAAAAGTTCTTCCTGGAACACCCTGCACATGAACTCACATGAGTAGTTGGAGATGGGGACCCAAGCCTTTGTGGTCTTGGGTCTTCCATTTTCATCAACGTAAGTTACTTGAACTTCTCGATGTTGTGGAAATTGTGATGTTCCCCCTGAATCAGTAACCGTTTTTGGTTTCCAGGTCTGTTTTGTTTTACCAGTTTTATTCTTTAAAATTTTAACTTCATGATTGTCTGAAGTTTTTGAATTGTCTGGTTTGACAGAAACAGATGTTTTGTTAACCACGTCGGTTTTAATCGCCTTTTCAATTTTCTTAACCTGTTGGCGTTACTGTTTCTTTTCCCTTTCTTTTACAAGACGGGGATCTGGTTTTGATGAAACAGATCGCTTGCGGTCAATTTGGTCACGGGGATCATCAACTTTGGCTTTTTGTTTATGAAGATATGGACAATTTCGAATAATATGTCCAAATGTGCCACATGAAAAACATGATCTTCGTTCTACAAACCCCAAAGTATCATGTGATTGTCTTGTCGATGATGAACTTTGTGATCCCGAGGTACTTGGTTTTGAACTGTTTTGTTCATTTCTTTTCAAAATTTTCACTTGATTAACAAAATCTAAGTTAGATTTGTTTTCAAATGTGTCAATTTTATCCGTTCCCATTGATTTCACAAAGTTCACTTTCTTTTCCTTTTTATGAGTCTGTTTCTTTTGACCTTGAGTCGGTGATTTACCTTTTGGTTTGGTGCGATTTTGTTGAACTTTCTCTGTTGGTAATCTTTGATTGCCATTTTGTTTGCGAATTTCAACTTGTGATCCTGTCTTTCCCAAGAATTTACTTGTTGAATCCTCAAAAATTTTACTAATTAAAGATTGATTAACATTCTTAATAGGAAAATATTTGTCAGAGTAGATTTTATCATCACCAACAAGAGTGTACAACAAATTCACACTCTCAGACTCTTTTGCAGACGTGTGCGGGTTTTGCAGGAGGATCACATAGAATATGATTCTCAAGAGGTATGTCCTCTTTGATCTCTGCATTAGGTTGTGCTGAGACATTATCATTAGATTCATCATCTGAAGAATCAGCATCCTCAACAATAACTGGAGGATCCTGATTCTGTTCAGCAGAAGACACACTTGTATCTGCTGACACATCAGAATCTGATGGTACTTCCGGTTTGTATCAAAGTCCCGTTGCAAATTCCTCAATGTCTAAAGGAACAAATTCTTCATAATGAGTTCTATACTCCTCATCAGGCATTGCATCATAATTTTGTCTAACAGGTGGTGACATTTCTTATATCCAATGCAAGTGACATCCTTTTTCTCTTTTTGTGTGCCAATGATGTGATCCAGCACGTATCTAGAGTTAGAATAACTGTCTAGCTTAAGCCGGATCGCCTCACTTTCACACTTTGTACAGGCTAACTCTTTTTGCATTATCTCAAGACGATTAATATAACAGTTTATGTCTGTTTGTTTTCTTGAAACCATTTTTGTCAGTTCGGTTTTATCTTTTCTTAAATTTGCAACCACCGTTTTAAATTCCTTTTCATGATTTTCATAAAACATGTTAGCCTCTTTGCATTTCGAAAGATCCACGATCAACTTTTGGTTGTGGATAAATGTCACATCATATTTGTTTTGCAAAGCCTCATGTTTGCTTTGCAAATCACACCACTTAGCATCTAAAGAAACATGTTTGTTTTACAAGTCAAACAATTCAACATTTAAAGCATCATGTTTGCTTTGCAACTCAGACATGTTAGCATCCAAATCAGCACATTTAACACTTAAGCTAGCACAATTATCACAATTAACGACAGTTGGTTCATCGACACATACCTGGCTTGATGAACTGTCGACATTAGCCATAAAGGCTGAATGGAGAGAAGAAGAAGAATAAGCAGCTTGATCCACCAGAATAGATCTTCTATCATTCCTTACTGCAGCTTCTCCTAACAATTCATCGATATCTGCATCGATTCTCCCACTAGATACATCATCAGAAAAATCTTCGCCTAAGGTTGAGGTTTCCTCATCTGAACTCCTTGAATAACCAGAACTCTCTTCATCTGAAGATTCACCACCACTGGCGGAAGATTCTCCACCACTGGCGTGCTTCAAATCCTTAGCAGTTTCAGCAAAACAAGCTGCTCCTCCCTGATCACCAATGCCTAATTGCATTGACCAGTCGCAACCTTCATCTATTTGCACTACAAGAGCCTGATTGGTGTTCGATGGTCCTGCTTGATTGTTTGCAGGGACCAAGGTGCGATCATCATTCCTGGTTTGATTCTGATTCTGTTGGTTGCCTTGACCTCTGAAAGGATTCTGGTTCCCATGCTGTGCTGGCTTTGTGCATTCACGTTTGAAATGACCATGTTCACCACAGTTAAAGCACTTGACGGATTGCTTGTCGAACCCATACTTGGTATCTTTCTTGCTTTCCAAGCTGGTTCTACCCGTCCGTTCCATGAAGTCTTTAGCTCGCCTTACAGCACTGGTGAAAGCCCATTTGATGTCCATCATATCCATCTCTTCTTTATCGATCTGCTGATAATCTTCTTGAGTTAGATTGATGTTTCCGATCTGCCCTGCAATCAACCCACAATACGAGCTCACCAATGCGTTTAGTATCTCCATATGATCTTTAGCTACTTCAACGCTAACTTTGGAGAAGTTTGACGTGTCAAGTCGTACTGTATTTGACTTTGATGGCTGACCAGCAGATGATGTGCTTCCATAACAAGCTTGTTGTTGAGGAGGAAGTGGATTCCCATACAAATCAATTGCTACGGTAGATGGCCGATAGATTTGCTGTTGTGGAGCTGGTTGTAGAGGATTTCCATACAAGTCTGTGGTTGGAGCTGGCTTTACAGGAACTTGTATCGGATTGCCATATAAATCTGTGCTTGCGAAAAACGCTGTTTGAAGTGGAGCATGTGAAACTGGTCTTGCAGAAGTGCTAGAAGTTCCATAATACATATCAGGATTTTGTCGCACTGGAACCCTTTTCGCCTTTAGGGTTTCTTCCTGATCTTTGTTCTCCAAGAGCTGAACGAAGTCATTGATGTTTGTCGTAGCCAATGCGCCATTGTACTTCAGGATTTCCAAGAAACTATTCCATTGAAGTGGCAATGCATCGGCAAACTTTGTGACTACCTCTGCTGGAGTTGTTACTACCCCATAATTACTCAATTCAGTCAGCAGGTGATAGAATCGACTTGTTATATCTCCCAAAGATTCACTTTCCATACATGTGAAACCATCAAACTCCTTCTTGAGTAAATCATGTCGTAATTGGCGTGACTTTTCATTTCCTAGACCCCTTGTCTTCAATGCATCCCACAATTGCTTTGACGTCTTGAAGCTGACGAACTGATGATATATTTCCTTGCTCATCACCTGAGTCAGAATAGCATATGCTTTCTTTTCTAGATCATATGCCTTTTTCTCGTCTTCAGTAAGATCTGCAAATGTAGCGGCAGTTGAAGCGGCAACCTCAAGAGCTTGATCGAAATCTGTAGTAAAACGTAACCACAATTCCGTGTTTTGCCCATTGACATACGTATGGAATCTATCTACCCATCCAGGATATTCGTTTATGTGCATCAGTTTCGGTGGGCGATTTAGACTTCCGGTCTCGCTTTCGCTTAGGAGTATACTTTGAATACTTGGAGTTTGATTTGAAACAAACGCCCATTGACCTGTCGTCATTTGATTCGCTTGCGAAGATGCGGTTGCGGGAGATTCAGCCCATGATGGCGACAAACGCGTGTTTATATACTTGCTTTCTGTATTAGATGCAGGTGCGGGAGATTCGGCCCATGAGGGAGATAAACGTGTGTTTGTATACTTGCTCTCTGCAGTTGACGGAGTACCCTACCAATTTGGATTCATTTTGGATGTTTAATGACGAATACCTGATTGAATCACTCAAATCAAACCGTTAAATATGATTTGCAAAGCTTCTGTTAAAAATTTGACAAGTTTTGACGAAACTATATTACTCGACGAAACCAAATTACTCGACGAAACGTATGAACGACGAAACATATGAAATGATATTTGATAAACGACGAAACCGAATGATATTTGATGAACGAAGAAACCGAATGTTGAATTATGATCGACGAAACAGAAGTTGAATTATGATCGACGAAACAGAAGTTGAATTATGATCGACGAAATAACTGGATTCTTAATGAACGACGAAACAACTGTATAAGATCAGACGACGAAACACTATTCTTGAAAGGTGCGACGAAACTGTGATGGACTTTTAAATTGTCGACGAAACTGAATGGATAATGAGTGCGACGAAACTCAGATATATGTGTGCGACGAAACTCGATTGTTAAAGAGACGACGAAACTCAAAAGTGAACTTGACGAAACTGATGTGATCTTATCTTTTGGTTAGATTTTTCAACAAAAACCTTATCCTTCTGACAAAGTTGGTGACAATTTTCAACCTACACGTTACTTTTTCTGATTTTTAGAAGCCTCTTTTTCAACCTACCATCATCATACATGTACACCATTGTCAAACAATAGTATAATAATCAATATCACTTAAATTCAAATCATAAACAGATCAAGCAATACAAATATTCAAGAACAGTTATGAATAAATGATGAACACTATGAATATGTGATGAACTGGATGAGTTTTCTGGTGAACAATAAATTTCCAAACAACATTTTTGCAATAAACTTAATAAAAACCCAATCCCAACATGGATACCAAAGATTTAACAAGGTTTTTAGTAAAACAAATAGCAAAAACACAAGGTTTTTCACGATTTTCAAACTGTTTTTCCAGAAATGTATGAACTTCGAACTCTAAAATTCAGAAAAAGCACTTAAAAAATCTTTCAAAAACACAAGAAAAACAACTTGGTTTTAACACGGAATCGAGCCAATGCTCTGATACCAATTGTAGGTCCACCCGGAGGATCGAGTAACCTCTATTCCTGTTTTCCGAACAAACCCGAAAGTGCAGAATCCAAACGGGTAAGTTAAACCAAGTTCGAACACGTAAATGATAAACACGAGACTCAACGATTAACACTCCATTGCATTAATACTTGAAACTGTTACAATACAATGTTTACAAAATAATCTCTGTAAACTCTCTCTGGTTCTCTCGTGTGTGTGTTCTATGTTCTGTGTTCTCTCAGTTCTGTTTATATAGTCTCAGCAACACAGCAACGACGAAACAGAATTGTCTTCGACGAAACATCAGCTGGTCGACGAAACTCATTGAGTTTCGTCTATATCTTTGACGAAACGGGATGGGCATGACGAAACAACATTAAAGTCTTCAAAGTCGACGAAACACTTCCTTGTTTCGTCGACATGCATACTGATCTTAAGGATTCGGCCCACAAGAGTTTAGGCCCAATTGATTTGATTGGCCCAAGAAGTTGATTGGTCCAAAATACATGTACATGCACGTACATGAATTCTCAAATATGCAGAATGTAAGTTTAGTCAACCTTGTGACATCATCATGACATCATCATGATGATGTCATGGTGATGTGTAAACGGGATTGGTTCGCGGCTCTCCGTGCCTCGCGTGTCGATCTCTGGGACGCACGACGGAGGAATGTCGTGATGTCGGGCTTGAGCCGAACCTAACCGAGTTGAACCGAACTGAGTCGAACCGAACCGAGTCGCGTCCACATAATATGTATTAACAATAATCCATGGTGGCATATATTGAGATCTTTCAATCCGTCCATTATTCTGCAACCCTTTAAGGTGAGATTTTTCAAGTTTGCACAATTCCAGTAAAGACTGTCGTACTTTTCAGTTGTTAAAGCCGGCATGTACCATGTAGGTGGGATCGTAATGTAACTTCTGTAAGTGAAGGACAAAGTGAGATTTTCGAGAGACTGAGACTTATAGACAAAAAGAGGGGTTTCATATGATGAACGCTGTAAAAACCCCACATTTTCAGTTTCATACAAGCAAGTAATGTTTAGTTGTTTGACATTTTTGGAGAATAAAAATTTCAAAACTCTTTCGACAAACAGATGGCCATCCGTTTCAAGAAAAGCGAGCTTGACACAATGCACTTTCGTTTGATTATTTCGGCCAGACAAAAAACGTGTAACAGATGGCCACCAGAAGCTGCAATGTGATTAGGCACAACAGTTAGGACATAACAAGCCTGCAATTTACTTTCAGCTTCTGAACCACCGATTTATATATTTGATAAATTGGTAGAACTACTATAAAAACTCCTTTAAGATGAAACTAAAACACAATACTAGGATATTCATCTTGGCATATATAAAAAACAAAAGAAAACTTACGATTATTGTGGGCGTCAAACAGCAGCATGTCCATCTTGGAAGATACGAAAAGTCGAGAAGATGAGAAGCGTGGTATATATACTGGAAAACTTTACGTATAGGAAGTTAGGGTTTTGTTGAGAAAAGTAACCTTTCAGTCATAACCACTGATGAGTATGAATGAATAAATAAGCAAACCACTGTTTGAGACTAAACAAGATAAATAGCTGATGGCATTCTAAGCACTGCTTGTGTTCAAACACTGATGGTGGTTAACAGCTGATAGCAACAACTGATGACGGTAAACAACTGCTGCTGAAATAAGCAGTATATAGTGAATTAGTGGTTTAAATGCTGTTGTGTATTGAGTCAGTGGCTGAGGTGATGAAGAGCAGTTGCTTAGATATAAGGTCTAATACTTACATTCTTGTAAGTTCAGGGGGTGTTTGTGAAAATTCTTACAACGGATAGTTGTAACTGAATTTTGAGTGTTTAGTATAAATAGGGGTTTGTAGTAGATTGTAGATAGTTCATTACTTTCAATTTCTTTGTAATTTCTTTCTTGTAATTCATTTTTCAATTCAATAAGATTCAATCATTAATCGTTGGCTAAATTCTCTTGGTTAATTTCTGGGTTGTTTATCTAACAAGTGGTATCAGAGCCATTGGTGGCTCGATTAAAAGAAATTGACGTCCAATTCCGCAATCAGAGATCAAAGATGGTGTCAACGAAGTTTGAATTGGAGAAATTTGATGGAAGGAATGATTTCAGTCTGTGGCGTGTGAAGATGAGGGCTCTTCTGGTTCACAATGGTGTGGTAGATGCGCTGAAAGGAGAAGATAAACTTCCTGAAGGCTTAACTGATAAAGAGAAGAAGGATATGCTCGAAAAGGCTCATAGTGCAATCATATTGAGTCTTGGTGATCGAGTTCTTCGTGAAGTATCAAAGGAGACATCTGCTGCAGGGATTTGGGCAAAGTTGGAGTCATTGTATATGACTAAATCTTTGGCAAATCGGTTGTATTTGAAGAAAAGGTTGTATACGTTTCACATGTCATCTGGAAAGAGTCTTGAAGATCATACAGATGAATTCAACAAGTTGATCTTGGATCTTGAAAATATAGAGGTGGCATTGGATGATGAAGATCAGGCCATAATATTTCTCACTTCTTTACCATCATCATATGAACACTTTGTGGATACATTGATGTATGGTAGAGATTCTCTATCTATGGAAGATGTATTGTCTGCCTTGAATTCAAAAGAATTGAAGAAGAGGTCAGATTCTAAAGAAGAAGGTGGAGATGGCTTGTATGTGAGAGGAAGGTCAGATCAAAGGAATTATAACAGTGGCAGCAGGAATTCCAGGTCAAAATCCAAGTCAAGATTCAAGAGAAGATGTTTTGTTTGTAATTCAGAGAAGCACTTCAAGAAAGACTGTCCAGAATTCAAGAAAAGAAAAGGCGAAGGCAGTTATTCAAGAGGGCAAAGTAGTAATTGCTCAAAGGGGCAGAGTAGTCATGTAGATTCTGATGATCAGTCAGAAGGTGGCTATGACAGTGCTGATGTGCTTGTGGTCACAAGTGAATGTAATCAAGAAAAATGGGTAATGGATTCAGGGTGTTCATTCCATATGACACCACTGAAAGAAGCCTTCAAAGAATTGAAGATGGTGGACATGGGGTCTGTAAAGCTAGGAGATGACAGGCCTTGTCAGATTCTTGGCATTGGTACAGTCACAATGAAGACAGAATCTGGCATCACGTTTGATCTCAAAGATGTGAGGTACATCCCTGATCTTAAGAGAAGTTTATTATCTCTTGGTACTTTAGAGAAGATGGGATATCATGTTAGTCTTAGAGACGGAAAGGCCAGGGTTATAAAAGGGTCTCTGATGGTGCTCAGTGGTACTAGAATCAAGAACAACATTTACATGTTGGATTGTAAAGTTGTTGATGGAGTAGCTGTTGTGGCAAGTGAAGAAGGTGATGATGAAGCCCTGAAGTGGCATAAAAGACTTGGTCATATAAGTCAACAAGGTCTGATTGAATTGTCCAGACAACAAGTTCTTGGTGATCTAAAGAACTATGATATAAGCTTTTGTGAAAGCTGTGTGTTGGGCAAACAGAAGAGAGTAAAGTTCAGCAAAGGAAAACATAGTTCTAAGGGAGTCTTAGACTATGTTCACTCTGATCTGTGGGGGCCTGCAAGAACAGAAACCTTGGGAGGTGGTAGATACTTCTTGTCCATCATAGATGATTACTCAAGAAGAGTGTGGGTTTATGTGCTTAAACACAAGAGTGATACTTTCAAGAAGTTTCAAAAATGGAAAGTATTGGTGGAGAATCAAACTGAGAGGAAAGTGAAGAAACTCAGAACAGATAATGGACTGGAGTTTTGTAATCATGAGTTTGATAAATTTTGCAAAGAAAATGGTATTGCCAGACACTTAAACATTCCTGGTACTCCACAACAGAATGGTTTGGCTGAAAGAATGAACAGAACTTTGTTAGAAAGAGTAAGGTGTATGTTGGCAACCTCAGGTATGCCAAAGAAGTTCTGGGGTGAAGCTGTATCCACTGTAGCTTATTTGATCAATAGATGTCCTTCATCAGCAATACAGATGAAGACACCTATGGAGATGTGGTCTGGTACTAAACCTGAGTATGAAGATTTAAAAGTTTTTGGGTCTTTGGTATATTCTCATGTGAGTGATGATAAGTTGGATCCAAGATCTCAAAAGTGTGTAATGCTGGGATATACTGAAGGTGTAAAGGGATACAGGCTTTGGAGGTTGCAAAATCCAAAGGTGATAGTGAGCAGAAATGTTCAGTGCAGGGAGAATGTCCTGTACAAAGATGTTATGGAGTCAATAAACAGAAGTGTATCCAAGAAAGATGATCTTCAGTTTGAGGTGGAGCCAGTGTTAAGCAGACCAAAGGTGAATGTTGAAAGGTCTGGTGCAACTCAGGGTGGAACAAGTCAAAGTGAAAGTCCTACTTCAAGTCAGGATGAGACAAGTCAAAGTGTACCAAATTTGGAGGATTACATTTTGGTGAGAGACAGGTCAAAAAGGAAAGCTGTGAAACCACTAAGATACAGAGATCAAGAAGATATTTCTGCAGTCGCTTTTGTAGCAGCAGAGAATGAAAGTATCTATGAACCACTAACTTTTGAAGAAGCTGTTAATTCATAAGATAATCAAAAGTGGTATAAAGCAATGGATGAAGAGATGGATTCTCTGTACAAGAATGGTACGTGGGAGTTGGTAAACAAGCAAAAAGACCAGAAGTTGGTGTCTTGCAAGTGGATCTACAAAATTAAAGAAGGTGACAAACCAGGAGAAGGTCCAAGATACAAAGCAAGACTGGTGGCTAAGGGATTTACTCAAAAGGCAGGTGTTGATTACAATGAGATCTTTTCTCCTGTAGTCAAACATGTCTCAATTAGAGTTATCTTGTCGTTGGTTGCATCATTAGATCTGGAGTTGGAACAAATGGATGTGAAAACTGCATTTTTGCATGGTAATTTGGAAGAGAAGATCTATATGGCACAGCCAAAGGGATATGAAATTAAAGGCCAAGAAGATAAGGCATGTTTACTGAAGAGGTCCTTGTATGGATTAAAGCAGTCTCCCAGACAGTGGTACAAAAGATTTGATGAATATATAGTGGGCAGTGGTTTCAGCAGAAGTCCTTATGACAGTTGTGTGTATCATAAGGAGTATGACAGGGGTAAATTTGTCTATTTACTCTTGTATGTTGATGATATGCTGATAGCTTATGAAAGCAAAAGCCAAATAGAAGAAACCAAACAACTGTTGATGAGAGAGTTTGAAATGAAGGATTTGGGGAAAGCCAGGAAGATACTTGGTATGGAAATCCACAGGAACATGGCAGAAAAAGTGTTAACACTGTCTCAATCTTCTTATATTGAGAAAGTGTTGAAGAATTATGGAATGGGAGAATGTAAGCCTGTTACAACTCCTTTTGCAGCTCATTTTAATTTGTCAAAGAAAGATTGTCCTCAAACAGATGAAGAGGAAGAATACATGAGCAAAGTTCCATATGCAAACACTGTTGGGAGTCTGATGTATCTCATGGTCTGTACAAGACCTGATATTGCATATGTTGTTAGTGTGGTAAGCAGATATATGGCTAATCCTGGTAAAAATCATTGGGCAGCAGTGAAGTGGATTCTCAGGTATTTGGCTGGTACAAAGAAACTTGGTTTAAAGTTTGAGAATCATGCTGAGAAGGAGAACATGGTCAGTGGTTATGTTGATTCAGATTATGCAAAAGACAAAGATAATGGCAGATCAATAACTGGTTATGTATTCTCAGTCATGGGGAATGTGGTGAGCTGGAAGTCTCAGTTGCAGCATGTTGTGGCACTATCCACAACTGAGGCTGAATTCATATCCTTAACTGAAGGAGTAAAAGAGTCTTTATGGTTAAAGGGTATGGTTGCTGATCTGGGAATCAGGTTGGATGGTGTGGAGGTAAATTGTGATAATGAAGGTGCTGTTCAGTTGTCAAAGAACAGTGTTTTTCATGAAAGAACCAAACACATCAATGTGAAAATGTTTTGGATTAGAGATGTGGTGGTTTCTAAGGAAGTGGTGGTCAAGTGGGTTGGAACAGATGTTAACCCAGCTGATGTGATGACCAAGGCTTTGCCAGGTGCAAAGTTTACATTTTGCTTTAACTCATTAAGTTTAGGTTAAACTGAATTGTTACTTAGGTGGAGATTGTTGAGAAAAGTAACCTTTCAGTTATAACCACCGATGAGTATGAATAAATAAGCAAACCACTGTTTGAGACTAAACAAGATAAACAGCTGATGGCATTCTAAGCACTGCTTGTGTTCAAACACTGATGGTGGTTAACAGCTGATAGCAACAACTGATGACGGTAAACAGCTGCTGCTGAAATAAGCAGTATATAGTGAATCAGTGGTTTAAATGCTGTTGTGTATTGAGTCAGTGGTTGAGGTGATGAAGAGCAGTTGCTTAGATATAAGGTCTGATACTTACATTCTTGTAAGTTCAGGGGGTGTTTGTGAAAATTCTTACAACGGATAGTTGTAACTGAATTTTGAGTGTTTAGTATAAATAGGGGTTTGTAGTAGATTGTAGATAGTTCATTACTTTCAATTTCTTTGTAATTTCTTTCTTGTAATTCGTTTTTCAATTCAATAAGATTCAATCATTAATCGTTGGCTAAATTCTCTGGGTTAATTTCTGGGTTGTTTATCTAACAGGTTTGTTAGCCCATGTTAGTATGCCACTTTTTAGTGAAGCCCTATAACTCCTAAGAAACCTCTTCGGGCCTTACTGTGTTGGGAGGTGTACAAACTGGGAGGTGTACAAATACTGGTTTGGGTCCAAACCGAACCGGATTTTATTGTTTATTCTCAAACCTGTTTGGCCTAAACCAGTTTTAAGGTTTAAAATCCCAACCCACCCAAACAAATTTGGATCGAGTTTAAAACATATTTTCGTGTTTAAACTAGTTTTTACCATTCTTTAAGGCGGGCTTAAATTGGTTCGGGTTGGAACTAATTCTCAACACAAAAATCCTAAACCTATACCAAACTGTCGGCTCGGGTTAGCCCAAACTGGTTTGGGCCAAATCGGTTTTATTGGGTCGGCGGACCCAAACCGTTTTTTGTGCAAATAAAAAAAATTACTATGTGATCGTCCTCTTATGTACTACAATATCGTATAAATATCTGAAAAATTGAATAGTTTACTATCAAGGAGATCATATGTTTTAACCAAATTGATAGAAAAATTGCACAACAAAAGCAACATTAATCGAATAACAATTCGATGTTTACACTAAATTGAATTACAAGTACTTTGAACTAAATAAATAAATGCAACATAAGCAGCAGGGACGAATCAAGGCATTCGTCGAAGCATCCTCGGGGTGTGAAGTCCACAGATCGCATGAGACCTCTACAGAATGTCGCCTAATAATTCTTAATAAAAATAGTCTACATTCAAGAAACTCTATCAGATATTATCTACCAAAACCACGAGTTTGTATCTATCCTTCTCGTTCCATATCGTACGGGTACCTAAACACATGTTTAAAAATAGTTTGGGTCAACATAAGTATGAGAGTTCGTGTTAGTAGCCCAAATCAGTTGTTTATAAACAATCATTTATCAAACATATTTTGTGTATAGTACAAGACAGTGACGAATCCTGCACTCGGTGTCACCTATTAGTGCCCGAGTGTATCGGTAGTCTAAGAGTTGTCACCTACACATTGTTTTGCGAGTTAAATGCTGCTAATTTTGTTTATAACAGTGGACTAGTCTCCTATCCAAAGCCATGATCAGGGATAAGGCCATGGGGTATGGGGTTCGTCCGCTCCCGTCTTTGCTCGTCCAAGTCCGTCGCACACCGCCCCCTTGGGGCTCGGCACGTCGCCGGCATCTTCTCCAGGACGTCTGAGACGATCCAAATGGTGGGGCCCCCCATTAATTGTGTGTATTGATTTGTGATAAAGTGGGTCCCTCAGCTAGTTGATGGTTCATCCTCCACACCCTTGGGTAGTCCCCAAGGGGATGGTCCTCCACCCCATGTGACGTGGCGCCTACGTGGTGGGTGGTCTCCAAATAGACTAACCAAACCATACCCAATGGTCTAAGCATTTGTTATCGGGTACCGGTACTTAATTTCCGTACCAAATTATTTTCGGTACCGAATCGGTACCCACTTTTTGGCGTTTTCGGTACCGATTCAGTACTAGTATTTTACCGAATTTTGCTTTTAAATACAGGTACCACAACAATTTTTGTAGGTCCCGATACGGATCGTCGGACTACGATGATTTCCTGTTTTGGATGCCGTAACGAGTGCGGAATCCCCGTTATGACACAAACCGAGCGAGAGAGTAAACACAATAAAAAGATTCAACGTTTAACAAGTTGTGTATTGAATTCGACAGAGTTTCGGTACAAGATTCGACTAATACAAAGCAACTCGACAACTCTCTCTCTCACTACACACTCTCTCATACAAGCTACCTTTTAAAACTGTGATCTGCAACTGTTTATATAGCCAAACAATTCAGCAACCCACGAAAGATGTATATGGGCCACTACCACCACGAAAGACTTCAGGCCCAAATGATTCTTCGTTGACATTAACAGTGAAGAACAAAGAAAAGGGGCGGATCTAGGGGTGTTTTGGGGGTTCCCAGGAACCCCCTCGGTTTGAAAAATAATGGAAAAAGTTAGTGGAAACCTTGTATGATTTGGAAAAAAATTAGTGAGAATCTATCAAAAGGGACCCGGTTCCGGTGAAAACAATTGCTAGATCTGCCACTGACTAAGAACCTTGTATTTTTCGTGGACTTTCATAATTGAATGCACAACATGGTTCTTCGTGAAGTCCATGCAAAGATTAGGCCATGCAAAGTTCAAGTTATACATGTGACATCATCATGATGATGTCGTCTCGAATTATCTTCGGTCGTATGACGGAGGAACGTCGTCGACTTCGGTCTCGAACTGAGTTGAGTCGAACTGAACCGAGCCGAGCCACATCCAAACAAAACTGTATCAACAATTTTAGGTACCAGTACCCATATTTAGCGAATTTCGGTAACGGTGTTTTAGGAACCCGTATTTAGCAAATTTCGGTACCAGTACCCATATTTTGGTATTTTTGGTACCAGTACCCATATTTAACGAATTTCGGTACTATTACCAAGCTCATCTCTACTACAGTGTGAATGGCTCTCAAGTAGTACTTGTTGATACATATTATGTGGACGCGATTTGGTTCGGTTCGACTCGGTTAGGCTCGGCTCAAGCCCGATGTCACGACATTCCTCCGTCGTGCGCCCCAGAGTTCGACACGCGAAGCACGGAGAGTCGTGAGCCGTTTCCCGCTGACACATCATCATGACATCACCATGATGATGTCATATGAAGACTTTTCATGTGATAACATATGTGTGCATGGATTGCATGTGTCAAACATGAATTAATGTTCTAATTCATTAACTGTTTGATATATGACGAAAGTCTTGCATCTTACTGTTGACGAAACATCTGATATAAGCCTGCATGACGAAAGTCCTAACCTGCTGATGACAAAACTCCTTATGGTGAAATACAAGTTTCGTCGGCTTAGGGAGTGTGACGAAACACTCCTAGTTTCGTCACAATTGATGTTTCGTCGAGAGAACTGAGAGTTTCGTCGACCTACATCCTGTTTCGTCATCTTTGTCCCTTTATAAGCAGCAGACAGAAACAGAAGTACCAGAGCACAACACAGAGAGACACGAGAGAACATAGTGAGTTTCTTGAGAGCATTATCGTTTGTAATCTTTGTAAATAAAACTCTCTGGTTCATAATAGATCTTAAGCTTTAAACGTTGTATCGTCTCTTTGATTTATTTTGTGTCTCGATCTCGGTTTGGCTTGCCGGTTGGATTCCGCACAACCGATTTTGCTTATAAAACAAGGATTAGGTTACTAGATCCTCTGCTAGTGGACCTACAAGTGGTATCAGAGCCTTGGCTCTCTTCCTTGTTAAAACCGAGCCGTGTGTGGTGTTTTTCACATAAAATCCTTGAAGGTTTTGAAACTTTGATTGTGTTTTAAAACTGGATTTTTAAGCTTTTGAAAGAAAAATGGTTTAAAAGCTTGGAAAAACTTGTTGTTGAGTAAAATTTTTAAAACACCTTGTTCAAATACATGGAGAGATGTTAGTATAGGGTTTTTCTTGAAATTTTTATGCAAAAATTTTGCTCGAAAATTATTCCGGTGAGGTGTATTTGGCCGGAACGGTTACTGGTTCTTCTTGTTAAAGAAGATAATCTTCAAAGTTTTAAAATATATATTTTTAAAATGATTATTGGGTTTCCAAATACTGATTTGACATCAACTTTTTCAAAAATGCACCAACAGTAACCAACTTTCGGCTTAGAACCCTGTTGTGTCAAAAAAAAAAAAACTTGTGGTGAACAATCAATTGTTAGTGACAATTGTTTGTGGACCAAAATTTTGACTTCATTTCTTTATGAGTTAATTTACTTTCTAGTGGACTTGGGCTAAACTAAGTTTTCGGGGACCTCTATAATTTATGGGCTTATTATTCACAAATTATTTACGGGATCTAAAGGTGGGCCGTAAAGGTGTATTTTGGTGAATCAGTCTTCGTGGGCCGGGCCTTCAAGTAACACCACGTAAAAACGTGTCCAATTATGTAAAGACATGTGTCCTAAACTCTAAAGGTGTGAAAGATTTAGTTTGAAGGACTAAAGTTTGACAAACGGTGAAACTATGAAACCACAGGGACTGAAAGTGTCAACATGCCAAACTTGTGCCTCTGAGTGACCATACATGATGAATATGTTCTTAAACGAGTGATTGATTGGATATAAGAAGCCGTTTATGAAATAATCGGAAGATTATTAAATTACAAGGGTTAAACGTGTCAACATGTCGATTCTGATCTCTGAGTGACCTTTTACGAAACCAAGGCTTCGAAATATTCAAATATACTCTTAAGAATAAGTGGTATAAATTTCACGTGGTTTCGAGATCGTTAAGCATGTTTTCAAGACTTTGTGACAAAAGTGTCAACTTGATGAAACTTGCTTCCATAGTGATATTTAACGAACCGGAGCCTAACGAAGTTAGTTTATTCATCCTTAAGCTTCAACAAACTGACTACAAAGGCCTCTATTGCCAAAAATGAAGTTAAAAAGGGTTTAAAACGATCAGGGACTGAAACTGCCAGTTTTAAAACCTGTTTTGCCAGTTAAACAGGCCTACGTGGCCCGCGTAAGCCTTCTCTATGGCTTACGCGGCCCGCCTGAGGATGCCCAGCGCAGAAAAAGAATGGCAGGTGCAGGTCAGCCTCTTCAAACCGCCATAACTTAGGTTGTATCGACCTAGGGAGCTATATGTCGGTTTATTTCATCAACTAGGACACCTGGGGTGATCCTAGGATGCCCCATAACAGACGTGATTGATCCATGATCATGCAAAGTAGTATATAAGGACATTAGTTCTTGAGTTCCTATGAACACTTGCAACCAATTTACTAATCTACAACTCCTGGAGCTTGCTAAGGACAAGGAGAAGATTATCAAGGGTAGAAAAGACAGCTAGGACCAGTAGTAAGCCTCTAATTACTTGCTTAATTGTTTTAATTAGCTTAATTTTCTAAAAGTCAAACTTATAGTAATTTAGGTTTGACTTTCAGTTTAATCACATATGGTTTAACCACTGATCAAATTGAAAGTGGTTATAGAACCATATTGAGATAGGTGATTAACCCTTAAAAGGGCACCTCCTAATTATCTCGTTTGACTAGCCAATTGTCGGGTCAAAGTACTGGATAGAATGTTTAAAAATGAATAAAACTAATAAACCAAAGGTTCTAAATTGTATTCTAACATTCTAATGACTTGGTAATTAATATTAAAACATGTTTTATCAGTCCTAACCCGACAATTAATAGTCTAAGGTCAGTTTATAACCGAAAGTCGCAAAAGCTTTACTTTTGCTTTGACTTTCAGTTTTGACCCGTTTAATCTTAATTCTCCCATGTTTTAAGCTTCCATTAGGACCACATTACTTAGTAGTATAACCCTCTGGAGTTATATTGCATGGTGCCTAGTGGTCTGAATGATATGCACTTGATCGTAATTATGCTTAAAAATGCCATAAACGCCCTTTTGACAGACAACTGAGATTTTTAACAATGTGAATGGACTAACACCTTTGCTACTGATATTTAGACATGTCCCAAAAATTTGACATCTGTTTGAGGTCTAGAATAGGAGTTATACTCAATAGCGTAATTAAGAAGCTTTTTATTATTTAAATGGCGTATTTAGCATAAAGCCTATCTAAACCCGATTTTTGATACCAAAATTTTTACCTACTGATGTAAAATAATATTTTGGGATTTTTGAAGATTTTTATTTATTTTTAGGCTGAGCATAACATAGGATTATAGCTCGATTTCGGTAATTGTCGGTTTTACCCTTTTCATACATAAAATGAGTTTTACATAACATTTTGATGTCAAACTTTTTGCTACTGATTTTATATGATAAATAAAATGTTTTTAAACTTTATAAACTGATCAAAAACTCATATTTCCTATTTTAACCCGAATATCCCTTAAAACCGACTTTTAAGCGTTTTAGCACATAGTTTGAGTTAAAACTATATTTGACATGTAAAACTTATTACCCACTTATGTTTTAAGCTAATTTATATAATTATATAATAAGCCAAAGTTTGTAAACTCAGAAGTCTATTTTTACCTTTAAAGCCTATGTGAAATTACCAAAATGCCCCTACGGTGCATAGTTTGGTTATATAAGATAAATTTCACATATATAAAATTCCATACTGATATAACTTATAAAAATGCATATTTTTACTGTTTAGATCAGACCTAAAACTCAGTTTAATATTTAAACTCCTTTATGGGCATTAAAATTACCAAAATGCCCTTATGGGACTTATTTTGGTTTAAATTACTTTTTGGACATATATGTTAACATCTTACTGATGTATTAACATGTTTTGAGCATAATAACGATTTAAGACCTGTATATAATTTATTTGGTTACCCGTTACGCGTTTACGCGTTCGGATCGACTTATGTGACTAGTTTACATAAAATAGCCGAAACGGGTCAAACCTTATCATTAAATCCTCAATTTCCAGAATGTGTTTAGTCTACCCATATTATACAAGTATCCAAGCTTGTCGGGTCTAAACCACATTCTATTCCGGTCTCCGCTTAATCTAGCGTTTAGAACCGTAAGGTTTCCTTCTAGCTAGCCGGTCTAAGTCCTTGAATTAATTAAAGGCCCGTTAGCATCCTAATAGGCTAATAAACATTCTATACAGATTAAATAGCTTCCGGTAGAAGGTGCCTTCAAAAAGCTTTAGGATTTTACTGCTAGCATCAGGTAAATACTTTTAACTTATTTTCCCTTATACGGTATTATAATAATACCACTTGGTCGGGTATGAAATCCTTTAATCGGATTGTGATTAATAAATTTGCATAACCCGTTTTAATCTGTATTGTTTGATAACATAAACATTGGGGGTTAATTCGACCGTGTCCTGGATATCCTCAGCTCATTTCATTTGAAAATGGCCACGACCTATGCACGGGGTGTAGGCATACACCTGACAGATGCAAATGCTAAATAACCCACATGTTGGGGATAACTCCTTTGTGGGTTTTATAAGTGGTGAGTCGGTTAATCATGACCGGCTTCCAAACCGGCCCCATATGTATGACAAACATGCAAAACGGTATACAAGATTATTTTTAAAATAATTGTCCCAAGTTATAAATGATTTGTGCCATGTGCACTTAAATCAATTTTTATAAACTCTTTTTAAAATGAGTCAGTTAATTGTATTTACCAGTGTAAACTGACGTATTTTCTTAAAGACTGATTTGACAGGTACCTCTCGTAATAGGCTGGAGCTATTAGGTGTCAATAGAGGATCTTTCAAATCAATAAGATGCCTGAAGTCTGTTATTTTTGTTTCTTGTACTTTTATGATCCGCCTATGGATCTTATTACATTCCAGTCTGTATATTCTTAAACTCGAACACTCAGACATTATGGTTTGTAATAGTTTATTTACCAAGCCTTCCGCTGTGCTATATTATTGTGTATATTGACAATGATGATATCAACTACGTCACTGTCACACCCCAACCGATGGCGGAATCATCGGGGTATGGCACTGAGCGAAACAGATTGTCCAGAAGTTTCCATAACAACTATCATTACCATTCAATTAAAGCAATACGTCCCATACCGTATCTTAAATAGTCAAACGAGTTATTACAGATAACATCAAAACAAATATTATGTTCCGACAACTCAGATTTAAATAAGCAGCAATTGTTTATCTGCTTCTAGAGACCCCTAATACGTCATCTACAGACAACTATTTGTTGGGCTCTAAAGCTTTATTCTAGCTTCCATTTCCTACCACACATGCATCCTATGCACCTGTCACATACGTTAAAATAAAGTCAATACATAAAATGTAAAGGTGAGCTTACAAGTTTGGTAATAGCATATAGAGTTCGAATTCGTTTAAGCATAACCAGCACGTACACATAGTGAAATGAAGCACGTTAGTTATCGACATAGATCCATCGATACCAATGACTGCGGGTTGACTGCCCGAGGCAGTTCGCAATACATGATTACCACCGTAATCCATGTAAGTAAAAGATCCTTAACAACCCCCGTGTGAACGGGTGCTGAGTCCAAACTATAGTACTATCGTTGCTAAGGCAGGTAGACAACATTCCATGTGTAAACATAACAAACAAGCATTCATAAGCCACGTATAACATGCGTAAATGGTTTAGCGTTAAAATAGCTTGAGTAGTGTGATAGTTGTAGTTTGAATATTCGTAACGTATGTAACACCCAAAAGTGCTAAAGCAAAAAGGGTTCGAGTATACTCACAGCGATTATGGATTGAAGGGAGCGCTTTTCAGCGAGTACGGTTAGCCTGAATAGATTCGATAACGTAACGATAAGTGGCGCGTAAAACAGTACAAAGTGAGAGTGGGTAGGATAACTAATCGTGCGGATCAGCTATCCGTGAGAGGGAGTCATCCGTGCGGGTGAACTATCCGTGCGGATGGTAATCCGTGCGGATGGTGACCCATCCGGATAAGCTATCCATGCACGTGGGCTGTCCGTGCGGACGGTAATCCGTGCGGACTAGTCACGCGTGCGGATTGCTTATCCGTACGGACAAGTTGTTCGTGCGGATAAACGTTCAAGTGGATTGTTTCTTCCTAAGTTAAGGATGTGTTTGTGTATGATGGCTTGTGCTTTGGAGTTTTCGTTGTTGCATTTAGAGAACATTTAAGTGTCTCTACCTTTCAAGCCGGTCGCGCGGACAACAATTCGTACGGATGGTAGTCCGTGCGGACAATGGTAATCCGTGCGGACAGTCTGTGCGCGCGGGCAGAGACAATCCGTCCGGATAGCCTGTCCGTGCGGACGACTTGGCCGTGCGGATGAACATTGTTTGAATTTATTTTAAGGCCTTAGTATCTCATGATCCGAAGAGTAATTCATTCAGAGGTCGTCCGTCCGGATTGCTCATTCGTCGATACTCAAACCTTGTTTGGAAAGTGGGTCCCAAGGGTAGCTCGTCCGGGTGACAACCCGTCCGTATAGCCTGTTCGTGCGGACAGCTTGTCCGTGCGGACAACTGGTCTGATTGTTCCGTTCGTCTACTCTTGGTTTCTGTTGTCGTTTATCGAGACGTTCTGATTACGTGGCAACCACTTGGAATCGTATTCTTACCCGCACGACTAAGCCGGCCAGGAACCACCCTGACTCGACATGTCGGCGACTCAGAACGGGCATTCCGGTTGACCCCGAAATCAGGTGTCTGGTGGGTAGAATCCAGATCTAGGACTAGTACATCACTATTAACGAGTAGAACACTAGAACCGATCAGGTTCGTACCGATCTTAAGGGTAAAAGAAGGAGAGAACTTAGGTTTATTTCTTTCAACTCTTTTATCCTTAGAAAAGTTTTAGATTTAGGTGAAGTTGTTGTGAAATCTTGTGGAAGCCGTTTAGATCTGAGTTACTCTTGGTGGAATGAAGTCAAGCTTGAAGTTCATAAGAACTTCATGATGACGTCACCCGATAATACCTCAAATCTTGATGGTTTCACGGTCGAAAGTGAAGATTTGAAAGATGGAAAGGTGTAGAATTGTGTGGTGATCAAGGATGTACAAGAATTAGTGCAAGATCTTACCTGGATTGAGAGAAATCTGAGAAAAAGTGAAGAATGCGTGCGGTTCGGACGTCACTTGCCAAAAGTGGAAAAGTTGGAGAGTGACTCGTGTATTTATAGGATGCTAAAAAGGGAAAGGGTGAGCCGTGCGGATGGCACGTAACCCGGATAGGCTATCCGTCCGGATTGGTCATCCGTCCGGATTGGCAATCCGTGCGGATTGACCATCCGTGCGGATGTAGCCTGATTTGGTGCGTTCGGCGCGATGTTGCTTCGGTTTTGATTTTCGAGCGATTCGATAGGGTTTCCTAGTCAAATTACTTTCAGTCCCACCTACTTCTTATATGGTTCGACTCGGAATTCGGGTTCGGGTTCGTTTACATTCGAGTTAGACTTCGAGTTTGATTGAGTTCGCTTGATTATCTCAACAAAACATAAATAAACATGCACAGGTAACACGTAAGGCACACACACACGTATAAACACAAGTAAAATACACAGTTCGAGTTACGGTTTGATGTCGATTTGATTAGCATAGCTTGATTAACTTTATCGCATTGTTACTTCCTATCATTCACAGTCGTAGGTCGATTGAAATACGATTTATATGATGCGATTATTGTAATGAACGACGCTTACTCCACATAATATAAATAGAATAAAAACATTTCAACGAGACAAGTCGCGCGAAATCGGTCGTTGACTTTGACCTTGACTTTGACTTTCACTCGTGAAAACACGGGGTGTTACAGCCTCCACTTGTTTAGGGAATTTCGTCCCGAAATTAAGCTGAAAGCCGTAACTAACCGTGGATCACATGTGAGAGTTCTTCGTTTGGACCACTGAAAATCGTTGAGTTAATCGACTTTTTACGGATAAAAATCGCTGATTTTTGGATATGTTATGCGAAATTTTCTGATCTAAAAGCCTACAAAGTTTCAAATCTTAATTCGAAGCCGTTTGTGAGAAATTTGAATTTTTGTTAGAAAAATGTTGAATGTTGCTGTTGGTGTTCACCGTACGGATAGCAATCCGTGCGGATAACATATCCGTGTTGACTTGTTGACTAGCCTATTCGCGCGGATAATTGTTGGCTCAGAGACGTGCGGAATCCGTGAACGTGTGTGACTAAACATAATCGTAACGGAGTCAAAACCGATCCTACAAGTGGTATCTGAGCAGGTGATCGATTGTGATGATTAAACACACTCAGATTTGATCAATTTCTTCACCTTTCATATTCATCACGTTTTTCTCTGAAAATAGCCAAATTAAACAACTTTTTACGGATAAAATTGCTAAAACTTGGATATGTTGTGCGAAAACACTTGATCTATAAGTCTACAAATTTTCTTAATTAAACAACTGTGGATACTTTGCCTTCATGTCGCTTTCGAGTTCCCAAGTGAACTCCGCGCCTCGTTTGCCTTCCCACCGGACCTTCACAATAGGAATGCGTGAGCGCCTGAGTTCTTTGGTTTGGCGATCCATGATTTCGACAGGCTTCTCCACGAAGTGTAATGTTTCGTTCACTTGTAGATCATCTAGGGAGACATGTAGATCGTGGTCGGCGATGCACTTTCGGAGGTTTGACACGTGGAAAGTCGGATGGACATTGCTAAGTTCCTCTGGAAATTCGAGTCTGTAGGCGACTTTTCCGATCCTTTCCAGAATCTTAAAAGGTCCCACATATCGAGGCGCGAGTTTTCCCTTTTTGCCGAATCGGACTACACCCTTCCAAGGTGATACCTTTAGGAGTACGTAGTCACCAACGCCATATTCACGGGGCTTGCGCTTTTTATTGGCGTAAACTTTTTGTCGATCCCGAGCTTTCGCTAGGTTGTCTCGAATTTGGAAAATTTTGTTTGTCGTTTCTTGTAGCAGCTCCGGACCGGTTAGTTGCGAGTGACCGATCTCGTGCCACACAATAGGCGATCGACATCTTCTTCCGTATAAGGCCTCGAAAGGTGCCATCTGGATGCTAGCCTGGTAGCTGTTGTTATACGAGAATTCGACTAACGGAAGGTGTCTATCCCAATTACCACCGAAGTCTAGAACACACGAACGGAGCATGTCTTCAAGAGTACGAATCGTTCTCTCAGTCTGACCGTCGGTTTGTGGGTGGAACGCAGTACTTAGATTAAGCATTGTACAGAGTGCCGCTTGGAATGTTTCCCACAATTGTGAAGTAAACCGAGCATCACGATCAGAGATGATGTCACGAGGCGTCCCATGTCGACAAATGATCTCGTCGGTGTAGATTCGGGCTAATCGTTCCACCTTGTAGTCTTCTCGTATTGGCAGGAAGTGAGCTGATTTAGTCAAACGGTCAATAACAACCCAAATGCTGTCGTGACCTGATGACGTGGTTGGAAGCTTGGTTACGAAATCCATAGCTATGCTCTCCCACTTCCACATGGGGATTGGAGGTTGTTCGAGCAAGCCAGAGGGTCTTTGATGTTCAGCCTTGATTCTAGCACAGGTTAGGCATTTTCCGACGTAGAGAGCGATATCCCGTTTCATACCCGGCCACCAGTACCTATAGCGAAGATCATGGTACATTTTGTCAGCACCGGGATGGATAGAGTATCGGGATTTGTGGGCTTCATCCATGATAATCTGTCGCAGGTTGGTTCGCTTGGGAATCCAAATTCGGTCTAAGAAGTGGAATATCCCATTTGATTTGCTCACAAGCTGGGCTCCATCGTGGTAGATTCTTTTTTGTTTCTTCAAGGTGCGTTCGTTGAAACATGCATGCTGGGCGTCGCGAATGAGAGCTTCGAGGTTGTGCTGGGCTTGAACATTTCGAGTGCTAAGCAGATAGCTCCGTCTGCTAAGTGCGTCGGCAACAACATTTGCTTTGCCTGGGTGATAACGAATCTCACAGTCGTAATCGTTGAGAAGTTCTACCCATCGGCGTTGACGCATATTTAGTTCCCTCTGATTAAAGATGTGTTGCAGGCTCTTATGATCGGTGAAGATCGTACACCTTGTACCATACAGGTAGTGTCGCCAAATCTTTAATGCAAAAACAACTGCGCCTAGCTCGAGATCGTGGGTTGTATAGTTCTTCTCGTGGACTTTGAGCTGACGAGATGCGTAAGCTATGACCTTGTCTCGTTGCATTAGGACACAACCGAGACCAAGGTTGGAAGCATCACAGTAGACAATGAAATTATCGTTTCCGTCGGGTAGTGTGAGAACAGGAGCATTGCAAAGCATGTGTTTGAGGGTTCGAAAGGCAGACTCTTGTTTGGTCCCCCAGACAAAAGGCTGGTCCTTATGTGTGAGAGTGGTAAGTGGTACAGCAATCTTCGAGAATCCTTCGATAAATCGTCGATAATAGCCCGCTAGCCCGAGGAAGGAGCGGACTTCAGACGGATTCTTAGGCGTAACCCAGCTCTTAACAGCTTCAATCTTCGCAGGGTCGACGTGAATGCCCTGACTATTTACGATGTGTCCCAGAAACTGAACTTCCCCCAACCAAAACTCGCACTTGGAGAATTTGGCGTAGAGTTGGTTCCCCTAGAGTAACTCGAGAACCAAACGTAGATGTTGCGCATGTTCGGCTCTCGTTTTGGAATAGATCAAGACATCGTCGATGAATACGATGACGAAACGGTCGAGATATGGTTTACACACACGATTCATCAGATCCATGAAAACTGCTGGTGCGTTGGTTAGGCCAAAAGGCATGACAACGAATTCATAATGGCCGTAACGAGTACGAAATGCGGTTTTGGGTATATCCTCCTCCTGTATACGCAGCTGATGGTATCCGGAACGTAGATCGATCTTTGAGAAACACGTAGCGCCTTGTAGTTGGTCAAACAAATCGTCGATTCGAGGCAGAGGATAGCGGTTCTTGATAGTCAACCTATTCAATTCCCGGTAGTCGATGCACATCCGGAACGACCCGTCCTTCTTTTTGACGAAAAGGACTGGTGCGCCCCAGGGAGAGGTGCTCAGGCGAATAAAGCCTTTTTCAAGCAATTCCTGGAGTTGGGTTGAGAGTTCACGCATTTCGGACGGCGCGAGTCGATAAGGAGCTCTGGCGATAGGATTAGCTCCAGGAATGAGGTCAATGCGAAAATCAATATCGCGCTTTGGAGGTAGTCCGGGGAGATCCTCTGGAAAAACTTGAGGGAATTCCCGAACCACGGGTACGTCTTTTACTTCCTTCTTCCCTTTCTTTTCCTTCTCCGCTGCTACGACGTTAGCCAAGAAAGCCCTGTATTCCTTGCGGAGATACTTGCTGACTTGGAGGCATGACATAAGCTTGAGACCCTTCGAAGTAGTATCACCATAAACGCGCAATGAATCACCGTTTGCGAGCGAAAAACGAATCATTTTATCGAAGCACACAACTTCGGCATGGTTTTCGCGAAGAAAGTCCATGCCTACTATGACGTCAAAGCTTCCGAGTTGCATCAGAATGAGATCAATTGAGAAGATGTGATTGTTGAGCTCGAGAGTGCAATCACGAATAACAGAGTTTACAGCGACGGTTCTTCCGGTAGCGACTTCAACATCGAATGCAGAGGAGAGTCGAGAACGTTTACGACTAAGGAGTTTCTCAAATTCGAGCGACACAAAGCAATTATCGGCTCCAGTATCAAACAAACATGAAGCATAAATACCATTCACAAGGAACGTACCATTGACCACGTTGTTGTCGGCCTGGGCTTGACGCACATTGAGATTGAAAGTTCTGGCGCGTGCGGCCTGTTGTTGCTGCTGCTGTTGTTGCTGTGGTTGCTGCTGTTGCGGTTCTTGTTTCACTACCCTGTTCGGGCACATGTTGGCGAAATGATTCGGGTCGCCACACGTGAAGCATGCTCTGGCTTTGACTGCGGGTGCCGGAGGAGCTTGTTGACCCTGTGGGGCAGCGAGTAGAGCTTGATTGGTAGGAGCTTGGCGAATACGGCAGTTGGCAGTAAAGTGGCCGTATACATTGCAGTGAGCACAGAAGCGGCATTGAATAGCTGTCGGGTGATGATAGGTGCAAGTAGGGCAGAGCGGGTGTGGCCCAGTATATGCACGCTTCGCAGGCGGTGCATTGGCCACAGGCGCCGCTACTTGATGCTGTTGGGCAGGTACAACTTTGATCGGTGCAGCAGTAATCGCACAGTTCTTGTTGGTGGAGCTGTTCTTTCTCTTGTTCTTTCTCTTGTTGCTTGACGAGGTGGTTTTAGCAGTTGGTGCAGTAGTGGTGGCTTGATGCAGATGCTTGGAGGTCTTATCCCACACCCCAGCCTTAACCCTTTTGTCATTGATCTCAGCGGCTAACAGATAGGTTTCCTCGATCGTGGTAGTCTTAGCCGCTTGCACGAAATCAGCAACGCAGTCGGGCAAAGCTCGGATGTACTTCTTGATTGTCATCTCGGGAGTCTTGACCTGGTCGGGACAGATAATGCTGAGCTGTTTGAAGCGAGCAGTAAGACCAGCATTGTCTCCATCCTTCTGATGTATGTGCCAAAATTCATCTTCAAGCTTTTGTTGCTCGTGAGGAGGGCAGAATTCCTCTAACATGACTTCCTTGAGCTCGTTCCACGACAAACCGTAAGCTGCATCATTCCCTCTCTTGTTCCTCTTGGTCGTCCACCAGTCCAAAGCATGGGACTGAAAGACGCCGGTAGCGTTCAGAGTTCGAAGGTCATCAGGGCAACCACTTTGTCGCAGAGTAACCTCGATAGAGTTTAACCAGTGGAACAGTGCAGTAGGACCTCCTTCGCCTGTGAATTCTTTTGGCCCACATGACTTGAATTGTTTGAAACTGAAAGGCCTTGCGACAGCTTTAGGACCTTCAGTCCTCGATTCCTCGGATGATTTGCTGGCGTTCTCGTAGGCATCGCTCATAGCTTTTGCCACACTTTTCGCGATAATAGAGGCAAGACGTCTGTCCCTCTTTTCCTGACGAGTGAGTGTATGACGAGATCCAGACGACATTGTCTGCAATTGACATCGCCACGGAACTCAACACATGTATTCGAATCTCACCTCACACGTCTACTACTACTAAAGCTCAGTAACACGTACCATGTAAACGCATATAGTCACCAAATCACAGAATTGTACAAAATCACATAAACACAGAGAGCACATAATCACAATATTCCTAAACATGTAAGCATAATAGCAAGAAACACATATACGCTCCTAGTCACTAAGGTATATACGAGCATACAAAACATTCTGAATGCCTCTATTGTCGATTCGTTAACGATGTGTTGTGTGGGTTTTGTGTTTTTAGCAGAAGCAATAGTGTTGGGTCGAAACCAATAGTACCTCAAAACGTTAACAAAATAAGCAGAAAATACATAAAATCTCCATAAAGGTCGATAAATCAAGGGTAGATTGTCTGCGGCTAATAGACTTCGACTAACCAAAGTGACTCGACTATTCGCAAGGACCCTGTGTGCACAATTACCTCCAGGACTATGCCTTTGCCTCGATTCTTGGGTGTTGGCGCAATTCCCATTGGTTATATTGTGTCTTTAGATCGTTGGAGTCCATCGAAACTTTGGTGGGAGTTTTGTATAAAAGCAGGACGAGTCGTCAAGGTTAGGGTTTCACCCCTATCTTGCAACTTCTGTCCCTGTTTTTGATAAAATTTGAGGAGATTATTCATCAAAATATGGATTTCACTCCTGATTTGGTATGATTCTCCTCGTTTGTAGCTAAAACACAAGCTGATTAGGCAACTTTAGTCGAGAGTTTGCGGTTTTCACACCTATTCTCGACCTCATTACCTGTTCATAACTTGAAAATTCGAGTGCAGTGATAGAAAAGAGCGAGTGATAGTGGCGAGTTTACGCATACACGTGAGTTGGTCTGTTGGTTCTTAACTATAGACTAGGTCTCTAAGACTTCGACCCGGACTAGGTCGAGTCTTGCCTAATTCCCTATAGTTATGGCTCTGATACCAATCTGTCACACCCCAACCGATGGCGGAATCATCGGGGCATGGCACTGAGCGAAACAAATTGTCCAGAAGTTTCCATAACAACTATCATTACCATTCAATTAAAGCAATACGTCCCATACCGTATCTTAAATAGTCAAACGAGTTATTACAGATAACATCAAAACAAATATTCTGTTCCGACAACTCAGATTTAAATAAGTAGCAATTGTTTATCTGCTTCTAGAGACCCCTAATACGTCATCTACAGACAACTATTTGTTGGGCTCTAAAGCTTTATTCTAGCTTCCATTTCCTACCACACATGCATCCTATGCACCTGTCACATACGTTAAAATAAAGTCAATACATAAAATGTAAAGGTGAGCATACAAGTTTGGTAATAGCATATAGAGTTCGAATTCGTTTACGCATAACCAGCACGTACACATAGTGAAATGAAGCACGTTAGTTATCGACATAGATCCATCGATACCAATAACTGCGGGTTGACTGCCCGAGGCAGTTCGCAATACATGATTACCACCGTAATCCATGCAAGTAAAAGATCCTTAACAACCCCCGTGTGAACGGGTGTTGAGTCCAAACTATAGTACTATCGTTGCTAAGGCAGGTAGACAGCATTCCATGTGTAAACATAACAAACAAGCATTCATAAGCCACGTATAACATGCGTAAATGGTTTAGCGTTAAAATAGCTTGAGTAGTGTGATAGTTGTAGTTTGAATATTCGTAACGTATGTAACACCCAAAAGTGCTAAAGCAAAAAGGGTTCGAGTATACTCACAGCGATTATGGATTGAAGGGAGCGCTTTTCAGCGAGTACGGTTAGCCTGAATAGATTCGATAACGTAACGATAAGTGGCGCGTAAAACAGTACAAAGTGAGAGTGGGTAGGATAACTGATCGTGCGGATCAGCTATCCGTGAGAGGAAGTCATCCGTGCAGGTGAACTATTCGTGCGGATGGTAATCCGTGCGGATGGTGACCCGTCCGAATAAGCTATCCGTGCGCGTGGGCTGTCCGTGCGGACGGTAATCCGTGCGGACTAGTCACGCGTGCGGATTGCTTATCCGTACGGACAAGTTGTTCGTGCGGATAAACGTTCAAGTGGATTGTTTCTTCCTAAGTTAAGGATGTGTTTGTGTATGATGGCTTGTGCTTTGGAGTTTTCGTTGTAGCATTTAGAGAACATTTAAGTGTCTCTACCTTTCAAGTCGGTCGCGCGGACAACAATCCGTACGGATGGTAGTCCGTGCGGACAATGGTAATCCGTGCGGACAGTCTGTGCGAGCGGGCAGAGACAATCCGTCCGGAGAGTAATTCATTCAGAGGTCGTCCGTCCGGATTGCTCATTCGTCGATACTCAAACCTTGTTTGGAAAGTGGGTCCCAAGGGTAGCTCGTCCGGGTGACAACCCGTCCGTATAGCCTGTCCGTGCGGACAGCTGGTCTGATTGTTCCGTTCATCTACTCTTGGTTTCTGTTGTCGTTTATCGAGACGTTCTGATTACGTGGCAACCACTTGGAATCGTATTCTTACCCGCACGACTAAGCCAGCCAGGAACCACCCTGACTCGACATGTCGGCGACTCAGAACGGGCATTCCGGTTGACCCCGAAATCAGGTGTCTGGTGGGTATAATCCAGATCTAGGACTAGTGCATCACTATTAACGAGTAGAACACTAGAACCGATCAGGTTCGTACCGATCTTAAGGGTAAAAGAAGGAGAGAACTTAGGTTTATTTCTTTCAACTCTTTTATCCTTAGAAAAGTTTTAGATTTAGGTGAAGTTGTTGTGAAATCTTATGGAAGCCGTTTAGATCTGAGTTACTCTTGGTGGAATGAAGTCAAGCTTGAAGTTCATAAGAACTTCATGATGACGTCACCCGATAATACCTCAAATCTTGATGGTTTCACGGTCGAAAGTGAAGATTTGAAATATGGAAAGGTGTAGAATTGTGTGGTGATCAAGGATGTACAAGAATTAGTGCAAGATCTTACCTGGATTGAGAGAAATCTGAGAAAAAGTGAAGAATGCGTGCGGTTCGGACGTCACTTTCCAAAAGTGGAAAAGTTGGAAAGTGACCCGTGTATTTATAGGATGCTAAAAAGGGAAAGGGTGAGCCGTGCGGATGGCACGTAACCCGGATAGGCTATCCGTCCGGATTGGTCATCCGTGCGGATTGGCAATCCGTGCGGATTGGCAATCCGTGCGGATTGACCATCCGTGCGGATGTAGCATGATTTGGTGCGTTCGGCGCGATGTTGCTTCGGTTTCGATTTTCGAGCGATTCGATAGGGTTTCCTAGTCAAATTACTTTCAGTCCCAACTACTTCTTATATGGTTCGACTCGGAATTCGGGTTCGGGTTCGTTTACATTCGAGTTAGACTTCGAGTTCGATTGAGTTCGCTTGATTATCTCAACAAAACATAAATAAACATGCACAGGTAACACGTAAGGCACACACACACGTATAAACACAAGTAAAATACACAGTTCGAGTTACGGTTCGATGTCGATTTGATTAGCATAGCTTGATTAACTTTATCGCATTGTTACTTCCTATCATTCACAGTCGTAGGTCGATTGAAATACGATTTATATGATGCGATTATTGTAATGAACGACGCTTACTCCACATAATATAAATAGAATAAAAACATTTCTACGAGTCAAGTCGCGCGAAATCGGTCGTTGACTTTGACCTTGACTTTGACTTTCACTCGTGAAAACACGGGGTGTTACAGTCACGATACTCCCCGCCGGGCCCACCGGTAATATGTGGAAATATCGGGGTGTGACAGGTTGGTATCAGAGCCAACATTGAGTGAATTAAACACTAACCTTTTGTTTTTAATCTCAATGACACAATAAGCACATTCCTTAGACTCTCAAGTCTAGGCAAATGACCTAGGATTTATTCTTAACGTTCCCTTGCTGCTTTTATTTTATTTTGTTTTGTTTTTCTTGCTTTGACAGGAAGATCAGCTACAATGCCTCCAAGAATTAGGGGTAGAGGAAAGGGTCCCATGCGAGGGGGACCATCAGCAGCAGGACCGTCACATCGACGCACCCCATCTGTGTCACTTTCCAGTTCTGACTCTCACGATCTGTGGGGTCACTCCTTTGAGCCAGCGAGGCACTCTGTCTCGCTAGGATCCTCACCATCCGACCCTCCTTACTTTGGGCTACACATTCCTGACGAGCCCCAGCATCCACAACACTCCAATGCATCACACCATTCGAACCAATCACACCACTCCCTTCACTCCCATTCCTTACACTCTCATTCATTTCACCATTCAGATTCTATCTACTCTCCTACACAGTTTAATCTGAATGATTATGTTAATGACTTTTTGGGCTACAACCCTTTGGGGCCTGAGGATCACTTTTCTCAGGAAATGGAGATGGACGACGACCCGGACCCAGAACTACAAACCGGAACACCGGGCCACCCAATTAGCATCTCAAGCGGTTCCCCATTTCAGGGATCACCGTACCGTGGACCCGATTCATACCAAGAGAGGATGGCCGCATATGATTGGTTCTTTACTCCTTTGTACCACAACTCTCCAGCTCAACCTCCATTAGCCGAACCCCAGCTTCAAGCAGTTTCTCCTCCACCTCTTCCTGTTGAAGAACCGCCGCAGCAACCACCTCAACCGCCTCCCGAGCCACCTAGGCGAAGGAGGAATGCACGTATATCCGTGCGTGGAGGACCTCGTTTTAGTTCTCCGCAGGGTTCAAGTTCTTACCCTCCTATTCCCGAGGACCCCCAGGTGGGTGGACCATCGAACGCGGTGCCAGAGAACAATCCTCCGACAGCTCCTTATGCGCCACCGCCACCGCCAGTGGGTTTCGATAACCTGATACCGACATACCCGGGCTCATCTGGGTATAATCCATCTGGTTATCCATCTGATTATGGAACCCATGACCCATATCTCACAGCTGCACAATACCATCATCTTTACCCTTCTTCTTACCCTCCGGTTCATCCAGCTGGATATCCAATGCAGGGGTATCAATATCCCCCATATCAGCAACCTCCTTATTTCCAGCAGCAGCAGACTCAAGAAATCCTGGAAAGGTTAGACAAGGTTGAGCACGAGTCTAGAGAAACCAAGAAGAAGCATGGTGGCTTTATGAAGGGCCTTGCAAACCTTCTTAAGGGCAAGAAGAAGTAGGATGCTGTTAGGTTGTTTTGTTTTGTGATGTAATCATGTCCCTGCGAGGACATTATTTTATTTCAGTACCAAGTCCCTGCGAGGACTTATTTTCCGTTTCTGTAGCCCCTGCGTGGGCAGTTCGTGTTGTTTTAAGTCCCGTTTAGGGCAGTGTTGTACTTGTTTCATGGTTTAATGAAGTTATTTTCGATTTTAAATATGTAATTTATTACATCATGCTACTTCATTTCAAATTCCAATTGATCTGCCAATAAATTTCTTAGAGGTATAACCTAGCCAAAATATTAAATGGCTATGATGGTACAACCTTTTTAAGACAATAAATCTCTGTTGACATCTGAAAACATGTTAACATTCCTGGATGTGCGGTACGAGAAACCACACAAGCTCCCAAATGTTCTTGGATCTTTCCAAGTCACTTATATATAACCAATATGATCAATGCGAATCATGGCTGATAAACATCAATATGATGTAAACACCTAAACATCCGTTAGAGGTATATGCTTATAAGCAAAGGTGTAATAAAGACAATGAAGGTTGTATTTTATAAACTTCTTGTCAAAAAGGCGATGAACTTTGTTCGACCCTTAAAAAGGTCATTGACCCAAGATATCAATGATTATGATTGTCCTTGTGACAAGGCCTTGTGCTATCTAACTGTCCTTCGAGACGAGCCTTGTGCTATAAGAAAATGTCTTTCATGACATCGACAGTGGTGATTCATATCCCCTGTCTAATCAATCTAAAGGATTATATCCTATTAACTGCTTATTATGGTTCTACTATAACCTAGGCAAATTATGATTGAATTGATTTTATTTTAAATGGTCTATATGGTTTAATAATACCATGACCATCTAATAATCAATACGATGGTTTATTTAAATATATCGTTACTGTTTGATATAGTATACGAAAAATGGCTGGCTCGGATGAAGCGAACAGTCACCCCGCAGAAGGAAATAACACCAGGATTAGTATCACTGGTGCCGAACTGCAAGCAATGATCACCGTAGTAGTTACTCAGGCGGTGGATGCTAAATTTAAAGAGCCGAGTATTGTTCGGTCTCAAACTCATTCAAAATCTCATTCTCAACCTCATACTCATAAGAAAAGTGAGTCTCAGCACTCATCTAATCAGGATAATGAGCCAAAGAGGCAGTTTGTCCTCGAGCCAACTCCCAGGTACACCAAGGGTTGTACCTATAAGTACTTTGTCTCCTGTAAACCGAGGGATTTTATAGGAGAAAAGGGAGCAATCGATTGCATGAAATGGTTAGACGAGATGGAGACTGTGATAGACATCAGCGGATGTGCTAAAGAGGATATAGTGAAGTTTGTATAACAATCCTTCAAGGGCGATGCCCTCACTTGGTGGAAAGCATTAGTGCAAGCCACTGGGAAGGTTCCTTTGTACAATCTTTCATGGAACAAGTTTGTTGATTTAGTAAAGGACACCTATTGTCCTCAGCACGAGGTCGAGCGGATAGAGACTGATTTCCTCACTTTAGTGATGAAGGATCTGGATTGTAGATCCTACGTGACTAGCTTCAACTCAATGTCAAGGCTTGTGCCATACCTAGTCACTCCTGAACCCAAACGCATTGCGCGTTTCATCGGTGGTTTGGCCCCCGAAGTAAAGGGGAATGTTAAGGCTTCTAAGCCTACTACTTATAGATCTGTTGTGGATCTATCTTTATCCCTCACTTTTGATATTGTGAGGAGTAGGGCAAAGAAAACCACTGATGATGGGAAGAGGAAGAGAGAGGAAGACAAGTCTCCTCAGTCGAGCAAGAAGAGCAAGGGGAACTTTGGTTCGAAGAAAGGGCAGTTCAATGACAAGCCCAGATGCAAAACCTGCAATAAAAGGCACTTTGGAAAGTGCAACCAAGACCCACAGGCCAAACCATGTGGGGTCTGTAAAAAGAAGGGGCACAAGTCTGTTGAGTGCCGAAATATAAAGGATGCAACCTGCTACGGTTGCAATGAAAAGGGGCACATTAAGACAAATTGCCCCAAGAATGTTAAGAAACCTGAGGAAGTGAAGAAAACCAATGCAACGGTTTTCCAAATGAATGCAAGGGAAGCGGTGAACGACGAGAACGTCATAACAGGTACCTTCCTCGTCAATAATAACTATGCTAGAGTCTTATTTGATTCCGGTGCTGATAAGTCTTTTGTAGACCATAAGTTCTGTAAGTTATTGAATTTACCTATTAAGACTCTAGACATTAAGTATGAGGTAGAACTTGCCGATGGTACCTTAGAAACAGCCTCAACTCTTCTTGATGGATGCTTCATATCCATTAAGAATCATTCTATCCCGCTATCCCTCTTGCCAATGAAATTGGCAGGGTTTGACATAGTTTTGGGCATGGACTGGTTGTCGCATAACCAGGTCCAAATTGCCTGTGATAAAAAGCTGGTTATTATCAAAACCTCTTCTGGTGAAACTGTCACTATCCAAGGAGATACACAATATGGTTTGTCTAGCAACGTGTCTATCCTCAAAGTGTCACAACGTTTGAAGAGTGGCTGTGTCATCTACATGGCACAAGTGACAGTGAATGACCCGAAACCTAAAATTGAAGACATTCCAATTATATCTGAGTATCCTGATGTCTTCCCTGAGGAATTACCTGGATTACCTCCTGAGAGGCAAGTAGAATTCAGGATAGACATTCTGCCGGGATCTGCACCTATTGCCCGAGCTCCTTATCGCCTAGCGCCTACTGAAATGAAAGAGCTCAGGACTCAATTGGATGATTTACTGGAAAAAGGTTTCATACAACCTAGCTCTTCGCCTTGGGGAGCTCCAATATTATTTGTGAAAAAGAAAGACGGTTCAATGCGCTTATGTATTGATTATCATGAACTGAATAAGGTAACAATCAAGAATCGTTATCCTTTGCCCAGGATCGATGACTTGTTCGATCAACTCCAAGGGGCGAGCTACTTCTCGAAGATTGACTTAAGGTCTGGGTATCATCAACTCAAGGTTAAGACTGAAGATGTACCAAAGACAGCTTTCAGAATGAGGTATGGGCATTTTGAGTTCTTAGTGATGCCTTTCGGGCTCACTAATGCACCAGCAGCATTCATAGACCTCATAAATAGAGTCTGCAAGTCATACCTAGATAAGTTTGTCATCGTTTTCATAGATGACATACTTATCTACTCTCGTAATCAAGTTGATCACGAGAAGCACATTCGAAGCATCTTAGGGTTGCTTCGACAGGAGAAATTATATGCTAAATTCTCCAAGTGTGAGTTCTGGCTACGCGAAGTCCAATTCCTTGGACATGTTGTTAGTGAGCATGGAATCCAAGTTGATCCCGCTAAGGTAGAAGCCGTAATGAATTGGGAAGCACCAAAGACTCCAACTGAAATTCGTAGCTTTCTGGGTTTAGCTGGTTACTATAGAAGATTTATTGAAAACTTCTCAAGGATAGCAGCACCATTAACTTCATTGACCCGCAAGAATGTTAAATTTGATTGGGGGTCCGAAACAACAAGAATCCTTTGAGATTCTTAATCAGAAGTTGAGCAATGCTCCGGTATTATCCTTACCTGAAGGAATTGAGGAGTTTGTCGTAAACTGTGATGCGTCACACACCGGAATGGGTTGTGTACTTATGCAAAAAGGCAAAGTGATATCCTATGCATCACGACAACTAAAGGTGCATGAAAAGAATTACACCACCCACGATTTAGAATTGGGTGTCGTTGTATTCGCACTAAAGTTGTGGAGACATTATTTGTATGGAACTAAATGTGCGATCTATTCAGATCACAAAAGTCTCCAACACCTGTTCAATCAGAAAGAGCTCAATATGAGACAACGCCGTTGGATGGAAACTCTGAATGACTATGATTGCGAAATTCGCTACCATCCAGGTAAAGCGAACGTGGTCGCTGACGCTCTAAGCCGAAAGGAAAGAGTTAAACCAATAAGAATCAATGCCAAGAGCATTGAATTGAAGAATAGTATGAATGAGAGGCTATTAGCTGCACAGAAAGACGCCGTTTCGGAAGCCAATCTTCCAAATGAAAAGTTAGGTGTAACTATTGAACAGTTGGCACCTGGGAAGGGTGGAATCCTCAGAATGAATGGAAGAATTTGGGTTCCTATTCATGGAGGACTTCGGGATGTAATCCTCCAGGAAGCTCACAACTCTAAGTATTCAGTTCACCCTGGAGGTGACAAAATGTACCAAGATTTAAAGACTAATTATTGGTGGATAGGTTTGAAGAAATCTATTGCCACACATGTAGCTAAGTGCCTGACTTGTACTCAGATTAAGGCTGAACATCAAAAGCCATTAGGCCTACTACAACAGCCGGAACTTCCTACATGGAAGTGGGAGATGGTAACAATGGATTTCATAACCAAGTTACCTAAAACAAGGCATGGAAATGATACAATATGGGTCATAGTTGATAGACTGACTAAGTCAGCACATTTCTTGCCCTTTAAGGAGACACATAGCTCCGACAAATTAGCCTAGTTATATGTAGATAAGATTGTAGCTCTGCATGGCGTGCCAGTGTCTATCATCTCTGATACAGACACTAGATACACCTCACACTTTTGGAAAAGTTTCCAACACTCTTTGGGCACACGTTTGAATTTTAGTACTGCTTACCACCCTCAGACTGATGGACAGAGTGAGCGTACAATTCAAACGTTGGAAGACATGCTTCGAGCATGTGTTATTGATCTTGGAGGTAGTTGGGATGACCATCTACCCTTAATCGAGTTCTCCTATAATAATAGCTATCATACGAGCATTCAGGCCGCGCCTTTTGAGGCATTATATGGTAGAAAATGCAGAATGCCTGTTTGTTGGGCAGAAGTAGGAGAAGCTCAGTTATCAGGACCTGACATAGTCATTGAAACGACGGACAAGATTGTCCAGATTCGCGATCGCCTGAAAGCTGCCAGGGATAGGCAGAAAAGTTTTGCTGACAAGAGGCGAAAACCTCTAAAATTTGAGGTTGGCGATAAAGTCTTACTAAAAGTATCACCCTGGAAGGGTGTGATGCGTTTCGGTAAGAAGGGCAAGTTAAGCCCTAGGTATATAGGACCATTTGAGATTATCGAATATGTCGGCAGTGTAGCTTATAAGCTAAACTTTCCTGAGGAGCTAAGTGGAATTCATAATGTGTTCCACATCTGTAATCTCAAGAAGTGTCTAGCCGATGAATCGCTAGCTATGTCTCATAAAGACGTACAGATTGATGAAAACTTGAGGTTTATTGAAAGACCTATATCGATCGAGGATCGTCAGGTTAAAAAGCTCCGAAGGAAGCATATACCTATAGTAAAGGTCAAACGGGACGCCCGCAGAGGTCCCGAATATACGTGGGAAGTTGAGTCCACTATGCGACAAAAGTACCCTCACTTATTCCAGTAAATCTCGGGGTCGAGATTTCTTTTAAGGGGGTGAGGATGTAACACCACGTAAAAACGTGTCTAATTATGTAAAGACACGTGTCCTAAACTCTAAAGGTGTGAAAGATTTAGTTTGAAGGACTAAAGTTTGACAAACGGTGAAACTATGAAACCACAGGAACTAAAAGTGTCAACATGCCAAACTTATGCCTCTGAGTGACCATACATGATGAATATGTTCTTAAACGAGTGATTGATTGGATATAAGAAGCCGTTTATGAAATAATCGGAAGATTATTAAATTACAAGGGTTAAACGTGTCAACATGTCAATTCTGACCTCTGAGTGACCTTTTAACGAAACCGAGGCTTCGAAATATTAAAATATACTTTTAAGAATAAGTGGTATAAATTTCACGTGGTTTCGAGATCGTTAAGCATGTTTCAAGACTTTGGGACAAAAGTGTCAACTTGAAGAAACTTGCTTCCATAGTGATATTTAACGAACCGGAGCCTAACGAAGTTTGTTTATTCATCCTTGAGCTTTAATAAACTGACTACAAAGGCCTCTATTGCCAAAAATGAAGTTAAAAAGGGTTTAAAACGATCAGAGACTGAAACTGCCAGTTTTAAAACCTGTTTTTCCAGTTAAGCAGGCCTACGCGGCCGCGTAAGCCTTCTCTATGGCTTACGCGGCCCGCCTGAGGATGCCCAGCGCAGAAAAAGAATGGCAGGTGCAGGTCATCCTTTCCAAACCGCCATAACTTAGGTTGTATCGACCTAGGGAGCTATATGTCGGTTTATTTCATCAACTAGGACAGCTGGGGTGATCCTAGGATGCCCCATAACAGATGTGATTGATCCATGATCATGCAAAGTAGTATATAAGGACATTAGTTCTTGAGTTCCTATGCACACTTGCAACCAATTTACTAATCTACAACTCCTGGAGCTTGCTAAGGACAAGGAGAAGATTATCAAGGGTAGAAAAGACAGCTAGAACCAGTAGTAAGCCTCTAATTACTTGCTTAATTGTTTTAATTAGCTTAATTTCCTAAAAGTCAAACTTATAGTAATTTAGGTTTGACTTTCAGTTTAATCACATATGGTTTAACCACTGATCAAATTGAAAGTGGTTATAGAACCATATTGAGATAGGTGATTAACCCTTAAAAGGGCACATCCTAATTATCTCGTTTGACTAGCCAATTGTCGGGTCAAAGTAGTTTGACAAAAAGTCAAACTGGACAGAATGTTTAAAAATGAATAAAACTAATAAACCAAAGGTTTTAAATTATATTCTAACATTCTAATAACTTGCTAATTAATATTAAAACATGTTTTTATCAGTCCTAACCCGACAATTAATAGTCTAAGGTCAGTTTATAACCGAAAGTCGCAAAAGCTTGACTTTTGCTTTGACTTTCAGTTCTGACCCGTTTAAGCTTAATTCTCCCATGTTTTAAGCTTCCATTAGGACCACATTACTTAGTAGTATAACCCTCTGGAGTTATATTGCATGGTGCCTAGTGGTCTGAATTATATGCACTTGATCGTAATTATGCTTAAAAATGCCATAAACGCCCTTTTGACATACAACTGAGATTTTTAACAATGTGAATCGACTAACACCTTTGCTACTGATATTTAGACATGTCCCAAAAATTTGACATCAGTTTGAGGTCTAGAATAGGAGTTGGCTCAATAGCGTAATTAAGAAGCTTTTTGTTATTTAAATGGCGTAATTAGCATAAAGCCTATCTAAACCCGATTTTTGATACCAAACTTTTTACCTACTGATGTAAAATAATATTTTGGGATTTTTGAAGATTTTTATTTATTTTTAGGCTGAGCATAACATAGGATTATAGCTCGATTTCGGTAAATGTCGGTTTTACCCTTTTCATACATAAAATGAGTTTTACATAACATTTTGATGTCAAAATTTTTGCTACTGATTTTATATGATAAATAAAATATTTTTAAACTTTATAAACTGATCAAAAACTCATATTTCCTATTTTAACCCGAATATCCCTTAAAACCGACTTTTAAGCGTTTTAGCACATAGTTTGAGTTAAAACTATATTTGACATGTAAAACTTATTACCCACTGATGTTTTAAGCTAATTTATATAACTATACAGTAAGCCAAAGTTTGTAAACTCAGAAGTCTATTTTTACCTTTAAAGCCTATGTGAAATTACCAAAATGCCCCTACGGTACATAGTTTGGTTATATAAGATAAATTTCACATATATAAAATTCCATACTGATATAACTTATAAAAATGCATATTTTTACTGTTTAGATCAGACCTGAAACTCAGTTTAATATTTAAACTCTTTTATGGGCATTAAAATTACCAAAATGCCCTTATGGGACCTATTTTGGTTTAAATTACTTTTTGGACATATATGTTAACATCTTACTGATGTATTAACATGTTTTGAGCATAATAACGATTTAAGACCTGTATATAATTTATTTGGTTACCCGTTACGCATTTACGCGTTCGGATCGGCTTATGTGACTAGTTTACATAAAATAGCCGAAACGGGTCAAATCTTATCATTAAATCCTCAATTTCCAGAATGTGTTTAGTCTACCCATATTATACAAGTATCCAAGCTTGTTGGGTCTAAACCACATTCTATTCCGGTCTCCGCTTAATCTAGCGTTTAGAACCGTAATGTTTCCTTCTAGCTAGCCGGTCTAAGTACTTGACTTAATTAAAGGCCCGTTAGCATACTAATAGGCTAATGAACATTCTATACAGATTAAATAGCTTCCGGTAGAAGGTGCCTTCAAAAAGCTTTAGGATTTTACTGCTAGCATCAGGTAAATACTTTTAACTTATTTTCCCTTATACGGGCTTGGGATATGGTATTATAATAATACCACTTGGTCGGGTATGAAATCATTTAATCGGATTGTGATTAATAAATTTGCATAACCCGTTTTAATCTGTATTTTTTGATAACATAAACATTGGGGGTTAATTCGACCGTGTCCTGGATATCCTCGGCTCATTTCATTTGAAAATGGCCATGACCTATGCACGTGGTGTAGCCATACACCTGACAGATGCAAATGCTAAATAACCCACATGTTGGGGATAACTCCTTTGTGGGTTTTATAAGTGGTGAGTCGGTTAATCATGTCCGGCTTCCAAACCGGCCCCATATGTATGACAAACATGCAAAACGGTATACAAGATTATTTTTAAAATAATTGTCCCAAGTTATAAATGATTTGTGCCATGTGCACTTAAATCAATTTTTATAAACTCTTTTTTAAAATAAGTCAGTTAATTGTATTTACCAGTGTAAACTGACGTATTTTCTTAAAGACTGATTTGACAGGTACCTCTCGTAACAGGCTAGAGCTATTAGGTGTCAATAGAGGATATTGCAAATCCATAAGATGCCTGAAGTCTGTTATTTTTGTTTCTTGTACTTTTATGATCCGCCTGTGGATCTTATTACATTCCAGTCTGTATATTCTTAAACTCAAACACTCATACATTATGGTTTGTAATAGTTTATTTACCAAGCCTTCCGTTGTGCTATATTATTGTGTATATTGACAATGATGATATCAACTACGTCACGATACTCCCCGCCGGGCCCACCGGTAATATGTGGAAATATCGGGGAGTGACACTTCACGAATTACTCGACTTTTTAGAGGACATCATTTGGGCTTTAACTTTTGGAAAGTTTAATAATAAAAAAAATTGTTTTAAAAGTTAGTTTGTAAGTTTTAATTTACAATCCATCATGAGTACACATCTTTGGGGGTCAAGCATTTTAGGATCTCAATCATCATATGATCCTTCTCATCAAAGTACACCGAAAATGACAACAAATATGTATGGTCGTTGGATACCAGATCCTAATGCGGATATGTATACGAGTAAAGGTTCAGGTCCAGTCCCTTCGTGGGCTCAGTCTCCCACACCCTCGTCCTCACCCATTCCAATGCAAAAGGGTTTAATGCCATCTTGGCTTCAGTCTCCCACACCGTCAAGTAACCCTCCACCATCAAAAGTCAATCTACAGGACAAATCTACTGTCGATTGTGATCCGACGGTTCAGTTGGAGAACAGTGGTCAAACAAGAACGGCGTTTTATGCTGAAATTGTCAAGAATGTTAGCGATGGTGAGTCCTCGGGAAATGATGACAGTTCTAAACATGGCAGTAGTTCAGTTGAAGATGTTACAAGTTCAAGTTCAAGCGAGGATGGATCTGAATATGAATCATCGAGGAAGGTTGTTGATTCAGAGGCAAATGAGTCACTATCTGAAAGCGAATCCAGTCAGGTATGTGTCGATAAACCAAGTTCTGATAGGTGTGATAATTGTGTTGAGTTAAATGCTAAAATGTCTGACTTCCAAAGCAAATATGACGATTTGCAAAGTAAGTACGACATGACATTTATCCACAATCAAAGTTTGATCGTGGATCTTTCAAAGTGCACAGAGGCCAATATGTTTCACAAAAGTCATGAAAATGAATTTAAAAAGATAATTGACACATTAAAGTAAGATAAGTCTGAGCTAACAAAAATAGTTTCAAGAAAACAAACTGCCATAAATAATTACATCACTAGGCTCGAGGAAGCACAAAAGGAGTTGGCATGTGTCAAGTGTGAAAATGAGGCGATCCAGCTTAGGTTAGATAGTTACTTAAACTCTAGATATGTGCTGGATCACATCATTGACATACAGAAGAAGAAGAATGATGTCACGTGCATTGGCTATAAGAAGTGTCCTCCACCTGTTAGACACAATTACACCGCCATGCCTGATGAGGAGGATAAACCCCAATTTGAGCCATCTGTTCCTTTAGATGTTGAGGAATTCGCAGCGGGACTTGGTTACAAGAAGGAAGTATCACCAGATTCGGATGTGTAAGCAGATACGGAAGTATCAACTACTGAACAAAATCAGGATCCTCCAATCATTGTTGAGGATACTGATTCTTCAGATGATGAATCCGAAGATACTAACTCAGCACAATCTGATGCAGAGGACATACCTCTTGAGAATCATATTCTATGTGATCCTCCCGAAAAACCTGCTAAGACTGTCCTGGTTGAGTCCACGTCTGCACAAGAGTCTGAGAGTTGTGAAAGCGTGAATTTGCTTTACACGTTGATTGGATCTGATAAAATATATTCAGACAAGGATTTCCCAATCAAGAATGTCAATCAATCCTTGATTGATAAAGTTTTTGAAGATTCAACCAGTAAGTTTTTGGGAAAGTCGAGCCCAAGAGTTGTAGTAACTCAGTGTACTCCTATCCCAAAAGCCGAAGTTCGGAAACAATATGGAAATCAAAAACTTCCAGTTCGACAAAAGAAAAATCACGCTAATCAAGGAAAGAGAAAGGGAAAAAGAGCTTAAAACAAGAAAAAAGGTTCAAAAGATAAACTTTGTGAAGTCTCGAGGGACTGATAAAATTGAAACTTTCAAAAACAAATCCAACACGGATTTTGTTAAACAAGTTAAAATTTTGAAAAGAAACAGTCAAAACAACTACACACAACACATAAACGGTTGTAATGTAGGACCAAGTACCTCAAGATCACGAAGTTCATCATCATGCTCCTACAGTTATGATACTCCGAGGTTTGTTGAGCGGAGATCATGTTTTGAATGTGGTGAGTATGGGCACATTGTCAGAAACTGTCCATATCTCACAAAAGGAAAGGCAAAAGTTGATACCCCCCGTGGTAACAGTTACCATAAAAGATCTGTTTCACCAAAACAGGACCCTCGTCTTGTTAAACAACGGGAAATGAAACAGAAAAGAAAACAAAGAAAAGAGATTGAAAAGGTTTTAAAACCAGAGATTATCCAAAGACAGTCTGTTGAGTTAGAAGTTAAAAATGAAAAACAAAAAGAGATTTGGAAACCAAAACCAGTAACCGTTTCAGGGGGAGCTACATCAATTCCGAATCATCAGGAAAATGGATGTTACAATTCTCGATGATGACGGACGACCCAAGTCTGTGAAGGCTTGGGTCCCACTCTCCAACTAATCTCTGAATGAGTGTGCAGGATGTTCCAGGAGGAACTATTGATAGTCCTAGGATTGTTGATAGTGGAGCATCCATGCACAAGTTCGGCGACATGCTGTAGGTCCCGATTTCTGAGGATCGATAACGAAACCAAATCTCTTGTTTATCACAAACACGGTCATGAGTGCGAAATCCCCGTGACTATGCCAAACCAAACAAAGATAGTAATAACACGATATAACCAATGAATCACAGTCAATTGATTAACAGGATGAGAACAATGATCAAACAGATACACACAAAGTTTGACACTAATCTTTCAGACAGGGTATGCTCTCATGGTTTCAAAGTGAAACCATGAAGTGTTTATATAGCAGCCCAGGCCCACATATGATGAAACATGGATTGGGCCCGACGAAACCTCAATTGGGCCTGGCGAAACTCTACAGACGACGAAACCACTCATCTCGATGAAACTTTGAGTTTTGACCATTTGGGGGTTTCGTCATGAAGTGCTCGACGAAACCTGGAGTTTCGTCAAAGGCTGCATAAGGTGTTTGGCTGCAAATTGTTAACAGTTTGCAGCAATACTTATAAACACAAACAAACATTAAATCCAAAATGCAACATGCATTAGTCATTTAACTTTACATAACGACTGAGACAAACTTTTCGGATACAAGTAGGATAGGAGGATATCCAACTTGGTCGACGGCGAATTACAGACTCGATAATAATAATAATAATAATAAAAGACCGTACAAAATACATCACTAATAAAGACAAGTTACAGACACCAAAAGAATGCATCAACACATGCGGCTCCGAAACATTGTTACATCTAGGAGTTGTTGCCTTTGATGGAGAGAGAAAAAGAAAAGAAGACAAAAATGTCAGATGATGGAATGATGGTGAAAGAATGTGATTGGATGAAGTTGAAAAATTCGACAAAATGAAAAAGGTGCCAAAATTTGGTTGTTATGGTTTTTGATCGGGTTCTCAGGAAAGATTCCAATGAAAAGTACGCGCCTGCAGCACGTCTGAAGTTCAAAATCAACAAGATGAACATGCAGTATACATTTCTTCGTGGTGTGATTGAAGAAAATGTGTTTGTTGAACAAACCAACCGGGTGTGCGGATACCTTGGAGTGGATTGAACAACCGCACACTACTTCTAAAGGAGAAAGATAAGACCTTTGCTGGTGTAAAAACATGTGGAATACATCATGCATGGATCGTCCAATGATGATGTGTACAAGCTTTCCCACATGCTCCATTTGCCACTTACCAGCCGGACCCGAAGGCTTATCATCTTGTTGTTGTAAAGAGAATTCTCGGTTCATTGAAATAGCTGCAAAATCGACCTTTGAAATCCACACCGGGTGGATATCCAGTTTAGGAGAGCACTCAGATTCCTGCCAATGCACAAAGAAGTTGCAGGACTACGGTTTTAAAATTTCTATATCTCCTATCTTTGTCGATATTTAAGCTGTTTTGCGAATTACTAACATCTCGTACAGCACTCTTTGGCCAGACATGTTGATCTCGAATATCACCTCACACGTGATTGTTTTAATATGAAACTTGTCAATGTGTTTTGGTCTACACCGATTACCGACATGCCAACTGATTTTTTTCCAAAATTCGATAAATCATTTCTGATTAAAATTAGTTTTGGTAAACGGCATCGAGGTAAAACATGAGTTAAACCAACATCGGAAAATCATTTTTGTAAATATTAATTTGTGTTTTCTTAAATTTCTCGTACTTTTTGCATTTTAAGGGGAGTAAAAACGAAAAATACAAAAACATTGAAAAATTTTAAAAATACAAAAACATCAAAAAATTTCAAAAACATCAAAACATTAGAAAAAAAAAATATGAGTTTCCTGGTGAACAAAAGAGAAAATGATAGTACATCAGTGGTCTGTCCAAACCTCTTTGAACCTAAAATGAAACGCGATAAGCAGCTCTATATAAGATGTATCGGTAGGCTCACAATCATTTTAAAGTGTGCATGGTGATATAAACCTAAATCGACTAAAGACTAGGTGGGAACAGCTCATTGGCATATGGTCTTAGTACCGAAATTTTGTTTGAGAGATTGCCGAGGTTCTGAGATATGTGGTCTTTATGCTGTTTATCATCTGGGTATCATGGTTGTTTCTTTTACCGAAAACAACGGAGACGAAGTCTAGATCTTCCATGATACCATACATACGTGTACATACTGCATACGACCTCAATAAGTGATCAACAATCACATGTCCACAAAAATAAGTGATAATATATCACAATTTATCCGGGAGTCAAGTTCGTCTCTTTGCTGTACGTTTGTACTGACCTGTTCACGAAGTTGCTCCTGTGCCCTCATGCATCTGAAAATCAAGTTCCTCATCAATAAGTGATTTAATCACATAGGGCTTGTATTCATTCAAAATAAGTGAGTATCTCACATTTTCATATACGTCAAAACAGATGATAAATGGTATACTCACCAGTAAGATGAACTCTCATGCATACCTTGATAGGAATGTGTCGTGTGTGGATGAACACCGGTCGGTAAGTATAAATCATACACTAATCGTATACCCTCGCCATGATTACATCTGATAAGTTGAGCTTACGTGGACAACAATACCGATAATCGTTATAGGATGCTTATCTAAATGTTAACTAATTGAACAACAAGAGCGTTTTGGCGTGAGCGTACACTGATATGATTCTCTTACCCTCGAAACTCGCAAAAAGAATGTCTGTAAATATTTATTTAATGCTTTCAGTTTCTGCATCTTTGTGTATATTTATTTACTGCTTTCAGTCTTTACACTTGAAATATTCAAAATTCCCAAAAAGATTTTAGGTGTGTTTTAATATAAACTTTCTAAAAATCAAAAAGATTTTATTTTTATCTTTTTTTTTTTTTTTGATTACCCGATGTTGGAACTCAAGTCTTCGTTACCTGAAATCTGATCGAAACCAAAACGACTGATTCTTCATAAACGGTCGAAATTTGCAAGCTTTGAAAGTTAAAAACCAAAAATTGAACAATTTGTTAAACTTTCAAACTGTCGGACGGTAGTTGATTGAAAAATGGTCACATGTGTGTCGTTTGTTTATGTTAACTATATTCCAAGCGGTTGTTCTCATTATGCGTTTAGATTTCTTGCATGTACAGATGCTAAAGGCGAAGAGAACATGTTCGATGACAAGCTTCGGAATGAAGACACGACATGGAGGCACTCAAGAGATAAAGATGATCGAGTTGCCGTTGATATATCATCAACATCACAAGGATCTAAAGAATTGAAGATCAACAGATTCACGAGCATAACTCAAAGGAGAGCTTATCTTAAGGGGGAGTTTGTTAACACACTTCCTAAATGAAATGGGGAGTTTGTTGATACACTTTCTACTTACGACACGTGAAGACTTTAAAGATCCTCCGACATGGAAGACATGGAAGACGAACCTCACGAGTAGCGTCCAAGGGGGAGTTTGTTGATACATATTATGTGGAAGCGACTCGGTTCGGTTCGACTCGGTTAGGCTCGGCTCAAGCCCGATGTTACGACATTCCTCCGTCGTGCGCCCCAGAGTTCGACACGCGAAGCACGAAGAGCCGTGAGCCGTTTCCCGCTGACACATCATCATGACATCACCATGATGATGTCATGATGATGTCATATGAAGACTTTTCATGTGATAACATATGTGTGCATGGATTGCATGTGTCAAACATGAATTAATGTTCTAATTCATTAACTGTTTGATATATGACGAACGTCTTGCATCTTGCTGTTGACGAAACTCATTCTGTGACGAAACATCTGATACAAGCCTGCATGACGAAAGTCCTAACCTTCTGATGACGAAACTCCTTATGGTGAAATACAAGTTTCGTCGGCTTAGGGAGTGTGACGAAACACTCCTAGTTTCGTCACAATTGATATTTCGTCGAGAGAACTGAGAGTTTCGTCGACCTACATCCTGTTTCGTCGTCTTTGTCCCTTTATAAGCCGCAGACAGAAACAGAAGTACCAGAGCACAACACAGAGAGACACGAGAGAACAGAGTGAGTTTCTTGAGAGCATTATCGTTTGTAATCTTTGTAAACAAAACTCTCTAGTTCATAATAGATCTTAAGCTTTAAACGTTGTATCGTCTCTTTGATTTATTTTGTGTCTCAATCTCGGTTTGGCTTGCCGGTTGGATTCCGCACAACCGGTTTTGCTTATAAAACAAGGATTAGGTTACTAGATCCTCCGCTAGTGGACCTACAGTACTACCCATCTCTACTAAGTTGGCAACCAGGTTGGTGGACCAACTTAGGTTGCAACCCAAGCTAATTCTTCTTATAATTTAATTATTCAAATAATTTATAATATTCAAAGTAAAAAAAAAACTAAATACATGGTATTTCTTAATTTAATTTTATTTTATTTTTTGAATATTCTGATACAAATTTATTAAAAACAAAGTTCGTTCAAAAACATATGTTTTTAGGTTGGGATGAGTTGTGAATGTTTGTTAAAAATTGAGTAGGGTTGGGTTATATAGATGAAAGAAAGATATATAATTTTTTAATAGGTCCGCCACTGTATATAGTATTCATACTTATACTTTTATATTTTATTGATGTGTGACCTAATGGTCTAATAAAGTATATACATATATACTTAAACCATCCCGTGCTTGAACCTTTGTGTGCTTAAACCTATTGTTCGCCAACACATATTTTGCTTAAACCATGCCATGCTAGTTCTGTTATGTCTAGCGGAGTGCACTACTAGAAAACTACATTTTTTCCTACAAAAGTTTTCTACAAATTTCCCACAACTCAATTTTTTGAGAAAAAAGAAAAACAAAAAAAAAAACTCAAAATGTTTCCACAAATTCCTACAAAATTGTCACACAATAAGCATTTGTAGCAACTTCATCACAAAATTTATAACCTTTTCGACAAAAATTATAAAATTTTATATTATTTGTAACAACAAAATAAATAATTTAAAAAATATTAAATATTAAATTTGTCGAAAATTTGTAGCAAATTTACACCAGTTGCTACATATTTTCTACAAAAAAAAGTTATTTTATTTGTTACTTATCAATTTTAGAAAAATAGACATCAAATTTGTAGCAAATTTACACCAGTTGCTTCCGGGCACCCACGTCATCAATCATATTACACAAAAAAAAAAATATATATATATATATATCCTTGATTAGTCAAGTTCCTAATTAAACACAAGAAATATAGGACCTGAGCATCCCAGCTTACAACTTGTCAAGAAGATCGTTGTGGTGATGTGACAAGTTCATAAAAGGAGACATTTGAACAGTGTGGCGTCTTACCGCATTTGATCTTCATACGATCCATCACATTATCCATGATTGCCCCAGCCTCTACACACAAACCAGAAAACCTTGCTTGTAACTTATCCCGATGAGATGCAGGCAACTGTGTCAGTACTCCTTCAATATCCCGCACCATTGAAATTGTGCGACCGGTATTTTCATACCCTTTCTCAAACTGCTCTTTCAGACCTTCCCAATAGCTCTCGGTGTGTGTCATTCTTTCCCCAAAATGCCATTTCATTTTCTTGTCTGGTTGTGCCCTATTGTTCTCAACTTCCACTTGCTCTTGCATTGTTGCCCCGTGGCTTTCCATTGCTGCCTTGTCATGCTCCATATCAGTCGTATTTATTTCACTATTTTGTGTCCACTGATCAAGTAGCACCTGCAACTTTCTCATAAGGTTTTCTGCTGATGCAACATTCCTGACAGCTCTAACATCCTGCATAGTTTCCATGGATCATGAAATAAGCATGAAACATCTAGATACTCACCATTTATATTATAAGCCCCAATATTAAATGTTCTTTCTTGTAGAAGTAGATGTTCCGCTTTAGAAATAGCAAAGCAATAAGTAAAATGTATGGAAGATAAAAACACACTTCATGGTGGGCATACCTCATATGAAACCAGTGTAAAGGTGGCACCTAGAGAACTATCTAGCAAAAAGTTTTTGACTTCCGTAGACACGATTACTTCTGGCTTCGTAATATCAGCTGGATAAATCTTTAAACCCTTTAAGTCAGTAAATGGAGATGGTTGATCTAAGATTAGTTCCACTGATGAAGATAGAAGCTGTAAATAATGCCAAAAAAGTTATGTATACAAATGAGGAATACATTTATGCGATATCAATGTATCTTTTTTAAATGTCTTTTGCATTGTTTATATTGCAATCATAAGAATATTTCCATTGTTTATATTGAAAATATTTGTTAGACGCATATGATAAACACCAAGAACCAATAAGTGCATACCTTGAGAAGTTCCAAGTTAAGTGTAAGAAATTTGACACTATGGAGTTGTTGAAGCAGACAAACAATATCCTGAGCATAATCCTTACATTCATGGGGAAACTGAATACATAAATCCACATTCTCCAAATGAAGAAGGCCGGCAGAAACCTTCAAAAGATTACCATAATAATTATTTGAACCATCTTTATAACGCAAGGAGGCAAGGTTGGGTGCGGAAACCAAATGTATCGCCGGGAAATTTATTATAGTGAATTTCTTAAGTTGAGGTGTATCCACATAAACAAAATTATAACCACCATCTTCAAGTGTTAGATTAGATAGTCCGAGATGGCATAGATGGAGATCCTTCGATATACCCCCCGGAATTCTGCAGTTGTTTAAGGTGAGATTCTTCAAGTTTGCGCAATTGGATAAAAGACCAGCACACTTGTCAGTAGTATCATCAGCATCCAATGCGACACAAAAGAGATTCAATGTTGTTAAAGCCGGCAAGTACCAAGTAGGTGGGATCTTAACGTAATGTCTGTAACCATACCCGGACATAGTGAGACTTTTGAGAGACTGAGAACTAAAGACAGAAACAGGGGATTCGAATAAATCCTCATGATACCCCTTCTTTCCAGGCAAGCAAGTAACGTCCAGCTGTTGGACATTGTGGGAAAATGCATATTTCAAAATTCTTTTGACAAATGCCTCACTAACCTTTCCACAAAAAGCCAGCTTGACATAATGCACCTCTGTTTTATTGTTTCGGGTAGACAGAACACGTGTAACAAATTTGGAGAACTCAGGCAACGAATGGAAACCCTCACTTGAGAAATTAAGACAGGGCATTGAAGTCCAGATATACCTCCATCTAGATGACAAAGCACTTGTTCGGATCGCATGTTTAACGTCAATAAAAGAGAGGATTTTATGGATAAGATCATTTGGCAAGTTGCTTAGTCTATCAACTTCTACTTTCATTCTAACTTTACCATCCCTGGAATCCATTCTCTCCTAACTCAAACGTATGTCGGTTCCCTTCCGTTGCTATACCAACAGCATCATGTCTTCTCTTCTGGATCCAGAAGCTGCAATTTGATTGTGTGCATCAGTTAGGACAAACTAAACAGTCAAAATACAAGTAGTATTCGTTCAACTTCTGAACCATTGATTCTAAATCTTGTAGAATTTCTGTAAAAAAAATTAAACGTACTTCAAAATGCTTGAATGAATTTACAATAATTCAACTTATAATCTGGAATCCTAAACAAACAATCGGAAAAACTCAAAAAAGTAATAAATGAATTTAGGAAAGATGTGTCAATACAAACAATCGGAAATAATAATGTGTCAATCTCAAACTGGAACCGAACGAACTTATAACCAAAACAAACCCTAAACTGAATGTATTTCAATAACAATAACCAGTAACTCATGTGTGGATAACTGGTATAGTGGTATGCCGATTTTGAATAACAGAAACTAAAACCTATGGTTTTTGTTATGTTTACTAACATTTATCAGATAGGAAACTTACTAGTGGCATGTCGATTGCTCAGAGCACTGTGGAAAGTCGATTACATTCGAGAAAGGAGATACGAGACATATGATCCATTTAGCAAGTTAGGTTTCGTTAGCCCATGTTACTTTTCAATTAAGCCCAATAATTCATAAAAAAATCTCTTCAAGCCTTAGACCGGGGTATGGTGGGGCCGGGATTTGGGGCATAAGTTGACACGTGGCTTGGGTAGGCTTTGCTGGACTGACCTACATTGAAGACGGTATGGTGGGGCGGGGGTTTGGGGCGTGGCCAGCCCAAACTGCAATATTTAATATTTTTAAAACAAATTTAAAATTTTTAATAATGTTTTTTAAATAAATAAAATTACATAAAAAAATTCCTAGTGCTTGTAATATATTTTTTTTATCTCTTCTCTCGTCTCCAACATTAGTTCCAACTCTTCACCTGATAAGTGATCGATGGGCTGAGCTAGAAATTTCATATCATCTCGTCTTTGTTTCAGGGCATCCCTAGCTTCTTTGTTCTTCCGAATTCCGGCCCTTTGTTGTTGGAATACGTTGAATGTATCTAACTTGCATGCAATGTCTTCCAACCGATCGCTGTATACTCCCCTACGCGAGCCCGAACTCCCAACTAAAGGCGATGCCGTACCCGATCTTGATTTTTGAGCGCGCCTTTTTGCGGCATCTCTTCCGTATTCTGGCCGGTTTGGCGAATCATCCACAAAGTCCTCCAACTCTTGATCTCGTGCATCCGATTGGTCGTGGGACGAGGGTGTCCTTGACCTTTTGGAAGACGTGCTAGTTTCGCTACCACTGGGGATATTCGCCCACTTGGGATGGAACTTACAAATGTCCCAACAATGCATGAAACGGAAGTCGCTCTCCACATTCGTTTTGTATGTAACCAATGCATTTGTCACAAAGTCGGCTTCGGTTTCACCACTTTTTGGGTTTTGCATTGCCTTATGTAAATAACCACTAAATTTGGTGAGTTGCCCGCTTATCTAGGTCCACTTCGAGGATAAGCTATCATTTTCACGATAAAGCTCCCTTTCCATTTCTTCATGGAATGCTTTACTGATCGCTTCCCACAAATGGTTTCTATATTGAGAATTTCTTATTTTAATAAAAACAAAATTTAATATATTACAAAGTTATATAAAAAACATAAATATTAAAATAAGGGCTACAAAAATTTTAAAAATACCTAAAGTTGGATGTAGAGATTGTTGAACCCAAGCCCTCGCCAATGCAACTTCTTCATTAAGGACCCATCTTTGTTGTTTTCGTTTGGCGTTTTCAAGTGCTTTCTCCGCCTCGGTTTTTTTCTTGTGACTTCTCTTCTTGATTGGTTTTGATGCGGAAGGACCATCGTTGGGGGGTTGAGTTTCGGGGACGGTTTCGGTTTGAGAAAGGTTGATGGACGTTTGTGGAAACGGGCTAGGTATAGAATCGTCGGTGTGAGGGAAGTTAGTATACACACGATTCGAGAGAAACGATGCATAACCCGCCATATCAGGCATAGGGGAGTGTATTAAAAATGGAGAAGGAATTGGCCGATTGGGTGGTGGGCTAGGATTTTCTTGTAATGCCCACGGGTTGTTCGGGTCATAACCACGATTATGAGGATTCATTTTTCGTATTGTGGTTGGATAAGAATTTTTTTAAAAATAAGATAGAGATGATTATAGAAGAGGGGGAGTAGTTGTGGTAAAAAAAAATGAATAGAAATGAGTTTTTATAGTGAAAAAATCAATTTTTTTTACACATAGCCGTTGGCCAACGGTTAACCCAACGCCCGGGCTGAATCCCCCGCCCAAGGGGCCACGCCGAAACCCAAGCCCACCCGGGGTGGTGACTTGGGCGTTTATGGCCAACCCACGCCCCAAACCCCGCCCCATACCCCATAGTCTTAGAGCATTCTCATCCAAACCATCAAAATATGTGAGGGGTAGTATTTATATTATAAAGAGTATAAAAAATGGTTGTGAGTGGAGGAGAGAGAAAATGTTACTGTTCATCTGTATATTTGGGGGGACACTGTTCACCCAGTATAATTTTTTTAATATATATTGAAAGTGGTTGTGAGTGAAGGAGAGAGAAAAATGTAATGATAATATTATTTAATTGAAAAGGAGAGAGAAAAAGTATTTGTTTTTAGTGAAAATATATTGATATAGGAGTTTTTTAGTGGAATGTATGTATAATTTGATGGATTGGATGAGAATGCTCTTAGGGCATGTTTCGCTAAGCTTTTTAAAACAACTTATTGACTTATTGACTTTTTGGAAAAGTCAGTAAGAAGGGACTTATTGACTTATTGGCTTTTTCCCCTCACATACACCCTCATTGCCAAACATCATTTTGAAGCTTATGACTTTTCAAAAAGCCAATAAGTCAATAAGTTGTTTTAAAAAGCTTAGCCAAACATGCCCTTAATATGTTGGCAAAGTTTTACTTTGCATTAAGCTAATATAAGCTAATGTGTGTATAATACCAATGCATGCGGTGGTGGTTCATTACAAACGCAAAACCTTTAAACACATAGGTTTGGGAGTAGGAGGTCTTGGGTTCAAGTTCCACAAATAACAAGGATTAAAAAAATTGTCGTTCAAAAAAAAAATACTAAAGAGAGATCTCAGGTTCAAACCTAGGCAAGAGGAATATTTAAGGATTATTGATATATATCTAAAAAATCGAATAGCCAAATTTTACCGTCTGATCCAGTTTTTTATTTAAAACTAGCTCTCGGTATAAACCATAAACCAAAGCATTCGCTCCAGTTGTCAATTTTATTAAAGCGACCAATCGAAAGTTAAAAAAAACCGCTTGCGAAACCAAATAGACGATGCTTTTGGGTGTTGCGCGGGTGCAAAACGAACAATGAACAAATCAAGATGGTGCTTAAGTGGTGGCTTCGTTCCATTTTGGTGGTGAAATAAAGGTGCTTGCTGGAGATGGCTAGCCGAAATCTATGCAGGTGCAGGTGTTAGGTGCCGGTGGCAGTAGGGTAGTATTCGACATGATGAACAAAGAAGATTGGTATGGTTTAGGTTTGTCAGATGGGGCCACAATTTTTTATTAAAAATTTTTGTTTTTTAAATGGGTCCCACTATTTTGGTTATCTTTTTAAATTAAGAAGCGTGTGTTGGCCAAACGGTTGCGTCATACAACCTTTGAGAACTATCTAGCAAAAAGTAAAATGTATGGAAGATAAAAACACACTTCATGGTGAGCATACCTCGTATGATATGAAACCAGTGTGAAGGTGGCACCGAGAGAACTATCTAGCAAAAAAAATTTGACTTCAGTAGACATGGTTATTTCTGGCTAGGTAATATCAGCTGAGCCACTTAGGTTATAGCCTAGTGGTTAAGAGAAATTATCTCTTGTGGGGAGATCAATCTTCAATTCTTGGAAGGTGTAAGTATTTAAGGGAAAAAATTAGCCGTTAAAAAAAAGTAATATCTGCTGGATAAATCTTTAATCTCTGTAAGTCGATAAATGGATAAGGTTGATCTGAGATTAGTTCCAGTGATGAAGAAAGAAGCTGCAAATAATGCCAAAAAATTATAGCTATACAAAAGGAAAATACTTTTATGCAGTCTCACAATCACAAGAATAGATATAAAAGTCTATTATACTGAATACATGTTTCTTAGCAGCCATGAGCATATTCAATATACCTAAGAATACCTTCATTGTTTATATTAGAAAACAATTTGTTAAGTGTAAGAAATTTGACACTATGGAGCTGTTGAAGAAGACAAACGATATTATGAATTGATAATGTTGACTGAAGATGATGACCTGGCAGCCTTGCCTGAATTGGTCAGCTGGCTGCCAGGGCCGGCCCTGAGAATTCATGTGCCATGTTCGAGCTCAAGAAAACGTGCCCTCAGGTCTTAACGAAATATATAAATGTAAACTAGTTTTTTATATAACTGTTAGCAAAATCATAGTATTCGTTTAGACCAAACAGAGATACTAAGACCATATGTTATGGGGCTTGGTTAAGAATAAAATGTTGCCACATGAGTGATATGTAGGTGCATTTTTTTTTCCATCAAGAAATACCTAAAATGGGTGTAATGGGAGGGCTTGACTGGTGATTAGGTAATTATAGTTTCGTTATTATTATTTTATATTTATATATAAAATTATGTAAAATAATTAATTTAACATTACTTTAATTAGTATCCTAAAGGATTTGATCAGTGATGATTATTTATTTTATATCAAGTTGTTAAATAAATTAATAAGCAAAACATAAACGGTAGATATACTTGTTGAAGTTTTACACTTCAGATTTTTTTAATTATGGTAAAAATCTCTAAGCAACCGTTCACTGTGTTTAAGTTATATATGTTATGGGCTTTAGCTTAAAATATAAAAAGACCCAATATGATCCATATTAGATTGTAGGTTTTCCTTTTCTTCTCCATGAAAATATGCAGAGCCGCTTCTCTGCTTTTCTCTTCGGAGCCGTCGTTGATAGATTTTTCCAGCTTCATTTTTCTCTTCACTCGTCATCTTAACTAGGGTATGCTCTTTAAAAAATATATAACATATATATCAGATTTTTATAGAAAAAAAATTGTGCCCTTCGGAAGCTCGGGCCCTGGCCGGTGGTCCTCCCCGCCCACCCCCAGGGCCGGCCCTGCTGGCTGCAGTGGAAGACTTCAACAAAACGTGCAGAATTGATAATAAATAGCCGTTTGTTTTCTTTATAAGACTAGCGGGAGTGCGCCTTTTATGGGGCGGGGATGCCTAGCAACGCTGGCTAACCCACACCATGCCACCGTTGGCTACGGTGTTGTCCTGCGGGCGACCTGAGCCACGACGATTGAATGGAGATCGCGAAGATCAAGTGGAGGCACGACGGGAATCCGAAATTTAAGTGGGTTCCCCACTTTAACATTTATCGAACTCTGTAATTTTTATTTTTTTTAGTGAAATATTAACTACTTTTTTTAATTTTTTTTATTTTTTAGGAAATATTAACTACTTTTTTTAATTTTTTTTAGGATTTAATAAGTAGTTTTTTTTATTTTCAGGATGTTATGTAACTTTTATTTTAAATTAATATAAGTCTGTGTTTTATTTTATAAATCTCAAGTATATAAAAAATATAAAAAAACCAACATGGACCCCCAACGCCGCTAACCCACGCCGCTTCCACACCCCATTTTTTTGATGGTCTGGTGGAGCCCACAATCGCTACGTGTTGAGCAATGCCCCCAACCCAAGCCCCCACACCCCAAGCCTAATTCACTGGTCAAAATTTCTCGTTTATCATTTGTAAAGTAGTGGTGTAAGTGTCACACCCCAACCGATGGCGGAAACATCGGGGTGAGGCATTGAGCGAAACAGATTGTCCAGTAGAAATCATAACAACTAAATTACCAGATAATTAACATTATGTCCCATACCATAACTTATCAAATAAAGCAGTTATTACAGACATAGTTATCTCAAAGACAAATCATAGTTCCGACAACTCAAATTAATATTGTTTGTTTGTTTGTTTCTAGACTCTCCTAAGCTTGATTCCACAAAAGCGAGCAAGCAAAGCATCCTAAACATCTGTCACATACGTTAAAGTAAAAGTCAATACACATAGTGTAAAGGTGAGCATACAAGTTTAATAGCATAATAGTAGTGAAAGCGATTTACGCATAACCAGCATGTAGTACATTAAAAGTGAAGCACGTAAGTTATCGACAAAGATCCTATCAATACCAATGACTGTGAGTTGTAGAGTGCGCAACACATGTTCACCACTGCGAACACGTGAAGTAAGATCCTTAACAACCCCTGAATAAACAGGTGCTGAGTTCAAACTATAGTACTATCGTTGCTAAGGCAGGTAGACAGCAATCAATGTGTTAACATAACAAACAGGCATTCATCGAGTCACGTATAACATGCGAGAGCGGTTAGCGTATAAAAAGTGTTTGCGTTGTGTGTTGATGTGATTTGATATAGGTAACGTATGTAACACCCAAAAGTGCGTTAAGCGAAAAAAGGGTTCGAGTATACTCACAGATAGTGCTTAGTAAATAAACACCGATCTTGGATTGAGGGGAGCGCTTGGGAGATTAGCCTGATCATAGTACGATAGTGTAAGCGTTGAATGGTGCATTAAACGGTGTGTTGGTGCCAGAAGTGTCGGATAGTAATCCGATCGGATGGCCGTCCGGATGGATGGCCATTCGCTCGGAGGGTGATCCGTTGGGATGGATGTGTTTGTGTATGAACTTTGAATTTTTCGTTGTAGCATTTTATAAAAAGAGAAGTGTTTCTACAATTCAGGTCACCCGGACGGATGGTCATCCGGACGGATGGCCGTCCGATCGGATGGCACTTCGTTGGAAACTAACCTTCTTTGAAAACTGTTTAAATGTTGAAGGGTGAGAAGTCATCCATTCGGATTGCCATTCGGTCGGATGGCAATTCGTTCGGCAACCTGTTTATTTTGAAACTTGTGAAATTTGCTAAGTTTGGAAAGTTTTAACGTTTGAACCGAGACGGTATGATAACGTGTGATACGTGTCGAGTGTTATTAGTTTTTAATGTATATTTTAAGTCATTTTTAACACTTTTTAGCCAAGTTTTAAATTTATAAAACACGATATTTTACTAACACCAAACACACATATGGGCAAGTGCACCCATCGTGAGCGTAGTATAGTGTTGGCAAGATACCGAGGTCGTCCAAGGACACAAGAGCTTTTAGTACCGGTTTATCCTCAACGTCTAATCAAATCAAAAATTAGAAAAAAGGTTTTAAAACTAGAAAAATAAAACTAACTAAAATGCAGAAAAATAAAATAAAAGTAAAACAGATAGGCAAGATGAATCACTTGGCTCCGACTCGTGTTTAGTGTAACCTTTGATTATTTCCGCACTTTTGCATTTTTTTAAGAGATTATCTTAGTTATTGTAGTAGGCCCCTCTTTTGAAGGTGACGTTACCCTCAACCCAGTAGTTTGAGTCAGCAAGGATACAATCCTAAAGGGTCGGATTATTGAAAGATAATTAATTAAGTTATTAATGCATATTATGTGTGACAACTCGTAATTTAGAACCCTTCAGTGTATCTCGATGTAACATGCTTGAACGTTATGTGTTTATATATTAGCAAATGAAAGTTGTGAATTATCTTGATGTGCTATGCGCTGATAATATGTACGTATCGGGTGTAGTTATGTAGATGTGGGTATGTAACAAGCCGAGACCATGAACCCAACTCGAGACCACTCGGTCTCGAGTAAACAGTGTAACTGTTGGGCCGGTTGGGCCATGCTCCTCTTCACCCCACTCGAAAACCCACTAGGGTGAACCAACTTAGGGCTAGTATATAACCCATGCTCCTAGCCAACCTTGCCATTTTTGGGCAACCCACACACACTCTCCTTTACACTCTCTCTCACTTCATCCACACTCTCTCTCTCAAACCCTAGCAACACCACTCTTTCCTCTTGTCTCGGATCAAGGATAGCAAACCAAGCCTCGGATTCAACCGGAAGCACTAAGACCCTCGGATCAAGCTCGAAATCGTCACCCGGAAGTTAATTCATTGATTCTTCATACCCTCATCATCTAGCCGGTTAGTACCTTGTAGTGGTTTGGTTGAATATGATAAGTTATGAATGAGTATGTTGCTTAATGGATGGTTGATTGGTTATGAATGTTTAAAAATGAAGTATAAACCGTGATGTTCCGATAATTCCTTGCCATGATGATGTACAACTTGAACAATGTGTCCCGTATGATTTAGCTTGATGACTAGATGATGTAATAGGTGATATAGAAATGCATGTGTGTGGTGAATAATATGCGAGATCGTTATGACATTCAAGAATGTGTATGTGTGCTTTGGAACCGAGGAATGTATGCTAGTTGTTAGGAACCAAAGTTGATGCATAAATGGGGTGCTGATTAGATATCATATGCTAGTATGGATTTGTTTTGAATATGTTTGTTGAATATGATAAAAACCTTAATGATGAACAACATGAATATGATATGAATGTGCCTAGAATATTTGAAAAACTGGTTGTTTAATCCATTTTAATTAATTGTTAGACAAATAAACATGTTTGTGAACCCTCATTGAATAGTACACCAAATCATGAAATCGAAATTCCATTGGCTAGTACAAATGCTGGCAATCAGCAGGGGTGCCAGTCGAGACCCCAGGTCTCGACTCGAGACCGTTAGGCCATAACTCGAGATTGCAGTGTTTGCGACTCGAGACCATCTCATGACAACTCGAGACAAGCTTCAAGGACTCGAGACCAGCAAGGTCTCGACTCGAGACCTCAGAGGTTGCGACTCATGCTTGACAACTCGAGACCAACCATCCACAACCCGAGACCACTAGGTTGCGACTCGAGACCGCTTAGTCTCGATCAGAATGTTCTACTAGGTTATTGGGCCGCATTTAATGTTTGGACTGCATGACTTCCTGTTACTGTTTATCTGGACTAAGTGCTACTGATTTAACTGTTCGAGTTTTAGGGCAGGCCCAATAAACTTGTATGTTTTGTATGCTATGTGTTAGATACGTGTACCACATACGTGATTTCTTGCACCCAAACCTGACCTATACTGGTAACCATATTAGGACGTGGTGACCAGCATACTTAACCAAGTAAACTAAACTGCCGAGCAACCCAAGGTGAGTTCACACTCTCTACAAAGCATGGGATTCCCAGGGGTTGGGAATGGGGTTAAGGAACATGGATTCCTCGTCCTTTATTGGGTAGGACAGTGCTGATTCAGGAATGTAGTTCCTCGTCCTCTTGGACAGATAACTTTCACTAGACCAAAACTCTATCACGAAGTCCCTCCTTTTTATATCGACTTAATCGTCGGGCCAATGGCGAGCGGGTCATTAGTTAGATAGCGCTATTTAGGTTTGACAAACCTCACACCGTGCCGCAGAGGACGGGCGTGAACTAATGGATCTGGGCACGTCAATGATGATAGACATTGACAGTTCAGGGCACATAAACATGACTACAGTCAGCAGTCGATATGGTAACGAGTCTAGTAACGAACATGGGGTAGCCCCCACGGCCGTAGAGCCAGATAATTAAACATGGGGTAGCCCCCACGGCTGGATAGCCGGAGTAATTGGGTTAAACAAATCACGTTTTCAACTATGGGGTAACCCCCACGGCAGGATGCCAGATAAAGGAAACTGTTTTCAGAACAACTTAAAACAAACACCCAACTGTGAACTCGCTCAACATTATTGTTGACTCGTTACTACATGCGTTGCAGGTCAATAGGTGCTTAGCTGGAGCTTGCATGGAAGAGAGTCGTTGTGGGACATGGACAGCTGTGTGCCATGTTAAACTTTGAAACAATTAAACTTATGTTTTGGTTTTAAACGTTATGCTTCCGCTTGCAACTTAAACTATGTTTTGTTTGGACACCAATTGTATTGGTTGGATTTTATAATCACTTGCATGCTTGTTCAATATGATTGGTGGCTGGATCCTGGTCAGTCACGCCTCCAAGTGGTGGTATTCCGCAGGTGGATTTTGGGGGTGTGACAGATTGGTATCAGAGCCATTGTTTATAGTGAACTTGGTTTTAATAAGGGAAATTTTTTTATTAAAATCAGACTATAACATGTACAGTGCTCTACGATCCACAACGACGCTTCACTCCACATGCAAGGCTCGACATTCTAGGTGATATGATCTATGTATATATTGCCTACTTGTTAGTTACATAATGCATTGCTCATGGTATGCTTGGTTAGTATAACTACTGTTGTTCGAACACGTGTGTGCCTACTCTCTTCTGTCATCGCATTTTCGCGAACCCCTCTCACTCATGTTCCTCTTGATATGAAGATCATGTCTGGACGCGTTAACATGACTCAAGCCCAGTTGACGGCTCTGATTAACGAACGAGTTGCTGCGGCACTTGCAGCTGCACACGCAGGAGGTATATCCTGCAGTCCAAACTCATTCTAGGATCTTTAGATCCTACTCCCGTGAACCAACCTTTGTGTTAAACTCTGTCCTTTCTTTCACCCACAACAGGTCAACATGCTCAGCCACCTGTGTGCACCTTTAAAACATTTATGGACTGCCGGCCCACTACTTTTAGCGGCACTGAAGGAGCTGTAGGTCTCCTCCACTGGTTTGAGAAACTCGAGTCAGTTTTCGAAATGTGTGAATGCCCTGAGGCGCGCAAGGTGAAGTATGCTACCGGTACTCTCGAGGGTTTAGCTCTCACATGGTGGAATGCTCAGGTCCAAATGCTGGGGTTGGTTGCTGCTAACGCCACCCCATGGAACAATTTTAAAGAAATGATCAAGGAGGAATACTGCAGTCGTGACGACATTCATAAGCTGGAAGTTGAGTTCTACAACCTCAAGATGACGGGGTCAGAAATTGAGGCGTATACTAAGAGATCGAATGAGCTTGCATTATTGTGTCCTACTATGGTGGACCCTCCAATTAAGCGTATTGAACTCTTTCTCAAGGGCTTAGTGCCAGAAATCCAAAGTCATGTGACTTCAGCAAACCTCGCCACCATCCAGCAGGTTGTTCAGTTGGCTCACCGTCTCACTGATCAGGCAGTGGAGCAGAACAGGTTACCAAAGCGTATAAGTGCTACAGCTACTTCGGATGCTCCTAGTAACAACAAGAGAAAATGGGATGGAGCTTCAAGCAAAGGTTCAACTTCTGTGCAATCTCAGTCTCAGCAGAGAAAGACTGATGACTACAAGAGCCCCAGTCAGCAATCATCTGGTGGTCAAAGTCATGGTGGGTACAAAGGAAATCACCCCAAATGCAATCGCTGCAACCTACACCACAGCGGACCATGCACCAGGGGTAACTGTCATCGGTGCAACAAGCCAGGTCACGCCGCCAAGGACTGCAGAAGCTTGTACCCCGCAAACCAGAATCGTCAACAACAAGCCCCTCAGAACCAGCGACAGCAGCAGCAGCAGCAAGGTATCAACAAAGGGTGCTTTCAGTGTGGAGCTGAAGGCCATTTCAAGAAAGATTGCCCCCAACTGAACAGGAACCAGAACAACAACAACAACAACAACAATAATAATCCGGGGAATGGTAACAATGGGAACAACAACAACAACAATGGAGCCAGGGGGCGGGTGTTTGTGATTGGTCAAGGTGAAGCAAGGAATGACCCCAATGTTGTGACGGGTAAGTTCCTTCTCGATGACTTTTATGTTACAGTTTTATTTGATTCGGGTGCCGATACTAGCTACGTGTCACTAGAAGTTAGTCGAATGCTTAAGCGTATTCCAACACCTTTGAATAACAAGCACACTGTAGAGCTAGCAAATGGTAAGAGTTTAGAGGCCGCACACGTAGTCAAGGGTTGTAAACTTGTTCTTGCTAACCAGACCTTCTCTATCGACCTCATTCCTATCGTCTTGGGTAGTTTCGACGTTGTCATTGGGATGGATTGGTTATCCCAACACCGAGCAGAGATTCTTTGCAACGAGAAGATTGTTCGTATTCCTGGTTCCGGTGATGAACCTCTCATGATTCGTGGCGACAAGAGAGGCGCTGTTGAGAACATCATCTCTCTCCTTAAAGCCCAGAAGTGTTTGAGAAAGGGCCACACTGCCATTTTGGCTCTCGTTACTGACACCTCGGGGAAAGAGAAGAAGATAGAAGATTTTCAGATTGTACGCGACTATCCTGAGGTATTTCCGGAGGAACTACCTGGCCTTTCGCCTCATCGCCAGGTCGAGTTCCAAATCGAGCTAGCTCCTGGAGCAGCGCCTATAGCTCGTGCACCGTATCGCCTAGCTCCATCAGAGTTGAAAGAACTCTCTACGCAACTACAAGAACTCTTGGATAAGGGTTTTATTCGTCCTAGCTCATCGCCCTGGGGAGCTCCAGTGCTATTTGTGAAGAAGAAAGACGGTACCTTCAGAATGTGCATCGACTACCGGGAACTCAACAAGGTGACCGTGAAGAATCGCTATCCTCTACCGCGTATTGACGACTTGTTCGACCAGCTGCAAGGGTCGAGCTACTATTCAAAGATTGATTTAAGGTCGGGATATCACCAGCTGAGAGTCCGAGAAGAGGACGTCTCCAAAACAGCTTTTAGAACTCGTTATGGACACTATGAGTTTTTGGTCATGCCTTTTGGGTTGACAAACGCGCCTGCGATATTCATGGACTTGATGAATCGAGTGTGCAAGCCTTACCTGGACAAATTCGTTATTGTCTTCATCGATGACATCCTGATCTATTCCAAGAGTCAGGAGGAACACGAGCAGCATCTACGACTTATTCTGGAACTCCTTCGAACAGAACAGCCATACGCAAAGTTCTCGAAATGCGACTTCTTGCTTCGTGAAGTCCATTTCCTAGGCCATGTGGTAAACAAGGATGGGATTCACGTTGATCCATCCAAAGTGGACTCGATTAAGAACTGGCCTGCACCTCGTACACCAACGGAAATCCGCCAATTCTTGGGTTTGGCAGGTTACTATAGGAGATTCATAAAGGATTTTTCTAAGATTGCACAGCCTCTCACCTCACTAACGCAGAAAGGCGTTGCTTATCGATGGGGAAATGCACAGGAATTAGCATTTCAGCATTTAAAGGATAGTCTTTGCAGCGCACCTATCCTTTCATTACCAGAAGGCACCGACGACTTTGTGGTTTACTGCGACGCATCAATTCAGGGTCTTGGTTGTGTATTGATGCAACGAGATAAAGTTATAGCCTATGCCTCACGCCAACTTAAAGTTCATGAAAGGAACTACACTACGCACGATTTGCAGCTGGGAGCTGTTGTTTTTGCACTTAAGATATGGCGACATTACTTGTACGGTACCAAGTGTGCCATCTACACCGACCACAGGAGCCTCGAGCATATCTTCAAACAGAAGGAACTGAATATGCGACAACGACGATGGGTCGAGCTACTGAATGACTACGAATGCTCGATCAGGTATCACCCGGGCAAGGCCAATGTTGTGGCTGACGCCCTCAGTCGAAAGGACACCGCGCCTAAGCGCGTGCGAGCTTTACAACTCACTATACATTCTAGTCTTCCCTCCTAAATACGAGACGCTCAGGTAGAAGCATTGAAACCAGAAAACGTCAGGGCTGAGGCCCTACGCGGCTCAAGGAAACAATTAGAACAAAAGGAAGACGGTGCATACTACGTAACAGGACGCATTTGGGTTCCACTGTATGGCAACTTACGAGAGCTTGTGATGGATGAAGCACACAAGTCTCGCTACTCGGTACATCCTGGTTCAGATAAGATGCACCATGATATCAAAACTACGTATTGGTGGCCTAGCATGAAGGCCCACGTAGCAACTTACGTCAGCAAGTGTTTGACTTGTGCGAGAGTCAAGACGGAATACCAGAAACCCTCAGGCCTACTCCAACAGCCAGAAATACCCCAATGGAAATGGGAGCAGATTTCCATGGATTTCGTTACCGGTCTGCCTAGATCTCAGCGCGGAAATGATACTATTTGGGTGATCGTGGATCGACTCACAAAGTCTGCACACTTCTTGGCTATCAAGGAAACTGATAAGTTCTCCACTCTAGCAGACGTATACCTTAAGGAAGTTGTCTCGAGGCACGGGGTGCCCACCTCCATTATCTCGGATCGTGATACACGTTTTACTTCGGAGCTGTGGCAAGCAATGCAAAAATCCTTTGGCTCACGTTTAGACATGAGCACAGCGTATCACCCTCAGACGGACGGGCAGTCTGAGCGCACTATTCAAACCTTAGAAGACATGTTTCGTGCATGTGTAATCGACTTTGGCAACAGCTGGGAAAAACATCTGCCACTTGTGGAATTCTCGTACAATAACAGCTACCACACCAGCATTAAAGCTGCTCCGTTTGAGGCATTGTACGGGCGTAAATGCCGGTCACCTCTTTGTTGGCCAGAGGTGGGGGATAGTCAGATCACTGGTCCAGAACTTGTGGTAGACACAACCGAACGAATTGCTCAAATACGACAACGCATGGCGGCAGCTCGTGACCGTCAGAAAAGCTACGCCGATAAGGACAGGAAACCACTTGAGCTCCAGGTTGGGGAGCATGTGCTACTCAAAGTTTCACCCTGGAAGGGTGTGGTTCGTTTTGGTAAACGAGGCAAACTTAACCCACGATACGTCGGACCTTTTGAAATCATCGAGAAAATAGGCAAGGTGGCCTACAAACTGAACTTACCAGCAGAACTCAGTGCAGTTCACAACGTTTTCCATGTGTCGAATCTGAAGAAGTGCCTGTCAGATGAGACCCTCGTAGTTCCTTTGAAGGAGCTCACCATCGACGAACAGTTACGATTCGTCGAGGAACCAGTTGAAATCACGGACCAGGATGTTAAGGTCCTCAAGAACACTAGAATACCTCTCGTTCGAGTTCGTTAGAACTCACATCGCGGACCAGAGTTCACCTGGGAACGCGAAGATCAGATGAAACAAAAGTATCCCCAACTGTTCGCAAACGGTACAACCACTACTGAGGCTGAAGCTACGGAATTTCGGGACGAAATTCCAGATCAACGGGGGGAGGATGTGACACCCCAGGAAAACCATACAACTTAACTAGCTTCCTCAGTGAGTACTTACCAAATTTCGGGACGAAATTTCTTTCAACTTGGGGATAATGTGACAACTCGTAATTTAGAACCCTTCATTGTATCTCGATGTAACATGCTTGAACGTTATGTGTTTATATATTAGCAAATGAAAGTTGTGAATTATCTTGATGTGCTATGCGCTGATAATATGTACGTATCGGGTGTAGTTATGTAGATGTGGGTATGTAACAAGCCGAGACCATGAACCCAACTCGAGACCACTCGGTCTCGAGTAAACAGTGTAACTGTTGGGCCGGTTGGGCCATGCTCCTCTTCACCCCACTCGAAAACCCACTAGGGTGAACCAACTTAGGGCTAGTATATAACCCATAATCCTAGCCAACCTTGCCATTTTTTGGCAACCCACACACACTCTCCTTTACACTCTCTCTCACTTTATCCACACACTCTCTCTCAAACCCTAGCAACACCACTCTTTCCTCGTGTCTCGGATCAAGGATAGCAAACCAAGCTCTCGGATTCAACTGGAAGCACTAAGACCCTCGGATCAAGCTCGAAATCGTCACCCGGAAGTTGATTCATTGATTCTTCATACCCTCATCATCTAGCCGGTTAGTACCTTGTAGTGGTTTGGTTGAATATGATAAGTTATGAATGAGTATGTTGCTTAATGGATGGTTGATTGGTTATGAATGTTTAAAAATGAAGTATAAACCGTGATGTTCCGATAATTCCTTGCCATGATGATGTACAACTTGAACAATGTGTCCCGTATGATTTAGCTTGATGACTAGATGATGTAATAGGTGATATAGAAATGCATGTGTGTGGTGAATAATATGCGAGATCGTTATGACATTCAAGAATGTGTATGTGTGCTTTGGAACCGAGGAATGGATGCTAGTTGTTAGGAACCAAAGTTGATGCATAAATGGGGTGCTGATTAGATATCATATGCTAGTATGGATTTGTTTTGAATATGTTTGTTGAATATGATAAAAACCTTAATGATGAACAACATGAATATGATATGAATGTGCCTAGAATATTTGAAAAACTGGTTGTTTAATCCATTTTAATTAATTGTTAGGCAAATAAACATGTTTGTGAACCCTCATTGGATAGTACACCAAATCATGAAATCGAAATTCCATTGGCTAGTACAAATGCTGGCAATCAGCAGGGGTGCCAGTCGAGACCCCCGGTCTCGACTCGAGACCGTTAGGCCATAACTCGAGACTGCAGTGTTTGCGACTCGAGACCATCTCATGACAACTCGAGACAAGCTTCAAGGACTCGAGACCTCAGAGGTTGCGACTCATGCTTGACAACTCGAGACCAACCATCCACAACCCGAGACCACTAGGTTGCGACTCGAGACCGCATAGTCTCGAGTCGAGACCGCTTAATCTCGATCAGAATGTTCTACTAGGTTATTGGGCCGCATTTAATGTTTGGACTGCATGACTTCCTGTTACTGTTTATCTGGACTAAGTGCTACTGATTTAACTGTTCGAGTTTTAGGGCAGGCCCAATAAACTTGTATGTTTTGTATGCTATGTGTTAGATACGTGTACCACATACGTGATTTCTTGCACCCAAACCTGACCTATACTGGTAACCATATTAGGGCGTGGTGACCAGCATACTTAACCAAGTAAACTAAACTGCCGAGCAACCCAATGTGAGTTCACACTCTCTACAAAGCATGGGATTCCCAGGGGTTGGGAATGGGGTTAAGGAACATGGATTCCTCGTCCTTTATTGGGTAGGACAGTGCTGATTCAGGAATGTAATTCCTCGTCCTCTTGGACAGATAACTTTCACTAGACCAAAACTCTATCACGAAGTCCCTCCTTTTTATATCGACTTAATCGTCGGGCCAATGGCGAGCGGGTCATTAGTTAGATAGCGTTATTTAGGTTTAACAAACCTCACACCGTGCCGCAGAGGACGGGCGTGAACTAATGGATCTGGGCACGTCAATGATGATAGACATTGACAGTTCAGGGCACATAAACATGACTACAGTCAGCAGTCGATATGGTAACGAGTCTAGTAACGAACATGGGGTAGCCCCCACGGCCGTAGAGCCAGATAATTAAACATGGGGTAGCCCCCACGGCTGGATAGCCGGAGTAATTGGGTTAAACAAATCACGTTTTCAACTATGGGGTAACCCCCACGGCAGGATGCCAGATAAAGGAAACTGTTTTCAGAACAACTTAAAACAAACACCCAACTGTGAACTCGCTCAACATTATTGTTGACTCGTTACTACATGCTTTGCAGGTCAATAGGTGCTTAGCTGGAGCTTGCATGGAAGAGAGTCGTTGTGGGACATGGACAGCTGTGTGCCATGTTAAACTTTGAAACAATTAAACTTATGTTTTGGTTTTAAACGTTATGCTTCCGCTTGCAACTTAAACTATGTTTTGTTTAGACACCAATTGTATTGGTTGGATTTTATAATCACTTGCATGCTTGTTCAATATGATTGGTGGTTGGATCCTGGTCAGTCACGCCTCTAAGCGGTGGTATTCCACAGGTGGATTTTGGGGGTGTGACATTATGGTAGGCCCCTCTTTTGAAGGTGACGTTACCCTCGGCTAAGTAGTCTGAGTCAGCAGGGATACAGTCCTAAGTAGCCGGGTTAAAGTATTAATAGTAGCTTACATATGAGGGGATCAAAGAGCTTGGACCCCCGCCATCCAATACCGGTGAGTATTGAAGGAGGTCCTACTAAATTTGACCCAGGTCCTTGCAGGATCTATACACTGAACAAGGCAAGACTCTTACCAAACTGTTCCCTTAACCCCCGACCAGGTAGCCAACATACCTCCATATAGACCGTGGAGATATGAATGGTGAAAATCTTTTATTTTATATAGACAGTAAAATAATGCCAAGACACCACGGACAAACGATAAGGAAGAATCACCTTCAACATAAGAAACCAGTTATTAAAGCCATTAATACATAACCAAGTAAAAAGTGCGAAAAGATTAAAAATAAAAAGTATTACACTAGACATTTGTCTTCACCAAGTGATGTAAGAGACTTAGGCAAACATGGCCTTTGATTGTCAAGAACTCTTACGATCAATCTTGGATCCCTAGACGACTCACACACTCTATGATGGACAATGGATGATGGTGGTGGATAATGGTGTTGTGATGGTGGTGGGTGGTGGAAGAAGTGTGAGAGAGGTGGTGTGCCAAGGAATGGTTTGCAAATGAGCCAAGCACCCCTATTTATAGCCTGAACAGTAGCTCGGGCACGGCCCCGTGTCCAGTGGGCAGGGCCCCGTGTCCATCCTCTTCTCTGTCTTCATTAATTGCAGTTTGTCTGCATTAGTTGACCACGTCCCCGTGTCCGCTGGGCACGCCCCCGTGTGCAGAAGCGTATCTGTACTATCAAGATTTGCCTGGATTCTGCGAATCTTATAGTTGACCACGGCCCCGTGTCCGCTGAGCACGGCTCCTTATTCACTGAGCTTCTATAGCTTTGTCTTTTATGCTGGCACTTGGGCACGCCCCCGTGTTCACTGAGCACGGGGCGTGTTCAACCTTTTGTTCTTTTGTTTTGCTTGGGAAGATGCTGTCGGGGAGGTCAGGTATGCCGCGTTTGTTCCTTTTCTTGTATTTATGTTAGATTTAGCTGCCTTTTTGCTTCTTTTGTTCATTTGAGCTCATTTAATCCTGAAAATACAAAAGGAAGACAAAAGCACAATTTTTCCAACATTAGTACTAAAAAGGGTTAGTTTTATGCCACAATTGATGTAATTTATATGTTGCATTTTGTGCACATCAACGTGTTAAACAACAGAAACCCCACCAAGCCCAAGTCGTCCGATCGGATGGGAATCACCCCGTCCGATCAGTTAACTGTTCTTGACGGTTATTCATGTTCAACCCGTGAATCGGGTGTCTCTTCGTTAGAAATCCAATCTCAACCCGGGTCTCCAACAGGGAATGAGTAGAGAACCCGAATGAGTCTAGATTCTAACGGTTTTGAGTGAAAAGTTAAGAAAGTCGAAGAAAAGTTGAAACATTAGAAAGATGATTAGATTTAGGCGAAATCAGTGTTCAAACATTGTAGAAATCTGTTAGATTTGAACCATTCTTGTTGGAATGAAGTCATTCTCCAGAGTTCATAAGAACCTGTGATGATGTCACCCTTGAACAGCCCGAAATCAAGTGATTGCATGGTTAAAAGTTGAGATTTGATGGTGAAAAATATGAAGAAATGTGTGTATATCAAGAAAGTACAAGGATTGAGTTGAAAACTTACAAGAATCGCGAGAAATCGAGAGAAAATAGGGCTGGAACGTGCTGGTCGGACGAGAGGGCTGTCACATCATGAACAGTGATGTGACAGGTGCTATTTATAGGCAAAGAGGAGATGAGGTGGTGTAATGTGACGGATCGGAGGGCAGTGCGATCGGATGGTTATCCGCACGGACGACCATTCAATCGAATGGTCATTCGATCGAAGCGCTCCGGCTAGTTGTTTTCCGACGTTTCGTTTCGTGCGTTGAGCGTTGCGATGCGTTCGAGCGTGTAGCGAGTAAGCGCTGCGATAGTATCAAATAATAGTTACACAAATAACCTAACTAACACCTAACATCAAACAAGTAGTAATTTGCGTCTCGAGTTTGCGATGAGATTGCGATGTGATAGAGTTGCGATTGCGTTTTCGAATAACACCTTAAACAGAGACATAAGCACACACAAGTAACACATAAATGGCATACACACGTAAAACAATATCCAGAACCTGTGATTCACTGCGATTCGAGTTGCGATGCAGTAGCGATGAGATTAGCGTTAAGTATAATAGCGTTTAATAGTTTAGTGTTTAGTTAACTTTATCGCATTGTTACTTCTTATAATTCACAGTCGTAAAACAACTAACGGTAATTAACATACATCGATTAACGGATCGGCAAGTAAAAGTAATAATTAAGCAAGAAAAGACAGATCTAATTAGCAATCTTTTCTTCATTTGACTTGTACTTTGACTTCAAAAGGTCGGTTTGTTACAGTAAGCATTCCATTTCAAGCATTCAATAAAGCTTTAAACTTTAAACTTGGGCTTATAGCTCAGTGGTTGGGCAATGATGGTGACAAACCCACCGATGGGGGTTCGATGTTGAGCCATACCCCGGTTTTAATCCGGTTGTTACTTCAACGAGGCAACTCGTGTGAGGCAGTACGGTTTCCGGGGAAACGACGTAACCAAGTCTGACCAACCTAGCGCGAGGCCGATTAAGATAACGTAAGTCTGGACAGATGTCACACCCTGATATTTCCACGTATTACCGGTGGGCCCGGTGGGGAGTATTGTGACGTAGTTGATATCATCATAGACAATAAATCGCAGTTTAATTCACAGCGGAAGTCTGAAAGTAAATTATATTACAAACCGATTGAAAGTACAAATCAATATTATACAACGGGTTGTAAGATGGATCCACAGGCGGATCTAAAACTAAAGGAAATATTGTTCAACAGATTTAAGCATCAAAAGCTTGCAAGACTCTTTATTTGATATTAGGAGTAGCCAGCCCATTTCGCATAGTACCTGCACTTAACCTTTTGAAAAATACTTCAGTTTACACTGGTAAATACAATTAACTGACTCTTTTGAAAAAGGTTTATAAAAATTGATTTAAATGCACAAGGCACAAATGTTCTTTTATAACTTGGGACAATTATTTAAAAATAATCTTGTATACAGATTTACATGTTTGTCGTCCATTCAGTAGCCCGGGTTCTAATACCGGGTTAAAGATTAATAGACACACCACTTGGTATAATACCCACATGAAGTTTCCTCCCGAGTGGGCTACCCTTTTTACATACGCAATTGTCAGGTGTATGCCTACACCCCGTGCTTAAGTCGTGGCCATTTCAATGAATGAGCCGAGGATATACAGGACACGGTCATTAACCCCTCAAAGGCATTGCATCAAACAAAACCGATTAAAATGGGTTATGTAAATGTATTAATCACCATTTGATTTAAATAACTACATACCCGACCAAGCGGTATTATAATATCGTATCCCAAGCCCGTATAAGGGAAAATAAGTTAAAAGTATTTACCTGAGCAAAATATAATTAATCTCATCCGTATAACAATCAGCAAGTGAAAATATCTTTTACCGGGCTCCTAAATCTGGAACGAAGGTTTTAATAACCTATTAGATTCCTAACGGGTCTTACTTAAGTTTAAACTTAGACCGGTTAGTTTTAATGAAAGGTTTACGGTTCAAAACGCAAGATTAAGCGAAGACCGGATTAGAATGTGATTTAGACCCGACAAGTATGAAGACTTGTATAATATGGGTAAACTAAACACATTCTGGATTTTGAAGCAAAAATGATAAGGTTTGACCCGTTTCGGTCAATTTATGTAAACTAGTTACATAAACCGTACCAAACGCGAATAATGCATAACGGGTAACCAATTGAGTCATGTACAGGTTTCACAAGTTAATATGCCTTAAATATGTTGTGGTATCAGTATGATACCTTCCATTATGCCCAAAACGGATTTAAAATCAATTTAAGCCCCGTAGGGGTAATTTGGTCATTTTAAAGATTATAAAAGGGTTAAATTAGTAATATGAGGTTCTGGTCTAAAATGATCAGTAAAAATATTTATTTTTACAAGTTATATCAGTAAGATACTGCATATATGTGAAATTTATCATTTATAACCAAACTATGCACCGTAGGGGCATTTTGGTCATTTCACATAAGCTTTAAAGGTTAAATTTTGGAAATCTGGGTTCAAAACTTTTACATACTGTTTAAGTATAAAAATTTATTCATAATATCAGTAGGTAATAAATCTTAGGTGCTAAATATGGTTTTTAAAACATACTATGCGCCTAACTCGCATAATAGTCGGTATTTGACGGTATTCAGGTTGATTAAGAAAATATGAGATTTTGATCAGCCTCTACTGTTTAAAATAATTTATTTGTTGTATAAAATCAGTAGCAAAGGTTTGATATGTAAAGGATGTGTAAAACTCATTTTATTAGCAAAAAGGGCATAACCGTCAATTACCGAGTCAATGCAAGAATCCTATGATATGACCAGTTTAAAATTCCATAAAAATTTCCAAAAATCCCTAAATATTATATTATATCAGTAGTTATAAAGTTTGGTGACAAAATTTGGGTTTAAATAGGTTTTATGCCAAAAATACTGTTTAATTAATAAAAAGCTTGCATTTCACGATATTGAGCATAACTCCTAATTTAGACCATAAAATGATGTCAATTTTTTTAGGACATGATTATAAATCAGTAATAAAGGTTTTTGTCCTTTCACATTTTCAAAAATCTCGTTTTTATATTAAAAGGGCATAATAGTCAACAATTAAGCAATTAACGGAAACATGCATATGAATTAGATTAAATAAAAACCATATAGTATAATCTCAGAGGGTTATACTAACATGTAATATGGTCCTAAAGGAACCCTAAGGTATATCTAAAACAAGCCAATTCGGGTCAGAACTGAAAGTCAAAGCAAAAGTCAACTTTTGCGACTTTCGGTTGCGAACCGAGCCTAAACTCAGAATTGTCGGGTTGAACATGTCTAGACATGTTCTTTTATTAATTACCAAGTTATTTAAGTGTTAAAACATGTTCCATAACCTCTGCATTATCAGTTATGAATTTATTTGTAAAAATAGCTTCTGTTGACTTTTTAATATTAAGTTTGACCCGACAATTGACCAAGTTAGAGTGAGAATCAGTAGGTGCCCTTTTAAGGGTTTATTACCTACATAATTACCAACTCATAGCCACTTTCAATTCGAATAATGGTTGGACCATTAGTGATTAATCACTAAGTCAAAGCTTAATTACGATGGCTTTGACTTTTGGTCATTAGACTAATAAAACTTGAACTTAAGAGGCTAAGAACACTTACTAGGGTACTTAGCACGAGTATGGAGCTTTAGAAAACTTCCTTGAGTTCCAGGAGGCTCCCAAGAGTGAGTTGTGAATAAATTTCAAATGTGCAAGTGCCAAATGAAACACAAGAGCCCTTATATAGGATTTCTAGAGCTCCAAGATTGATCCACATGCCCCTACAATTGATCCCTGATGATTCCAGGTGTCCCTATAATGTTAAAACCAGTTGCAAAGTCCTTGGTATCGAAAAACTAGGTTACAAAGGCGGTGGAATGGCTGCAACCTGCAGCTGTCCATTTTCTTGCCCAGTTACAGGTCTTACGGACCGTAAGCTTAGGGCCTTACGGTCCGTATCCGCTTTTTAAACTTTACTCGCCCAGATCCGCCACCATACGGTCCGTAAGGTGGTCTCTTTGCGGTCCGTAAGCTTGGTCAGAAGACAAAAATTTGGAGAACTTTTAACATTTGACCATGCAACCTATCATACCTCGAATCTCTGGTCATTATCAGTAGTAAGGGCCCTCATGATCAGGTCTGTAACATTCAGAATGCATTTCATGCATTAGTGTTGCCTTGGAGTCTTGTGAAAAGTCCATTAAAAGTAGATTTGTCGCTTTATATACATGTGATCCCATTTCTTTGAATGTTGAATTATTCATTACAAGATTAACCGGATACTCATGAAATCCTTATCAGATTTTCATAAGAATGTAATTATATTTTATAGAAGTCCGAAAAATGTTAAAAGGTCACTCAGAGGTAATAATTAATATGTTGACACTTTTAATCCCTTCATATCTTTTAACTTGATCCGGGTTTATAACACGTTTTAAATTTTATAACACGTGTCTTTATTATATTGGGCATGATTTTACGAGGTGTTACAGCAGATCTTGGCTAGGGCCGCCGTTTAGGCGGCATGACATTGCAATGATACTGTTTCTTTCTACTGGGCCTGGCAACAAAAACTCATTTGGATTTTTGGGTTATTTTGGGTCATTTTTTTGTTTTTTTTACATTTAAAAAAATGTTTTTTTTACATTAAATTTTTTTTTTTATTTTTTCTGAATTTTTTATTTTTTCAATTTTTTTCTTTTAATTTTTTTTATTTTTTTTTCTTTTCATTAATTTTATGTTTTAATTTTTGTCTGTCATCATCGAAAGTCGAATCAATATTTACCCAAACTCATCTTAACCTTTAATAAACTCATTTTTACCCAAACTCATCCTAACATTTTTCTCAAGGACGGCCCAATGGGCTAACGACCTTAGGCCCAGGCCTAGGGCCACCAAAATTGAAGGACCACAATTTTTCTAATAGGGTTTCTTTATACTGGGCCCATTATTTACAAGACAGATTAAGCCAATAAACCCAAAAAGAAACTGTGCGTGATATATTTGATAATCATTAGCGGCCCTGTATAAATGTGAAACCCAAAGCGCGTGGAAAGAATCCTCGATGTTAGGTAGGCCGTGGCTCACAGCTCGCTCGAAACTCGCTCGAGAAAAGTTTGGAAAGAGCTCGGCTCGAAATTGGCTCGGTTGTAAACGAGCCAGCTCGGCTCGGCTCTATTTGTAAACGAGCCGAGCTCGAGCTTGGCCTGGCTCGGCTCGCGAGCTCGTGAACTAGCTCGATAAGGTTTACATCCTTCATTTTTTTGTCCCACATCGCTCACAAAACAAAAACTAAGGGAGTATCTCCCATATAAAAGAAGGTAAAGAAAATGTATAAAGTGACTTAACTATTTATACTTGCATATTTAGCCATTTGGTTAAATATAATTGCAATTATGGCCCTTAGTCTATGAAAATGTTCATTTTTAGGGGTTTTTAAGGAGTAAATTTTGCGGTTCTTTGTTATTTCGAGCTAGATCGAGCCGAGCCGAGCTAGCTCGAATTTAATCGAGTCGAGCTCGAGCCTCAAATCTCAGCTCGATTTGAAATTCGAGCTCGAGCCGAGCCAACTCGAATTGAGCTCGAGTCGAGCTCGAGCCGGGTCGAGCCCGACTCGTTTACAGCCCTAATGTTAGGGCATGAAGAACGACGATGACTGCTAGTATCAGAGAAGTCGTTTGGGTTTCCTATATGGAATCAAGCAATCATCGCGATGATAATCATGGCACCATGCATCCCAGTCGGCAATCTCAATTGAAGAATAATAGTTTATAGGTAACTGATATGGTGTAAACCATACTATTTATCTTATGTATTTTGTCTAAAATTTTAGTGAATTTTTATTAGTATTCGAGTCGGTTTTGTTCGCTTTTACTAAAGTTATATTTGTATAGGTGTTCGTGAAGTTTGGAGCTAAATTAGAGAAATAATGAAGATACTTGATCGAGTACTGAATCGAGCTAACACGGTTAATAAATAAGAAAACAAGAGTCTAAAATAAATAAAGCTATAAAGATGGATGGCTGAATTGCAAATTAAGGAAAGCTATTTAAAAATAATTCATGAAAGTTGAAGGGGTTATTATGGATATTTGATGAAAGTTGTTTTAATGTTGAGTAAATTACAAAAATCGTCCTTTATGTATGTCACTTATTGCAAATTGTGTCCTTTGTCTTCAATATACAGAAAACGTACTCGATGTTTGCAAACCCTAGCAAGTTATGTCCTTTAGCTCTAACTTAGTTAATTTTGTGGTTAAATCTGATCAAATAAACCCTACATGAGGGTATTTTTGTGGTTAAATTTGACCAAATGGACCCCACATGAGAGTAAAATGACCAAAATACCCTCATGTGGGGTCTATTTGGTCAGATTTAACCATAAAAAATTAACTGTGTTATGGCTAAAGGACATAACTTGGAAGAGTTTGCAAACATCGAGTACGTTTTCTGTAATTATTGAAATAAATAACACAATTTGCAATAAGTGACATACATAAATTGAGGACTTTTGTAATTTACTCTTTAACTAGGTGTAACACCCGCCGCGTTGCGGCCGGGTTCACATTTACATATCATAGAAGCCAAAAATACTGTTCGGTATACCTTTGATGCATTACGGCATCATCGGCACTCGTTGATCATGTATGAGTGTTGACTTGTAACGTGACTTGTACTAATCTAGCTGTATAAGTCATCCTCATCAGCTTTACCAGCAGAAGCATTAGACGGATCAAAACCACCAGCACCAGCTGCTGCCCCAGATGTTACTTCAGTGAAACTTAGTCCCAAATCCTTTGTACTGCTACAGTGTCTCATCAAACGCCACGCCTTGTATTTATGATGTCAGAGACTCCCATTGTCAATGTCCATTTGTACATCCAACTTCTATGGTATATCACATAGATCACATAAGATATTGTCACATAATGCTAAACATGACAAACCAGAATTAGCTTGTTCTGGCTGCAACGGTTCATTTGGTGATGTATCAGATGCCTTAAGATGTTTAGACAATTGCTTCAACAATTAGACATCCTTATCTGCAGATACGGCTTCAGCAACACGATTGATGAGCCGCCTCATTAACTTTAAGCCAGTTGTTCTGTACGGTTTGTTTACTTTATAGGTTCCTCGAAGTGGGCAGCCTTGATCTTTGCCACCTTGTCTTCATCTTCATCTATTTTAGCATTAAGACTACACCGCAGTGTTTAGATACCTGTCATAAAAATATATAGAGATGACACTATTTAATCATGGTTGCAAGCCCATTGAATATCCATAAATCAAGAAAAAACGCCATATTCAAAAAGTCTTAATAAGTTACTATATTGTCCATGAATATCGCCTAAACCGAAAAAAGAAAAACAACACATGTATATCAGTTTTCTTTGTAAATAGTTGGAAATAATAATCACTTCGGTTACACCATACAACATATTAAGCAACTCATAAAAGATGGTCTGGTTTTGCTAAAGTGGGTAGGTCGCCTGGGTTTGGTAACGGGTCAAAAGCTTGTAGGTTAGAAATGGGTCATCTTTTAAAAATAAATTCACTTGAAATTATTTTTAAAAAATATTGAAATACCTCACGGTTGACATGAAAACGATTTAACATTAAATTTTATTTTGTGCATATTAATCCTCTAAATTTACAACGATAAATATGACCGCATGAAAAATAATTATGTTAAACTATAAAACTTAATGGTCTTTTTTTTTTCTTTTAAAGTTACGCCATATACTAACTAATCAGTTTAAACCATTATAACAAAGCACATATTCCAAGTTTAGTTTTAGTCAAAATTGTATCAATTTTTTATACTATTTTTCATGAAAGTGACCAATTAATAGCTTTTAAATACTTACTGGTCATAAGATTGTATTATAAACAATACCTAAAAAAGGATAGTCTGATTTGAAGATACTTAACAGCTTACGATCTAGTGATGTATCTCGCAGTTTTCCCTTCTTCCCCTACAAATTACAAGTAAACAAAGAACAATTTAGAAATAGATTCTTCGAGGTTTGTACGAATTAAATTCTTATTTGGAATTGAAATTACAGCAGGACTGTAGACTATAGTGCTTTGGCATGGTGGATTGCATGTTGGTTGTATGCTGAAACGATGTTCCATATGAACGGTAGAAACCACAACTAAGTGTTGACGACTTGACGACACATACAATCCATACTTTTAAGGTCATAAAACTACTAAATCCATTTTAATGATTAATAATCATTCTAAACGGGAGAGAATACGAAATCTTAGTAGACATTCTGACAACACATACACCAATAGACGATGGTGAAGACCGATAGTAACTTTTTAACTTACATCTTTACCCTAAGCTGTTTTTACAATGCGGAAAACTAAACCCTAACATTTACACTAAAGAAATATATAAAACTTAACAAACTAATAAAACAAAAGCCACAATCACACACAGTAACATTATTAATAATCAAACAAACAACTCATAACTCCGATAGGTGGTGATGGTGAACTTTTGATCTCCTTGGTAATCCATGTACAAAAGATCTTCATTCACAAAAAAAAAAAAAAAAAAAAATCAACAAATCAACAAATGCAGATCCAATAAATATATATTATAGAATCACAAACACACATCAAAACTTACAAATGTAGATTTGTTCCAGTTTCAGATGTCGGTTGTTGATTATCCAACACCAACTCCGACGACGCACCCAACCCCAACCCCAAACGACTTCCAACCAAAAACATTCATTTCAACAACAAAAAAATAAAACAAATATTGTAGCAAAGAGAATAATAGTTGGTTCTGCAACAAATTATAAGCAAGCGCTGTGAAATTGACATATGAATTGATGTAAACAGATGGTAGTAAATCGGTTCCTTCATCCATTTGGGGGGTGTCGATGGAGGCACTCAAAATCAAAATCTCCATGAACCCTAACACCATTACACCTAAATCTTCTTCCTTTCGTGAATTCCCCAAGCTTGATACTGTCTACTTAAACCCATAAAGTATAATACTTCAGAATGAATAACAAAAAAATGAAGAATTTGTGTCTAGGAAGGAGAGATGACATAATAAGAGTACCTGCGTGGTCATGACGGTTAGCGTTGTTCGACGGAGCAGAGCGGAACCTTAGCCGTCGCACATGTTCCATCACCGGAAATCTATTGACTTAAATGAGTCATCACCACCGTCACACACCGAAACCTCTTATCCGCTACTCATCACTGATCTGGTCTTGAAACCCTCGAACCTTAATCTTTGTCGCGTTACCACCGGAATCCGGCTGGAGAAGGGGGACGGGAGTCGACGCTCTTGTTCCTGGAGAGAAGTTTATGAGGCCTTGTTGGGTGATTGTGTTAGTTTTATGGAAAAGAAAGAAACCAGGGGTCATACGTATATTAGATGATGATGAAGCACTTACTTGTACACCCAAGTACAACATACATTTGCACAAGAAAGAATTTATGCAAGAGGTACAACTCTCATTGCATCAAATTGTTGCAAATTTATAGTTATATAATATAATATAATATAATATAATGTTTCATGACTTTCAAAGTCACGACAAAAGAAGGAAAAAGAATTCAGATTGTGCATTTGTTATGGGGTCCCACTATGGAAAAAAGTTTGAGAATTGTTGACCATCTAAGCTCTGTTGACCGAATTTGAAGAGTTGGACTGCCATTTATTTTATTTCTTTGTGGTGGGCTTAGGGCAGCCGGGGTGGAGAATGTTTTCCCCGTGATGGAAATACATCACTCATGGAACAATGCAAAACACCACCGCCTTCATCCTTTCCAATGCGTGAAAGTTATAACGCGTGGAAATTATCACGCGTCAGGTATTGTGAGTTATGGTATTGTTGGGTGTTGTTGAGTGTTGTGAGTGATGGGGATTGTTGGGTGTTGTGAGTGATGACCATTTCTACTAAAAAAGGTTGTGAGTGATGGAATAATGATTGATGACATGACGGAACTTGATTGGATGTTGTGAGTGATGTGTGATCACCACCCCCTCCCCCTTTTAGAGTATCAATAGCCTGGCCCATTTGATAGTTGTGATCCGCTGAGCAAGTCCAGAAAGATCGTGGAATTAGTGTTTGACCTCAATTAAAAAAGATATGGAACAATTTACTCCTGAGGTATATATAAAAAAAAGACCTGATCGAAGAAAGGAGAGGCTGCCATAGACGAACAGAGGATTCCATACATCGACTGGACGTTTGTGAGAGGATCTTTAGCAAGAAATCACGGCTGGGGAATCATCGGATCGAAGTGGAAGCGTAGAGATCAAGGATTAACGGGTTCTAAGTTCTTGGTTTTTCTTATTATATATTTTTTCTTGTTCTTTATGTTGATGAATTCAGTATTTAGACCTTGTTTGATTGTTTTTAAGACCATGTTTTCTGGCTAAACCTTTCGTTGCTACCTAGGTTAAGATGAATATTTAATAAAGTTTGGATTTTTATTCGTTTATTATCGTGTGTAAGGATTTTTTTCTTAAAAAGTAAAGAACTGTGGAACCTTTAATTTAGTGCGTATGCGTATTCTGTTTTGATTATTGATTGTTTACTCGTTTCACATGAACCTTGGTAAATGTCTTTCATAGGATAGGTTTGTGTTGATTGTTCGAGTCTTTGCGGGATCGGGTAGTCTTTGGGTGAATTGGCCAATAACCTTAGAAACGGTAAATAAAATATATTTAGAACTTGATATTCTGCTAATCTTGTCGCTGAGAGGCTCAAGGTTATTAATAGGTCTCGGTTTGATATATAACTAGGATTAGGTTTTGAGAGAAATCGGTCTTAGTTCCCTACTCTTATTCGTGTCTATTAAACTAAATTAAAATCCATAGTTGCCTTAGAAATTCGCGCTGAGAGGTAGATTGTCGGATTAAGACACTTTTAAAGAAGTTAGAGGACTAAGAGAAAGTCTAACCAACCGGTAGTCATAACAGCCCTGTAGAGTCTCACAGGTTTCTTCCTGAGAACGGTCGGGAGGTCTTAGTAGGGATTTCTTAGGGTTTAGCACACGAAGATCCCGGTTCCATACCACTTTAGTTTCGAATAGAAATCCATTCCTAGTTAAATAGGATTCTAGCCTAGGTAATCGTTTATCATCACTGAATTAAACCTTTGTCTTTAGTCGTATCATAGTTAGTTTTATTTTAATCATTAATTGAATCTTTTCAGTAACCCCCCCCCCCCCCCCCCAACCAAAACATAAAAATAGTTAAGTGTCGTGTCAGTGTCAGTCTAAGTAGAGTCGTCAACATAATCATTAGAGTCTCGTGGGTTCGATATCCGGATTTACTCTTCTTTACTAGAGTCGATCGGTTCAATTGCCGGTTAGTAGTTTAGTCGAGTTTAGAGAGTCTAGAATATTACTTTGTGTCCAGATTAGATTAATTTTAGTTGTTTTTAATAAACTACTTTTAGCACATCAGTAACAATGGTCCTTTTTTTACTCTTTTTATATAAACTAAAAGTCTTAAATCGAAGTTCAAACTCCACTCGGAATCTGAAATCAGTCTAACACAGTGTTGATCGAATTCGAGATTGAAGTTAGTAACACTCTTATATATTGATCGAATTCGAGATCGATCGAACCCCAAAACGGCCAAATATAAACTGAAATCAGTTTTGTGATTTGTCGAAACTCGATTTTACACTTTTAAACTTGCAACTTCGAAGACATTGACAGTACCCTGACTTAGTTTTGCAATGTTTTGTGGCTGGCCAGTGGCTTGGAACCTGGAACACATTGGCAGTTTGGCACTTTGACTCCTTTTTGCGATTTAATTATGTGGCTCTCATTTAGGTTAGTCATCCTCATTCGTTGATTTTAAATTGTTTTTTAAGGAATTAGGGCTTATTTGCTGATTTTAATTTGTTGTTAGGCACTTAGGGCTTATTTTGTTATTTTAATTTGTTGTTTAGGGCTCATTGTTAATCTCTATAATAGATTTATATCTTAGCAATATCAAATCAAATACTAACTTTTGAATCCGGTTATGCAAAACGACAAAAAAAAAAGTAAACAAGAAGCTTTAATCGAATTACAAAGGGGGCACTTCTAAAATTCTGTACAAGTGAACCTCCAAACGATGATATACCTACAAATAATGAACCTACGAATGATATATACCTGCAAATAATGAACCCACAAATGATATATCTACAAATAATGAATCTACAAATAACGAACCTACAACCGATGATATACCTATAAATGATGAATCTACAACCGATGATATACCTATAAATGATGAGAATCTTAAAGAAGAACTTGATTACGATAATTTCATCAAACAATTTGCCTCAATTAAAGCTTGAAAAGTAGATTTTTTTTAAACATATACTATAATTATAGAAAACATATGACTTTCAGAAAAAAAAATTACTACGCCAATTATAAACTTTTTTAGTTTATAATTGCCGGTCCCAAGCCAAGATAAAGGAGTAGGGTTTTGTTACTAAATACGTTGAAAATGATAATTTTGCAAAAGGGCCACCACTTTGTAGTTCGATTAGGGTCTCCGAAAACGTAGGAACGACACTGTTTTTTCTTAAAGAAACTCATTCTAACCCAAACTCATTCTAACCTATACCCATCCTAACCTACGACCAAAATATGTCTAAACTCTAACCCATCACTTTTGCCACCCCTACTTTCTACTGTTCCTATCAGATTTCGTGTTCTTTCTTGATTGATACTAAACAGCATCGGGTCTTTCATCAGTGACTGAACCATTTGATGGATAACATATAGCATGTCAAAGAAATCTAAAAAATCTAGTTTTGGCATAGGAAGACAATGCCATGTGGACAAAGTGATAAGGTACGTATAGATAGATAAAGTGAATGTCGAAAGTGTAACATTTGTTATTTACTAACATCCTACGTGTCAAATGCTAATTGGCTGGCTTGACACAACTCCTCTCCGGATCTATCTATATATGGACTCAAAATCTTCTTCTCTAACTCAACAAATCCACTAGATTTTTGATAGTTTAGATCACAAGGAAAATGCGTTCGTTGCAGTTTTGTTGTTATCTTCTGATCATTGGTTGTTTGATTTCACAGATTTATGCATCTTCCTACGCTGCTGTAAGTGAAGTAATTTGATGCATGTGTGAATCAGTAGCTCATTTCTTTTATTTTATTTTTGTAGATATTGTACGACAAGTTCTTCTTTGAGGGGAGTCAAATCGTGTCTGAGAAGGGAGATCATTCTGGTAAAATTATTGTTACTATAAGGGTAGGGGCGCTCCATTAGGGGAGGGGGTGGTCACTAGTGATAGAATTCTATCACTCACAAGCATCAATTAAGTTTCGCCATGTCATCAACCATTTTTCCATCACTCACAACCTTTTTAGTGGGGGTGGTCATCACTCACCACCACACCTAACAATTTCCCCCCAACCAACAACTACCCTCACAAAACAAAATAATAACGCGTGAAGAAAATAACGAAAATCGATTCCCGTGATGCTATAACGCGTTATAGAAAGAGGTGGGGGTGGGAATTTGATTGTTCCACGCGTTATACATTTTCCGTGATAAAAATAACGGAACCGCCCCCTTGGGCCTTAGTGTTAGTTTTCCATCACTCACTACACTCAAACATTGTCTGTCATGTTATTGAGCTTGATTCAATCACTAGTGATAAATTTTACTAGGGGTACCCATCACTAGTGATGGTTTTTTTTGAAATTATAAATTAATAATGGGGTAAATTACATTTTTTGTCCTTTATGTTTGTATCGAATTGCAATGGATAGCTTTAAACTTTAATAATTACAGTCACAATCATTTATTTGGAAAACCCATTACAACTTTCGTTCTTTAACACTAATCGGGTTAAAATTAAATGTTAAGTCTAATCATGTAAGGGTAGATTTGTAATTTTACTTATTCAGAAAGGGATGGCGGCGCAGTTTGTTGCTCGTCTACCTGCTATCCTTATGTAATTTGCCCTGATGATTAAAATGAAATAACTAAGATTAATAAAAAAAAGTTAATAAAGAAAACATAGATAATAATAAAATTTATATACATATATATACACACATGACCCACTTTCTCTCTCTAACTTCAACCAAACCCACCATCACAACCTCTGACCGCCACCACCGGCCACCAAAAAAACCCACCGTCAATCCTGTTTAATAAAAAAAAAAAAAAAAAACTCCACCGTCAACAGATTTATGCACAACCATGATTTCTTTGTTTAAAAAAATGCCATGATTTCGTTTACGGTCCTAGGTGTTACAATTTAAAACATGGTCAAATTGTTGAAAATAAACCTGATTCTTGCTTCTGATAGGGTGAATGAATTTGCAATTTGATCCAAACTTACATGTTCCAGTTCTAATATAACTTCTCATGACCCAGATCAGAAGAAATTGCAAACTTGAGGCTATTCGACAGTCTCTGTACTATTTTTTTTCACCTTTTTAACCTTTACATTTATTGTTGGTCCCAAGTTAAGAAATACAAGAGCACATGTCAGAGTAGAAAGTGATTTAATACTCAAATAAGTTACAAAGATATTTTTTTGTTAATTGTTATTTAGTAGCCCACTTTACTTAAAAAACACAAATAACAAGGTTATTTGCAGCAGAAATACAAACAATAACAAACTCGGAAGACACAGTCCTACTTAAGTTGTACTCACTGTATTAAACTTTAAGAATCTTCAAACGGTGTCGTTCGACCGATTCATCCAAGAACTTCTCTTCACTTCTTCTTGAAGATTCAGATTGAAACGGTGTCGTTCGACCGATTCAGGTTGCAGCGGCGATTGCAGCGTTATCTTTCGACCGATTCAGATTACAACAACGACGATGTTGGTGGTGCTGCGGTGATGTAGCGACTGCAGCGGTGGTGTAGGGACTGCAACGACAATTGTTGTAGGGGCAGGTGGTTGTTGTGACAAGTGGTTAGCTTGGTGGACGGTGGTGGTGGGGCTTGTGTTAAAATATATAAACTTGATTATATTTCATATTTATTATGTATATTATGTATTATAACTTTACTATACTTATATATGTGTGTGTATCGAATATATGTAAAGGGACATGTCACCTATGACATACCGGTTCAAATTGTGGTTACTCCCGCCAAAAGTAACTGTCGATAACAACCGTCCCTCTCAATATGTATATAAACAATTTGCCGGGATCATAACCGGTACCAAGATATTTCGTTATAACATCCTTCACTCATAATCATCCAATTCGTTTTTCGTGTGTGTGTGTTGTTTGTACATTGTTTCATTATGAATGCATCAAGTGTTTATGGTGAATCAAGTTCTGTAAATGATGCTAATGATCAAGATAAACTTCCGCTTCCAACATGTGGTATCAGAGCCACGGCAGATTATGAAGGAGAAAGAGTTTACACGTCTGCAACAGTTCTACCATGCAAACACTTTTTCCGACGAAGAAAGGGAACGATCGATGGCAAAGACACTACAAAGAAGATGCTACTATTGCAATCAACCAGGACATCAAATTGCTTACTGCAAAGAAAAAGAAAATGATGAAGCAACTCTTTTGATCAGGCAAGCCATTGAGACCGGCATACAAAAACATAAAGAAGATGAAGTTCGAAACTCAGAATTCATCGTCAACGGCACGGATGGTGGCCTCTGGTCAGAAATTTGGTATGTAAACACAAATTTTAAACATCATTACTCCGGTAATTTAGATGCATTCAAGAGGATCAAGAATATGTTCGGTGTTGAAACAAACGCCGGTGAAAATCATTTCTATTTCATAAGGGGTATAGGGGCTGTGGATGTAATATCAGGAAATGAGAAATTTCGAATTCAAAGTGTTTACTACACTCCTGAATTAGATAGAAATGTTCTCAGCCTTGATCAACTAGTGATTCAAGGTTTCACAGTGAAATTTAATGGAGAAAAATGCAAACTTTTTCCTACTTTCAGTACACCCCTTTTAAATAAGAAAAACAACATAACTGGGTTAACTAGAGAGGATGAAATTGGTTCGACAGAGAAACAGTCAATAATCGATAGAGAATCAGATCATGAAACTTTCAAATCTGATTACTTGAATGATTATTTCGAAAAATTGAATCTAACTTCCAACGAACCCGATTGGAATATAATGATTCTGCAAGCAATGAAATTCAAAGAATTTCAAGACTGTAAGGCTCTCTTAGATATGTTAAAAGATAGTGTGTATGTGATGAAATACAAGTATGATTTAGAAGATATGTTAGAAGATAGTGTGTATGTGATGAAATACAAGTATGATTTAGAAGTGAAATTCGAGGAGATGATCGACTGGTTTCTAAGAATAAGGATGGGAATCACAACGAGACCGATTCCTGTATACATGAGTAACAATAAGAAGGTGAACCTGTTAGAGCTATACATGGTTGTAAAGAGAGAAGGAGGCCATAGAAATGTGACTTCAAATAGTCTGTGGGCAATGGTTTCGAAATATATGGGTCATGATTATAGTGATGGAGATTATATGAGAATCATATATGCTATGTACTTAGATGTTCTCATTTACTACTATAAGTTCAAATCAATACAAGGAGATGTGAGAGAAGGGCAAGCACAAGGATATGCAAGAACTGACGACAAAGCTGCTGATGAAGGAAGAAGAACGATGAGCACAGGCTGTATTCCGGAAGATGATAGAGAGCACTATGCTCTGTTCGCTGGAAATGACTGGATGGGACTGAAGAAAGCACAAAAGCGACGGAAGTTCGATTTCCGACAGGCTGAGAAGACGGTGAACGAAGCCAATCGAAGTGTTCTTATGCACTCCCGCAAATATAATCCAGTTTAAGGGGGTGTGTTAGAATATATAAACTTGATTATATTTCATATTTATTATGTATATTATGTATTATAACTTTACTATACTTATATATATGTGTGTGTATCGAATATATGTAAAGGGACATGTCACCTATGACATACCGGTTCAAACGGTGATTACTCCCGCCAAAAGTAACCGCCGGTAACAACCGTCCCTCTCAATATGTATATAAACAATTTGCCGGGATCATAACCGGTACCAAGATATTTCGTTATAATATCCTTCACTCATAATCATCCAATTCATTTTTCGTGTGTGTGTGTGTTGTTTGTACATTGTTTTATTATGAATGCATCAAGTGTTTATGGTGAATCAAGTTCTGTAAATGATGCTAATGATCAAGATAAACTTCCGCTGCCAACAGCTTGGTGGACGAATTTGGTAGTGGTGATTGTTGCTGGGATAACGTGGTGGTGGTCTTGGATATCAGGTTGAACCCTAATTTGGGAAGAGGGTAAAAGAGGGGTTTATAAAGTGGGATGAATAAAGGGTAAAAGGACATAAATGCCCTCACATGAGAATCACGTGATACAATTTAATGTTTAATTTTAACCTGGTTAATGCTAAAGGCGAAAAGCGTAATGGGTTTTCCAAATAAAGGATTGTGACTGTAATTATTGAAATTAAAGGTTATCCATTGAAATTCGATACAAACATAAAGGGCGACAAGTGTAATTTACCCTTAACAATAAAATAATAAAATTATAAATTATAAATTTCATTTAAATAAAAAAAAAACCGATCTCTAAACGTTTTCCATTCTTCGCTTGCTTCGATGTCTCCTACAATCTTTAAAAATAAATCTTTTGGTAAACGAAACCGATCTCTAAACGTTTCGGCATTGTAGGCCGGATTCTCCACAAAATAATCTTTCATTAACACTTCGTTGACATGTATACGATCACGATCCACCATTTTCTTCTTTGGGCGGCTTGAATCTTCAAGTTCGTTATATGCCTTCTCGAAAAATTCAAACGTGTCATTGTCGGAAGACGTAGAGCTATTGGTGTCTAGCGGAAAGGAATCGGTTGGAAATTCCATTTTTAAAATTATGCAAGATTGTATTTTTGTAGGTGAAGGATTGTATTTTTTTTTGAGTTCGAAGATTGTATGTATATATATAGCATGGAACACAAGGTTTTTTTATAAAACCTCCTCCCAACGGTAAAACAACGGTCATCATTCACACACAATGGTAACAAAATTCAAGTTTCAACGCGTGATCATGGCAACGCGTTACAAAGTCCACGCGTGGAAACATGGAGCGGCGGCGGTGTATAACTGGCAATCACGAGTGACTGGATTTTTATAACGCGGCGCCTCTTGCACGCTAAGGCTCCGCCTAATCCTGCACACCAAAGTCTATTTTGACACTCTGACGGGCATACGACACGTATGGGATTAGTATACCCGTCAGGGAAATTTTTTTTGTCGGCCGTACACGCCGATACAGGTCCATGAAGGTCGTATACTTGTTTTTTTATCCGTAGTGTATACGAGGTTGTATACCCGTTTTTTGTCGGTCGCATGGGATTATGCAGGTCAAATACCCATCTTTTGTCGGTCATATAGGAGTATGCGGGTCATATACCCTTTTTTGTTGGTCATATGAGATTATACGGGTCGTATATCACAGTATACAGGGTGTCAAAACAGACAAAAAGGGGTTTTATTAATAGCACAAGTAGCATGCATTAATTCTTTAAGCATAAAACGAATATAAATCCAAACATTATATGTTATGAGAATTGATACTAGTTCTTTTATAGGAAGCAGAAGTGATATCAAGGAGACAAAACAACTAACAAGACAAAATAGTGGTGATATTCTTGCAAAAACGTATTGCTGCTATGAAGATTGGGGCGCTGAAACGTGTTGGAAGACAGACTTTATGTGTAATATGCACTGCGACAATTGGTGTAAGGAGGAATGAATGTTAGGTTGGCGAGATGCCAACAACAATAAAAGAGTAACGTAGAGCAAACTGTTGTTTTACTCTTTATTATATGTATAATATAATATTATCTTGTAATAGGTCTTTTGGTTTTGGGTTAGTTTAATAATGGGCTTTAGCCCACGTTGAGTCTAGCATGAGTTGTTTAAGCCCGTGCACATGTTGATTTGATTAAGTCGAGTCGCTGAATTTTGTTAACGTTGGAGTCTTCCGTAAGATTAGGTGTTATTATCTTTAATGCAAGCTAATTCCACCCGTTATGTTTAGGGTGTTAATGGTGTTTGTGGGTTAATGTTATTCCATTAAATATCCAAAAAAAAAAAAAAAGCAGTCAAATCTTATAGTATGGTTCGTTACAGCTTTCAGGGAGATCTCCCGCTTCACAAGGAATCTCAAGCATCAAAAAATAAAATGTAGGAAACACAAGTGAGTAAATATTAGGAAAAAAAAAATACTAAAATTGACTGAAAATAAGGAAGTAAGAACTAGAAATGGGAAACAACGCTTTGCACTTGGAAATACGTACTTTTGAACTTGCATATGTAGTGCTATATTAATTTTCTTAATACTTTTTAAAAAGTTAATATTTCAAATTAACAAAGGTAAGGTAGGTAGGTATAGATAGAAAACGTGAATATTAGAATTGTAACTTGTGTGATTTTCTAATTAATTTAACCCAAAACATTATCTCCAAATCGTACTGACAACTTTTGTGATTTCCTACAATTGTCAAATGCTAACTAGCTGGCTCGATACAACTCCTATCCAGATCTGGTCTATATATGGACTCGCAAGATCTTCTTCTCCAACAAATCGACTGGAATTTTGATAATTTAAGTGAGAAGGAAGATGCGTTCTTTGCAGTTTTGTTGTTTTCTTCTCATCATTGGTTGTTTGGTTTCACAGATTTACGCTTCTTCTGATGCTGCTGCTGCTGTAAGTGAAGTAATTTGATGCATGTGTGTGAATCTGTAGCTCATTTCTTTTATTTTATTTTTGTAGATATTGTACGACAAGTTCTTCTTTGAGGGTAGTTGGATCGTCTCTGAGAAGAACGGAGATCATTCTGGTAAAATTATTATTATTACAATGCTCCGGCTAATCTGGCACACCAAAGTCTGTTTTTTTACACAGACGGCTCGTATACGGGGTCGTATGGGATAATGTGGGTCGTATAACCGTTTTTGGTCGGTCTTTTGTTGGTTGTATAGTTGCATGCAAGTCGTATACCCATTTTTTTATCTGTCGTATAAGATTATACGACTCGTGAGTGTCAAAACATACAAAAAGGGGTCTATTAGGACCATGGTCGGTATTTTGTACTGAAAAAACTAAAATACTAAGTTGCCTAAAATTAGACAAGCTACAAGTGTTTGTTTATGAGCATATTATCAAAAAAGCATAAACGTGGTTATAAATAGGCGTGACAATGTTGGCACAAAACCGTGATACAAATTTGGCACATACAGACTGCCCCCAACGCTTGTTGTTGGGGGGTTGCACTTGATGATGTGAAGGATGCACTTGTAAATGAAGCATTGGGGTAGGCAGCATTTAAGGGGGTTTGCATGTAGGGAATGCACACACATGCAGGAGAGAGAAGGTAAAGGTGGGCCCTTTATTATTAATATATGTTTTGTATAATTAATAAAGTGGAATTTTTGCCAAGCACCCCTACTCACCCGAAACACTACCCACCCGAAAACATCCCTCCACCCGAAACACTACCCACCCGAAACACCCTCCCTTGGATGAAAGCACTTCTGGACGAAATGGAATGGGCCTTTGGCCCAGTAGCGATCAATTATATGTTTGTATTTTATTTTTTAGGAAAATGTATTTTCTTTTTTATGTAATGCAAGTTTAATTTTTATTTATTTTTAGCTTCTTTTTTTTATTTTATATTATTTAAGTTTATTTTTACAATTATTTATTAAATATTTTTTAAGATTACAAATTAAATGTTTTTAAAGAAAAATAGAAAAAGAAATGGTGATGTGGAAGAGAGAGGATGCATGTGGGAAGGATGGGTTGGAGTCAAAAAGAGGAGAGAGAATGCATGTGGGAAGAATGGGTTAAAAACTGATGTGGCAGTGATGACTAGGATGCATGTAGTAAATGCAGCCTGTTGCATTGCGGACAATCGTACTAGGTTGTGCTAGCATGTTGAAAAGGGTTATAAATAGGCGTGCCAATGTTAGCACTGAGTAGCATGCATTTTTTTAAACAACTATTAGCATAAAACATATACAAATCTGTTTGTAGGAAGCAGAGGAGACAAAACAACTAACAAGACAAAATAATCTTCGTAAAACAGCGTATTGCTGCGAGATAGATTGGGGTACTTTTCAGTGTTGGGAGTCAGAATTTCTTTGTCAGGAACGCTGCGAAGAGGAAGATGAGACATGTAGGGTGGTGTGAATGCTAGTTTGACAACAACAATAAAAGAATGAACTGTTGTTTGCCTTTTTATGTAATATAATTATCTTTAGGGTGTTAGTTGTGTGGTTAATTGCGTTAGCAGGTTAATGTTATGCTATTAAATAAATATCCAAAAAAAGCAAAATAGTCGAATCTTGTGTGGTATGGTCCTTTTTAATTCGACAGCTTTCATGGTGACCTTTGGCTCCAATAACATGTCGATCTGAACATGAAAAGTATATTAGAAATACACTTCATGCACCAGCTTTCACGGTGTGCACCTGCGGGTAAGGGTACCCGCTACCCCATATCCAGGTGCCGCGGATGAATCCCCCCAAGTGAAGTAGAAATGGGAAACAACGCCTTGCAATTGAAAGGCATGCTTTTGAACTTGTAATGTTATAATAATTTTCTTTTATATTTTAAAAAATTAACAATTCATCTTTTGATCTTTGGCAAAATGGAACCAGTTGATTAAAGTTTTATGTGAGGATTCAGGTGCTCCGCTCACAGTGCCCCACACACATAGTCTTACTCTTAGACCATCACCAATGCTGGGTCTAACCTTTTAGAAAGTAAATTCTCAAAACCTACACTAAATAAACATTAATAACGTTAAGAAACTATTTACAGATGAAAGTAAAGTAGTATATGGTTATGGTGTCGTAATACTTATAAGTATAAAAATGATGTAGCAAAAGTAATTTCGTATTCGTCTTGTAATGCCATATTGTTTGCATATAGAGAATTTTTGTAACTTAATTTCATATGATTTATATGCTTTTTTTATCATCTCATAGGTAAATGTCATAATTACAATTCCCCCAAAAAGTTACAGCATACACCCAAAAGATGGAACTGTAGACTTAATTACAAAAACCATTTAAGCCTTTCATATAGGTAAGTACCATAATTGAAGATATTAGAAACCAAAGATCAGTAAGAGTGCCAGTAGACTAAATTACAAGAACCATTTAAGCCTTTCATATAGGTAAATTCCTAAGTACGGTAGCAGTAGTAGCAAAAGAAAACATGTCTTTAGATATAAGTTCATAAGCACAAAAAAATATATAACTTTTCACCATCCCAAATTGCGCCAAAAGGGTGAACGTTAGTTAGGGCAGCCGACCATAGCTCTAGCCCGCTATTAACATGGAGATGAAACCTGAAAGCAATATAAAAGACCAAATAGGGTCGGAAAACTGGAAAATATGAAAGGGTTACAAATACAAGTTCATAAAACTTGAGAGCTTGTTTGGCTCCCATTATCAAAAAGATTAAAGTTTAGAGCTATTAAGTAAAAAATTGGCAACCTAATAAAAGAAAATTAATTTACTGAAGATGGGATTTGAACTTGCCCGACCTAAAAATCATAAGCTCCTATATTAGCTGTCCTTTCTTGTAGAAACCAGTGGTTCGCTTTAGAACATAACGAAGGAAAAATTAGTATAAATGAAAAATATCAATATCTAAGTGTTAAAAATACAAGTTCTATAAAACATAAGGGCTTGTTTAGTCATTTTCAAAAACTTCATTCAAGAGCTGTTATGTAATTTGGCAACTTAATACAGTAAAACTGAAGGGCTAAAGCCTGAAGGTTAAATTTGAACTTGTCCAACATAAAACACAGGCAATGCAACTTAGCATCCACCAAGCAAACCTTTTTTATATTTTTCCTTCTCTTTTGATGTGAAACAGTTATTAGATTCAGATGTGAGTGTATGGGAAGTCAAGAGCTTACAATTTGTCAAGAAAGCGATTGTGATGCTGCAAGTTCATGAAAGTAGACATTTGAATGGCTCGGCCTCTTATCAAATAGGATCTTCATGCGATCCATCACACCTTCCATGATAGTCTCAGCCTCTGCAGACAAACCAAAAAACCTTTCTTGCCACTTAGCCTGATGTGATGTAGGCAGCCTTGTCATTACTTCTATAATCTCTTGCAACATTGAACTTATGAGACCCATATTATTAGACGCTTTCTCAAACTGATCATTCAGATCTCCCCAATAGCCTTTGATTTGTACCATTCTTCCCCCAAAATGCCACTTCATTTTCGTGTCTGTCTGTTGTTTCCTATGGTTCTCAACTTCCACTTTCACTTGCTCATGCACCGTCTGCATTGGTGCCTCGTCTTGCTCTATATGAGCCATCTTAGTTTCACTATTTTCTTTCCATTGATCTAGTAGCACCTTCAATTTTGTCATAAGGTTTCGTGCTGATGTAACATCCATCACAGCTCTAACCTCCTGCATGGTTTCCATGTATCACATGATAAGCATGAAAATATAGATAGTGTCCATTTATCATCAAAATCTCATATATTAAATGCCATTTCTTGCAAAAATTGATGGTTCACTTTAGAAATAGCAGAGCAATTAGTAAAATGTATGGAAGATAACATGCACTTCGTGATGTGCATACCTCATATGAAACCAATGTGAAGGTGGCACCTTGAGAACTACCCAACAAATAGTTTTTGACTTCAGTAGACATGGTTATTTCTGGCTTGGTAACATCAGCTGGATAAATCTTTAAACTCTTTAAGTTAGTAAATGGCGAAGGTTGATGTGAAATTAATTCCACTGATGAAGAAAGACACTGTCAAAAGAATTTAAAAAGTGGAATAATTTAATTCAATCTCCCATATATGAGTAAAGATAAAAATAAAGTCTATTTTCCTGAGTAATTGTTTCTTAGTAGCCATGTAAGTAGAGTAGTCAAATGGAAGCAATAGACTCATGTAAGCACTCTCATTATACCCCTTTCTATTGTTGTTTGCAAAAAACAATGATATTTCCGTTGTTTATTTAAAAAAAATCTTTGTTAAATGCGCATGACATATATTAACGACCAATACCAGCATACCTTGACAAGTTCCAAGTTAAGTGTAAGAAATTTGACACTACGGAGCTGTTGAAGAAGACAAACAATGTTACGAGTATATTCCTTATCTTCATTGGAACATTGAAGACATACAACCACCTTCTCCAAGTGACGAAGCTCAGTAGAAAACTTCATGAGGTTACGATAAAATTTCCATTGATAATCTTTATAATGCAAGGAGACAAGATCGGGTGCATCAACCAAATGCATACTTGACCAGTTTATCACAGTGAGATTCTTAAGTTGAGGTGTAGCCACATTGACATCAATACAACCATCTTCAAGTGTTAGACTAGATAGTCTAGGATGAATTATATTAAAACCATGAAATTCGAAAGTATTGAAATTGAAATTCTTTAAGGTGAGATTCTTTAAGTTTGCACAGTTGGAGAAAAGAACAGGACATTTCTCACCATAGAATGAGCAATGATGGAGATTCAATGTTGTTAAAGCTGGCAGATACCAAGTAGGTGAGATGGGGATGTAATCTTCGCAAGCACAAGTAGACAGAGTGAGATTAAGATTTTTAAGAGAATGAGAACTAAATGCAGAAAGATAGGTTTTGGTCATATAATCTTCATGCAAGAAAGTAATATTCAGTTGTTGGACATTGTGGGAGAATGCATAGTTCAAAATTCTTTTTACAAACGGCTGGCTAGCCTTTCCACGAAAAGCGAGCTTGACAGAATGCACTTCCGTTTGATTGTTTCGGGCAGACAGAACATGTGTAACAAATTCGGAGAACTCGGGCAATGAATGGAAATCCTCACTTGAGAAACTAAGAGAGGGCATTGAAGTCCAAATATACCTCCATCTAGATGACAAAGCACTTGTTTGGATTGCGTGTTTAACGTCAATAAAAGAGAGGATTTTATGGATAAGATCGTCTGGCAAGGTGCTTAGTCTATCACCTTCTACTTTCGTTCTAACTTTACCATGCCTGGAATCCATTCTCTCCTAACTCAACGTATGTTGCTATCTTTTCCGTTGCTAAACCACGAGCATCACGTCTTCTCCAGAAGCTGCAAATTTGATTGCGCGCAACTGTTAGGACATAGGACAACACTCAGAATACAAGTTGCAATGTAAATGCATGGATGATCAGTTTATACTAGCGTCCATACAACTATAAAAATAAAAAATAATAAAAAAACCCCCCTAAAAATTAATGTTATGTTGATCAACAATTAACAAAGAGGAAACGATGCATTTCAAACAGAGAGGAGACTTACGATTATCGTGGGCGTCGAATAGCGGTAGGTTGATTACATACGAATACAATCCATTTTGAGAGTTAGGGTTCGTTAGGGTTGATTGGAATTAGCCCATGTTAGTTTTCAGTTAAGCCCAATAAGTCATAAGAAATCTCTAAGGCCTTGCTCTTTTAGCCATATTTAAGGCCTTGCTCTTTTAGCCATATTTTACTTTAAATTAAGAGTAAAATATCCGGATAGCTCCTATGGTTTGCTCCGTTTTCATCTATACTCACTACACTTCTAAAATTACAGCTATAGTCCTAAACTTTTGCACATTCGTTCTCGGATAGTCCCTGAAGCAGATGAAGGTTAGTTTTTGGTGTTAAGTTGGTGTGAAATGACCAAAATGCCCTTATTAAATTAATAACTAAAAGAAATATAATTAATACTTGAAAATAACGTGGGACCCACCACCCACCCCACCCCACCCTCTTCATCTTCCCTAATATTTACCACTCCACCTTTCACCACCGCCACCTCACCCCATCGAAAAAACATAACCACCTCACCCTCACACCATCATCTTCAACCTCATCCACCACCGCCACCATCACCCTTCAACCTCTGACAATCTACCCTTTTGTAATTCCTCATCCACCACTGCCACCACCTCACTCGCCCCAGTAACATTTTCTCTATCCTCTACTCACAACCACTTACAACAATCTACAACCACTTTTCATAAAATAAAAACCTCCATCACATAATTTAGGGGGTTTGATGTGAATGCTATAAGTGGGAAGGGCACTCTAGACCCTAGTCCTAACTCCTAACCATCACATTGTCCTCAAAGTATCAATTAACTAGTAAGAGTTGGTGGCGCCTACTCTAGCTGCAAACTTTTTTTTATTTAAATAAATTCTCAAAATTAAATATCATTAAAACTTAAAATTTAACATTAAATAAAAGTAAACCTACAAACCTAAAACATTAGATATCATTAAAACTTAAAACCTTACATGAAAATAAAATATAATACTCAAAACATTACACAACATAAAACCTAAGAACTTTGTTGATGCAGATTTTGTGTCCGATGCTTGTCGAATAGATTAGATTTATTTTATGCTGAATTTGTAATAGTTAGTGAAACGCTCTAACGAACGTGTATAGACCCGCTCGTTTGAAGTGGTCAAACGAGGGGGTTATTTGTTTGACCGTGTGTGTTTGAAAGACAAAGGGGTGTAGCTATAAATAGCAACCCTTTATTATTTCAAACACTTGGAAGTTTTCGGAGGTCTCAGACCTCACCGGGAGAGATCATCACTTGGTCTCTCCCCGGATGTGTACTCCTTTGGTATGGTTCGGTTAGCTTGTTAATCGGGCCGGCTTGTTTTGTTATGTTACAAATCTATACAAGTAAGTACTTTTATCCGTCTCTAATCTTCCCGTCTATGAACATAATCATGATAATCACGATTTCGGTCCCGAAAACGATCCTACAAACTTAAAACTTAAACATAGGTCAAAATAATGTGCCACACTGCTATGTGGTTAAAGTCCTCGTCATAGTCGTGTTTGTAGTCGACAAGTGCCCCTTGAATAAATTCCTCCTCCGAGAGCTCGTTGTGGGGATTTTGCACATTCAAGAACCTACCATGGAATTTTTAAACCTTGTAACGGATAAACACGAAACGTGAGTCTATTTGATCCATGGTTCGGTTGGTCTAACCAACGTGGATACAAAATTTACGGAACACCCGGTTCCAAAAAGTAGTCCTTCGACTAGCTAGGAGATGTTGGTTCATGTTGGATTGCGACATAAGACAATGCTAACGCGATATCTTCCTCTTTGGTCCACGGGATTGCTATATTTGAAGATGAGAGTTTTAAGAATGTGAGATAGAAGAGGTTTGGGTTTATGAAAATACAAAAGTAGAGAGTTTTGTGGATTGGGTAAATAGTATGGGTTGGTTAAATAGAGAAAGGGAATAAAATATTTAAATTTGATTTTTTTTTAAATTACAAACGGTCAAAAAAATTCACAATGGTCAAAAACAATCTCGGTCCACACATATCTCACGTGGTTTAAAAAGTAAATTATCGAAACCTAATAGACTAAATAAGCATTAATAACAACGTTAATAAACTATTTGCAGATGGAAGTAAAGTATATAGTTATGTTGTCGTAATGCTTAAAAAGTTCGAAATTAAGAGAAAGGGAATAAAATATTTAAATTTGATTTTTTTTTAAATTACAAACGGTCAAAAAAATTCACAATGGTCAAAAACAATCTCGGTCCACACATATCTCACGTGGTTTAAAAAGTAAATTCTCGAAACCTAATAGACTAAATAAGCATTAATAACAACGTTAATAAACTATTTGCAGATGAAAGTAAAGTATATAGTTATGTTGTCGTAATGCTTAAAAAGTTCGAAATTAATTTAGTATTGGTCGTGTTCATATGGTTTGTATATGGAGGATTTTTGCAAGCTAATTTCATATCATTTATATGCTTTTTATCATCTGATAGGTAAGTATCATATTTACAATTCCCCCTAAAAATTACAGCATAAACTTCAAGATATAATTGTAGACTTAACTACAAAAACCATTTAAGCCTTTCATATAGGTAAGTACTAGGGTAAATTACTTTTTGAGTCCCTGTGTTTTATGGGTTTTAACTAGTTGCGTCCAAAAGCAAAAAGTTTAACAACCTGAGTCCCTATAAGCATTTTCTTTAACCATTTGAGTCCAAATTTCTAACTTCATCCACCAAGTCTGTTAACTATGAGGGTAATTTGGTCATTTACACACAAAGTACAAGTCTTATATGCACATAAGTACAAGGAACAAGTCTTTAATGCATAAACTTTTAACATATAATATATATATAAACACCACCGCCCCACTGCCACCACCGCCGCCGCCCCACTGCCACCACCACTGCCGCCACCGCTGCCGCCCCATTGCCACCGCCGCCGCCCCACTAGCCACTGCCCTGAGTCCCTGTCGTTAAAACCCCTAAAACACCCAATTCCATCAAATCAAATTTTCTTCCATCATCCAATTAGGGCTACAAACTGTTATATTTTCCGAAAATAAACTTACTGGAAACATCATAAGTTGACTCTGAGTGCATCATGAATGTTGTTTCCACTTAAATCCCTAAAACAGAAGCCATAAGGGATGAATCATAATATTGTGAAATTAGAGATGTTACTTTTACTTACAAGTTCACTTCCTCTGTTAACATCTCACACCAGAATCTTCTAGTTGTCGATGTATCCCACAATGAGTTATCTGGTGAAATCCCGTCCTATCGGGGAATTTAGCAGCTTGAGGTTCTTGAACGGAAGACTGTCGGCAACCTAGAAACTTGAGGTTCTTGAAATCACTGTCCGATATCGCTGACTGGTGAAATCCCGAAGACTGTCAACAAGCTAACGACTTTGGATATTCTCGATTTGAAGAACTTGCGGTGAATCGGAATCAGGAGGTTGCGGTGGAGGTGGAGATGGTGACGATGGTGCTGTCGGAGGTGGGGTTTTGATGGTGTCGAAGGTGGGGTTTTGATGGTTGTCCGACGGTGCTCTAATCTGATGGTGGTGTATGGTTGCAGGTGAGGAGGTGTATGTATGATGGTTATGGTGGTGTATGATGGTTATGGTAGTGGTTGTTTTGAGAGAAAGAGACTAAGACCCCCCGTAGTGGGGCGTTTTTTTTTTTTAAATAAAAAAAAACGCCAAATAACTCCCAAGACCCATTACACCCCGGCGTTTTTCAGCGTTTTTTTTTTGAAAAAATTGTCCCCGGCGTGCTTTAAAAAACACTAGAACTCTATTCCTTTGCCCAATTGAACTTTGCCATGTGTATATACTTAGTTTTAATTAAAAAAAAACAAAAGAAATTAGTTTTAAAAGTTGCAGGTTATAGAAAGGAAGAAGAAGAAAAGTTGCAGGTTTTGTTCTTGTGGGTGAAAGGAAGAAGAAGAAGTTTTTTTCATTTTAGTCCCTGCATTTTGATTATATTTAAAAAAAAGATTTAAACTTCAAAAGTCTTTAAAAAGGATTTTAAGTTTTTATTTTAGTCCCTGCATTTCTAGTAGTGGGCATTTTTTACTTTATTTTTTTTTTCGGTTTTTTTGTATTCTGTTTTTTTTTTTTTTTTATAATTTCAAGTAGTGTAAATTTTTTTTTAAATTAATGAAGATTTTTATGTTTTAAATTAAAAAAAAATAATTGTGAAATGATTGCATGGGCGTTATTGGGCATTATTCCCACTACGATACTTTTGCAATAACCCCCAATAATGTCCCATGCTGACTGGACTGGCACGTGTCGCAAAACGCCCCATGGTGGGTGCATTATTGAGCTAAACCACTACACATGGTCTAAGTGCAGTCATATAGGGGTATTTATTTTTCTATTTTTTAATATAGGGGCATTTATTATATTATTTTTTTAATTATAAGGGTATTTTGGTCATTTAATAATACTTAACCAAAAAATTCTAACAGTGTTAGAAATTTGGACTCAAATAGTTAAAGAAAATGCTTATGGGGACTCAGGTCGTTAAACTTTTTGCTTTTAGACTCAACTAGTTAAAACCCGTAAAACATAGGGACTCAAAAAGTAATTTACCCTAAATACTATAATTGAAGATATTACAAACCAAAATATTGTAAGAGTGCCTGTCAAATCTACGTACAGTAGCAGTAGCAGCAAAGCAAAAAAACATGTCCTTAGATACAAGACCATAAGCACAAGAAACATAAAACTTCACCATCCCAAATTGCGCCAAAAGGGTGAACGTTAGTTAGGGCAGCCGATTATAGCTCTAGCCCGCAATTAACATGGAGATTGAATCTGAAAACAAAATAAAAGACCAAATAGGGTCGGAAAACTGAAAAAATGTGAAGGGCTGTTTGGCACAAAAAAATCATTTTAGATGAAACTGGCAAACAGTCCTAAACCTCAGGGACGATTTTTTGCAATTTAGTGAAAAAAGTTTATTCTCAAAAACCTAGTATATTCTCTAACCTTTTAATAAACTATTTATAGATGAAAGTAAAGTGTATAGTTATGTGTCGTAATACTTAAAAGATCAAATACAAATACCTTTAACGTACAAAACGTACGAACTGAAGTTTTTTGCTGAAAAACGCGATGCATTTTTCGTAATTATCAAAATTACTCTACAAATGATCTTGTAGGGTAATTTTGTAAAACTGTCTTGTAGGGTAATTTTGTAAAACTATCTTGTAGGATAATTTTGATCTTTGTAGGGTGATTTTGAAGAGTATCACAATTACTCTACAAATGATCTTGTAAACTAATTTTGATCTTATAGGTTAATGTTATATAGTATCATAATTACTCTACAAATGATCTTGTAGAGTAATTTTGAATTGTATGTTGTTTGATAAACTAGTAGAGTAATTTTGATATACTTATAGAGTAATTTTAATAATTACTGATGTGTGCAAAATGTAACATATAAATTACATCAATTATGGCATAAAACTAACCCTTTTTTAGTACTAATGTTGGAAAAAGTATGTTTTTGTCTTCCTTTTGTATTTTCAGGATTAAATGAGCTCAAATTAACAAAAGAAGCAAAAAGGCAGCTAAATCTAACATAAATACAAGAAAAAGAATAAACATGGCATGCCCGACCTCCCCGAAAGCATCTTCCCAAGCAAAACAAGATAGTAGAAGGCTGAACACGCCCCGTGCTCAGTGAGCACGGGGGCGTGCCCAAGTGTCAGCATAAAAGACAAAGTTGTAGAAGCTTCTATCGCCCACCACGGGGCCGTGCTCAGCGGACACGGGGTCGTGGTCAACTATAAGATTCGCAAAATCTAGGAAAATCTTGATAGTACAGATATGCTTCTGCACACGGGGCCGTGCCCAGCGGACACGGGGCCGTGGTCAACTAATAAAGACAAGAGCAATTAATGAAGAAAGAGAAGGATGTGGACACGGGGCCGTGCCCGAGCTTCTGTTCAGCCTATAAATAGGAGTGCTTGGCTCAAGCTCAAACCATCCCTTGGCACACCACCTCTCTCACACTTCACCCACCACCCACCACCACCATAACGCCATCATCCACCACCATCATCCATTGTCCATCATAGAGTGTGTGAGTCGTCTCGGGATCCAAGATTGATCGTAAGAGTTCTTGACAATCAAGGACATGTTTGCCTAAGTCTCTTACATCACTTGGTGAAGACAAAGTGTCTAGTGTAATACTTTTTATTTTTAATCTTTTCGCACTTTTTAATTGGTTATGTATTAATGACTTTAATAACTAGTTTCTTATGTTGAAGGTGATTCTTCCTTATCGTTTGTCCGTGGTGTCTTGGCATTATTTTACTGTCTATATAAAATAAAATATTTTCACCATTCATATCTCCACGGTCTATATGGAGGTATGTTGGCTACCTGGTCGGGGGTTAAGGGAACGGTTTGGTAAGAGTCTTCCCATTGTTCAGTGTATAGATCCTGCAAAGGACCTGGGTCAAATTTAGTAGGACCTCCTTCAATACTTAACGGTATTGGATGGCGGGGGTCCAAACTCTTTGATCCCCTTATAAGTTAAACTACTATTAAAACTTTAACCCGGCTACTTAGGACTGTATCCCTTCTGACTCAGACTACTTAGCCGAGGGTAACGTCGCCTTCAAAAGAGGGGCCTACCACATTATTCATTAATAACTTAATTAATTATCTTTCAATAATCCGACCCTTTAGGATTGTATCCTTGTTGACTCAAACTACTAGGTTGAGGGTACCGTCACCTCCAAAAGAGGGGCCAACTACAATAACTAAGATAATCTCTTAAATAGTGCAAAAGTGCGGAAATAATCAAAGGTTACACTAAACACGAGTCGGAGCCAAGTGATTCATCTTGTCTATCTGTTTTTCTTTTATTTTTATTTTTCAGCATTTTAGTTAGTTTTTATTTTCTTAGTTTAAAACATTTTTCTAAACTTTTGATTTGATTAGACGTTGAGGATAAACCGGAACTAAAAGCTCTTGTGTCCTTGGACGACCTCGGTATCTTGCCAACACTATACTACGCTCACGATGGGTGCACTTGCCCATATGTGTGTTTAGTGTTAGTAAATATCGTGTTTTATAAATTTAAAACTTTGCTAAAGAAAGTGTAAAAGGGCTTAAAATATACTTAAACCTACATATACACCTAACGCACATCAAGTTTTTGGCGCCGTTGCCGGGGACACAAGGATTTTAAGAAAGCTTAAAATCGACGGCCTAATCAGTTTTTCAAAACCTTTTTAAAACGCGCGCATATTTTTCTGCATTTTAGTTTAGTTTTGTATTTACAGTAACCTAAACACGGGCCGTGCTCACTGAACACGGGGCCGTGCTGCACATTTTCATAAAACACCCAGTAACAGTAGCTTGAACACGGGCCGTGCTCACTGAACACGCCCCGTGCTCAACGAAATCAGTAAATATAATTAAAACGCCCAGATACAGATTCTGTACACGGGGCCGTGTCCAGCCTCTGTTTCCGTTTTTATTTTTGTTTTCTGGTCTCGAGACTTGGTTGTGGTCTGCTGAGTGATTCTCATGGATCAATACTCAGGAGGTTACAACTACACCTATGAGGAGGATGATTATAGGAGTAACTATTGCATTAATTGTAGTAATCTGCACTCGGTTCAATATAGTCACTCATATCAACCATCCAATTCATACACCTGCTATGAGGAGCCCAGGTACGAGCCATCAACTTCATACACATCCTATGAAGACCAAAAGTATGAACCTCTTCCCTCATACTCATATTTTGATGAACCAAGGTATGAGTCTTCTTACTCATACTTTGAGGAGCCAAGATATGAGCCACCACCTTCATATGCTTATTATGAGGAACCATGGCGTGAACAACCCACCTCATATGAATATTATGAAGAACAAAATTATGACCCTTATCCATCATATACTTACAATGAAGAACAATGGTGTGAACCATCTACTTCATACGGGTATTATGAGGAACAAAGGATCGAACAACCGGATTCAAGCTTTGAAAATCCCGATCCTTTTTCTATAACCGAAGTGACCGATAGGATATTAGAACACCTTAGAGTTATCGATCGCTATATAAAAGAATCTCGCGCAAGGGAAGAGGAGTCCCGCGCAAAAGAAGAATTAATTAAAGAAGAAATAACTGAAGGTGTAAAAATGGAAGAACAAATAAGTGAAAAACCGACACATGAGTTAAACAATGAAAAAGGTGAGTCCGTTAACGATAAAATTCAAGAAGTGTCTAATTTTGAAAAAATTAATCTCTTGTCACCTTCTTTTGAAAATCATTGTTTAGTTCCCACTCATGCTAAGTTTTTAAAATTGTTAAACACTAACACTAAAATTGACGAAACGGTAAGTGTTAAGTTAACAATTGATCAAACCTCACTAATAAAAGAAGACCCATTTGAAATTAACATTACACCGGTTCCATGTTTCTTTCAAAATTCATTTATTAGTAATGTCACAATCGATAAGGATCTTTGTGTTAACATAATGCCTAACTACATTTTTGAAAAAATAAGTATTAGTGATTTTCCTCCACTTCAAATACCCATTTTTCTATCTAATCGGAAAATAATAAAATCAATCGGTATAGTTGAGGATGTCTTGGTTCAGACAAATCAAATGGTAGTCCCCACCGACTTTGTCATCCTCGATGGTGCTCCTTTGGTGTTGGGACGACCATTTATAAAAACTCACAAAGCTTTGAAAAACCGGAAGTTCAACAATCTACCTCTTCAATTAGGGGCATTTAAAAAAAGTGTCGATCTTGAACGGTCAATGAAATATCCATTCGGCAATAATGACCCCCTAATTGAAGATGAAGAAGAACCACCCGATACAAGTGAAAAGTTTGACCACTTTGTTGAAGAAGAGGTCGCCATACTTTTAAGGTTCTTGATCAAAATGAGCAACCAAATAAGGAGTCTCCTAAAGACACACCTCTTGAGCTCAAAGAACTTCCAAAAGGTTTGGATATGCTTTTCTAGACAAAGATGGTAAGTTACCTGTAATTATTTCGTCTAAATTAGATAAATTAGAAAAAGAAAAATTAATTAACCTTTTGAAAAAACACAAAAATGCGATCGCTTGGAAGCTGGTAGATATTAAAGGAATAAGTCCTTCCATGTGCACGCACAAAATTTTAATGAATGATGACTACAAATCGGTAATACAACCACAACGTCGAGTAAATCCCAATGTTCAAGAAGTGGTTAAAAACGAAGTCATCAAATTACTTGACGCCGGACTTATTTATCCTATCTCCGATAGTCCTTGGGTAAGTCCCGTCCAAGTAGTTCCAAAGAAAGGAGGTATGACGGTAATAACTAATGAAAAGAATGAACTAATACCAACAAGAACCGTCACAGGATGGAGAGTATGTATAGATTATAGACGATTAAATGAAGCAACAAGAAAAGATCACTTTCCTTTACCCTTTACCCTTCATTGATCAAATGTTAGAAAGATTATCCGGTCATAAATTTTATTGTTTCTTGGATGGTTTTTCAGGTTACTTTCAAATCCCGATAGCACCCGAAGACCAAGAAAAGACAACCTTCACATGTCCCTATGGAACTTTTGCTTATCGACGCATGCCGTTTGGTCTATGTAATGCCCCCGCAACATTCCAACGTTGCATGGTAGCCATCTTCCACGACATGATAGAAAAGACAATAGAAGTCTTCATGGACGACTTTTCTATCTTTAGGGATTCATACGACCAATGCCTCGATAACCTTGGACGAATGCTATCCCGATGTGAGGAAACTAACCTCGCCCTTAACTGGGAAAAATGCCATTTCATGGTAACGGAGGGAATAGTACTCGGTCACAAAATCTCAAGCGAAGGAATGGAGGTGGATCGAGCCAAAATAGATACCGTTTCTCGACTACTGCCCCCATCCTCCGTTAGAGCTATCAGAAGTTTCCTAGGGCATGCCGGATTTTATAGGCGGTTTATCAAAGACTTTTCTAAAATCTCAAGGCCTCTAACAAAATTACTTGAAAAAGATGCTCCTTTCATCTTTGACAAGGATTGCAATCAAGCATTTCTAACCTTAAAGGAAATGCTAGTCAATGCACCTATCATGATCGCGCCTGATTGGAAATTTCCTTTCGAAATCATGTGTGATGCTAGTGACTTTGCAGTTGGAGCTGTCTTGGGACAAAGAAAAGAAAAGCATTTTCACCCAATTTATTATGCTAGTAAAACACTTAACGATGCACAAGAAAATTACACAACAACTGAAAAAGAATTACTAGCTGTGGTATTTGCTTTTGATAAATTTCGTTCTTATCTTGATCTTTCTAAAACCATAGTCTATACAGATCATGCAGCCATTCGCTATCTCTTCAAAAAGCAGGACGCAAAACCACGTTTGATTCGGTGGATTCTACTCCTCCAAGAATTTGATATTGAAATCAAAGACAAAAGAGGAGCAGAAAATACCGCAGCAGATCATCTTTCGCGCTTAGAAGACCCAGCTTTGGAGGCAACCAGGGACGAGCAAATCAATGAAAAAATTCCAACGGAGTCCCTAGAAATGGTGGAATACAAGGAAGAACCATGGTACGCCGACTATGCTAACTACCTAGCTAGCGGTATAGTCGCTAAGGGTTGGCCACATCATCAAAGAAAAAAATTCTTTGCCAATGTGAAACACTATTTTTGGGAAGATCCATATCTTTTCAAAATGTGTGCCGACCAACTCATCCGACGATGCGTACATGGTAATGAAGCACGAAGAATTCTCCGCCATTGTCATGAAGGTCCATATGGAGGACATCATGGTGCCGCGAGTACCGCACGAAAGGTATTTGATTCAGGATTTTATTGGCCAACCATTTACAAAGACACCCAAAGTCTTGTCAAGACTTGTGATGCGTGCCAAAGAACAGGTAATATTTCTTCCAAAAACGAAATGCCACAAAATGGCATTCTTGTTTGTGAAATTTTTGATGTGTGGGGACTCGACTTTATGGGACCTTTCCTACCGTCAAAAGGAAACAAATATATACTTGTGGCAGTAGACTACTTGTCTAAATGGGCCGAGGCCGAGGCGCTTCCAACAAATGATGGAAGAGTCGTGGTAAGATTTCTGAAAAAATTATTTTCTCGTTTTGGCACACCTAAAGCATTAATAAGTGATAGAGGTACCCATTTTTGCAACCATCAACCTGAAAAATTTTTAACAAGATATGGGGTCTATCACCGGGTCTCAACAGCATATCACCCTCAAACAAACAAACGGACAAGCCGAAGTGACTAATAGAGGTTTAAAACGAATACTCGAAAAAACCGTAGGGTTAAATAAAAAGGAATGGGCAGATAAATTAGATGATGCTTTATGGGCTTTTCGAACTGCTTATAAAACAACAATATGTACAACCCCATATAAGCTAGTCTATGGAAAAAGTTGTCACTTGCCAGTAGAAATTACACACAAAGCCTACTGGGCAATTAAAAATGTAAACTTAGATTTAGAATTTGCTGGTAAAAATCGATTTTGTCAATTAAGGTTCTGTTTGTTTTTGCTTCAAACATCTGAAAATTGCTTATGTCTGCAGGCGGGCAGACATAAGATGTTGAAGAGTGTTTGTTTTTTTTTAAACAGATCTACAAATAGCTTCTTTCTTCTTAAAAAAAAAAGCTAAGAACATTTGCTTCACACATCTTCACAAAACATCTTCACCTGCCACCACCTCCTCCGCCTGCCACCACCTCCTCCGCCACTCTCTACATCTCCACCACATCTCCACCACCACATCTCCACCACCACCTCCACCCCCACATCTCCGCCACCACCTCCACCACCACCTCCACCCCCACAGACCTGCATAAGAGGGAAAGAAGACAGAGAGACCCTAGAGAGAGAGAGAGGGAGCGGCAGGAGAGAGAGAGGGAAAGAAGAGAGAGATCGGCGGTGGTGGGTTTGATGTTCTTCATCTTCAAACAAAACCCCCAAATCGAACGATGACGGCGGTGGTTTGATCTGATGTGGCAGGTGGACGGTGGAGGAGACAGGAGACAGGGGGCTAGGGTTTGCGGTGGGTTCTTGGTTGTGGTGGTGGCAGGTGGACGGTGGAGGAGTGGTGGCGGATGATTGTTATGGTGGTGGTGAAGGTGGTGGTTGTAGAGAGAGAGTTTGTAGAGAGAGAGAGAGCAGAGAGAGAACTCTTGTGTGTGTGTGTTGTGTGTGTGAACTGTGAAGTTGTTTTTGAAGAAAAAAAAACAAACCCTCTTCTCCTTGCAAACTGCAGACATTTGGGCCACATCTTCTCTTGCAGATGCCTGCAGATGTGGTCCGCAGACTACAGACATTATACATCTGAAAAAACAAACAGCACCTAAATGAATTAGACGAGCTTAGGAATTATGCATACTGAAACTCAGAAATTTACAAGAAAAGAATGAAAAACTTGCATGACAAACATATTAAACCTAATGAATTTCGAGTAGGAGATCTAGTTCTTTTGTTTAATTCACGACTTCGATTATTTCCTGGTAAATTAAAGTCTAGGTGGTCAGGACCTTTTTCCATCACCCATATTTTCCCACACGGTGCAGTAGAAATTAAATCTCGGAATGGACCCCCATTCAAAGTCAATGGCCAACGGCTGAAACTCTATCAAGGATTCATTGAGGATGAAGAGGAGGAGATCTCGCTTCAAACGGTTGAAGAATGAAAGCATCAACATCATACCTGGTAAGTTACGAACGATTGTAACGACATCTAAATCGGTAAATTTTCTAACCAAATGTTCTTGGGAAACAAAGGGCACTCACACGAGCACTAAAAAAAAATTCAAAAACTTTGCTCGGCACGAGGCCGTGTCCGCTCGACACGGAGCCGTGTCCGCGCTACTGTCGGGATATATTCCCCTTTTCATAACAGTTATTTCATTCCACACGCCCCGTTTCCCCGAAAACGCTCTGGTTCCAGGCGATTTTCCGCATATTTTCGACGTCTCCTATCATTCTAACAACATCAAGGTATGATTCTATCACTATTATTAGTTAGATTAGGCATTTGCATGTAGTTAAAACTTCAAAAATTTGGGGAAAAATCTAGGGTTCTTGAACTACACCCGGATCGAACCTCAAATTTTTGCTTTAATCTGTTAGCATTTAGTTAGATTAGTGTTAAAGGAAGTAAATACACTTGTATTGTTCATAGATTCGCCCGATTTCTCACAAAAACCCCAAACTCTTGTTTTTGAACCGAAAAAGATAAAATTAAATGGGTAAACAGGTTGTTTTGGGAAAAACGGCACTTGGGGTTTCATTTTCGGGGGAAACCGCACCTATTGGACCAAAAATTTTCAAGTTTTTGAAACCGGGTCGAAAAATGATATTTTAGTGTAACAGACGGCTGGACATGGGGCCGTGTCCGCTGAACACGGGGTCGTGTCCAGCACGCTGTTTGCAGTTTTGTCCGAAAATGCTAATGTTTCGTACTAACTTTTGGTGTATTCTTTCAGATGGCTAGGAAGTTCACGAGGTTTAACGCAAATGAGCTTGATGCTAGGGCTAGATACGAAGTACTTCAAACAAGGCCGGAGGAATACCCAAGGAAAGCATGCACGGATTTGTTAGCATTGGTGAACCAACTCGACCGCTTCAACAACCTTGTCACAGGACCACTAAGAGTCGCTTTAACAACTCGACTCTGTTCCGTCCACGAATGCACTTTGGAATTCTATAGCACCTTCACGTTCAACTCAAGGTGCGACCCATTCGACAATGATGGGGTAGCATTCCGATGTGGTGGAACTAGGTATTCGATCTCTATGGCACAATTTGGGTCGATTGTCGGGTTGTATGCGGAAGAAGATGCAGATAACGAGGAAAATACTGGAGGGATGCGAGAGATAGATGAGAAAGATCGCCAAGCCGCGTGGGCTCAGATTGGTGAAGGGCATTACAATCCGAGCAGCACTAAGAGCACGAAGTTGAGGGATCCGCTCTACCGATACATCCATAGGCTCCTCGGCTACTCTCTTAGCCAAAGGCATGATAGCGGTGGCGTTGTTGCGTTAAGAGATTTAGTTGTCCTCCACTGCATCCATAACCACAGGCACCTCGATGTTCCGTTCCTAATGCTCCGAAACATGCATCATAACCGCCTTGCTACTGCACCAACCCCTATCTTCTTTGGGGGATGCGTGTACCGTCTCTTCAAGCACTTCACCAACATACCTAGGTCATTCGGAAGGAGCCCATGGTCGGGTAGGGTAGATATACACATTTGCTGATCAATGAACCTAATCTATGAAGCTGAAGACGGGACGGTTAGTTTCCAAAGGATGCAAGGGTATGCATGGAACCCGCAAGAGGCACTTGTCCTTCACGCTCCACAACATCATCAGTACCAGTACCAGTACCAGCCCCATGGTGATCCAGGCCAGTCCTCCTCAGGAGGCGGTTTTCCTAACTTCCAAACTTTACATGATTTATTGCAGGAAAACCTCATGTGCACCAGGAACGCCTACAATATGGCAAGCAACACGTACAACCGGGTTGGGGCGATCGAGAGAAACATATCCGATATCCAAGATGATATTGGAAATATCCGGGAGTACATTGTTGGGCATGGTGGAGATGATGATGATGAGGACGGGGCCGTGCTCAGCGGACACGGGGTCGTGGTCAACTATAAGATTCGTAAAATCTAGGTAAATCTTGATAGTACAGATATGCTTCTGCACACGGGGTCGTGCCCAGCGGACACGGGGCCGTGGTCAACTAATAAAGACAAGAGCAATTAATGAAGAAAGAGAAGGATGTGGACACGGGGTCGTGCCCAATGGACACGGGGCCGTGCCCGAGCTTCTGTTCAACCTATAAATAGGAGTGCTTGGCTCAAGCTCAAACCATCCCTTGGCACACCACCTCTCTCACACTTCACCACCACCCACTACCACCATAACACCATCTTCCACCACCATCATCCATTGTCCATCATAGAGTGTGTGAGTCGTCTCGGGATCCAAGATTGATCGTAAGAGTTCTTGACAATCAAGGCCATGTTTGCCTAAGTCTCTTACATCACTTGGTGAAGACAAAGTGTCTAGTGTAATACTTTTTATTTTTAATCTTTTCGCACTTTTTAATTGGTTATGTATGAATGACTTTAATAACTAGTTTCTTATGTTGAAGGTGATTCTTCCTTATCGTTTGTCCGTGGTGTCTTGGCATTATTTTACTGCCGACTGTGTTTTCCAGCGAAAGACCCCCCCACCCTCTCGTTTCTACTCCGACGCCACACAAGACCGGTGACCGGGTTAACCAGTAGAGCCGCCGCTCTCGACGGCGCACGGCGACAACAATCGGAGGAAGAGAGACGGTGGCTGTGGAGGTGGTTAAGCCAGAGAGATGAGATAGAGAGAGAGATATCAAGAAGATGAAGCGACAGAGACGGAAGCGCCGCCGCTCACGGCGGCGGCGGCTCGGAATTTTGATGGTGATGATGACAAACAGAACCTATCCCGACGAGTTTCCGGTAAAACTCTCCCTCGTTTCTTTTATTTTTTTTCCTTTCTTTTCTTTTCGGAAAAATTGATGTTCGGTTGTTGATAATGGTGATGGTTACTGTTTCCGGTGATGATGAATTTTATTTTTTTCCTTTCCTTTCTTTTCTTTTTTGCGATGTTTGGTTGTTCATTGATTGTACACATATGTATTGTAGCAGGTTTTGTGATATCTCAGAAGGTTGTGTGTGTTGATTGTGTAATGTCGTTGATGTACACTTGTGATTTTGCTTTGTTTTTAATGCGATGTACACATGTGTATTCTGATTTTGCTCTGTTTTTAATGTGATGTACACATGTGTATAGCGTCTGTTTTTTGTGATATCTCAGTTTTTTTTTGTGTATTGAATGTGTAAAGTTGTTGATGTACACTTGTGAATTATGCAAAGTATTAGTTGCTGAGTTTTTTTTTTTTTTTTGTTCAATTCGTTGATTTTGCTTTGTTTTCAACACGATGTACACATGTGTATTCTGATTTTGCTCTGTTTTTAATGTGATGTACACATGTGTATTCTGATTTTGCTCTAATTATAACCCAATGTACACATGTGTATAGCGTCTGCTTTTGTGATATCTCATATTTTTTTGTGTATTGAATGTGTAAAGTTGTTGATGTACACGTGTGAGTTATGCAAAGTATTAGTTGCTGAGTTTTTTTGTGCTATTATAGGAGATGTCGTTAACGAGAAAAGTGGAGATGGAAGGTCGATAAGGATTATTCACGTGTGAGGTCGATAAGGATGATTCAGCATACAACGTGGCGAATAGTTGTAAAAGATTATGTTTTTTTGTTTTTTCGATTATGTTGGGTTTATTGTTTTTACGAAACTAGAACTTGTAATTATATGTTTTTTTGTTTGGTTTGGAAAACATTATGGAACTTGTAATTTGTTAAATATAAAATAGTTTTACAGGTATTGTTTGTATGTATGTATTATGTAGCTAATTACACATATGTACGATGCTGAGTACACATGTGTACTGTTCTATTTATATCCAAGTACACATGTGTATACCGTTGAAATATTAAGGTTACGTGGATCTTAAAAATAAAAATTTGAATTCTATTGATGAAATCTAAAATAAAAATTAAAATTGAAATCTGGTGATTTGTTGTTTGTTTTGATAATTATCTATCTATTATACTAAATGAATTCTCTTAGGCCACATGGGCTATTCTTAGCCAATCATTTGGGTGATGTGGACACCCTCTTTGGCTAGAGAATTCACTCTGGGCGGCAATTTCTTTTCTCCAATTCTCCTTTCTCACTACGTTACCTTCACACTCTCTCTCTCTCTTCAATCAATTCAATCTTACCAAAATTACGAATTCGTTTCTATTTCAATTCAAAAAACCCTAAATGTAAAGCAATCATCTACATCGAGAAAGTAACTCACCGAATTTCTCATGGCCGATCTAGGGTTTAATTCACCGATTTTCTCTCTCCCCAGCGTATTCTGATAAGTGTGATGGTAGGGTTTCGGCTTGATGTTGAACGTGGGTGATAACTCAACCAGAGGTAATTGTATTCAGATGTCAACTTTCTTTTGGTTTCGTTTTTTACTTTTAAGATTCTTCCATCCTTGGTTTTGAATAAGGGATTTCTTTGAATTTTTATGTGCAAAAATGGAGATTGACTGTGGTTAGGGATTTAATCTTTATAATATTAACTGTTATAGGCTCGAATTTATCATCGTCAAACATCACAGTAAGTTCCTGAGTCAATATATAGGCTTAATCATCCTTAATTCATGAATTTTGTGATGATACTGAATGGGTAATATATAGTTTTGATAACTAATAACAACATTTAGGTTTACACATTACTAAATTCCCATGATTGATTACAAGAATATGTTTGTTTATACACAATATAGTGCTTATTGTTCTGTTCTACATGTATGTATGTATGTATGTATGTATGTATGTATGTATATATCAAATTATGTGATGTATGTCGGATTTGGAAGTAATTCTAGGGGTTCTGTTGAAAATAGCAGATGTATGAGGCTTAGTTCTTTGAGCTTTTAGTTTACATTAACCAGTCTATTAGTTAAGTGTAGAAATCAAATTGATGATTTGTATCCCTCGAAAATCAACATGCAAGAGTAATTAGTTCCCTATTTTTTGGTTTTTAATTATATAGTTGGTTACTATATTATGGGTTTTGCGAATTGGTAATAACTCTACCCAAGACTCCGATTACTCATTTCAATAGTGTTTGCCAATTTTTACAGAAGATGCTGACTTAATCTGGTCATTGAATCCGAGATCGATGAACCTTGGTAAGACTCATTTCTATTGATTTTGTTTTTTAGGGTATTTATTAAAGCATGATGTTTTATGCTGACAGATGTTGGTGTGGAATTGAAATAGGACTTCTACCACTATTTAAAGGTAGTATCTTACTTTTTTATAGCTTACCTTGGCTTGGACTCGACTTGGCTTATTTACAAAAGATGCTGACTTAATCTGGTCATTGAATCCGAGATCGATGTCCTTTTTTTATTACATTTGTATTCGTAATCAGGGGTGCCTGTTATACAAACAAATTTGAAGGGAGATCTACCAGAAGACAACACTGCCATCAATTGGTGAATGCTATCAGCTTTGTTTTTTTTTTTTTTGTTTTTTTTTTTTTTTTTGGATTTTCTTCATATAGTTCAACCTTGGCAAATTGGGTGAGTTTGAGACTTTGAGTGATGAGTTAAAACAGGTTTTTGTTTAAAGCAGGTCCTGAGCAAAATGGGTTTGGGTCAAAGCTGGTCGTTTGTAAAAAAAAGTACTATTAATTTGGTTCTGGCCAAAATCATTCTAGCTAAAATCCGTTATAGTTTTTTTGTAGTGATGATGATGGGGGCGGTGTAGGTACCAGGAGTATCTATGGCGGTCTTGGTGGTGACGAGTAGGTGGTGGAGATAATGGTCATGGGTGTTGCTGGCCCATTATGACCTTCTTTAAGTCGATGAGTTTTATAATAGCTACCCGTTTTGGCCCCGTTGTCTAATTTGAAGTCACCCAAATGAACCCATATACTATTTATATTTGACCCAAATGGTGATTATTATTATTGTCAGAGAATCTTGAATTTACACATGAAATGTTTGGTTGTTTGTGGGATTTTTATATAATTTGTTTTTTGTGTTTGAGTAGGTTTCTTGAAGTGAACCCAAATGGGAAAGTTCCTTTGGCCAAATTTGATGAGAATTGGATATCTGATTGTGATACTATTGTGGGTCTTATTGAAGATAAGTACCCTGACCCTTCACTTGCCACTTCCCCTGAACTTGCCTCCGTGTATGCTCTGTCTCTGTATATATGTCATATGACTATTGGTATGTCACAATAGCAACAAAATATATAACAGTTTCTGGTGCCTCCTATTAGAACCATTTTTTTTCAGTTCATGTTTTCTCTACCCAGCTGGCATACAAAGCGCATGGCCTCATTGTGTCCCTTTATTTGACACTCTAGGTACATATTGTCCAGATCACCATTTCAGAAATTTACCTGTATTAAATTGCTTAGATATCGATTATATAACTTGAGATGATGTTCATTATTGAAGATCCACTTTTGTGCAGCAGCTAACATATGTTATGGATCCACGGTACATTTTAATACCTATATAAGGTAGCAAAGTGAAGTAGTGACACATAAACATGAGGTATGACGTATGCTATCCAGATTTTAGTTATGTAATTATCATGTAACTTTAAAGAAGTCATACTGATTTTGAGGCACAAATGGTTATATAACATATATATAACATGAATGTAAACTTAAAATTCAATAATGGAATATAGTTCGGTTTCGATCGTCTGGAAGGGAAACTAAAACAATAAACACAAAAACCAGTCATTTCATCTCTTTTTGAGTCATGGTACTTCATGAACTTTGAAATGTGTTCCACCTTGGGCTAAATAAGTATGTAAAGATTATAATTCTTGATGTGGGTATAAAAACAAGTGAATGTATTAGGGACAATAGATGCATTTAGCACACATAGCAGGAAAAAGAAATCGAGTAGGTTCATATTATATAGCAATTGTTTTAAATATAAGTGGCATGAAAGCAGGCCGAAAGCTGACGTGTGTGGTGAAGGCCCATATCCTCTTTTGGGCCTTTGGGGGGCTTGATTCTTTGATGGCTGATAAAGTATAAGAGGCCCAATTATTACTATGCATCTATAATAGTATAAACTAGAGGCGCACATAACCGGGTTTGTTAATACCCGGGTATGGGTTTTTTCGGGTAATGGAAATACCTGTTCGTGTCCGGGTATTGGTCAGAAAAATAATACCTGATGTAACCGGTTCTGGGTAGGGTTCGGGTCTGGGTACCATATACCCGGTATAAAAAACCTTATTTTCTGGTTCAGGTATTGTAATCACGGGTATTGGAAAACCTGGTATGGGTATAGGAATACCCGGTTTCGTAGATGTGTGTTTTTATACATTTTTTTTGTTTTTTTATTGGTTTCCAACTTCATTTTTTGGTAAAGAAACTTTAAAATTAATAACATAAAACTTCGTATATATTAGAAATCCCAAGTGTGAGTTATGGAGTACAAATGCATCGTAAGTGTGAGTTATGGAGTACATTGTGCCTCTTCAACTTATATCATAAGGTTGCTCATTTTAAAGTTATCTAATTAAGGTAATTTTTTACTTTGATTAGCTTAGGAATATATGATCTTACGGAAGCATACTATTTATGTGGTGGATAAATAGATTGGTGTTCTTTATAATGACAACTAGACGATGCAAATAAAATATAATTATGTGCTTGGCTGGTATGAAATTTTAGATACATTGGAATAAATTCTAATTACGACCGGCTTACGATATGCGCATATAATGTATATATGTGTGGGCGCTCAGGGGGCAAAAGTGAAAGTGCACTTATTTTAACGTTATTTTACTAATTTCGTGAAAATAACATTAAAAGAGGGGGTGGTTAATTATCATATTTCAAACGGGACATGAACTGAATGCCTTTAAATTTATTTTTAAATTTTCTTAATTTTGATTCTGAATTATTTGTTAATTGTATGTTATCTCATTTCAAACGGGACATGGAATGGCAAGAGGCAACGCAGACGAAGTGTAAGTCACTATTAATTAAAGTTTCTCTATATGTGAGATTGTTTCTTTTGGTGTATGTTGACTTGGTAACTGGATTTGAACTTCTCTTTTGCAGGGCTTTGAATCAGCTTCAACTTTTGGTGGAATCTAATTAAGGTAATTTTTGGCTTTGATTAGCTTAGGAATATATGATCTTACGGAAGCATATTGTTTATGTGGTGGATAAATAGATTGATGTTCTTTATGATGACGACTAGACGATGCAAATAAAATATAATTATGTGCTTGGCTGGTATGAAATTTTAGATACATTGGAATAAATTATAATTACGACCCGCTTGCGGTATGGGCATATAATGTATATATGTGTGGGCGCTCGGGGGCAAAAGTGAAAGTGCACTTATTTTAACGTTATTTACTAATTTCGTGAGAATAACATTAAAATAGTTATATTTCTATGCTAAGTGTTAATATATATTATTTTAAGCTGAAAAAGTTACTGATGCATATTAATTTGATGTCTTTATGATAAAACTGTCACACACCGAAATATCAGAGCGTTGGCGTGACTGGACTGGTATCTTCATTGCACAGCGGAAGCAAATAATCTAAGTCTTCTAGAAATTGAACGCCACTAAGTACTCGACTCTTCATGGTTCACCTATTCCACAAGGTGTCGGAGTCAACAAATGACTTAATGGAGTCGTAGACCAAACAAATCTACCACGACTCGGAACAATGAAACGCTTGTTAAAACGAATTCGAATATGATGCTTTCAATAGATCATATGGTGTCTTGAATTGAATATGTGTAATGAACAAGTTCAAACAATTGAATTTGATTTCGGCGCAAGCCGACCATACATGTATCGACAAGGAAACTTTCGGCATGGTCACAACGAAAAACCATGTATGTAACTTGAAAAGAAAAGAAATTTCAAGAAAGTGTGTTGACTTGATAACAAAGAAGCCAACAATTTCAATAATGTGAGTCGTTCGAATCACGAATCAATACTTAGATTTGGCGAAACAATATTTGAACTTTAATGAAACGCTTTATTCGAAACGAAACCTCATGCGTAACAAACGATGCATGCGTAACATATGAATTTTTCAACAGATGAAGCAAATGAATATTCGCTATACTGAAAGAAATGATCGTGACACAATGACCATTATGAGGAGTAGAGATACGAAAATCTACTCAGTAAATGTGAAAGTCGAAATTTCAATAAAAGAAATTTGAGGACTTTACCTGGGGTTGCATGTGATAACCGTTTGTTAGGTGACATTACCATGGAATGTCAAACATAGCGTATTCGTCGTTAACTGAAATAGGGGGGATATGGTGACTTGCGTCTTTTCCTTAGCATGACTCGTGTCGTTTGCAGGACCGCGCGCCAACTGCCGCTTCCTGATCGATAGTCGCATGTGACGTACTTCAACCTCCGTTGACGTATAGCTTAAGTCTCACGTATACCTGTGCGCTAGCGTTTCGTTTCGCGTAGAATGTGATGCACTCCGACATCTGTTGACGTAAAATTTTAGTTCTATGTATTCTCGTGCACTAGCGTTTCGTTATGCGTAGGCTGCCTGCTCGGGAAGTTAAAACATCATAGACAATATGTATAATTGTGTGTGCCCGAATTAATATTTGCAGTTCCTACGTGATGACCTTTAATGAACTTCAACATAAGTTTCCGAAGGTCTTACATGCATGCTTCCTAAACTCTCAGAGTTTCGTGTACTGTATGCGACTGTTTTGTGTATCGTGGGTAAAACACCACTTTAGCGTATGTTTGGAAACAAAATTTTGACTGTTTGTTTTTCGGCAACGGTTGGAGACCATTTTCGAGTACTAGGCGTTCTGTGTATATTCAGGTTTTAATAATCTAAGTTCCCAGAGGAAAGTGAGGTTAGAGCCTAGGTATTCCTACAGGAAACCCTATTCGCTAAAACCTATGGCTCTGATACCAATCTGTCACACCCCGAAATATCAGAGCGTTGGCGTGACTGGACTGGTATCTTCATTGCACAGCGGAAGCAAATAATCTAAGTCTTCTAGAAATTGAACGCCACTAAGTACTCGACTCTTCATGGTTCACCTATTCCAACCGTGCCTTGTCTTAGAAATGCAACCTGAGAAAGAAACATGCGGAAAATCAACATAAAGTTGAGCGAGTTCATAGTTTGTTTGTAAAAGATTTGAAATAAATCTTTTTGAATAACCGGTTTTTGAAGTATTGTTGAGAAAACGAATTTAAAAATCATTTTCTTGTACAAATCATGTATTCTCGTATAAATCAAGTTTTCTTGTGTACCCCAAGTACTCATGTATAAATCAAGTATTCTTGTGAAATAACGTATTCTTGTGAAACTAAAGTATTCTTGTGTAAATAAAGTATTCTTGTGGTATGAACCAAATAAAGTATTCTTGTGTGCGATCCTCGTACAAATAAAGTATTCTTGTTTAAATAAAGTATTCTTGTGGTATAAACCAAATAAAGTATTCTTGTGTACGATCCTCGTACAAATAAAGTATTCTTGTTTAGTTAATGGGTTGCAAGACCATTAACATGTGACACGACATAGGAAGTCACCAAACCATAGGCATTTTTCTAGTAGCCGATTCACGACTGAGACACAAAAACACTACTCGGCTCTAGTGGTTACCAAGAGTGGGGCTGCCCTGACACCCGTTAGATCTAACCTTTTGTTCTGCGGTCTTAGTATGTACACGATTAATGGTGCTTATGGTACCCTATTCGTAACACTATTTCTCGTTTATGATACCAAGTATCAATTCTCGTTTATTATATCAAGTATCAATTCTCGTTTATTACATCAAGTATCAATTCTCGTTTATTATATCAAGTATCAATTCTCGTTTATTGTATCAAGTATCAATTCTCATGTATTTTCCCGTAGTTTAGAAAACTAGAATTCGTGTGTATGCATATTTCAAAAAAAAATACGCTTGTTTGAAAAACCGGTATGAAACATAAGCTTTTCGTAAACCATTTGTGTCAGTTAAAACTTGCTTGTACAATGGTTTAGAAATATGTAATTCTTGTATGCTTTGCAAAAAGTGCATGTCTTTCTACCCCGAAAACATTTAGAAAAATGTAAAACCGTAAAAGGTGGGGTTATGAACTCACCTGAATATTCCTGTGCAAAGCTAGCTAATTACGACTTCGTGATGTCGTTTCCAAGACTTGACTTGCTAGCGTGAATTCTACAATATTCCTAACATGGAATATCTAATAAGTTTCGAATAATGTGGTAACTAATCTACGTGTTACCGAGCTCTACCGAATCGTTGATCGAACGATTTGACAGTAAATAGTTAACTTAATGAAAATGACTAAGTTAAACTGCCGCGAGAAGTCATTTGAGTATGTAGGAATATTCGTATAATAACTTGTATTATATATATCACGCCTTGTATATTTTTGCCAAAATATATGTATATGCCGTTTCGGCGTTCGTAATAAATATAAAATATTATATTTATTTTATAAGAACTTCATCGAGTCGTTGAATAGATAAACTGTATCTATTTTGTAAAAGAATTCGTGTGTTTGAAATAAATATACATCTATATTTATTTTATAAAACAAGATCGTGTTGTTTGATATACGAAATAAATATATGAGCTATATTTATTTTGTAAAAGTATACGAGTTGACGACGTTCGAATAAATATAACATTATATTTATTTGTAAAAGCGTTTGGAATTATCAAGGTTTGGAGTATTATAAACTCGAATTCCGTTAAGCGTCGTTTTTGAAATACGTGTCGTGTTTTAAGGGTTTTTCTCGAAAAACGGGCAGAGTTTACTCTGTTTTTGGACGCCCCCGACAACCACGTGTCGATATATTTATCAAAATTCAACAATTTTTCAATCAATGTAATCAACCATATATAGTTTTCGTCAAATGTATCGAAACGTAACTAAATTATGAATGGATCGGTTCGAGCTCGTTTTTACGTAATGAGTTAAAAGGATAAAACACGAAATAGTAACGCCGTTAAAATCTTTACCACTTCTTCGAGTCGAAAGCCGAGCTGACCGAGTCAACTCGCTGAGTTGACTGAGTTTGACCGAGTTTGACTGAGTTGACCTGCCGTTGACCGAGTTGACTCGGTTTGACCGAGTCAACTGAAACTGAGTCTGACCCGAAACACCCGAACACGAATCCGAGAAGTATAACTTGCTGATTTGTTGACCGAATCTTGACCCGATCACCGAACCCGAGTTGACCAGGACCCGACTGAGTTGACCGAGTCAACTGAAACTTCATAATTTGGCTCGAACCGGACTGTCGACCCGGACCGAGTCCCGAACCCGTAACCAAACTGAACCCAAAACAATCATCATCATTAACAACAGCAGCAACATCATCGTCATCATCATCACAGAAAAGAAAATGTGGGGAAGGTTTACCGGAAAATTTTGTCGGAGCCAAAGCTCCATCGCCGCTGTCACTGCCGGCTGTCGCCGTCCGCCACCGCTCACGGCGGCGCTGTTTCTTCTTCGCCTCATCTCTCTCTCTCCGTCTCGAGTCTCTCTCTCATCTCGATCTCCTCTCTCCCTCTGTCTCGCTTGAAGTGCCAACCGGCAACACCCACCACAGCGCCGCCGCCTGTGGTGGTGCTGCTGCTGCTGCTGAAGTCCGCCACTACCAAAAGATGGTGGTGGTTGGCCGATGATCAGAAGGGGGTGGGGGTGTTTCGCCGTCGAAGAGGACCACCGGCAGCCGCCGGATCCCTGTGGTTGCTCGTCGGACTGAAATCAGAGGGAGGGAGTGGATGTGTTGGGTCTTTGTTGTTGTCTGATGTATGGAACCGAGAGAGAGAGGGATGAGTTCCCTGGTTGTTTGTGTGTAAAAGGAATTGAGGGTAGGGTCTTTCTTATATAAAGATGGTAGATGTCATGATCTAGTGAAAATATTTTGGACAGATTTCGTGAGATTCTTGTGCAGATTTTTCAAGCAAAATCTTTCAAGCAAAAATCTAGTAATAAAGGTTAATATATTATGTGTAGGTTTAGGTTTGGGCCCAGGGCCCACAAGCCCGTCTCGTGCGTAAGCGGCCCGTAATTCCTACGAGTCCCGTTGTCGAATCCAGACTCCGTTTAACGTCAAAATTTAAAATACACAAAAATACGGTCGGTAGTCGTTGTTTGCACACCTGTTCGTCGATCACGGTAATAATCGTGAAAAAAATTTTATCGTTGCCGTCTTTAATCCGTTTTTCAATCTGGTTTCGACTGTAGTCACAAAATTTAATTGCGAAGCTAAAATATATCGTAAAAATTTAATATTTGACGGTGTTGACAGTATTTTGTACAGCATCAGTTCGTTGTCGCGTAGTGTTCAGCAGATTCCCCGTTAATCACCATACACGCACTGTAAAGACCGATAAACGTTCCCAGGCACTCCAAATGCCTAATTAAGTAAATTTGCGCTGTAAACACTATTTATTATCGCGTTAATCACTCGTTAATCACGTAATTAAGAGCCGTAAATTACCGGTTGTCACATTCTCCCCCTGTTACAGAAATTTCGTCCTCGAAATTTAGACTACGTTAACTCCTTAGAGTTACGTTGTGTGTAGAAGTACGAATAGTACCAAAATGAACAATCATGAAGTCGAATCAAGACTTATTCGAATGATGTGAATTCAAGGACGCATCACAAGATACAAATGAATTCTAGGAATGATTGCATCCAATCAATGAATTTAGATTTCAACAAGCTCAAATGTAATAGTTTGCATGAAACGCTCGATCATGATCAGCCTAAGCTGCAAGTTCTACTGACGCCACAAGGTGTCGTAGTGCATGAAACAATTCAAATATAGCGGTGATCGAACAAGTATCACCTGTGTTTTGCATAAATTAGCCGAAGCTACAAGTTTGTACTGTCACCACAAGGTGTCGGAGTCAACAAATGACTTAATGGAGTCGTAGACCAAACAAATCTACCACGACTCGGAACAATGAAACGCTTGTTAAAACGAATTCGAATATGATGCTTTCAATAGATCATATGGTGTCTTGAATTGAATATGTGTAATGAACAAGTTCAAACAATTGAATTTGATTTCGGCGCAAGCCGACCATACATGTATCGACAAGGAAACTTTCGGCATGGTCACAACGAAAAACCATGTATGTAACTTGAAAAGAAAAGAAATTTCAAGAAAGTGTGTTGACTTGATAACAAAGAAGCCAACAATTTCAATAATGTGAGTCGTTCGAATCACGAATCAATACTTAGATTTGGCGAAACAATATTTGAACTTTAATGAAACGCTTTATTCGAAACGAAACCTCATGCGTAACAAACGATGCATGCGTAACATATGAATTTTTCAACAGATGAAGCAAATGAATATTCGCTATACTGAAAGAAATGATCGTGACACAATGACCATTATGAGGAGTAGAGATACGAAAATCTACTCAGTAAATGTGAAAGTCGAAATTTCAATAAAAGAAATTTGAGGACTTTACCTGGGGTTGCATGTGATAACCGTTTGTTAGGTGACATTACCATGGAATGTCAAACATAGCGTATTCGTCGTTAACTGAAATAGGGGGGATATGGTGACTTGCGTCTTTTCCTTAGCATGACTCGTGTCGTTTGCAGGACCGCGCGCCAACTGCCGCTTCCTGATCGATAGTCGCATGTGACGTACTTCAACCTCCGTTGACGTATAGCTTAAGTCTCACGTATACCTGTGCGCTAGCGTTTCGTTTCGCGTAGAATGTGATGCACTCCGACATCTGTTGACGTAAAATTTTAGTTCTATGTATTCTCGTGCACTAGCGTTTCGTTATGCGTAGGCTGCCTGCTCGGGAAGTTAAAACATCATAGACAATATGTATAATTGTGTGTGCCCGAATTAATATTTGCAGTTCCTACGTGATGACCTTTAATGAACTTCAACATAAGTTTCCGAAGGTCTTACATGCATGCTTCCTAAACTCTCAGAGTTTCGTGTACTGTATGCGACTGTTTTGTGTATCGTGGGTAAAACACCACTTTAGCGTATGTTTGGAAACAAAATTTTGACTGTTTGTTTTTCGGCAACGGTTGGAGACCATTTTCGAGTACTAGGCGTTCTGTGTATATTCAGGTTTTAATAATCTAAGTTCCCAGAGGAAAGTGAGGTTAGAGCCTAGGTATTCCTACAGGAAACCCTATTCGCTAAAACCTATGGCTCTGATACCAATCTGTCACACCCCGAAATATCAGAGCGTTGGCGTGACTGGACTGGTATCTTCATTGCACAGCGGAAGCAAATAATCTAAGTCTTCTAGAAATTGAACGCCACTAAGTACTCGACTCTTCATGGTTCACCTATTCCAACCGTGCCTTGTCTTAGAAATGCAACCTGAGAAAGAAACATGCGGAAAATCAACATAAAGTTGAGCGAGTTCATAGTTTGTTTGTAAAAGATTTGAAATAAATCTTTTTGAATAACCGGTTTTTGAAGTATTGTTGAGAAAACGAATTTAAAAATCATTTTCTTGTACAAATCATGTATTCTCGTATAAATCAAGTATTCTTGTATAAATCAAGTTTTCTTGTGTACCCCAAGTACTCATGTATAAATCAAGTATTCTTGTGAAATAACGTATTCTTGTGAAACTAAAGTATTCTTGTGTAAATAAAGTATTCTTGTGGTATGAACCAAATAAAGTATTCTTGTGTGCGATCCTCGTACAAATAAAGTATTCTTGTTTAAATAAAGTATTCTTGTGGTATAAACCAAATAAAGTATTCTTGTGTACGATCCTCGTACAAATAAAGTATTCTTGTTTAGTTAATGGGTTGCAAGGCCATTAACATGTGACACGACATAGGAAGTCACCAAACCATAGGCATTTTTCTAGTAGCCGATTCACGACTGAGACACAAAAACACTACTCGGCTCTAGTGGTTACCAAGAGTGGGGCTGCCCTGACACCCGTTAGATCTAACCTTTTGTTCTGCGGTCTTAGTATGTACACGATTAATGGTGCTTATGGTACCCTATTCGTAACACTATTTCTCGTTTATGATACCAAGTATCAATTCTCGTTTATTATATCAAGTATCAATTCTCGTTTATTACATCAAGTATCAATTCTCGTTTATTATATCAAGTATCAATTCTCGTTTATTGTATCAAGTATCAATTCTCATGTATTTTCCCGTAGTTTAGAAAACTAGAATTCGTGTGTATGCATATTTCAAAAAAAAATACGCTTGTTTGAAAAACCGGTATGAAACATAAGCTTTTCGTAAACCATTTGTGTCAGTTAAAACTTGCTTGTACAATGGTTTAGAAATATGTAATTCTTGTATGCTTTGCAAAAAGTGCATGTCTTTCTACCCCGAAAACATTTAGAAAAATGTAAAACCGTAAAAGGTGGGGTTATGAACTCACCTGAATATTCCTGTGCAAAGCTAGCTAATTACGACTTCGTGATGTCGTTTCCAAGACTTGACTTGCTAGCGTGAATTCTACAATATTCCTAACATGGAATATCTAATAAGTTTCGAATAATGTGGTAACTAATCTACGTGTTACCGAGCTCTACCGAATCGTTGATCGAACGATTTGACAGTAAATAGTTAACTTAATGAAAATGACTAAGTTAAACTGCCGCGAGAAGTCATTTGAGTATGTAGGAATATTCGTATAATAACTTGTATTATATATATCACGCCTTGTATATTTTTGCCAAAATATATGTATATGCCGTTTCGGCGTTCGTAATAAATATAAAATATTATATTTATTTTATAAGAACTTCATCGAGTCGTTGAATAGATAAACTGTATCTATTTTGTAAAAGAATTCGTGTGTTTGAAATAAATATACATCTATATTTATTTTATAAAACAAGATCGTGTTGTTTGATATACGAAATAAATATATGAGCTATATTTATTTTGTAAAAGTATACGAGTTGACGACGTTCGAATAAATATAACATTATATTTATTTGTAAAAGCGTTTGGAATTATCAAGGTTTGGAGTATTATAAACTCGAATTCCGTTAAGCGTCGTTTTTGAAATACGTGTCGTGTTTTAAGGGTTTTTCTCGAAAAACGGGCAGAGTTTACTCTGTTTTTGGACGCCCCCGACAACCACGTGTCGATATATTTATCAAAATTCAACAATTTTTCAATCAATGTAATCAACCATATATAGTTTTCGTCAAATGTATCGAAACGTAACTAAATTATGAATGGATCGGTTCGAGCTCGTTTTTACGTAATGAGTTAAAAGGATAAAACACGAAATAGTAACGCCGTTAAAATCTTTACCACTTCTTCGAGTCGAAAGCCGAGCTGACCGAGTCAACTCGCTGAGTTGACTGAGTTTGACCGAGTTTGACTGAGTTGACCTGCCGTTGACCGAGTTGACTCGGTTTGACCGAGTCAACTGAAACTGAGTCTGACCCGAAACACCCGAACACGAATCCGAGAAGTATAACTTGCTGATTTGTTGACCGAATCTTGACCCGATCACCGAACCCGAGTTGACCAGGACCCGACTGAGTTGACCGAGTCAACTGAAACTTCATAATTTGGCTCGAACCGGACTGTCGACCCGGACCGAGTCCCGAACCCGTAACCAAACTGAACCCAAAACAATCATCATCATTAACAACAGCAGCAACATCATCGTCATCATCATCACAGAAAAGAAAATGTGGGGAAGGTTTACCGGAAAATTTTGTCGGAGCCAAAGCTCCATCGCCGCTGTCACTGCCGGCTGTCGTCGTCCGCCACCGCTCACGGCGGCGCTGTTTCTTCTTCGCCTCATCTCTCTCTCTCCGTCTCGAGTCTCTCTCTCATCTCGATCTCCTCTCTCCCTCTGTCTCGCTTGAAGTGCCAACCGGCAACACCCACCACAGCGCCGCCGCCTGTGGTGGTGCTGCTGCTGCTGCTGAAGTCCGCCACTACCAAAAGATGGTGGTGGTTGGCCGATGATCAGAAGGGGGTGGGGGTGTTTCGCCGTCGAAGAGGACCACCGGCAGCCGCCGGTTCCCTGTGGTTGCTCGTCGGACTGAAATCAGAGGGAGGGAGTGGATGTGTTGGGTCTTTGTTGTTGTCTGATGTATGGAACCGAGAGAGAGAGGGATGAGTTCCCTGGTTGTTTGTGTGTAAAAGGAATTGAGGGTAGGGTCTTTCTTATATAAAGATGGTAGATGTTATGATCTAGTGAAAATATTTTGGACAGATTTCGTGAGATTCTTGTGCAGATTTTTCAAGCAAAATCTTTCAAGCAAAAATCTAGTAATAAAGGTTAATATATTATGTGTAGGTTTAGGTTTGGGCCCAGGGCCCACAAGCCCGTCTCGTGCGTAAGCGGCCCGTAATTCCTACGAGTCCCGTTGTCGAATCCAGACTCCGTTTAACGTCAAAATTTAAAATACACAAAAATACGGTCGGTAGTCGTTGTTTGCACACCTGTTCGTCGATCACGGTAATAATCGTGAAAAAAATTTTATCGTTGCCGTCTTTAATCCGTTTTTCAATCTGGTTTCGACTGTAGTCACAAAATTTAATTGCGAAGCTAAAATATATCGTAAAAATTTAATATTTGACGGTGTTGACAGTATTTTGTACAGCATCAGTTCGTTGTCGCGTAGTGTTCAGCAGATTCCCCGTTAATCACCATACACGCACTGTAAAGACCGATAAACGTTCCCAGGCACTCCAAATGCCTAATTAAGTAAATTTGCGCTGTAAACACTATTTATTATCGCGTTAATCACTCGTTAATCACGTAATTAAGAGCCGTAAATTACCGGTTGTCACAAAAACTACATGCTGAACTACTTTATTTGATGTTTGATATGCTGGTCGTAGGAGGAGCCGGTTGACCATCTCTTCGTGTCTTGCCACTTCGCCTTAAGGTGATTGGGATCGGGTTGCAAGTTGGTGCTGTCTAACTGGGTTGTATATGTTTGAAAGCAAAGATTTGGTCGAATATCATTGCCATGCGCTTGGGTAGACGAAATAAAAAAAAATGGTGTACACTATAATGCAGACTGGAATGTGGAGTATATCGCGTTGTCGAAACAACTTAGCATTCAACTAGATGAATCCAAATCTGGGAAGTGCTGTAGAGGATCTAAATTGTTGTGAATTTGATTATTTGTTTATATTGTTTGTATCTGGGGTGAGGGATAATATGTTGTCCCAAATTCTATTCATATAAATTTGAAGTCATTTGCGTGGCTTTTCTCATGAGGGGAGTTCCATACTACCGCCCACTAATTTTGATGGTTTTATGACCCAGTATTACTTGATATATGCATATAGCATATTACTTTTATATATCTCGTTATTTTCTTTTGTTGAATTTGGTCTTTTAGTTTCTTTTATATTTGTATATGTTTCTATTTAATAGATTAGTGGTTCATATGTAATAATCTATCATCACCTCTTTGTTTCTATATGTAAATTTTCTTATCTACCATAGTTGCCTACTGTTGTTTTTGGACTTGCAATTTATACTTCTGCTACCTTTGCTATCAGGATGAGAACTGGAAATCCATTTTTAACTAGGAATGAGTTCGGTATCAGCCGGTACTGAAAATCTTAAAAAATGCGTACCAGTATCGAAAATACCTGGTACCGTACCGGAACAGTACCAAAAACGTCAAAAGTCGGTACCGAAAATATTTCAGTTAAAAAAATTGAAACCAATACCCGATACCATTCGCTCATCCCTATTTTTTACTACAAATTTTACAACGATTTGTTGTAACGTACTAAAGGTGGTGAGAATTTATTTGTTTTGCTTTTACCACCGTGTATTAAATAATAATTGCCTAGAGTTGGTCTGTACTTGAAACAACCAGATTTTACCCACAGTCAGCTGTATGTTGCTTTATGCCTTTATCCATAGTAAAAACCAAATAAGGAGTTAAACTTTTGATTTTGGAAAACGACGTCAAACCTACTAATAAAACGACAGCTGTAGTTTATAAAGAAGTATTTAGTGATTTGTGATTTTCATGTACTTATTTATCTATAATTTTTTTATTTCAGTATCATTTTTATACGTTTATATTGGAAAGTTCTTTCATTACAAAGTTCATCTCAATGCCAGTAGATATTATATGTTTGTGTTAAGCCACCCGTGAAACTCACGGGTTCTTAAACTAATGTTGTCAATTGTATGTTGCCTTATCAAGGGTTAAAACAAGAGATGGGGTCAAACTACTCATACTTGACAACAACGGAAAACCTAAAGATAAAACAACAAATGTGGTGTATAAAGAGATTTTCAACGAATTGTGATTTATGCATATTGATGATTAATAAAAGGTTTTTACCTGATCCGTTTCAACACGTGTATTTATTCATAACATTTTATGTAAACGATGATGATGAGATATTATCTTTAATCAATCCGTGTAATACACGGGTTCTTATTGATACCGGAACTCGAAACGCTCAAGCAGGTAAAAAAGCTGCACAAACCGTGTAATAGAAGCCGAGATAATATCTGGTGCAAATATTGGTAGTTGCATATATATATATATATATATATATATATATATATATATATATATATATATAGGGTTGAGTTCATTTCAGAACTTTAAATAACTACAGAACTTTCAGAACTCCTAGTAAACAATCATTTTATATATAAGTTTTTGTATTTAGGATCTTTTTATCATCTATTATATGTATTTCTTTGATTACATACATGTTAAAAGTTGTTTACATATGTTTAATTGCCAAAATTATATATATGTGTCATAACTAATTATATATATGTAAAAAAACTAGTTTACATTTGTGTAATTATAAAATTACATATAAAAAATGATAAAATTACTCTTAACATGTATGTAATCGTAAAAATACACATAATAAATGATAAAATTATCCTAAACATAAAAATATATAAATAATAAGATTGTTTATTAGGAGTTCTGCGAGTTCTGTAAATATTTATGGTTCTGAAATGATCCTGGCCCTATATATATATATATATATATATATACCTCGATTAAACTTGATCCCTTCTGATAAAAAGATTCCTTTTGATTTTCAAAGGAGGCAATTTCCACTGGCCGTATGTTTTGCAATGACGATCAACAAAAGTCAAGGTCAGTCTCTTTCAAGAGTTGGTTTGTACCTCAAACAACCGGTCTTCTCTCATGGTCAATTGTATGTTGCCTTATCAAGGGTGAAAACAAGAAATGCGGTCAAAATACTCATACTTGACAATAGAGATGGGCAAAAAAAACCGGTTCCTACCCGATTCCAGTGGACCCGACCCGGACCCGGTTCCGGTTCCTACCCGGCTAATAGTAGAACCGGTTCCGGGTTCAAAAAACCCGTAGGTTCCGACCCGGTTCCACATTTTATAAATAAAATCGGTTCCTACCCGGACCCTACCCGGACCAGGTGCGTACCCGAAACCCGGTTCCTACCCGGAACCGGTTCCGGGTATTAAAAAAAACCCGATATGCCCATCTAAAGCAAAATCCGTCGATATATGTAAGGTGAAAATAGAAGAGGTTAAAAACTATTTTATTTTTAGACCTCAGGTGTAGCTCTGTACAAAAGCATGACCTTTACTGACAAATTCAAAAACACTATTTTCCAAAGCTATAAAAACACCATCTTCCAAAGTCATACGCATGCTACCTTCTCAGCTTTTATCGAGCTGACCCCATTGGAATTAATGAAACTAGACATCTGACCCCAGTGGCGGAACTAGACCTTCAACTCAGGGGTATCCCAAAATTTTTTAGGGGTGTTCTCGTACTTGTTCAGGGGTGTCCTGTGTATAAAAATCGGAAAAAAAGGGGTGTCCTGTGTATAAAAATCAGAAAAAAAAAAAATTTTTACACTACTGGTCAAAACTTGAGCCGTAGCCCGGGCTACGCCCGTTAAGCCTACAGGTCCGCCCCTGTCTGACCCCATTGGTTTCCAAAGACGCATGCGTGACCTGGGAAACTGGAACATTCACATGCAAGGGATTAACAACTTTTTTCAGAAAAAAAAGTTAGTTTTTTCAAAAAAAAAAAAAAAAAGTCCCCACTGCTAACCACCGTTACCACCACCACCACCACCGTACCAAACCTACTCATTCACTCCCATGCAGGTATATCAACAATATAAGACTCCAACACCACCGTATAAACCTTCCCATCTTTCTCAAACTCATTAACCGACGTAACCGAAAGATAGTTATTCAATCTATGCTCACCACCCACCACTCTAAAGCTCAAAATATGCTTCTCATCATCCAACAACTCCAGCCGTTCAGTACTCGTGGAGGCCGGGAGGCCCGATATGACCGTCACCTCACGTATGCTTCCCACACCACCATCCCCAGATGGGCATAAAAACCGGTTCCTACCCGATTCCAGTGGACCCGACCCGGACCCGGTTCCGGTTCCGAACAGTACCCGTACCCGGTTCCATTGAACCCGTAACCGGTTACGCCGGTTCTATATTTATTTACGTGTACCCGGGTTGTACTCGGACCCGGTTCCACCGAGAACCCGGTTCCACTCAGTTGTATCCATACCCGGTTCCGGGTTGGAACCGGTTCCGGGTTTTAAGAATACCCGATTTTGCCCATCTCTACTTGACAACAACGGAAAAGCTACAGATAAAACAACTAATGTGGTGTATAAAGAGATTTTCAACGAATTGTGATATCTGCATATTGATGGTTAATAAAAAGATTTTACATGATCCGTTTCAAGACGTGTATATATTCATAAAAGTTTTTAGGCATGAGCTTAAGGACCCCATTTATAATAAATATACAGGATTATTTGGTTAACTATATTGTTGGGCTAAACATTAAAACTGATTATTTGTGCTCAATTTTAGTTTATATATGTTTTTAATGTTTGGTATAGGTTGTAGATTTTGAAGGGATACGATAGATCGGAGCACTTGCAAGTTCTCAAGCTGCAGAGATTCATGGACTTGATATTCTAGCACAAACCATTCAGGTGCCACCTAATTATCATCTTTTGTACACATATTGTATATAACACACGTACAGTGGGATTATGGGTTCCGAGCCACAGCGGTTGTGGTCTATAGACACCGATCTGTGGCAAATGGGCTTGGACATGTAATGGGTCATAAAAAGAAACAAACCCGATGAGCCGAAGCCATAACGTCCAAGTCACATTTCATTTTCATTTATTTTAATTAAGTGTAATTTTATATTTACTTTAGTACTAATACTGAAACAAATCTTTCATTAAAAGATTTATGAAAACACCGTTAAATAATATATTTTTTTTTAGGCCAACCGGTGTAACACACGGGGTCTTAAGCTAGTCTTATCTATCTACTATAATAAAAGAAACCAAGTTTTGGACACATGTCACTCAAAGAGGGCATTTGATTAAATGGGTCGTTGGTGCGGGTAAAATTCCTGACCCATGAACCACTTTCGGATCCTATTATATCCGTACCCACGCCTTTTTTCCCATCATATTCTCTTTTCCCTTCTCATCTTTACCCTAATAAAACCTTTGGCAAGCAAACAACGCCCCCAAATCTTCACTATCTATTGTTGATTGCTTTCGTCGGACCTGCTGGACTGGAAATTGATGCAAATCTGATGTGAATTTGATGATAATATGAACAGATCTCCGGTTGAATTTCTTCTCTCCGATGGATGATTAAACGTGAGAACATTTCCAAACGCGAACCGTAGAGTTGACGATGCAGGCGGTGGTTTTGCGAGACTATCTACGGGAACCGCCATTAACGACCTCTGTGTGTGAGATTTGGAGTCAAATCGAGACTTACGAAGAGGAGACTTTGGCTTCAGAGAGAGAGCCTCCTGAGAGAGTGATGAAGGTATGATGAGTGAGTTTGTTACTGATTTACCCTTGGTTTGTGTCATTCTGTTGTTGATCGGAGTGCTTGCGTTCTCGATCCGTCTTTTTTCGGTAAAATTACTGGACATCGTTTTATGTGTATATGATGATATAGTTTCGATTTGTGTATACTGATCTGTTTTTGTACGTTTTTTTATGTGTTTAGAAACGTTTTTGTTGCAGGTTATTAAGTATGAGAGTGTGATTCATGAATTCGATCCGTATTTCAATTACAGAGTCACTCAGGTTTTGATTTTACGTTTTGATTTTTACGATTTGTTGATTTGGTAGAGTTTACTGGATTTGAGTATTCTAGGATGTGTAATTTTACATGCAGGATGATTTTTTGTTCGTTTATTGTTTTAGTTATTGTTGTATTATCAGTTAGATGAGGATTTGTATCATACTCAAATGCAGAGATAATATTAATAATAATATATATTCTTTGTATGTATTAATTTCTCGATATCTCTTGATCATTAATAAAAGAAATCAATATCTCTTGATCATTAATAAAAGTTATCAGTTTTAAAAAATTCTAGATAAATCAGTTTTTAATTTAAAAATTCTAGATAAAATCAGTTTTATCTAAAGTTATTATAAAATTCTATATAAAATCAGTTTAATCTAAAGTTATTAAATCAAATTACATTTATTCAACCCGTGTAATACACGGGGTTCTAACCTAGTTAATAAATAAAACATAATGTGGATAATGAATTTAAATTAGGAAAGATGTAACTTAATTCAATTATTAAAATAATGATTTAAATCTAATTTTTTATATAATTACAATCCTACCCTTAACAACTAAAAAGGAAATCAAGGGTCCAGATCTGTTCACGCAGTTCACTCTTGGAAGGTTGTTCACACTGGAACCCTACCCTATATATATATGTCCCTAGATACGAGTCCATAAGCACAAGAAATATATAAATTCACCATCCCAAATTGCACCAAAAGGGTGAACGTTAGTTTGGGCAGCCGACTATAGCTCTAGCCCGCAATTAACATGGAGATGGAACCTGAAAACAAAATAAAAGACCAAACAGGGTTGGAAAACTGGAAAACTATGAAAGGGTTACAATTTACAAATACAAGTTCTATAAAACTTGAGGGCTTGTTTCGCCCCTATTATCAAAAGATCAAAGTTTAGAGCTATTAAGTAATTCGGCAACCTAATAAAGAAAATTAAAGTGCTGAAAGTGGGATTTGAACTTGCCCTGCCTAGAAATCAGGCAATAAACTTAGCATCCAAGCCTTTTTGTTACTGATATACATAATATATCTATCTAGATATATATACACGCACATACATACATACTTACTCTTCTTCTTTATCAAATACTTAAAGGTTTGCAAATTGATATAGAAGAGAAATATCATTATAAAAGGGTTAAAAATACAAGTTCTATAAAACATCAGGGCTTGTTTAGTCATTTTCAAAAACATAATTCAAGAGCTGTTATGTAATTTGACAACTTAATAAAGGAAAACATAAGGTCTGAAGCCCTGAAGGCTGAATTTGAACTTGCCCAACATAAAACACAGACAATGTAACTTAGCATTCACCAAGCAAGCCTTTTGTTATATTTGTACTTCTCATATAGTCATATTATAATTATTAATCAAATACTTGAAGCTATACAAATTGATACAAAAGGGTTATCAAATGCAGATGTGAATGTATGGGAAATCAAGAACTTACAGTTTGTCAAGAAAGCGGTTGTGATGCTGCAAGTTCATGAAAGTAGACATCTGAATGGCTCGGCCTCTTATCAAATTGGATCTTCATACGATCCATCACACCTTCCATGATAGCCTCAGCCTCTGCAGACAAACCAAAAAACCTTTCTTGCAACTTAGCTCGATGTGATGTAGGCAGCTTTGTCAGTACGCCTTCAATCTTCTGCAACATTGAAACTATGTGACCAGTTTTTTCATTCCCTTTCTTGAACTGCTCGTTCAGATTTTCACAATAGCATGTGATATGTGTCATTCTTCCACCAGAACGCCCTTCCATTTTCGTATCTGGTTGTGCCCTATGGTCCTCAACTTCCCCTTGCTCATGCATTGTTGCCATGTGGCTCTCAATTAAGGCCTCATCTTGCTTCATATAAGCCATGTTTGTTTCACTATTCTCTTTCCACTTATCTAGCAGCACCTGCAACTCTCTCATGAGGCTTTGTGCTGATTTAACATTCATCACAGCTCTAATCTCCTGTATGGTTTCCACAGATCATAATAAGCATGAAACATAAAGATAATCCCATTTATCAATGTAAGCTCCTATACTAAATGGTATTTTTAGTACAAAATTATAAAATGATGGTTCAATTGAAAACATATTACAAGTTCAGTTCACAGGGTGTACTTGAATAAGAACTTTGGGTAATGTACGAAAGATGAAAAAATAAACTTCATAGCATACATACATCATGTGAAACCATTGTGAAGGTGGCACCAGGAGAAGCATCTAGCAAATAGTTTTTAACTTCAGTACACATAGTTACTTCTTGTTCTGTTTGATCCTCAGCCTCAGGGGTAACATACTCTGGATAAATCTTTAATCTCTTTAAGTTGGCAAATGGTGAAGGTAGATGTGAGATTAGTTCCACGAATGAAGAAAGAGTCTGAAAAATATACCAGAAAATAATGCAATCTCATAAGCGTAAGTAAATATATAAAAATTAGAGAACGATAACATTAGAGACCAATACCAGCATACCTCGATAGTTTCCAAGCTAAGTGTAAGAAATTCGACACTATGGATCTGTTGAAGCAGACTAACAATTTTACGAGCCTCATACTTATCTTCATAGGCATAGGACATACATATATCCACCTTTTCTAAACGGAGAAAGTCGGTGGAAAGCTTCAAACGACCAGAGTTATATTTGTAACGCAAGGAAGAAAGGTTGGGTGCGGAAATTGAAAGTATCCCTTGCCAAAGTTTAATAGTGAGATTCTTGAATAGAGGTGTAACCACATTGACACGCAAACAACCATCATATACAAGTGAATTAAGTGTTAGACTAGATAGTCCAGGATGGCATATGTTGAAACCATTCAAGCCCCTCAGTCTACAATGATGTAAGGTGAGACTTTTCAAGTTTGCACAGTTGGAGAAAAGATCAAGACACTTGCCGGTATAGTCAGCTTTCAATATGAAACAAACAATTTTTAATGTGGCCAAATTTGGCAGCTCCCAAGTAGGTGGAGTCATGGTGGAACGGTCATAAATACTCCCAGTCAAAGTGAGATGTTTGAGAGACAGAGAATTAAAGAGAGAAAGAGGGAATTTCATCTTCATTCCAGGCAAGCAAGTGATTTTCAGCTGTTGAACATTGTGGGAGAATGCATAGTCCAAAATTCTTTTGACAAACACCAGGGTAACCTTTCCACAAAAAGCGAGCTCGACAGAATGCACTTCTGTTTGATTATTCCGAGCAGGGAGAACATGTGTAACAAATTTGGAGAACTCGGGCAATGAACGGAAATCCTTACTTGAGAAATTGAGATAGGGCATTGAAGTCCGGACATACCTCCATCTAGACGACAAAGCACTCGTTTCAATTGCTTGTTTAATGCCAATAAAAGAGAGGATTTTGTGGATAACATCATCCGGCAAGTTGCTTAGTCTATCACCTTCTACTTTCACTCTAGTTTTACCATGCCCAGAATCCATTCTCGCCTAAACCGAAGTTGCTTATATGCCTTTTCTTTTGTATGGTTCAACTGCAATTCGATTGCAAGCAACAATTAGGACATAGCACAAACTACACACTCGATAAACAAAGTTGTTTTATTGGCATTAAACAACTTGTCATTACCAAAACTCAAAACAAATGAAAATGGGAACATTATCAGTTTGTGGGAATATGGATCAAGCTTGTCATGTTAGCCTTCAAGTACAGGTCTCGTTCATAAATTAAGATGAAACTCAAACACAACAGTAACATACTAATTAGGCATACAAGCTTTTAGTTCGGTTGAGTGTGAGCATAGATTATCAGTGTATACGAGGAGAGAATTTGTCAAACACAAAATCAAAATCGAAAGGAACTTACTATCCAAAAAAACCCTAAATCTGATTCTGATTAAGGAAGAGGGGGGGGGGGGGGGGGGGGGGGGGTAAGAAGCGTACGCGGGAACATTTGGTTGAGCTGCGCCGCCTGGAACTGGTGGACGGAGGGAGGAGATTGGTAGCGACGGTGCCGTGCTCTCGGCCGCTGCTGCTTAAATGGAGTTAAAATAACAAGGTTATCTTATTCTAGGTCGATGCTTGCAATCATTACATTTTTATATCTTTTTCACTCAGAATCACTTTCATCAAAATAAAGAGTAAATTTTTGTTTTTTTTAATAGCATCTCGGTCAGGACTATACATGACCAAAGCTCGGTCGAAGTGGGATTCGAACCTGAGCACTCCCGGACAGTAACCCACAAGGTGGTAAACCTTCCCACCTCCATTGCAACCACTGGGCTACAACATTATTGGCTATAGAGTAAATTGTTGTTCCTGACGTTTAGGTTTGTTTACCAATTTTATCTAAAATGATTTTTTTTTTGTCAAATAGCTCATCATCTTTAGCAGTTTTTGCCATTTTAATCCAAATTATTAACTTAGTTTATTTTTCTGTTAAGTTGAAGGATATTTAGATTAAACTGGCAAATATAAAACCTTAGGAACAATTTTGACAATTTACTTAAATACTTTTTAATTTCTTTTATTTAATTAATTAATTTTGTCACATATATATAAAACAGAATATACATGCGGTTCTTATAAAAAATAATAGTTTTATCACATAATTTTTATAAATTTCCATCCAACCACTAACTCAGTTATTTTTTTCTATTAAGGTGAAGGATCTTTTAAATTTTATAAAGTAAGACAAAAGTTAATTTCTAATTTTTTTTATATACATCAGTTTTATAAAAATAAAATCTACTACAACCTCTAAATTTTATAAAACTAAAATGCTAATGACCTTATAGAAAAAAGGTCAAATAAACAAATCTAATCATATGTACCAAGTTTGTAATTCATCTTCTAATCTCTTAAATTCGCTTATGTGCTCAACACATTTAAAAATATGTAACGTTTTACAATTTTTTTTTTCTATCTCTACACTTAATTAAATACTAAAAGTTGTAATCGATTGTTATGTGTTGCACGCCATTGATATTTATTTTATATATTGTTTTCTCTTTATAAAACTGATCCATATAAAAAAACTAGATATTAATTTCTGTCTTAATTTATAAAATTTAAAACATCCTTCACCTTAACAGAAAAAATAAACTTAGTTAATGGTTTGGATGAAAATTTAAAAAAATTATGTGACAAAACTATTATTTTTTTTATAAAAACTGCATGTATAATCTGTTTTATATATATGTGACATAATTAATTAAATAAAAGAAATTAAAAAGAGCTGAGCTTGAGCTTTGAAAAACGAAGCTCGGACCGAGCCGAGCTCGAGCTCTCATAACTTAATCCTCGGGCCGGCTCGTTTGCACCCCTAAATTAAGCATGAAACAAAAAGACAATCTCCGTTAATCACTGTAAGCTCCTATACTAAATGATATTTGTAGTATAAAGTGATAGTTCACTTGAGAACGTTAGTTCATAGGGTCTACTTGAATAAGACTTTGGGTAATCAGAGCAATAAGTAGAAAGTACGGAAGACAAAAATATACTTCATGTGAAACCATTGTGAAGGTGGCACCAGGTGAACTATCCAGCAAATAGTTTTTAACTTCAGTAGGCATATCTACTTCTGGTTGTGTTTGCTCCTCAGCCTCAGGGGTAACATAAGCCTCAGGGGTAACATAAACTGAATAAATCTTTAACCTCTTTAAGTTGGCAAATGGTGAAGGTAGATATGAGATTAGTTCCACGAATTGCGAAAGAAGCTGAAAAAAATACCAAAAAATAATGCAATCTCATAATCGTAAGTAAATGTAAAGTCTACTTTCCTAAATATGTGTTTTTTTAAAAGTCAAATGGGAGAGGTAAGACTCATGTAAGCACTTTTAATACATGTCCTTTGTCAAGAAAGAATTAATTTTGTTCAGTTGTTTGTATACTAATCCTTTTATTGTTTTTCACAATCACATCTATATTAATAATATATTTGTTAGATACGAATGATAACATTAAAGACCAATACCAGCATACCTTGATAGCTTCCAAGCTAAGTGTAAGAAATTCGACACTATGGATCTGTTGAAGCAGACGAACAATGGTATGAGCATATTCCTTATCTTTAGAGATATACGATACACATATATCCACCTTTTTTAAACAGAGAAAGTCGGCAGAAAACTCAAAAAGACCATTATTATCTTTATAATGCAAGGAGGAAAGGTTGGGTGCGGAAATCGAAAGTACCCCTTGCCAATATCTAATACTGAGATATTTGAGTTGAGGTGTAACCACATTGACACGCAAACAACCATCATATCCAATTGAATTAAGTGTTAGACTAGATAGTCCAGGATGGCATATATTGAAACCATTCAAGCCCCTCAGAGTACAATGATGTAAGGTGAGACTTTTCAAGTTTGCACAGTTGGAGAAAAGATCAAGACACTTGTCGGTATCGTCAGCATTCAATGTGAAAGCACAGATTTTCAATGTGACCAAATTTGGCAGCTCCCAAGTAGATGGAATCAGGATGGCATCTCCGTAATTAGTCCCAGTCAAGGAGAGATGTTTGAGAGACGGAGAACTAAAGAGAGAAAGAGGGAATTCCCTCTTTGTTGGATACAAACAATAAATGTCCAGTTGTTGGACGTTGTGGGAGAACGCATAGTCCAAAATTCTCTTGACAAACACATGGGTAACCTTTCCACGAAAAGTGAGGTTGACAGAATGCACTTCTGTTTGATTATTCCGAGCAGAGAGAACATGTTCAACAAATGTGGAGAACTTGCGCAACGTACGAAAATCCTTACTTGAGAAATTGAGATAGGGCAGTGAAGTCCAGACATACCTCCATCTAGACGACAAAGCACTTGTTTCAATTGCTTGTTTAATGCCAATAAAAGAGAGGATTTTGTGGATAACATCATCCGGCAAGTTGCTTAGTCTATCACCTTCTACTTTCACTCTAGTTTTACCATGTCCAGAATCCATTATCTCCTAACTAACTCTACCTATATAGAAACAAAAATTCACATATGTCTATGTTCGTCTTTCCGTAGCTTCTGTAGTTCTGTTTTAGATCCAGAAACTACAATTTGATTGCATTCAACAGTTAGGACAAAAACACTCAATATATTAATTAGGCATACAAGGTTTTAGTTTGGTTGAGTGTGAAGGTGAGAAAATGTGCAAGAGCATAGATTATCAGTGTATACGAGGAGAGAATTTGTCAAACACAAAATCAAAACCGAAAGGAACTGACTATCCAAAAAAACCCTAAATCTGATTCTGATTAAGAGGGAGAAGGAGCGTACGCGGGAACATTTGGTGTAGCACCGTGGACGGGGGTGACGGGGTTGACCTGTGCCACCTGGAACTTGTGGACGGAGGGAGGAGATTGGTAGCGACTGTGCCGTTCTATCGGCCGCTGCTTTAGAGTTTAGTGGGAAGGGGCACTTTAGAGTTTAGAGTAATTAGGTGGCGACGCCAATTGGTTTGGGGAGGTGGCAAGGTTTACCCAGTTATGTGGGTAGGGCTGTAAACGAACCAAACGTTCGGCAAACAGTTCGTGAACCGTTCAGCAGTAAGTTCGTTTATGTTCGTTCGTTTATTAAACAAACGAACACAAACAAGAATTTTTGTTCGTTTAGTTAAATGAACAAATACTAACAGAGGTCGTGTTCGTTCGTTTATGTTCGTGAACGTTCGGTAACGTGTTCGTTTGTGTTCGATAGTTCATTAGTGTTTTTACTTTTTATATTTATTTAAATACTTCAAAATTCTGACAAATTATATGTTTAATAAGTGTCAGTGTATTATATATTATGTTCATGAACAATTGTTTGTGTTCGTTTGTTTCCATTTGTGTTCATGAACACTAGTTTGTGCTCACTTGTGTTCGTTAACGTTCGTTTTTGTTTGTTGCCTAAAATTAACAAACAAACACAAACGAACACGAACAAGTTCTTTCCTTAACAAACGAACATGAACATAAAATCTCATTCGATAATTGTTCGTGAACGGTTCGCGAACACATATATTTCTTAACAAACGAACATGAATAAGGTCTTGTTCATGTTCGTTCGGTTCGTTTGCAGCCCTATCGAGAGGTATAAGTAGGGGTGTGCAAAAAAATCCGAATCCGAAATATCCGAAATTCCGAATCCGAATTATCCGAATTTTCGGATACCCAAAAATTCGGATATCCGAAAATTCGGATTCGGATTCGGATACTGATTCTGAAAATTTTCGGATATTTCGGATATCCGATATCCGAAATATTAAGTACTATTTTTTTATTTTTAAATATATATTCCAATAAAATGAAAACCCTACTTGTTCCTAATCCATTCTAAAATGCAGTCGCCCCCTTCATTCAAACTTTACACCCTCACCACTAATTGCAAACCCTCACATCGCAGCCCCATTCTACTTCTTCGTTGGATGCAAGATGATATTGCAGATTCATTCACTCGACGTTCAAGCTTGATTCCGATTGGTCATGAGTCAACACGTTCTAGCTTCACTCGACCCTCAACATCGAGAGCTTCTCTGAAAAATCAACTTCAACAACAGTCAAGGCCTTCCAGATTTGTTCTTGTTTTGCTTCGAAGCTTCTAGGTTAATTAAAGCTTGGTTTTTAATTTTTTATTTGTCCTTGTTTTGTTTTTACCCTTTTTCTGAATACACGATTTAGTGTTCGATTTGTTATGTTTCAGTTAGATTATTATATGAATCACTAATCCTTTGCTTCAAATCACATATTCACATTTGTTTATTGGATTTGTTACTTATTCGATTTATGCCAGATTCACATTTGCTTCATTATATGAACCTCAAATAAATCTTTATTTTTAAACAATTTTTTTTAGAAGTTTGGATATCCGTTTTATTATCCGAATCCGGATCCGAAATTTCGGATACGGATTCGGATATCAAAATTGACTATCCGAAATTTTCGGATATCCGAAATTCGGATATCCGAATTTCCGGATATCCGGTTTTGAACACCCCTAGGTATAAGGGTCGAATCTTGCAGGGGGCGAATAGTGGTACCTGTTCAAACTGTCAATAATATGCCAACTGTAGGATTCCTACTCGTGACCTAGGTGATCTTGGCGTCGAAAAAAAAAACGTACGACGCCTACCCAAGCCGCAAACATTTTTTTTTGAAAGGTGTGAATTATTCACGAATATCGGGAGTTCTAGCATACGTTGTTTTAACCGGGTACGCGCTAGAGAGCCCCCTCGCACAATAGATCCACAACTTAAACCCCTCAATGAGAAACATTTAAACCCCTCAATGAGAAACCCCTATCACCCAGACTCGAACTTTAGACCTTGAGGGGAAAACTCACCCGGGCCCACCATAGGTGGAACTTAAATACTTGTAGCCACCACTAGAGCACTAGTGATTGTTAATCATTTTTTTATTTAAATAAATTCTTAAAATTAAATATCATTAAACTTAAAATTTAACATTAAATAAAAATAAACCTACAAATTTAAAACATTACATATCATTAAAACTTAAAATCTTACATCAAAATAAAACATAGTACTTAAAACATTACATAACATAAAATCTAAAAACTTAAAACTTAAACATAGATCAAAATAATGCGTCACACCGCTATGTGGTTAAAGTCCTCGTCATAGTCGTGTTTGTAGTCAACAAGTGTCACTTGAATAACTTCCTCCTCTGAAAGCTCGTTGTGGGGATTTTGCGCATTCAAGAACCTACCATGGAATCTTGAAACCTTGTAACGGATAAACACGAAACGTGAGTCTATTTGATCCACGGTTCGATTGGTCTCACCAACGTGGATACAAAATTGGTGGAACACCTGGTTCCAAACAGTGGTCCTTCGACTAGGAGATGTGGGGCATTGACCAAGCAAGCCTTTTGTTATATTTGTACTTCTCTTATTATATTTAGGGTAAATTACACTTTTCGTCCTTTATGTTTGTATCGGATTGCAATAGATGACTTTTAACTTCAATAATTACAGTCACAGTCCTTTATTTGTAAAACTCATTACACCATATGTCCTTTAACACTAACCAAATTAATTTTTAACATTAAGTGAGGTCATGTGCACCCCATGTGAGGGCAAAAATGTCATTTAACTTCCTGTTTCATCTCCCTTATAAACCCCACCCCTCTTTCTTTATCCCACCACCACCACAATATGCACCACCATCGTCATCCCGATTTTTGGATCACCATCGTGATCTTTACATTGCTGTGAATAATAAATATCCAACAAAAAATTCAATATGGATAAAGAGGTCCCACGTTACCGAGTGGATAACTAAACAAAACAAACACAAAATTCACCACCAAATCGGAAGTTCTAGTAGAGAGAGATAAAAAAAATGGCTACGAACATTGTTCACGGCGTCAATAACTACCACTGCCACCAAATATCAATTTCAGTTTCCACCATGGATTCCATGATTCCTACACCTAACCCACCTCAAACCCAATTCCATGATTCACCACCACTAAATACAGCCACTGCCACCACCGTATTTCAGCCGCCACCACCGTATCCGTCCACCAATCCCCAGCACCATCACCGAAGATGAAGATGATGCTCGGAAAACCGCACCCCTTTCTTCACCGCAATGATCTGATTCTGTTTGGCAACGTAATTGTGGTGGTTCAAATGTGTAGTGGCGACGTAATGGAGGTGGTGTAGGGCTGTAGGCAGGTGGTGGGTTTGGTTGGGGAAGAAAAGGTTTCGAGAAAAAGAATGTGCGTGTGGAGAGAGGGAGATCTGAGATCTAAGATATGATATGTGCCATGTATTTTAGGTATTTTTTATTATAAAATTACTTTTAATTAAATCAGTAAAAGACTAAACTACCCTTTATGTGATATGATTAAATCAGTAAAAGGAGTAAAGCAGGTATTTTTTATTATAAAATTACTTTTAATTAAATTTTATTATAAAATTACCCTTTATGTGATATAATTAAATCAGTAAAAGACTAAACTACCCTTTATGTGATATGATTAAATCAGTATTTTTTATTATAAAATTACTTTTAATTAAATTTTAGGTATTTTTTATTATAAAATTACTTTTAATTAAATCAGTAAAAGACTAAACTACCCTTTATGTGATATGATTAACTGAAAAATTTAACCAGGTTAGTATAAAAGGAGTAAAGCACGTAGTGTGTAATGAGTTTTACAAATAAAGGATCGTGACTGTAGTTATTGAACTTAAAGGTCATCCACTACAATCCAATACAAACATAAAGGACGAAAAGTGTAATTTACCCTTATATTTATTAATAAAAGGGTTAAGTTATTCTACAAATGCTCCTAAAGATAAGAAGTGTACTTATCATTTATATTGCTATAAGTATTCGTAAACTTATGATATCTGACATATATATAGTTTCGAGTTAAATACTGTTTTCGTCCCTGTGGTTTGTCAAAAATCACTATTTCAGTCCATTAGTTTAAAAATTGCGATTTCAGTCCCTGTGGTTTCACTTTCGTAACCATTTCAATCCCTGTACTAACAGAATAAATGGATTAAAATGGTTACGAAAGTGAAACTACAGGGACTGGAATGGTTTTGAAAGTGAAAGCACAGGGACTGAAATCGCATTTTTTAAACTAATGGACTGAAATATTGATTTTTGACAAACCACAGGGACAAAAACAGTAATTAACTCTATAGTTTCCTTGAAACGAAGTTCTTTATAGTTAAACACCGTCTTAAATCTCAATTCACCCTGTCTAAAGCTTTGTTTTTTTGTAGTAGTGCAGTAACCACCAGACACTATGGTAGTCATCGATTTAGATCGGAAATTTTGTGCGGATTACAGATGAGACTTCTTTCTAGTCACAAACATTGAAGTAATAAGATTGATCACGTATATAACTTTTAGTTCTATGGTAACGCCAAGGTTGAAAGGTTCAGGTGGGGCCCATTTGTGTTTTCACCAACGAAATCTTTTTTTTTTAATATGGGGCTCCATCCACACCATACAAATTAAAGGGGGCTCCATGGCTGAGGTGGATCCTAGGTGGCGTTGACGTGGCCTGATAAAGCCCCTAGGGGCTCTAAGGCTAGAGGGTGTGGGATGGAGCCCCTTGGGGGTTATAAAGGACACCTCAGCGCCACCTAGACGAAACGTCAGCCAGGGGGCTTTATAACCCCCCCCCCCCCTTTAATTTGCAGGGTGTGGGATGGAGCCCCGTCATCATTACCTAATTATTTTTACATTTTACTTTTTAAATTAAATGGCCATTTTATATAACTAGAAAATTAAAAAAAAACATAATTTCATCCTAAAAAAAATAAAAAACATCACAAAGTCATTAAAAAAATAAGAAGGTACTAGAAAAAAAAAAACTACATATATTTCGCCCTAATTTGATTCTTGCGAGCCTCCATAATGCGTTGATCCGTCTCCGTTGTGTTTTGGGTTTCGGGTATGGATTGGGTTTGGGGTATGTTTTGAGGAATGTGTTGGGGTATGTTTGAGGGAAAAAACTGGGGTTGAGAATAATACCCAAAAAAACTGGCCATCGGTTGAGTGATGGGATGAGGAGAAGTTGGGGTTGTTGGTGGCATTGGGTAATATCCAACCTCACCCGTACGCGAGTCTCGGCGATACCGGTCCTCTTGCTCGTTGTTTTGCCAGTACGGATGGTTCGGGTCCCATGGGTTTGGGTTGTTGAGAAACATTGTAGAGAGGGGTTTAAAAAAAATTAGAGTATTGTATAAAAATTTGAGAGAAAGTGGGTGAAATGAGATGGAAAAATGGAGAAATGGAATGGGTATTTATAAACTTTGAATTTGAAAAACAAAATTTTTTTTTTTTTTTAAACCTGACCGTTCAACGGTCAAAAAGATTAAATGTGGCTCGATCTGTGTGTTGTCCTCTCGTTACCATGTTCGCGAAACAACTATAGCGCCCCAAGTTAATTAGGTGGGTGTGGGTGTATAGCGCCCAGGGCGCCATAGATGGTGACCTGGCGAGGGTGGCGCCCCCCACACCCTCCGGCCTAACCACACCCTCCAGCCTAACCCCTCTCTCCTCTATCTCTTCTCTTGCCCGGCTCGGTGAATACTCACAGCTATTCCCTCTCCCCGCTCACCGATTGAAGGCCGACAACCACTCACCTATTGGCAAACTCCATTCAACGATCAAGTCCCCGCATGCATACCGTCCCCCCTAATAATTATAATACTTGTAAGGATTTACATACAAAAACATGACTTAATAACATACGAGTTAATATTTTTAAGGATTTACATACAAAAACATGACTTAAATAACATACGTTCATTTCCACAAAGGTTTGATCCCGTGTTCTTGAGTATACGTTGATATCAAGGAGATAGAGAAAGCTCTAACCTTTTATAAAGTAAATTCTCAAAACCTAATAGACTAAATAAACATTAATAACAACGTTAATAATATTTACAGATGAAAGTAAAGTATATAGTTATGGTGTCGTAATTAGGGCCGTTCAAACCTATTTGCAGATGAAAGTAAAGTATATAATTACGGTGTTATAATACTTAAGAAATACGAAAGTAATTTCATATTGGTCTTGTAATTTGATATGGTTTGTATATGGAGAACTTTTGTAAGTTAATCTCATATGATTTATATATGCTTTTTATCATCTGATAGGTAAGTATCATATTTACAATTCCCCCCAAAAAATTACACCATAAACTTGAAGATAGAATTGTAGACTCTTAATTACAAAAACCATTTAAGCCTTTCATATAGTAAAAGTGCCTGTCAAATCTACGTACAGTAGCAGTAGCAGCAAAACAAAAAAGCATGTCCTTAGATACAAGACCATAAGCACAAGAAACATAAAACTTCACCATCCCAAATTGCGCCAAAAGGGTGAACGTTAGTGAGGGCAGCCGACTATAGCTCTAGCCCGCAACTAACATGGAGATGGAAGTCTGGAACCTGAAAACAAAATAAAAAAGACCAAATAGGGTCGGAAAACTGAAAAAATGTGAAAGGGTTACAAATAGAAGTTCTATAAAACACAGGCAATGCAACTTAGCATTCACCAACCAAGCCTTTTGTTATATTTGAACTTTTCTTTATATTAATCAAATACTTGAAGCTATGCAAAGTGATATGAAACAGTTATCAGATTCAGATGCGAGTGTATGGGAAATCAAGAACTTACAATTTGTCAAGAAAGCGGTTGTGATGCTGCAAGTTCATGAAAGTAGACATTTGGAACGGCTTGGCTTTTTATCACATTGGATCTTCATACAGTCCATGACGTTACCCATGATAGTCTCAGCCTCTGCACACAAACCAAAAAACCTTTCTTCCAACTTAGCCCGATGTGATGTAGGCAGCTTTGTCATTACTTCTTCAATCTCCTGCATCAATGAAATTATGAGACCCGTATTATCATACCCGTTCTTCAACTGCTCATTCAGATCTTCCCAATAGTTTTTGATATGTGCCATTCTTCCCCCAAAATGCAACTTCATTTTCGAGTCTGGCTGTTCCCTATGGTTCTCAACTTCCACTTGCTCATGTACCGTTGACATGTGGCTCTCTATTGGTGCCTTGTCTTGCTTCATATGAGCCGTGTTTGTTTCACTATTTTCTTTCCACTCATCTAGCAGCTCCTGCAACTCTCTCATGAGGCTTCGTGCAGATTTAACATTCATCACAGCTCTAATCTCCTGCATGGTTTCCACAGATCATAATAAGTAGCGGTGCAAACGAGCCGAGCCTTATCGAGCCCGAGCCGAGCTTGTGCCTAAAATAAAGCTCGTTTATTTATCGAGCCTGAGCTCAAGCCTGGCATGTGAAGCCGCCAGGCTCGTCAAGCGTTAGTGTAATATTAGTTTTTTATTAATATTTAATAACATTTACCCCTTGTATTCTTATTTAAACTTATTTACAAGCCAAGCACGAACATAAAAATAAGCTTGTTAAGTAAACGAGCCCGAGCTTCACTTATCGAGCTCGCGAGCCTAAACGAGTTTGTTATTTATATTATTTTTTTAATATATTGATTAATAGATGATAAAACGAGCCGAGCTCAAGAAACTACCAACGAGCTGAGCTTGAGCTTTGAAAACGAAGCTCGGACCGAGCCGAGCTCTAGCTCTCATAAGTTAATCCTCGGCCCGGCTCGTTTGCACCCCTAAATTAAGCACGAAACAAAAAGACAATATCCACTAATCATTGTAAGCTCCTATACTAAATGATATTTTTAGTATAAAGTGATAGTTCACTTGAGAACGTATTACAAATTTAGTTCATAGGGTCTACTTGAATAAGAACTTTGGGTAATCAGAGCAATAAGTAGAAAGTTCGGAAGACAAATATACTTCATGTAAAACCATTGTGAAGGTGGCACCAGGTGAACTATCCAGCAAATAGTTTTTAACTTCAGTAGGCATATCTACTTCTGGTTGTGTTTGCTCCTCAGCCTCAGGGGTAACATAAACTGGATAAATCTTTAACCTCTTTAAGTTGGCAAATGGTGAAGGTAGATGTGAGATTAGTTCCACGAATTGCGAAAGAAGCTGAAAAAAATACCAAAAAATAATGCAATCTCATAATCGTAAGTACATGTAAAGTCTACTTTCCTAAATATGTGTTTTTTTAAAGTCAAATGGGAGAGGTAAGACTCGTGTAAGCACTTTTAATACACGTCCTTTGTCAAGAAAGAATTAATTTTGTTCAGTTGTTTGTATACTAATCCTTTTATTGTTTTTCACAATCACATCTATATTAATAATATATTTGTTAGATACGAATGATAACATTAAAGACCAATACCAGCATACCTTGATAGCTTCCAAGCTAAGTGTAAGAAATTCGACACTATGGATCTGTTGAAGCAGACGAACAATGGTATGAGCATATTCCTTATCTTTAGAGATATACGATACACATATATCCACCTTTTTTAAACAGAGAAAGTCGGCAGAAAACTCAAAAAGACCATTATTATCTTTATAATGCAAGGAGGAAAGGTTGGGTGCGGAAATCAAAAGTACCCCTTGCCAATGTCTAATAGTGAGATATTTGAGTTGAGGTGTAACCACATTGACACGCAAACAACCATCATATCCAATTGAATTAAGTGTTAGACTAGATAGTCCAGGATGGCATATATTGAAACCATTCAAGCCCCCCAGTCTACAATGATGTAAGGTGAGACTTTTCAGGTTTGCACAATTGGAGAAAAGATCAAGACACTTGTCGGTATCGTCAGCATTCAATGTGAAAACATAGATTTTCAATGTGACCAAATTTGGCAGCTCCCAAGTAGATGGAGTCAAGATGGCATCTCCGTAATTATTCCCAATCAAAGTGAGATGTTTAAGAGACGGAGAATTAAAGAGAGAAAGAGGGAATTCCATCTTCTTTCCAGACAAACAAGTTATGTTCAGCTGTTGGACATTGTGGGAGAATGCATAATCCAAAATTCTTCTGACAAACACCTGGCTAACCTTTCCACGAAAAGCGAGCTCGACAGAATGCACCTCTGTTTGATTATTCCGGGCCGAAAGAACATGTGTAACAAATTTGGAGAACTCGGGCAACAAACGAAAATCCTTACTTGAGAAATTGAGATAGGGCATTGAAGTCCAGACATACCTCCATCTACATGACAAGGCACTTGTTTCGATTGCTTGTTTAATGCCAATAAAAGAGAGGATTTTGTGGATAACATCATCCGGCAAGTTGCTTAGTCTATCACCTTCTACTTTCACTCTAGTTTTACCATGCCCAGAATCCATTCTCGCCTAAACCGAAGTTGCTTATATGTTGCTAAACCTTAAGTAACATGTCTTTTGTTTTGGATTCATAAACTGCAATTTGATTGCAAGCAACAGTTAGGACATAGCACACTCAATAAACAAAGTGTCAACTTGTCATTACCAAAACTCCAAACAAATGAAAATCGGAACATTATCAATTTGACACTATGGATCATTATAACTAAAACACAAGAGTAAGATATTCATTTGGCATACAAGCTTTAAGTTCGGTTGAGTGTGAGCGTGAGAAATTGTGCCAGTGAAAAAGTATAGGTTATCAGTCCATACTCAAAATCAACATCGAAACCAAGTTATCAATGATCAAAAACCCTAAATCAGATTCTGAAACAGAGTAGTAAGAGAGAGAGAGAAGGAGCGTACGCGGGGACATTTGGTGACGGGATTGTGCTGAGCCGCTGGAACGGGTGGACTGAGGGAGGAGATTGGTCGCGACGGTGACGTGCTCTCGGCCAATGTTCTCAAAGTCAAAATGGCGTATGTCTTTCTACTTTTACTTTTGACTTTTGAGACAGGTTGTGTGGGTTCACCGGTTTAATCCGACTTTTGTTTGGCTAAGCTTTTCAAAACTACTTATTTGCTTTTCAAAAAGCAAATAAGCAAATAAGTAGTTTTAAAAAGCTTAGCCAAACAGCCCCTTAGTAATCCTCCGTTGAATCCGAACCCCTAGCCCAGTTGGTCCCATGTGGTGGGGTTAGGCCGTTTCCTCCTTGGAGGTCACCGGTTCGATCCTCGGCTGCGGCGATATGGGGGGAGCCGAAGGCCTGTCAATGGATTGGATATTGATTCATATCCAATCCAATCTGATCCATTTAAATCATTTATTGGATCATAAAAAATATCAACCAATCCATTAATTAATCCAATGGATCAATCCATTTATCCAATTAATTATATGGATCGATCCATGATCCATCCGGATCAATCCATTACTAATTAAAAAAAAGGAGAAACGAACTGCACTCTCTCAAAATAGCATTTACACTCTGTTCCCGAGATTCATTTAACAGGGGGAGGGGAGGGAAAAGAGATGAAAATATTAAAAATCATGTTCCCGAGTTTCATTTAACAGGGGGAGGGGAGGGAAAAGGGAAGAAAATATGACCATATATTCATCCTCCCAAATTGGAGAGATTAGGAGAGAAAATTTTCCATCCCCTCTCCTCCCCTCCCCTCCCCTCCCCCTGTTAAATGACTCGGGAACATAGTGTTAGGGTTTCATCTTGTCTGCAATCGTCATTCTCTCAACCTGCAATCGTTGATCTCACAGCCTGCAATCGTCGATCACTCAACCTGCAATCGTCAATCTCACACCTCATCTTGTCTGCAATCGTCAATCTCCACCATCTCCGTCCCACCTCCGTCGACCTCCAGTCCACCGCAATCATCGTTTCATCGGAGACCCCAATTGCAGCCACTACCTCCGTTCGCAGCCACTACGACCGCTCGCAACAACCACCACCGTAAGTCCTCTCAACTTCTCACACTGATTCAACAAATTTCTCACTTATGTTTCGTTGATTCTAGATTTAGTTGTGTAATCGATTACAATTCGTGATTTCCTTCATTTTTTTATGCTTTGTTAGGTTTAAAATTGTTGATTCGATGTTTTATCTGATGTAAATTGTGTTTAGGTTTTGGTGAATATATTACCTCTGTTTCTTGATTCTTGATTTAGTTGTGTAATTGTTTGAATAAATGACGTTGCTTTTAATGTTTTGTTTGAAGAAACTAATTGCTTTTAACACACACAGTGCTCGTTTTGAAGTAACATACCTGATGATAACAATCTAAAGCGATGGGTTTACACTTAATAGAAAAGATTCACAAAATTGGTTATTGGCCCAAACCGGCTTTTACCCAAACTGGCTGGTTTTGAAAGCAGTTTCAAATCGAAATCCGTGGTTCAGTTTTGAAACCAGAGCTTGTTGAAGCATTGGTCACAACCAATGGCTGGATAGAATAGAAAGGATGTGCTTTTATTGTTTACATTACAAGTAACAAGTAAGGTTTGAAAATTGTAGTTGACTGGTCAGTGTAGTTTGGTAGGTATGTGTCCTTTATGAGTTATGAGACAGTTATTGTTGGTAAATTCGTAAAGCAGTCAATAGACGGTTCGTATGATTTTGTTTTTTCTTTTGATGGTCAACGATAGGGGTGCAAACGAGTTTTTAAACTTTTAAACTTTTTTTTTTGTTATTTTCATCATTTTACTTTACCAGAAAGCGACGTTTTTAAACTTTAACTTTGACCATTAGTATGTGTTTTATACAGTATTTGGTTGCAAGCAATTTGAATATACTTAACTGTGGTCATTGTGCTTATTGTTAGATGCTGTTGGTGATGGCAAAGAAGAGAGTAACGAGACACAGGAGCTTTCTAAGAGGTATATGTTTTCTTCCTTGTGCTTGTTTTCTCATAACTTCGGATTCTTACAATATTTTCTGATATAAAATGTGATCTTTTTTCTGTAGGACAAAGAGAATGTCGATAGAAATCGAACCAAGTGACTTGGCATCAAAGAAGAAGAAAAAGACCCAATCCACATGATATATCTCCCTATACTGTGTTCATGAGTTTGCTGTTTGTTTTTTTTTCTTTTGAACTTGTAGTTACTCATGTCTTTTATGGTCATTGTTAAATTTGATTAGAATCTTTGATCTACTTTTTCTAGTTTAAAGAACTTTGATAAGAGTTTTGATAAAAGGCGGTGATTGTATTGGTTATTAGGTAGGTAAATCATGGTTGGATTGTCGCTGTTCTGGACAGTTGCGGACCAGGTCCAAGATTGTTTTTAGATTTTTTAGAATTTTTTAATTTTTTTAGGTTTTTTTTTTGAATTTTTACAATTTTTTTATTTTTTTGTGATTTTTTTATTTTTAGAGGTTTTTTATTATTATATTTTTTTATATGGATCGATCCGGATAGTGATCCATCCATTTAAAATTATTTGGATATGGATCGGATCATGATCCGTTATGTTGGATCATGGATCGGATCATGATCCATTTAAGTTGGATCATTAATGGATCGGATCATGATCCAATCCATATCCATCCATTGACAGGCCTAGGGAGGACGTCCCAATGATGGATCGTTCCTACCGAGGCATGGTGCGGTCCTGAGGGCAACCCGGTTTTACCCAGCTGTTACCCCAGCGAGTCTCTCGTGTGGGGGCAGTATGGTTTCCGGGCGAAGGTCAGCTTGCGCAACGGCCGGGGCCCGATCGAACATCGCGTCCGGAAGAGTGGGGCTGACGGGGGATTGTCTTCGACATGAACCCAGTGACCAATAGGTCATGTACATAGAAAATCACCCTTCAAAAAAAAGTAATCCTCCGTTGATTTACAATATGTGAAAAGTTGGGATATTACTGCTTATTTTTTAAGTTGAAACCATTGCCGGCTAACGGCTAATAGTTGGGATTATTAAAATCCGTTATTTCTTTTAATAATTTACATTAGTGTTCCCATAAGTGCAAAAGGACTCAAATAACATAACAGAAAAAATTCTAACGTAAATTACATTTTTCGTTCTTTATATTTGTATCGGGTTGTAATGGATAGCCTTTAACTTCAATAATTACAATTACAATCCTTTATTTGGAAACGCATTACACCTTTCATCCATTAGCACTAACCAAGTTAAAATTTTCAGTTATATCTATTTACTTAAGGGCATTCTGGTCATTTCACGCCTTTATTAATAATGTTTCTTAAAAAATAAAACAAAAAAGTTAACATATATATATAACATCATCTTCCCCATTTCCCTAACCCTAGAACACCATCATCCTATCATCATGAACCATCACCCCACCACCAATTCCTAAATTCTAGTAGCAGTGAATACATACAAGGTAAATAGGCGGTGGGTAATCTATTTTCTTATCTGAACAATCAATCCACTCACCAACACATTCTTGATTTCTCTCCCTCATCTCCAAACACAAACCATGGCGTTGTTGGCTCAGCAGATTGCTGGACTGAGGTGACCTCTCTCTCTCTCTGGCACACGCCTCTCAAGAACCCCCTCCTTCAACAACCACAACCTAAAGAGAGTCTTCACAACCAAGGTTGTTGTTGTTGTCTCAAACGCACAGACCAGAAAGCGAATGAAACTCAAAGAGATGTCCGAAGAGGCTTACGAGCGCTGTCGCACCTCCCCCTACCAAGGCATTGCTTTCACCGTTGAAGACTTTTATGCTGCCATCGAAAAGTATGACTACAATTCTGAATTCGGCACTAAGGTAGTCTGAGACTCAATTCACCCCTTCCCTTTCCTTTCTTAGGTTAAGTTAAGTGGTGGTTATCAATATTTATGGTGTTTTAGGGTTTGGGAATTGGGAAAGATGATGTTATATATATGTCAATTTTTTGGTTTTATTTATTAATGAACATTTTAAATAAAAACATGAAATGACCAGAATACCCTTAAGTGGATAGACATAACTGAAAATTTTAACTTGGTTAGTGCTAAAGGACGAAAGTGTAATGCGTTTTCCAAATAAAGGATTGTGACTGTAATTATTGAAGTTAAAGGGTATCCATTGCAACCCGCTACAAACATAAAGGACGGAAAGTGTAATTTATCCAAAATTCTAACAAAACTGGTGTAGGTAACTGAAAATAGTTACAAAAGATTCCTTTCGGACTTAAAGATAATGAAAATGAAGTCAATGGTGGATCTGACAAAGGATGTCTTTTTAAACTAAAAGGTCCAAACGAACGAAAATCGTATTTAATCCTTCTATCAATTCACTATTAGTTTAACTGTTATCTGAAAGGGTATCTTGGTACTCTCACAACCCTAACACATTGAAGCCCTCTTGATTAAAACCCCTAACTTTTTGCGTCCTTTTGCACCACCACCACAAATGCTATCGTACCGTCTGCAACACCGCCATTCACCATAAACACCACCGTCTGCAACATGTGTATACACATTCAAGTCAAACTGAACCCTTTCGATTCATATCAAGTTAAACAAACCTGTTTATAGCAAGTAAAACCTTTGGTTCAAATAGCAATTTGAACAATTATTTGTTCAAGTCGAACCTTTTGGTTCAAATAACAAGTAGAGACCAAACTTTGGTCATAACAAGTTAGTGCATAAAAACCTAATTACAAAGTTAGTCAAGAGCATGTAAAACTTGGTTAGCAAGTTGGTCAGAAGCAAGTAAAGCGGGTTGATGTTAATTAAAGTTCAATTTGAAAGTTGGTTGGATATTTTTGTAACACCTCAAATTTCGTATGTCATAATATAATATTATAATCTTGATGCTTTGATGATAAAAAATGGTAAATATAGATTTTTACCATTTTGATATTTTTATAAACTATGGTAAGTCTAAATCTTTTGTATAAATGAAATTAACCGAAGAAAAGTTAACTAAGTTAGGATGTAGAAAAAGTAAATGATATGCTCTAAAAGAATGAGGGGTGAAAGTGAAAAATATGAAATTTATCACTTAATGAAAATTTTGGTATGTGATTGTGGGGGTGTGAGTGTGTGATCGAGAGAGAGAGAAAGAGCCAGGGGAGAAACCCTTCACCCTAAAATCCTGCAAATCCATCATATTGAAGAAGTTTGAAGTTGGATTCTTAGTGCATGAGTTAGGAACTATGTTCTCTTAAGTATTATTGATACCAAGTAAGTTAAATTTCATGTTTTAATGTTAGCTGACAATGTGGGTTATGTGTACTCCATGATTATGAATGAAATTAAACATGATTGCTAGATGATATCAACAAATAGAAGTAGCAATTATCTTTGAATTTCACTATATTGATAGTTTGGAGTAAAACCCACTTGTAATTGTAAGATAATAAAGTTTAGTGAAGATTATGGATGAGTTGAGTAATGTTGATGTTAAATTGGCGTTATAGAAGGAGTTTAGATGGATAATTCGATATGAATTATATGTTATATGATTATAATGACGATTGTGAAATATTCGATTAATCCATGGTTGAACTAAGAAGAACATGCTATAACCATTTGTACATTATGCTTAATTGATGATACGCACACAACTTGTTCGATGAAATGTCTAGATTGATTTAGTTGAGTTTTGATATGAATTCTTGTTAAATTGATGTTGTAGAATGAAAATGGATGTATGTATAGTTGTTTAACACTATGATGAATAAAGAAAATTGCATATGTAATGGAATCATATGAAAGCTAAAAGTGTGAAGTTGTAACATATAGGCACGAAGAAGGAAGAAGGCACGGGCCATTCAAAGACGCAAGCAACGCAAGATCATGGTAAGTTCATATAAACTTTGTTTATCCTTCATGTAGTTTATGAATGTTAATCTTAGTATATGTGAATCCTAGTGTGAAGTTGTATTGTAGAAAATAGTAAAATATGATGCATTGATTATTGAATGATGATTAGGAAATGAAAGAGAGATGAATGTGAAATGACCCGTTTTGAATGGGTCGAATGTTTGTAAAGTACGATGATGGTATGGTTTAAGTAAAGGCTTATTATAAACGGGTCAAAATGATGATGGTGTGTCAATAATGTATGACATATATTGACCACTATGAATGAGTCAATCAAGACTTGTATGATGATCTGGGATGTTGGTTAAACCTTGACTCATTACGAATGGGTTGAAAGGTCCCTATATTTGAATGATAATGAAATGTCAAAAATGAATGTATATAACGGAATTGATGCTAGTATGGAAAGGATGATTTACAATGAGGATGTTAACAAAGTGGTAATTTTGTTAATGGGTCGAATAAAGATAAACAATTGAAAGTTATGAAATTATGTTTAGTATAATGAACTAACGAACGCTTTGGTGTTGTGTATGATAGGTAAATCTCATCTTTGATGACGACGAGCTTGGATCGAACACACTACAACTCATGCCCACCATGCGCTTCCGGTTATGTTTTGTGTCAAACAGGTCAAAACTCCTTTTTGGTTGTAATGTTAACTAATTATTTAGGATTTTTCATAAGTAAGTTTAAGGACTTGTAATTTACTATGGTAGTTCGGGATAACACTCGTGACAAACTTTTGATGGTTGTGTTTAGTCGAACTATGTATAAAGGCTATTTTGGTAAATGTCAAAAAAGAAGGTGTAAAAATCATATTTTTTTGTCGTTTTGACCTTATGTAAATATGGGCGTTGCAATTTTAAAAGATAAGGTATTTTTTAGGAAACTGCTTAACTCGGTTCCAAAGAAATTTCTACCGATTGTGACATTTATCGATCAATATTAAGAAATTGATATAAAGCCATTTAAATTTGAAGAACATATTAAAAGCCAAGATGAACTAGATGCAAATTATCAAAAGAAACTTCTAATGGCAAGTTCAATTAATCATGGCCGTGGTAGAGGACGAGGTAGAAACTCTAACAAAGGAGAAAGTGGATATGGGAGAGGCATGGGTCGAGGAAGTAAAGACGAGAACAAGTTTAGATGTTACAAATGTGAAAAAACTTTGTCACTTTGCAAAGGCATCAAATATAAGGAAAAAAAAAGAGAAAGACAAGGTTGAAAAATCGAATCTCATCTATGAAGAAAAAACAATGCTTTTGTAAGTCAAGAATATCTTTTTTTAAACCAAATTAGCACCTTGGATCTAAGTTGTGAATATTATAAAGTCTATTTAAAGTCCTATGTGTATTTGTATGAAGTTTTTGAGTTAGAATGTAAACTATGCCAAATTCAAGCGTTGTGTGTGTTAGGAAATGACGTGTTAGTCTGTATTTAGGGTTACATTAATCCAACCATATGTATGTATATCGAACAAAATTCACAATTCAAGCAAGTTTATATCATATATGAATCTCTATATTGTTCTTTTAGTTCTAGCAAGTATTATCAAATCCTTTCGATTTATTTACTCAGTCATGTTTACCGATAATAAAAAAAAAAACTATTAATGTATCCTTAGCTATACTCAAAAAGCATTATTTCAAACAGAAAAATACATTAACATCACATTAAATAAATAGAAAATTTGGAATTTATTTAAAGCAATGTAGTAATTAATTTAAAAGATTTTAAATCAGAAAAAAAAAAAACCAAAAACAAATTCAAGTAAAAAACCAAACACACGTAGTAGTCTGAGGGGTTAAATGTAACATTTATCTCTCTATAAACAACATTATTCCATCATTCTTAATCCTCCTCAAAGTAGCGGCGCCCCCAAAATTTGCCCTAGACAGGGAGTTTTGATCTTGCCGATTTCATATTATCGCAATTAAAGTTTACTGCCTGCGGTACGTATTTGTTTTTTTTTTTGTTCACAGTTTTGTTAAAATTAAAAGTTTTTTTTTCTGTGATTAATTTTATATCGTTGCGGTGATGAAAACTCTAATGAGAATTTTTGAGAGTTTAAAGCTCTGTGAAACGTCGACGTATAGTCGATCTGAGCGGTTACCTGAGCAACTAGATTAGTTACGGTTTATGCTTAAGTTTTTTTTTTTTTTTTTTTTTTTTTTTTGAAGTGTGATTTAACATTAATTTTTGTGATTTATGTGACCTGGTTGCTATGATGAAATATCAAATGAGATTATTTGAGAGTTTTGATGCTCTGTGAAACGTCGACGTTTATGTCGATCTGAGCGGTTACCTGAGCAACCAAGTTTCTCTCCCTCCCTCTTTTTGTTTTTAGTAAATTACCAGTTTTGTTATTTATGTTTATGTTTGTAGCAAATTGCATGTGATCATGGTTTTTGTAACCGGTTCGGACCGGCCGGTTCAACCGGGGTTCGGCCCTTCATACGATCCGGTTTGCCTGTTTTCTGCACTTGTTAAAAATTCGCCCGGTTCGAACCGATCTCCGGTTCGGCGGTTCAACCTGCGCTTTTGTTTTTAATTATTCTTTTTCCCCACTTTTCCCCCTAAAACACAAAAAAAACCCTAGTGCTCTTACCTTTCAGCGGTAACCCATCTCTTACCGTGGTGGAATTGTCTATCTCCGTTTACTCAGGCCAGACACATCAAGATCGAAGCACCTCCAATATACCCATTTAAAATCAAAGATTTTGGTATGAAATCATTGGCAATCGACTGTTCTTGATGGAGAGAATATTGGTTTTACACAGATGTTTAGATAGAAGAAAAGAAGAGTTGCAGACGGCAATTATAATGTGAGGGTTATATATTAATTTAAATAAACCCCTTTTAGAATTATAGAATTGACACATTGAAACCTTGAGATTTTAATAAAACAACTTAAAATATTCATGAACACCCTTCGTTAATGAAATGTATATAATTTCACCGTAAGATGCTATAACAAACTTTATTTAAACTAAAAATATAGATAGAATTGAATTATAATGCAAAATTAGAACATTTTAACATTATCTATTATTTTATATATTTTTAAAATATTTATACTATATATAATGTTTTCCGGTTCAACCGGTCCGACCAATGAACCAGTAAGACGTCCGATTCGATGTCCGGTCCGGTTATGAAAACATTGCATGTGATGTTTTTTTGTCTTTAAAACTGATTGGTTTTGTGTTTAATGTTTTAAAATCTTATACGTTTTGTCTTTTAGGTCAAACACAGTTAAAAATTTTAGTTAAATGTCCCTCACCCAATCTATTTCTTTTCCCCCATCAATCGTTGTCAGGGGAAAAGACTATTTTACCCTCATGTGCGGTGCATTTGACATCATTTAACTGAAATTTCTAACTGGGTTTGGTGTAAAGGACAAAACGTACAAGATTTTGAAACATTAAGTACAAAATTAGTCGGTTTTAAAGACAAAGGACATCGTCTGTCATTTGATGCAAACATAAAGGACAACTTGTAATTTACTTTTTTTCTTCTTTCTGATCAATTTAATTGCTACCATATTAGTTTCAGTTTTTTTAAAGATTTGTGCCTTTTCTAATACAACGTATGATATAAATTTTTGTATTCCAATTTCTACAAAATGAACAACAACTAAATTAGCAACGGAAACCAGACGGCAGCGGTCATTAGCCTCCTAACCCTAACCAATGTGAACATTTGAAATAAAGCTATATTTTTAGGTATATAAAAAGGGCTGAAAATAACTGATCGATTGTGTTTATTTATTAAGGAATTAATGTGTTCATGAACACTTATTGAACGAGTTATCATGTTTGTGTTTGTTCATTAAGGAAAAGATTGTGTTCACAAACGGTTCGCGAACATAAACGAACACAAATAAAATCGGCAGAGACTAAAGGTGGATGATGAGCGACGCTAGGACCTTGAATTCTTAATCGTGAAACCGAGGTTGATAGTACGTAAATAATCTATTTTATTTGTTAGATTGATAAAATTAATAAGAATTTAGCAATACAAAAAGATTAAGTGAAATATTAATGTATAAAAATTTTTAATGAACATGAATGAAAGTTTACAAACACATTACCGAACATTTACGAACACTATCAAACGAATGAGACATCTGTTCGTGTTTATTTATTTAAATAAACAAACAGAATTTTTGTTTGTGTTTGTTCATTTATTAAACAAACGAATGTAAATTAACTTTTTGCCAAACAATTAATAAACTTTTTGCTAAAGGTTTAGTTCGTTTACAACCCTATATATAACAATTCACAATTTTTTTGCTAAAGGTTCACTTCGTTTACAACCCTATATATAAACCACTATTTTTATATTTATAGCATATATAAATCACTCTTTTTATATTTATAGCGAAAAATACTCCTAACTTTAAGCTTCCTAGATTACTGTTGCGTTGAGCACCATTAGTTAAGCCTAAGATGTCATGAGTTTAAACCAATCACTAAAATCATATTAACTTCAAGTAGGCTAGATAAAATAATCAAATTTCTTTTGTAAGCCAAAGTCGAGAAGTGTGGATTAAAAGAAAAATTAAGGGGTATCTCAGAATAAATTTTCGATTTAGCGGAGCTGTGTTAGAGATTACAAATTTATATTAATAATAATAAAGTTATATTTATTTATTATATATAAATTTACAAGTTTTTGTGAACTATGTGTAAACTAGTGAAAGATATAAAGGCTATATAAAGGTTGTTTAATGTTAAAAATCCAAATTTAATAAACCTATCTTTAAATTCGCTCATCTAAACAATTATTCCTTTATTGGGGTTTGATATTGAACAATGTATACGAATGCAGGTCCAATTTTGTTTCAAATTGAGGTAAGAATTCATTCCACTTAACGGCTGTAGTTCTATTTTGACCCATTATGATTCAATCTTCACCTTTTTTTAACCGACTAGTTTGATTTTAGATGATTTTTGATTGATTTTGATCATTTCTTTCTAGGTTGACCGTTTAAGCGAATTCCGAGCGGTGGACTTTTGATTACCGCCTAGGTGCCGATTAATCGACCGCCTAAGCTGATTTCTACAACACTGCCTAGGTGTATCCCATTGTTTCTCGGTTACGCTTGATACAAATCATGATATAGACCCATTCTCCATCTTCTTCTTCATCTTTAGAAGTGAACCAAATAATCTAAAACATTGCTCTAGTCCATTCCAATCTTAAAAGTTAGAAATATTGAATTTTAATAATCTCAACTATTCGCCGTTGGCCGTCAACAGGGGTCCCAACTTAAAAAGTAACCACTGGCAGTCCCAACTATTAATATAATGGCATCCAATGGACCCTGACTAACAGAAGCCTAACGCCGTTAGTCTCCGGTCACCGGAAAAACGTTTTTTTTGCCGGAAAACTCCTTTTTGGCCGGAAAACTCAACTTTTTTTGTCCAAAACCTGTTTGTGACCTTATTACCAACCTTTAGGAACCTTTTTTCTAGTAAAAGCCCCAATTATTGAGATCGTCGGAAAACTCTTTTTTCGCTGGAAAACTCCTTTTTGCCTGGAAAATTCAACTTTTTGGCCGGAAAACTCAACATTTTTGTCCCAAACATCTTTATAACCTTAGATCGGACTTTTAGGAACCTTTTTTTGGTCAAAAATGTTTTTTCAACGACCGAAGACTAACGACGTTAGCATTCTGTCAGCCAGGGTCCATTGGATGCCAATATGTTAATAGTTGGGACTGACAGTGGTTATTTTTGAAGTTGAAACTGTTGATGACCAACGACGGATAGTTAGGATTATTAAAATCCAACATCCCTTATTTTACGGCATCTTAACTTCCAGCTTCCAGTAGCAGTCCCAAAATATATTGTATTGCACAAATGAAAAGAGAAAAAAAAAACCATGTTTTCTTAAAGAACATACAACGAAGAACTGGAAATGTGGAAATCACATCCAGTATACATATCTTAGAACATAATTTAGATTAACCAACCAAGTAGTGTGTGATAATTACTGAACAGTTTCCAACTGAGTAAATCAACATGTTGAAAACAATATACTAACAAAGCTTTTTTTTCATAACAGAAGGCAACAGTAAGAACTTACGAACTACCGAAAATCAACAACAAACCGTCAACAACCTGCCATCACACCGAACCCAGATCTAACCATCCACTTAAAACACACCCAAATCGACATCAGCGGTCTGGCCATACCGCCATACCTTAATGTTTACTAATAAACCAAAGATTCATTGTGCTCGTGAGTGTTTAGAAGGTCGGGAAGATCGGTTTTAGTTGAAAATTTTAGCCATTTTTTCTTCTCGGCAAACTTTAAAAACGGTTGCAATGCGAACCCGATAAATATGGCAATAACACTAACGATCATGACCTTGAGTGAAGAAAAAGCCAACACGACACAGAACACAATCGTCGGTGGGACACACAGAAGAATCGATCCAACAGTGCCCACGGGTATCTTATAAGGTCTAGATGCAGCAGGGTATTTCATTCTTAACCTTACAAAGGCTATAACCTCCAAGAACATACTGAAACAATATAATAAGTTTTCAGCAGCCACAAGCTCTTTAGTCCATGGGAGTAAAATCACACCGGAAGCCGAGAATAATATCCCGAGCGTAGGTGTCCCGTGACGAGACCGTTTAGCGAAAAACTCCGGAATCATACCCCGTTCCGCCATACCAAGAAGCTGGAACGAGTCGCTACTCATTTCGGTCACAAACAATCCCATATTTGACATGGCGGCACCCGCCTGAACCCACCATCGCAACCATACACCGCCAATGATCATAGCCACGTCTGAGAAATACCCACCAGTCCATTCGTCACGGTGTAGAGGGACCGCACCGATGCCCATTAAAAGAGGGAAAACGTAGCCTGAAACAACTAGGATTACCGCATACAACAACGCTTTCGGAAGGGTCTTTTTAGGGTTATCAACTTCTCCGGCTAATGTACTTATCGAGTCCCAATAATTAAGGTTCCAATAGAGTGTGTTCAAGTACGAATTCCAATCCACCACATGTAAATCCACCACTAACCATCTTGCGGGTTCGATTTTCGGAATGGAAATAAAGCCCATAATTACAAAAGGAATCAAAGAAAATATACCTAACAGAACAGCGACCCGCCCTACAATGGTTAAACCTCTGAAATTCATGTAAGTGAGGGCAACAGTTAACGCTAACACGGCTAAAACCCGCGGATACCCATCGGCTAAAGCTGGTATCCCCCACTTCAAGTAATCGAGAAACAAAACAGGGTATAATGGATTACCTATCACACCACTAAGCCATTTCATCCAACCCAGTTGAAACCCCCAAAAGGGTCCTAAAGCAGATGATACCCAAACAACATAACCACCATCTTCAGGGAACATTGTACCCATTTCAGCTGTTATTAATGCTTCGGGTACACTCCATATAAATGGGAATACCAAAAACCCTATAAGTGCTAACAGAGGTCCAGCAGCTTGAACACTATCCTCGACACCAAATGGTCCTCCGGAAACCTCGTAAAATATAAGAAATATAAGGGGTATTATGGAGAGACCTTTAACATTGTTGTGAGCAGTTGCGCCTGCAGGTGAAGGGGGTTCGTTAATCCTGACATATTGTACATCATCATGCTGTCCCATTGCAGTTGATGATTGTTTATTAGCTCCGTGACTCAATTTCTGCGTTTAATTAACGAAAATCAACACAGTTAATCACTTAACTGAGTGTAATTAATCTCAATTAACTAATTCTATCAACTAATTGCTATGTTCATTCAAAAACCCCTTTTAATGCAAACCCTGAAAATTTCAAAACGCAAAATGTCACCTTGACAAGCCAATATCAAGACATTTATGCATTTAATTAACGAAATTCAACACAGTTAATCACTTAATTGAGTAAAATTAATCTCAATTTACTAATTCTATCAACTAATTGCTATGTTCATTCAAAAACCCCTTTTAATGCAAACCCTAAAAATTTCAAAACGCAAAATCGTAACTTTGAACGCCAATTTTACATCCATACTAAAATTGAAACAAAAATTAACACATTTCTGCGTTTAATTAACGAAAAAACAAGACAGTTAATCACTTAATTGAGTGTAATTAATCTCAATTTACTAATTCTAGCAACTAATAGCTACGTTCATAAAAAAAAAAAAAAAAAAAAAAAAAAAAAAACCCTTTTAGTGGGAGCCCTAAAAAATTCGAAACACTAAGATCTCAATTTTATAAACCAATTTTACATTCAAACTTGAATTGAAACAAATTAAAGAGCACGTGGTAATAAGGTAAGATCAAAGTGCAGACGTAAATAAATAATTCTATTTTTTTTATTTAGAGTTAATTGCCCGGATGGTCCCTGTGGTTTCACATTTTTTCACGTTTAGTCCCCGTCTTTTGAAAATAGCAGGTATGCTCCATATGGTTTATTATCTTGTTACTCGGATAGTCCCCTGAGTAGATGCAGTTAGTCTGGAAATAGCAGGTATGCTCCCTATGGTTTGACATTTTGTTACTCGGATAGTCCCCTGAGTGTCAGGGGACTATCCGAGTAACAAAATGACAAACCATATGGAGCATACCTGCTATTTCCAAAAGGTGGAGACTAAACGTGAAACCACAGGGACCATCCGGGCAATTAACTCTTTTATTTATTTAAAGTTTGTGTTTTTTGTTTTATATTAGAGTTAAATGTCATTTTAGTCCATATGGTTTAGTCATTTTGCTAGCTTAGTCTAATGGTTTGAAACATTGTCATCTTAATCTAAATAGTTTCAAACGTTGTCATTTTAGTCCATTGGGTTAACTTTATCAATTTTTCTTGTTAACGAGAAGGGCAATTCAGTCATTTTATATAACGAGAAGGACAATTTGGCCGTTTTATATGACCGAATTTCTATTTTAGTTAACAGAATTACATATAAAATGACTGAATTGCCCTTCTCGTTAACAGAAAAATGGATGAAGTTAACCCAGTGGACTAAAATGACAATGTTTGAAACTATTTTAACTAAAATGGCAACGTTTCAAACCTTTGAACTAAACTGGCAAAATAACCTAAACCATAGAAACTAAAATAACATTTAACTCTTTATATTATTTAGTGATTAATATATTATATTTTTGCTTTAAATTATTTCTTTAAACAACAAATATTATTATATTACTTTACACCAATGATATTAAATTCTCCCATTGTTAGTATTACTCTACACCAATAAGATTAAATTCTTTCATTCGTTTACCAACCTGATGTCGGCAAGTTGATTCTGAAAAAGGTGTCCAAGTAGTTTGTGTTGTGGTTGTCGGTACATACTCTTTTAGTATTTCGTATTAGCCTTATCGTTTGTCTTTTTAAACAATTATATATATGGGTATTTGTAATGGTTGTATCTAAACAGTTTTAAGGTTAGATTTTGTAAACTTATTTAGGATATGTTATGTGTTATGGTTGTGTATAATATGCATTACGTTTCTTTTAGACTTTTATGCATTTGTATTGTATGATTCCTTTTTCAGTTGTTTATTAATATGTCAATACTTTATGTTTGTTTGAATATTAAAATTTAAAAACTTAAAATAATGTAACACCCCGAAAACGGGTTTGGTAATCAAAGCACGTTAATACTAAAAGACGGGTAAAGTACCGTTAGTGGTAAAAGTAACCCGGTAAATATTAGGATTTTAAATAAATAAACCTAATATTAAATAAAAGTCGAATAAAGACTTTTGAGGAAATAAAGTTTATAAAAGGTCCGAGTTAACGAGACTTAAAATAAACCGAGTCATAAATACCCCAAACCCACTAAGTTAACTAGGAATGTTTAACCTAGTTAATAAGTGAGAATATTGTTGGAATTAAGTGGGTTGTGGCCTACTTAATAACTAACCATACATAAGGGGCCAAAGTTGGATAACTTGGAAAGTTTAATTATAAAAACTTAAAATAAAACAACACACACATTAAGTGTGTGTGTGTGTGTTCTGGACGTACAGGGGATAAGCTCCATGGAGCCAAAACCCTAATTTCAACATAATCATCAAATTGAAGGGCCAAATGACTCTCAAATTCATAATTAACGTGAATTAACGATCACCCAAGCTAGGGGATCATAAGGTATGTAAATTTTTGATGATTTGTGAAGTTGTGAAAATTGAAAAAACATCATAATCACGAATTATGGATGATTTATTGAAGCTAGGGCTAAATTATGATGTATAATTGCTTAGGAACAAAACCCTAAGTGAAAATTATACATATGATGCTATGAATTGAATGTTTAGATGATTTACCACACTAGGATAAGTGGGTTTTAACCATATGATGAAATTGATGATACAATTGTGTTTAGAATCATCATACATGATAGTAATAAGGAAATACTTAAACAAATTGTGTGTTTGAGTTTATGATCATACTTACTATGAAAGGGGTTGTTGTATGATAAAACGAAAATGATGATAGATTCATGTTAGAATGATGTTTGATATCATCATGTGTTACAAAATGATTAAAGTTGTGTTAATTCGATGAATTTCGATTACAAGAACTTTGTTAATAAAGTGATTAAGACGGTAGGATAAGAATGATGCTTACCGGATAATTGACCAAGTAATTAAACGGGTAGTTGAACTACATCGTGTAATATTTACGTTAATAGGCAGTTGACTTTAAAAAGTCAAACTGATCATTTATATGGTCCAATGATAATTTCGACGTTAAAATCGCAGGATGGAATAGTCGTGATTGATTATGACTTATTTAACCATCTTACAAATTATAATCATAAGTTTGACGCTTGACATGCTAGGTGGAAGCTTGGGAAGGAAGCAGGTCAAACGAATCAAACAATGAAGGAAAAGCATAATTCGGATGCAAGGTAAGTAAAGCTTAAACTCCTCTTAAATTGAAAAATATTCCTTTATCGTATTGATTATAAGAAAGAAAATTAAACATTTGAAAAGTGATGTTCCGACGTGTAGTCGTACGGAACAAGATAAGCGAAAATGATAAGAAACCATAACGATGGTTAAAAAGCAGTAAATTGATTATTCGGTCAAAATATGACGAATAGAAAATGAAATTTTAATGGTTACCTTATATGGTAAGCCAAAACGAATAATAAAGGCAAACCGGTAATTTGGTCACGTATTGACATTAACCGTTAGTTTTGAAAAGACACTTTATGGCGTAAGCCATAATTGGTTAAAAGAGTTAAGAAATAGTTTATAAGTAAAATGACCGTACAGTGTAAACCGGAGCGAGTCATGTAGATGAGATGGTAATAAATATCATCTCGCAAAGGTAACCGGTCACTTTGACCAAACGGGTCAAAATGTGAAGATGTCACCTTTTGACAATATCGATTAATGATTTCTGTCGAGTTATATGATTTCAGGAGTAAATATCGAATGGATATTTGTATCGCTATTACTTAGCGGTTATTAAAATAAGGTATTAAAACGGGTCAATATATTGATCCGAGCCAGTATGCGTAATAGGTTAACTACTCATTTAGGACTTAAAGTTCAATGAGAGTTAAATGAAATAAAAAATGGACATTGGGTTACCTTAATAGGTAAACCCAATAATTTAAATTATAATCATGGTGTTTTTAGAAACATAATGGTTTCTAAACAAGATTATAGTTAAAAGGTCGTATTTTTGGTGAAACAAGTTATTAAAAGTCCTTCGTCGTAAAAGGACTAAAATTGACCAAAACGCTCTTGTAAGTTAAATCGAGCAAACAACCCTTAAAGTTTGTTTGAAAACGAGTTTTATGATAAAGTAAATACTTAGAATAAGTATGAAAAGCGAAAGGTATGAACCTTTGGGTCAAATGACTCTAAATGAGTCTTTGCCGTAAAATGATAATCCGAGGGATAAAACTCGGAACACATAGAATACCACATTAAATCCACCACAATAATAGTTGTGGTGGAAGATCATTTGATAAGAAATGTGGAAATATGATGCTAGCAAGGAATGACCGTGATTTATGCTTAAATACCCTTAGCGGGTCAAAATAAGCATATAAGCAAAAACGGGGTTAAAAATATATATATACCCGTGATTTGAACCTTGAATAATAGGAAATAATTATAACATGATGTTCATGAGAGTTTGAATGCTACAAACAATTTTGTTTGATAAAATCATGAACGGGTCAAAAATTTGGTAGAAATATATAAAGCCGAAGGCTTAAAGACTTTAAAAATTGTTATTCCGGATATCGGATTTTTACTCCATATGATGGAAAATTAAATTAATTACGATCACGTAGGAAGAAACGTGACGCAAAACGGATAAAAAATGAGAGAGTTATGTCCGTTTCGGTAAGAACTAGTTTGACTAGGAAAAGTGCAGAGCTGACACGGCTGGGTAGACACTTGACACGGCCGGTGAAGGTTCTGTGAAAAATATATGTTTAGCTGACACGGCCAGGTGGAAACTTGACCCGGCCGGGTGAAGGGGCTAAAAAAAAAAATAATTTCTTGTGTTTAATTATTTTGTTCAAATGCTTTGATTTCTTATCGTTTGAATGAAATTGTATGATAGGTAACAACGTACTTTAGACCTCGGAGGATGATCAAGCCATGTCAAGAACCGAACACACAATCTAACGAAGCTTCCGCTACTTTAATAGTCTCTTTTGTTACCAAACTCTATGTAAACGTCGTTTCATCTATGTTTTGAAAAAAAAACGGCATTTAAAATGCACTATGTATCATATGAAATATTCAATAAAAGTAAGGGTCCTACAAATAACCGTTTTATTTTATTACATTAATTATATTTGTATGTCATACAATAGTTTCCATGTTTTATGTAATTACATCTAAATTTAAACATTCAAAAGACTATATTATAGGGCAATTAATCTAATTATGGATGCCTTTCTCTTCATAAATAACACGATATACGTTTGATTATAAACTTGTTTGAGTATTTTTAAAAACTATTTTTTATTAACATTGTTATGAAAAGTATTAAATAGATAGTCAATTTATATTTATGTAGTTAATAAAACTATTTCTAAATATACAATACAATCAATTTATAGAAAGCATTAAATACATTTAATAACAAATTTGTAAATTATGTTTTTGTTAATAAACAATCCAAATTTTTTTTTATAAGTTTACATATAATACATAATTTCGTGAATAACTGTATTTATATATTTAAATTTGTAATTACAAATTTTATGTTTTATAATTTAGTAATATATCTTCTTTTATAGAATCATGATATTTGTGCAAATAATAGATAATTACTTGAACCATAATTGAGCCTATTACTATAACCATAAATAAGTTTGTCTTATAAATATACATAATACCTAATCATCTTCATCCAACTCAAAGTTCATATATCATTGAAGATGGTTAATTGTCTTTTACGTTATCTATCAAACAACACGATGAATTCTTGGGTATGTCGATGTTATTATCAAATTTATTTCTTTATTAAGTGTTTGTATTAATTTTTACTTTGTATACATATTTTATCAAGGAGTTACCACAATTGGGTAGCTGATTACAAGTTAGCTACTGATGGTATGGTTCGAATCATTACGATGGATGGAAAAATTTTTACTGTCAAAATTAGGACAGCAGGTTCTTTATACTTTTTCCACGACGGATGGTCTAGTATGATTCAGTCACTAATACTACCAAAGAATTCATTGCTTTTGTTTCAGTACGAAGGTAGTCTAACTTTTAGATTGATATATTTTTTATCAAGATTTGGCACTTGCTCAAGGTGATTTCTTATACTGCCAAACATCTCAATTCTCTAAACATAAAGATCATTTGGTAATTATTTTTTATAACTTTGCACTATAGTAGTATTTGACAAATTTTTTCTTTAATATAAATAATTATTTTTGTACTTGTAGCTTATCGATATATTTTTTGTTTATCATAAGTTGAAGAACATACTACCTACGAAACATGTTACTATAACTTCTTTTCCTAACCGTACATGGTTGGTTGTTATGGAAAACACACGGTCAAAATTTTATATGACTACAGGATGGAATCGCATTAAAGAAGACATGAAAATTTAAGATGAACACTTTATTATCTTTGATATGATGATTTTTAGAGGCAAATAAGCTTTGGTCCGTATTCCTGAACGACGTCTTGCACGTGTTAAAGTAGAAGTTAATGAAGAAGTTGTCGCTTTAATTATTTAGTATTCTTAAAGCTATGATATAGAACGAATATAAAACATTTTTGTTTTTGTCAGTATTACATTTTATAACTGTTTAATTTTACAGACGTTGTTATCATTTATTAATTTACGTTTTTCATCATGCAATTTTCATTTATTAATGTATATGTATATTTATTTTTTTAGAAAAATAGATTCACAACTCATGAATGTTATAATGTGTTCAAATTGCCACCCAAGATGGAACCACAAAGTCTTTTGAAATTATAATAAGATATTGGGAAATATAACAAAGACAAACTATTTTAATGAGGTCACTTTCATCACATTAAATAGTAACTAGGGTATATGCCCGTCACGTTGCAGTGGTATGTTACCACTGACATTCGATTAGTATCGGTTCAGCTCGTTACAATACTGGTACGATACATGCACTTTATATAGAAATCAACGCATGTTTTAAGACAATCAAAAACGATAAAAACGAACATAGATATCGACACCAATGTTGTTCGAATGCTATCGATTGGTTGAGATCGTCATGGTATTCATTTTCAATAAAATTTATATCTCAATGTTGAAAGAAAATAAAAAACAAAATACAAGTTACTAAAAAAATCAAATATAATGATGAATATATGTTATTAAAAAAATAAAATCAGACATAAAAATAGTAATTTAATATTTATTGTCGGTTTCAGTTTGGTTTCGTATGATAGTTGCACAATATCTATTTTCAGTAAAATTAATTATACTGCAATGTTGAAAAAAATAAACATAGTTGCGGAGTTAGTTTAAAAAAATTAATGAGCGTAAATCATTAGAAATTAAGCTAAAAAATAAATAAGTACTTCGAAAATGTAATCACTATAATTATTTGGAAGATCACTAAAAGCAATAGTATTCGAGCTTCTTAATCACGCCACGGTAAAAAAAGGATAAAAAATTTAATAAAATTACATACAAAATTTATGTTGTTATTCATGTCACTTGTAAAATCATATATATATATATAACTAATGGGATTTTTCGCGCTATCGTGACAAGATTTTGGTCGTTATCGGTTCAATTTGCTACACTACAGGTACGACACGATTAGGGCTGTTCACAAGCCGAACTGAACCGATCAAACCTTTGCTCGTGCTTGGTTCGTTTTTTCAACCGAGCCAAAGTCGAACGAGCGTCTTTCGAAACGAGAATTTTTCGAACGAACGTCGAGCGAGTATCGAGCATCGTTGAGTAAACAAGGAAAGTGACGATGGGAGTGCTAGTTATTAGATTAAAGTGCAGTTTTCGTCCATGAAGTTTCATCCAATAGAACACAAATAAAAATGTAACAAATAACAAGGAATACAAAAACACTCAACTAGTTCTATCGAGATTAACTAAGCGGAAAGATAAATCGTAGACCGATTGAAACATACCTTTGTTCTATCGGAAGTTTGAAATTGAATGAATCGATTGAAGCAAAGCCCTGGCGAGTTAGTGTCTTGGCTAGTGGCGATGGAGAAATCGAATAACGATGGCCAATGGGGGGTTTTGAACTTTTGAATAGGGTCTTACACTTCTGAATCAAATGACAGGTTGAGACTTGAGTATTGATCAACGCTTCACATTTTAGTATTTGAAAATTTGACTCAATTACTCAACTAGACATTTAAGTATTGGATAATGGACTATTGATATCGGATTTCAATTCTAATTACTTAAATGAGATCTATTTGGAATTTAGACCAAGCATTGTTAATGTTGGTCTCTATTCATTTCGTTAAAAATGATACAAACACAAATATATATGATTTATATATTAAAAAATAAATCGAGCCAACCGAGCCGAACCAAACTGAGCAAACCTTTGCTCGTGCTCGGTTCGTTTACAAACCGAACCGATCCGAACCGAGCATTTTTTAATCGAGCTGAATCGAACGAGCAAATTCCGAGCGAGCATCGAACGAGCGTCGAGCGCCGAGCAATTTGAACAACCCTAGATACGATGCATGCATTCGGTATAACAATCAACATGTATTTTACCTCAACTGAAACCATAAAAACGAACACTGGTACCGATGTTCGGATGATATTAGTTCGGTTCATCATGGTATCGGTATAGATATCGGTTTAATTATCGAAGATGAAGTTTTATAATAATTATAAAAAACGACCATAAAAAATGAGTTTGATTTTAATGTATATAGAACAACTAAATATTTACAAACCATATTACATTTTACGTTTGAAAGATTTTATATATATATATATATATATATATAAAGTTAATCATCTGGTATTAGCCCAATCTATTGTGCTATAATGGTTTGTTTGTAAAATCATATATGTACCTAATGGGATTTCCCGCGCTATCGCGACAGGATTTTGGTCGTTATCGGTTCAATTTGCTACATTACAGGTACGATACGATGCATGCATTCGGTATAACAATCAACATGTATTTTACATCGATTGAAACCATAAAAACGAACACAGGTACCGATGTTCGGATGATATTGGTTCGGTTCATCATGGTATTGGTATAGATATCGGTTTTATTATCGCAGATGATGTTTTATAATAATTATCAAAATCGATACCATAAAATATGAGTTCGATTTTAATGTCGGTAGAACAACTAAATATTTACAAACCATATTACATTAATTATTTTAAAAATATTGTATTCATTGAATTATGATGAATTTATCTTTTTATGTTCGAAAGATTAAATATATATAAAAAAGTTGACCATCTGGTATTAGCCTAATCTATTGTGCGATAATGGTTTATTATTAAACTAGGTTATAGACCCATATGTTACATGGGTTTGAGGATAGAAAATGAAAGGTTTTAAGATAATCATGGAGTTGATCGAGTTATTTGGAAAAAAAATGTGTCTTCAATTTATATAAACTTGAATGAGTTTTTTAAAATAAATATGTTATTGTTGAGGTTTGTTGCGTTTGAAGGACATAACGATTATGAATTTTGAAATATTTTTATATTTCATATTATTTCTTGCATCACACGTAATAAATATAAATTTTGATATTAATACATATAACCCTAATATGAACTATACATACAAAATTAAATAAAAAACTAAAATTACTCATTCTAAAGATGCGTTTACGACGTAAGAATTTTGTTTTTGAATACAAAAAAAATAGTATATTTTATTTCAAATTAATATTTTCTTATTTTAAAAAGTGTTATCAAATTAGAAGATGGAATGAAATTAGTTCATGATCGAGGATTTTATATATATATATATATGACAAAGATCCGTTAGGAACCACCCTTTATTGCGAGAACCGCGAGAACCAATGTGAACACAACCAAAAATGCCTAAATATAGCTAAAAAAGACACAATTTTTTTTAATATTTTTTATAAAAAAAATCGCTACTTTTAGTAGCAAAAAAAATAAATAAATAATTTTTTTTTGCCTACTAAAAGTAGCGATTTTAACATAAAAAATATTAAAAAAAAAATTTAGATATTTTTTAGGTTTTTTGGGGGTTTGGTTTTTAGCATTTTAGCTTGGGGGTGGGGGTTAGGTTTTTTTAGCTATTTTAGGTTGTGTTCACATTGGTTCTCGCGGTTCTCGCATGAGCCTTACCCTATATATATATATATATATATATATATATATATATATATATATATATATATATATATATATAGGGAACCGCAAAAATGAAAACCACCTATAGTTGCGAAAACCGTGAGAACCACTTTCCAACCATTAGATCTTGGAAATTGATGGATGAGATTAAAAATAATTAAACCATTAAAAAATTCTTTTTGGCTTATTATGTTTTTAATATCAAAAGGGTATTTAAGTAAATTTGTTTTTTCGTTTTATTATATTTATCATTTATTATTAACTTTTTTGTCTCATTACATTAATTGTTTTTATTAAAAATCCTATTTTTTATTAAACAAAATATTAAAATCAGATTTTTTTCAAGATTTTTTTACACAAAAACGTTTTTACGAGCCGTTTTCTTTACGCCGCGTTTTTTGCGTGCCGTTTTTCGCCCGGATTTTTTACGCGATGTTTTTTTACGCCTGGTTTTAGGCGCCGTTTTATCACCAGTCTTTTTTACGAGCCGTTTTTTACGCGTGATTTTATTTATGCGCCGTTTTTTACACACACATTTTTAAACTTTTTTTACGGTTTTAAATTTTTTTTCTTACAAAAACATTTTTACAAAAAAATCTTTTTTACAGTTGTTTTTTACAAAGAACAAAAATTTATATGAAAACATTTTTACGGTTTTAACCTTTTTTTAAAAACTTTTTTACACACGTTTTTAAAGTTTTTTACGAAAACTTTTTTTTTCTTCAGTTTTTAACTTTTATTTTTACAAAAAAAAAAATTTACAAATTTTTTTTAACAAAAGTTTTTTTGAAAAGAACAAAAATTTATACGAAAACATTTTTTTCGGTTTTTAACTTTTTTTTTTCAAAAACCTTTTTTATAAAAAAATTGAGAGAGAGAAAGATGAAAATGAGGTGATTGAACTTTGAGAGGGAGAAAATGATTTGATGGTTAGTCAAACTTTAAGATGTGAGATATGATTTGATGGTTTTAATTAAATTACTATATTACCCTTTTAGTTGTCATTATCTGATTGGTGGAGAGTGATTCTCGCAGTTCTCACAACTTGGGATGGTTTTTAATTTTAGTGGTCCTCTCTCTCTCTCCATATATATATATATATATATATGTTTAACATTTGTGAAAACGATAATAACAAATTATAAACATGATGAGGTTTTAAATTTTTGGTTAAGTCAAATAATGATGGATATATAAATTTCTGGTTATTCCATCTTATTTTGATAAGTATATTTTTATTTGTTAAAGTAGAGATATTATATTAAAGTATATGTAAGTAGATAAGTAATATTAATTATTAAGAATTAAGAATATTGAAGAAATATAATCATGAATATAAGATTATATATATATATATATATATATATATATTAAAATCAATCATTTAATAGTTTTTTATATTAATTTACTTACTATTTATTATGGGGTTGAGGTAATGTGATAAATTGACACATGGTATTTTGATGAAATATTTCATTGTAAGAGAATGCCATTTGGAATTAAGGATACCCTTTTATTAGTATTAGATTAGATATCATAATTTATTTGGTTAACATTTTTAAAACACAATAGACAAAAAACACAAAAGAAATGTGTTATTTCTAAAACGCAATAGCGAAAAAACACAAACAAATGTTTATTTTTTGTAAAACGCAATGACCTAAAAACACAAAGAAAAGTCTTATCTCTAAAACGCAATGACCAGAAAACACAAAGAAATGTCTTTTACCTAAAACGCAATGGACAGAAAACACAAAAAATGTCTTTTACCTAAAACACAATTGACTAAAAACACATAAAATATGTTTTACCTAAAAACGCAATGGACTAAAAACACAATAAAATGTGTTGTTTCTAAAACGCAATGGCTGAAAAACACAAAGAGATGTCTTTTACCTAAAACGCAATTGACGAAAAACACAATAAAATGTGTTGTTTCTAAAACGAAATTATATAAACTTGAATGAGTTTTTTTTTAAATAAATATGTTATTGTTGAGGTTGGTTGCGTTTGAATGACATAACCATTACAGGTTTTAAATTATTTTTATATATTTCATATTATTTCTTGCATCACACATCATAAATATAAATTTTAATATGAATACATATAACCCTAATATGAACTATACATACGAACTTAAAGAAAATATAACATTACTCATTTTAAATATTTTAAATTTTAATATTTTAAATGACGCGTTTAAAAAGTAAGAATTTTGTTTTTGAATACAAAATACATAGTATATTTTATTTCAAATTAATATTTTTCTTATTTTATTAAGTGTTATCAAAGTCGAAGATGGAATGAAATTAGTTCATGATCTAAGATTATATATATTAAACATATATATAGGGAGAGTATCACGAGAAAACTACATCTAAATGAGAAAACTAGAAAACTAACTAAAAAATCCTAAAAAAAGCTAAAAAACATACCAATTTTATTTTTTTTTTACAATTTTTTATAAAAAATCACTATTTTTTATGTATGAAAAAAAAATTTCAAAAAAAGAAAAAAAAAACTTGCACTGCACATATGCATTATATCCGTATTAGTGCACATGTGCAGTACACCAATTTTTTTTTGAAATTTTTTTTCCATACATAAAAAATAGTGATTTTTTATAAGAAATTGTAAAAAAAAAATTGGTATGTTTTTTAGACTTTTTAGTTAGTTTTTTGGTTTTCTCATTTAAACTAGTTTTCTCATGATCCATCCCCCGTATATATATTGTTTATACTTATATTTAACATCTGTGAAAACGATGATAACAAATTATAAACATGATAAGGTTTTAAATTTTTGGTTACGTCAAGTAGTGATGGGTGTATAAAATTTTGGTTATTACATCTTCTTTTGATAAATATGTCTTTATTTATTAAAGTAGAGATATTATATTAAAGTATGAGTAAGTAGATAACTAATATTAAAACCTATAAATAAGCAACAACTTTGTGCTTAGGTAGGTTGTACCATAGGCTTGGCGGGTTTTTCAAAAAAAAAAAAAACGATATGTGTCCACTCGGCCACTCCCCACCATACAATGCATCCAATCTTCAAAGTCATCAACGTGCTTCACAATCACACCTCCTTCACAATCACACCTAAATTACATTCAGATTCCTTCCAAAACTACAAAACTACCAGATGTAACCTAAAATTGGGTATTTCAGCCACTACTTTCCGGAGATTGGAAAATGCGGCTGCCAAACGATACCGTCGACATTTACCCACAGTCCCATGTCGCCGGCTTTGTTAGCACCGTTTTCGATTTATGCCCTAACTCACCGCTAGAAGACCCGATCAAGCCTTGGAACAACCATCATCACTTGATTCTGTGTATGTTTTGTGTTTCTTTGCTGGTTACTGCCCGTTAATTGTGCAATTCAGGTTGTTATACATCATAATTCCGACTGGTAAGTTTCAAATTTGTTTAGTTTTAGGGTTTTCTTAGGTATTTTTGTTGAGTTGTTGATTTCATGATTTTGGTTTCTTATAGTTCTTTATTTGTTGTTGATTTGATTTAGGGTTGATTTGTGTAAAAAGTTGTTTTCTTACTGTTTGTAATGATGGTGATAAAGTGGCCACCGACGGGTCCAGATGAGTATGTACAGGTTAGATCAATCTCTCACCCTTTTTCCGCATACAAATTTACGAATTTGATATTCAATTAATTGTAGGTGGTAGCAAAATTGCATGCTATATTGCACCTTTTTTGCTCAGAAGAATGAAAGAGAATGTTTGGCTTTCTCTTCCTCGCAATAAAGAGATTATACTATATGTTAATCTTACTTTGTTTAGATATAATTTGTTGAATTACTACATTTATTTACTGCATGCAGGTGAGGTTGTTGGTCTGTTGATCTTCGTTTGCCGGATTTCTTGTTAATTATTAAGAATTAAGAATATTCAATAGATATAATTATGAATATAAGATTATTTCTAATATATATTAAATTCAATTATTTAATAGTTTTTTTATTAATTTACTTATTATTTATTATATAATTGAGATAGCATAATAAATTGCCACATGGCATTTTGGCGAAATATTTTTTATAAGAGAATGTCATTTGACATTAAAGTTACCATTTTATTAATCTATACTATATAATAAAAGAAACCAGTTAAGGGACACGTGTCATCATATTAGGCCATGTCTTATGGATAATTATTATTTAGTTTAATCTCTTATGGATAATTACTATTGATTTAAATATATTCTAATTAATTATAGATAACTCTCCTACTAAATATTATTTAGTTTAATCACCAAAACCAAACTTTGTGATAATATATTATTTATTTTATTTTCATTATTAAACAAATTATTATATTGATTTTATTACATAATTTTTAAACAAATTGTATATAACTTTTAATATTACTTTATATATAAAATTAGATTTTTTATTATTTGGTATATAAAGCAATTTATTCAACCCCTGTTGTAATACATGAGGGTTTTTAAAGATATAACTTTTTTTTATTATTTGGTAAACAATATTACATTTATTCAACCCGTGTAATACACATGGTTTTAAGGATATAACTTTATTTATTTGGTATATAAAATTACATTTATTCAACCCGTACAATACATATGGTTCTTATAGATATAACTTTTTATTATTTAATATATATATATATATATATATAAAATTAAATTTATTCAAACCATGCAATAAAGGAGGTTTTTAAAGATATATTGTTTTATTATTTAGTATATAACATTTATTTATTCAACCCGTGTAATACACGGGGTTATAACCTAGTATTATTATATTAGAATTAGAAATATTGTTTATTGAGACTTCAAATGGCAATAAGCATAATGGCTTATTATTAAATTCAAAGTGGAAATATTGTTCATCGAGACTTCAAAATATTATGTATAATTATGTATAATTGTCTCAAAATAAATATCTTCGAATTTTTGGAGGAAAAAAAAAGCGAAAACTAATTTGTATATTTTTATTATGTAATTTGAATATCTTCAAAAAACTATATAGTAGTATAGAAACGATGAGATGAAAGTATCTATATGTAAAATGTATAAAACTCTATTATCAATAGAATTGAGTTGTTGACTCTAATGGATAAAATTTTATATTAATCGGATTAATAAAGGAAAAAACTTTTACAATATGTGGGGAAAGAAAAAGGAATAATGGATTTTAATAATCTTAACTATTAGTCATTGGCCGGTAACGGTCCTAACTTAAAAAATAACCAGTGGTGGTATCACATTTTCATATATTGTAAACAATGGACCTTTACTAAACCGAAAAGGATAAGGAGACAAAAGAAATTAAGGTTGTATTAGTAAAGGTCGATTAGTTTACAATATGTGAAAAAGTGGGACCACCAGTGGTTATTTTTTAATTTGGGACCGTTGCCGGCCGACGGCTAATAGTTTGGATTATTAAAATCCATTATTCCAAAGAAAGGAGATGAAAATATGAAAAAAATCATGTTCCTGAGATTTTTTAAGGATAAAAGTCGAGGGAAAATGAAAGAAAAATGAAGAAAATTTATACGTATATTTATCCTTCCAAATCGGAGAGATTAGAAGAGAAAATCTTATTAATTACTAAATTGTCCTCATATCTAACTAATGTTTTATGTTTAAAGTGTATAATGGTAAAATTGTTCCTTTCTTTTCTTTTCCTCCTAACCCGGGAACACATAAAATGCTTGATTTCTTCTCTTTTCCTTTACTTTTCATTAAACTCGGGAACATGAAATAAATCACATCTTTTCCTTTCTTTTCTCTCTTAATTCATTTTCCTTCCTCTCCCCCTGTTAAATGAGACTCGGAAACACAGTGTTAGGTCAAGGTGAAGAAAGATGAGTGAAGATAGTAAATCTATATGAGACAATTTTAGTTAATATTAAACTAACATACTTCTAAATATTCATATACTAGTACTTTGCAAAACTAAACTCTTTTAAGTTTAGAGTTAATTGCCCGGATGGCCCTTGTGATTTGCCATTCTTTCACATTTAGTCCCCAGCTTTTTAAAATAACATATGTACTCCCTGTCGTTTGCTCACTTGTTACTCGGATAGTCCCCCAAGTGGATGTCTGTTAGTTTGCTCAGTTAAGTTAGTGTAAAATTACTATATCACCCTTACTTCTAACAATAAAATACTAATTAATAGTTTAAAAGTGGGCCCACCATTATAACTACATATAAAAAACCTACCCACCCCCTATCATATCCCTCTTCACATAACAGTCGCCACTATCGGCATTCATCCCTGCAAATAAAATCACTCCTAAAACTTCACACCAAAAATTCTTCATATCCCCCACCCCATCCTCCCGATGAAGACTGTTACACACTCACACCACCACCCTACGACAGAGCTTCTTTTCGCGACAGATTGAGCCACCGGTGGTCGATTGAGCTGCGAAATCGTACCGGACAGAGATGTTTCGTTTGTGTGGAATCGTACCGGATGGCGAAATTGTACCACACGGCGAAATCGTACCAGGTTATGGGTTTGGATGGAGTGATGGGGTTGGATGATGACGGGGGGGGGGGGGGTGGTGGTGGTGGTTATGGGTTTGGATGGGGTGATGAGTTTGTTGATGATGACAGTGGTTTGATGATAGGGGGTGGCAGCGGTTATGGGTTTGCAGTGGTTTGATGATGGGTGGGCGATGGTTATAGGTTTGGACGGAGGTGAGTGTTGGGGTGAACGGTGGTGTTGGATGGTGGGGAGAATGACGGTGTTGGGTGGTGGTTACGGTAGTGGGTGAAGGATGGTGAACGGTGGTGTTGGATATGTTTACGGTGGTGGTGTGATGAAGCATGGTAAAGAGGTGTGGGTGGTGGAAGGAGGAAATGGTTATGGGAATGGTCAACTGTTAAACTGTTATGTGAAGAAGAATGAGGGTAGGGTGGGGTAGGTTTTTTATATGTTTTATATTTAGAGTTAATTGCCCTGATGTCTTGGTGCTGGTGTTGTTGAAAATATTTCAATCAAACAGTAAATTAATTCAAACTTTATTAATTACCGAGTTATTGGTCAAATCAGTTTGTTCCAACTTGAGCAAACTGATTAAAGAAAGGTAGAAGGAGACTATCCCGTTATCGGACAAATATAAAGAACACGCAAAAATTAAAACCAACCTGGCGATTAAGAAAGAAGATCCTTTTAACTGCACGGATGATTCCTGTCCTTAAAGGAATTTACGCGCTCGTATTGCTGTGAGTTGCAGCGTAAACTCCCAGGATTTAATGCAGAACTGATCCGGTATTCCAACAACAATGGAAACCAGAAAAACGCAGAAGCTGGAGCATAGAAATGTGGGAAGAGGCTGCGAAAATTAGGTGTATGGATTGGGTAGCAGGAAGCTTTTATTTATAGGCTGTGATTACACCAAAGAATGAGAAAAACGGGGAGTGGGATAACCATCCAGAACCAAATTTGGTTGCTGGAGATATCCCACACGAATTCGAATTACTAGAGATAATGGGATAACCCCCACTTTTTCGAATTCACCTCTATCTCCTTATCTCATTCGATCCACAAATCTGACACACCTGAACCAGACCCTAGCTAAAAATAAAAGCTCCTCGCGACGATGCGTACGTGCGAAGTGCGCCTCAAACACGCGCCCTCGGCTCGGCTCGGCGCGTGTGTGGGCTTCATCCACTTCCCAACCCATTTAACACTTTGGTAGCCCATAAGGAGTAATCCCTTATAAACCACTCAAACTTCACTCCCTCCACCAATGTGGGATGGAGGAAACATACCAACTTGTATGTTCCTCTTTAATATTTCCAACAGGTGTCACCTACGGGGATTGTTGCGTCTTGGCTTGAACTAGCCCCTACTGTGCACACAACTGCGTATAGATGAGGTTCAGCGTTGCTTGACTCTTCGCGTACCAAGAGGCGGGAGTTTTCCCCTCTGGTAACCTAGACATCGCGGGCATTCCGGATATCGCTGGTGCTGAAGGACCAGCACCATGATTTGTTGGAGTCACCGTTTGGATGGTACGGATACCACTTGCGCGAATGGCTCCGACATTGGTGCCCTCCCCCTCTATGTACTCGTCAGGGGGCAGGTTTTGGACGTGCGAGTTGTCCGCCGCCGTACCCAGTTGGGTTTCCAAACACACCCACTTACCTTATTTGGATCATATAAATTAGGTCTCAATTATTGTTTTCGAATTCTCACCTACCGACACATCAAATTTCTCTGTTCACTCTCTTCTACAATCATTAATCATCTGACTGGTTATATCAAGATTTGATTAAAGTCAAAGGTAAATCTACCAAATCGAAGCTAAATATAGCTTCTTTGTGTTGTTCGATTATACAGATGTTAATTTTTTTTTCCAACTGATTCAATTGATACTAAGTTCGTCGTTGTTCTTATTTTTTTATTTTGTAGATCCGTAAACATCGATTACAGGAGTGTTAATCCGAGTTGATGCTTTATATAGTGTGTATGTTTAATCGCAAGTTTTGATGATTTTTGTTTCTTTTTTTTGTAGATCCGTAATCGATTGCTCTATGTTAATCCGAGTTGATGCTTTATGTAGTGTGTATGTTTAATCGTAAGTTTTGATGATTTTGGTTTCTTTTGTTTTGCAATTTAAATAATATCATAATATTTTGTGGATGATCATCTAAATTATCTGATTTTAATAATATGATATATTTATTGTATGTGCTCTTTCAGTATCATAGTTACTGATTTCTTTTTTATTCGTTTTTCACGATGAACCGTAAATCTTATGTCATTATCGGACTCGGAAACTTTGTCGATCAATATAGGTTAGTTAATTTTTGTTGTTGTTTGGTGTTTTTTGATCGGTACGGTTTCTGGTTTTATCGTTATGTTCAGTATTTTTTTTTTTCAAATCTAAGTATCAAAGTTTTGAATCTTTTAGTATTTGTTTTCTCGGTAATAAAGTCGTTATTTTCTTTATTTTTGATGCGATATAGTTTTCTGGTATTATGATTTTATTACTATAAATAAACTGTTACGTTTTTGAAACTGTTGTTTATTTTGGTGTTATATGTTTTCCCGGTAGTATGAGTTTATTTCTATATATAAGTTATCATTTTTACGTGTTTAAAACCGTTGATATTTAATTTGCAGATATGGATCCCACTAACAACAGTCCTTTATTCTTAAAGCTAATTGATGACGATGATCCTATTTTTGTAGCATGTTTATTGGTTTTCTGTTTACTAAACATAATTTCTTTATACTTGTATGTATTTTGTTTAGGAGTAACTGATATATAAAACAAAGAAGAAAAAATATTTTTCACAAAAATGTACTTCGTCAATAAAGTTAAGGAATAACGTAAACTACCCCTCCTCTATACTAGATCCGTGCCAGCATTAAATATATCAGTGAATTTAGATCACGGTTAGGTTGAATTTGAACACATCCTATAAGGCTATAACACAGTTAAAGGAGAATGTACAAAGGTTCTTTAACCACTTTACAATGCCATATTCTTCTAATGTTTATAAGTAGTTGGGGTACTTTGCGCTTCGCGGCGGAAAGTTGATTGGTACCGTTTCGCTTCTTTTAAGGTACCGATACTCAGTATAACAATCGAAAAAACCAAAAGCTAGGGTATTTTTAAATCAAAAGACTAAAAAAAAATAAACAAAAAAATCAAAAACACATTCTTATAACTAAATATAAACCTTTCCTAATAAATTTTTTCTAGATTTTCTTTGAACGACCAACAAAATTAATCCCAAGCACTCTCGGGACACCCATTGGACCAAACGGAGTACTCCGAAAGTAACCCGAGTCCAAACCAATTCCGGGGAAAACCCGGTAACCCATCACCCGTAGGCACAACGGTGAAATTACCGGTAAAACCCGTTTGACTCAAGGATCAAACCCAAGTTTTCATGGGTCTCCTATCATTGCCCACCATTGCCGAACATTGGCTTTATCTAGATTTATATTAGTAACTTTGAGATTTAGATAAAATAAAATGTAGTACATCATCACTTCACTTCAGTTTGGTAAATACTAGGAGATGGAGCACAAACAATACAAAAGCGGCAAAATTGTAATTAGCATCCAATTATTGTCCAATAATTCTACTATACTATTATTAAGAACCTTCAGCTTTTGTTATATTATAGAATATAGAATAGAATTACATTCAAGCATGCTTACACGAGTCAAGGATCTCACTTTATATCTTCATAAATAGAGTCTCTCCACACAAAGTTAAAAATTAGATATAACTAGTTGGAGTACCCGCGCTCCGCAGAGGGATTTGGAACACGGGTCCTCGATCGGTATTGGTATTGGTTTAGCTCGATACGATACGACACTTAATATAGCAATGGAAAGAGATATGTTTTATATCGATTGAAAATCATAAAATGAATTCTGGAATCCAAGTTGTTCAGCTGGTATCAGTTCGATTCGCCTTGTACGTTTGTGCTTCAATCACTTGTACAATAGTATTAACAACTTGGTTTTTTGAGTAAATTTTATATTTCTATGTAAAAAAATTAAACACATCACAATACCGTACTCAAAAGTTCATAAAACATTCAATCCTAAAAATTATAAGCATAAATAAAATATGTTGAAAACTAATTGTAATAGTAAAATATTATAATATAAAAACAATTCATTATTAATAACTCAATATACATACGTTGGAAGCCAGATTACACTATATGGCATTACAAAAGTCAATGGTCATGCGAATTTAAAAAGGAAAAGGCTAGGCTATGTCACCGACATAGCCTTTTAATATATAACTAGTTCTTTTACCCGCCGCGCGTTGCGGCGGCGCCATACGCGAAATGATAACATACATACTACAATCAAGCAGACTCGTTTCCGAACTAAATTTACGTCAAATCGTATGATAACTCAGATTTATACCTTCGAATCAAAAATTTATTACATTTGACCCGATTTTTTCCAAATAGAATTTACGTCAAATCGTAGTCCAACTCAAAACATACATAAAAAACATTTTATAATTGACCCGACTCATTTTCAGACAAAAATTACGCTAATGCGTAGACGAACTCGAATTTTATACCGACATGTCCATAAAAATAAAAACTTAAGAAATTAGTTTTAGGTTAAGCTTGAAACTTTAGAAACTTGAGGGGATCAAAATGACATTTTCAAAGTTTAGAGGGTTACCTCTGACATTATAGCAACGTTAGGGGGTAGAATGGGTTACATGTTAAAAGTTTGAGGGTTAAAGAGAAGTTAGAATGTATGGAGGCCTTTTTTGTCAAGTTGGAAAATAGGAGGGTCATTTTTGTTAAGTTAGAAATTTGAGCAGTGAATTTTGTATATTTGAAAAAGTTAAGGGGTGATTTTGTCAAACTTGAAGCCATGAAGGTTTCTTGGAAGATCAGGAAAATGAGAATAGTGACAGTTAATGAAATGAATAATAAATTAAATAAATAATAATAATAATATTTGAATGTGGAGTCGTTATGCGATGGTGTAGGTTGTGGGCCAGCGCATGGAGTACACTTGCATGTGTGAAAGCATTTAGAGTTAGATTGGTGGCACTGGGCACCGACCTTTCTCTTTCATATTATATCTAAATATTAATAAAAGACTACAAATAATGTTACATGGCATTCCCTCCTTCAACCTCATAAATTTTATTTATATTTGTTTAATATATTTCTTTTAATATTAATAACCAATATATAGATATCACTTATCTTTATCCTTATCTTTATTTTAATATTAATAAATTCAAATAATATTATTATAAATATCTAAATTTAATATCTAATAAATTATTAATATCTCTTGAACTAATATAAAAATAATTAATTCATAAATATTAAACTAATCAAAAAATAAATAATTTGAAACCATACCGTGTATTATACAGATAATAAATAAGTATTTAACCATTAACTAGAGTTTACTCTGTTAATATAATAGTTTATTCAAGCTTTACATAAATAAATTTTTTAACTTTTTTTTTTTTGTAATTTATGGTGTTGTACCTCATGTATAAGGTTTTTATTCTTTTTTCATTTCTAACCCAAACTTTTACTCTTTTGCAATTTAGACCATTTGTTTTTTTACTTTTAACCTAAAGCTTTTCATCTTTTGCAATTTAACCCCAACTCTTTTTATTTTTCAATTTTGGTCCACCATACTTTTCATCATTCCCAAGTTTTTCGTTTCGTTCAAAATTTTGCGAGTCAACGCACCACAACGTGCGTGTATGGTTCAACATTTTCCGTGTATTTTTTCCCGTTTGGCCCGTCGCAACACATCAATATTTCTCGATTTGACAAGTTTGTCACAACACGCGGGTACTGGATTGACTTGGTTATTTTTTCTATGTTTTACGTTTTGGTTTAATTTCTCTGCAACGAGCGTGCATGATTCAAAGATTTTACGTCTGCTTTTCGCTCGGCTTTATTTTTTTCTGTTTTTATTTATTTTGTTTTTACGAGTTTTTTCAATGTTGGTGATTGCTGATAGTGGTATAGCATTTGTACTACTTGACACAGTTTTACGACAACCGCTGCAACGCGGGGGTTTAATACTAGTAAATAAATATAGTAATGTCAAATTAAACCAAATAAAATGAAATGTCAGTGTATTTTACTATTATTACCCTTTCTTTTTTACCTACTTTTACACAAAGTCGATCTTGAAAAGGGAATTCGAGCGACCATTTTGTCATTTACTCAAAACTTTATCATTTACTCAAGGCATGCAGAAAAACTTTATCATTTACTCAAGGTTGGTGGCACTCCTTTCTCTTTCATATTATATAAATAAATATAGTAATGTCAAATTAAACCAAATAAAACGAAATGTCAATGTATTTTACTATTATAACTATAAATATAATAGTAATTTCTGTTTATTATAACCCTTTCTTTTTTACCTACTTTTACACAAGGTCGATCTTGAAAAGGGAATTCGAGCGACCATTTTGTCATTTACTCAAGGCATGCAGAAAAATATATATCAAATAATTATTTATTCTTTTTTTACTTCATCAATTTTAATAAAAAAAAATATTTTTAAACTGGCAAAAATAAGCTAAACACGCAGCGACCATTTTGTCATTTACTCAAAACTAATCAATAAATAATAGTTAGAAAAACTCAATTAGAAATTGCTTACCTCATCACCGTCGGTGAATGCAACGGAGGTTTTTGCCGATAACTCCGGCGTTGCAGCTTTCAGCGTTACTCCACCGGCAACAGTACCTTTGGCGGCGACATCACCGGAGCTTTTCTCCGGAGAAAAGGTTTGCGGAGGTGTTGGATCGCACCGTTTGGATGGTGCAGTTATTATAGAGATTGTTGGCGACATATCAGAACATAAAACGCACTAAAAAGAAAGGAGATCTAGCAACAGTGTCGTGTAGTGAAGCACTGAGGACGATGGCACTAGGAGGATGGGGATACTATTTTAGTGAAAGGATGGAACGGTTTTTTTATAGAGTAAATAATATTCTATTCTTTTTTTTAATTTGTTAGTCAACCATATAAATATTTTAGTACAAATAGTTATTCTCCTATATATTAATAGTTTAACGTTTTGAACAGTAACCTAATTGGTTAGTCAACCATATCAATATTTTAGTACAAATAGTTATTCTCCTATATTAATAGTTTAACGTTTTGAACAGTAACCTAACATTGAAATTGAAAAAAAATAGCATTATCCGTATACAAACCACATATGGCAGGGAATAGTATCATCCTGTCATTGGTTCAAATGGGCGGTAGCCCCTCCCCCATTGGTACAAACCACATATGGCAGGGAATAGTATCATCCTGCCATTGGTTTAAATGGGCGGCCGCCCCATCCCCTATTGGATCAACCAGTTTATTATTTTATTCACACTTTAAAATTACGTTTTTGCCCTGGAATAGGGTTTCTCTACCATTGGTTCAAATGGGCGGCGAGCAATACCTATTGAACCAACCAGTTTATTATTTTATATCCACTTTAAAATCACTTTTTTACCCCACAGTTAAAAAATACGATTTTACCTCAACTTCAAAATACATTTACTCTTTTGCCACAAGCTAAAAATACGATTTCGCCCTCGGAAAAAAAAAAAACGTTTTTACCCTCAGCCAAAATTATGTTTTCGCCCCAGTTCAAAATAAAATTTTGTTTTCCCCCGGCTCAAAGTTACGATTTTACACCAGTTTATTATTTTATACCAACTTTAAAATTACGGTTTTGCCCACAGTTTAAAATTACGTATTTGCCCCCGGCTAAAATTTACGAATTTCCCATCGGTTCAAAATTACGATATCACCCTCAATTGAAAATTACGTTTTTGCCCCCAACGCAAAATAAAAATATGGTTTTCCCCTAGCAAACAATTAGGATTTTACCCTCGGGAATTTTTTTTATGATTTTTCCCCGTAAAAATTAAAATATGACTTTGCCCCCAGTTAAAAATCGTGTCAAAGAGCTGCGTAACACTCTTTTTACTTTTTTCTTTCTAGCAAAACTATAGTACTGTTTTTTTTAATTGGTTGAGAATTATTCGGTCGTCGTCCCGCAACACAAGGGCATCACCTAGTTGACTTACAAAATGGTTTTACAGTATATCCGGGAAAAAAATTAACGACAATTTTGTTTGATTCTCTATCGTCTTTGAGGCTTGAACCCAAGACCTATCCCTTTCAAACTCAGGTGTTTAAATGTTTTGTATTTACCAATGGACCACCACCCAATTGATAAAAAAATATTAAAGTAATCTTAAGAGCATTTCTTTGCATTCAAATTTTATTACATAACAATGTGTTGAAAGTTTATATATTTTTCTTATTCATTGATATAAGATAAATATTTCTTATCTTTGTTAAAACATGATAACGAAAAACAATAAATTTCATTTGAAAACATGTATATGCGTATAAATTATAATTTTTTTAACGGCAAATTAATCCTCCAAATGGACTACTGGCGACATTCACTATATCGGGATACACCCGCCTCCAAACCTGGGAAAACCCTCACATAGGGCCGAAGCCTGTGAACACTCACCCGAAGACACGACAGTAGTAAAACCTGCTCAGTTCAAGGATCGAACTAGCGATCTCTACCTATTCACCTAGTCTCCCACCATCATCAGTAAGTGACTTTGCAAGAAAGTTAAGCAGTATAAAAGCCAAGTTTAAAGGTCTTGGTGGTATTTTAAAAGATAAGGTATTTTTGAGGAAATTGCTTAACTCGGTTCCAAAGAAATTTCTACCGATTGTGACATCTATCGAGTAATTTCTACCGTGTAGTGAAGCACTGAGGACGATGGCAATAGGAGGATGGGGATACTATTTTAGTGAAAGGATGGAACGGTTTTTTTATAGAGTAAACTAGATACTACAATAAAATAACGTTTTCTTTAGATTCTTGCTACAGACTTGATTGACGGAGGTGATAGACATAAATGCACTAACAAATTTCCGGCGAAAAATAGCACTAAAATTTATTTTTTCAAGGGGTGCGCCCGCCCACCATTGGCATGGGATGGGTACGCCCTTGAGGCCATCAACAACCAAACCACTTAGGACCTATCCAGCCCACCTATTGCCACATCGCCTAACCAACCCACATCCCCTATCCAGCCCACATCACCTACTCAGCCTACTGTTACTACCTCGCAACCATCAGCACCCATCCAACCCGAGAACCAAACAATGTCTCAAAGCACATCCCATCCTACAACCTCTTCCACCCATCTCATGATGACTCGAGCTAAATCCAGCATCTTTAAACCCAAGCATCAAGCCGATTTAGCCTCTCTCTCATCACATACGTTGCATGTTTCTCTCACAGCAAGTACCGAACCCCGAGGGTATAAATCGGCGGCCAAAAATCCGAAATGGATTGCCGCCATGCATGAAGAAATAGATGCTTTGAAGTACAATAAGAGATGGACCTTGGTGCCTCGCCCTTCCAATACAAATGTCGTCGGTTCTAAATGGGTTTATCGCATCAGATATCATTCGGACGGGCCCATTGAGCGCTACAAAGCTCGTTTAGTAGCTCAAGGATACACTCAAATTCCCGGACTTGACTATTCTCACACTTTTAGTCTGGTAGTTAAAGCCTCCACAGTTCGCATCGTTTTGTCTCTTGCCGTCTTACATGATTGGAAGCTACATCAGTTGGATGTTATAAATGCCTTCTTAAATGGCAACTTGACTGAAATAGTATTCATGGAAAAACTGTTGGGTTTCATTCATCCACAGTATCCTAATCACGTATGTCGGTTAACCAAGCTCTATATCGGTTAAAACAGGCTCCTCGTGCTTGGTTTCAACGTTTAAGCATGTTTCTTGCTTCATATGGTTTTACCTGCAGCCATGCGAATACCTCACTCTTTGTTTTCTCTCGCGAGTCATGCATCATGTACTTACTCGTCTATGTGGATGATTTAATTCTCACAGGTAATGATGAGACGGCCATTGCCATCTTTATCTCTCACCAAGTTCGTTCCAACCAATCTTAAGGTGGCAGATATTTTTACAAAAGTCTTCTGCGTGCTCCGTTACTTTGAAACCTTTCGTGCTATGCTCCCTCTTGAACCGCCACCGCTCCGATTGAAGGGGGGTATGAGAGAATAAAATATTATTATTAGAGAATAAAATATTATTATTAGAGAATACAATATTAAAATGTGAATATATTGTAATTAATTGTAGATCTCAATCATCTCCATAATTGTAGGAGAGATTGCTTCTGTATGCAATAGTCCCTCAGTCATTGAGTCTTGATTCTTACCATCATCTACACCAACAGTATGTGTAAATCTAGGCCAACAATTGAAAACTAAGGCGACTTAGTCATAAGATTTCTAGAATTTAATCTTAGAGAGAGATCTGTTCTTAATTAGACAAGCATTCTATTTACTTATTTTGAGATACACTGTTTCTCTAAGAAAATAATCCTGAAAATAAGAATCGCTACAGATTTTTCCTTACAGTATTAAAAATGGTGTAGTTCAACATATATGTACACCCACAACTATGTCTTGTATGTCGTAAACAGTGTCACAATAACTAAACGTATAAGTTATGCGAATCTATATATAGTTATATACAGTTAAAACTAACTAAATATCTTGCATACCAAAACCAAATTAATACGTAGTAATATATCTACCTGGCTATGAAAACTTACCAAATACCGAATAGACTATTCTTTTATCAGAAAGCATCCCAAAATCATTCCACACGAAAAAGGGCAATTACAAAGCAATGGCCGGTAGTCGGGCAACAAGTTGCGCCGCCACCCCCTTTTGAATAGAAAAACCAATTCTACTAAATACAAAGTTTGAAACCTTTAGCGAAAACCAATTCTTTAATAATTAAAATATCATATTTACTCATTTTAAGTTACTTTATTAAAAACACTAGGTTAGAGTCCCGTGTCTTACACGGCCAAAACAAATTTAATTTTATATAAAATAATATATTTAAAAAAAAACCTTATTTAACACGGATTAAATAAATGTAATTTTATATATTGAATAATAAAAAAAGTTATATCTTTAAGAACCCCTTGTATTGTATGTGTTGAATAAATGCAATTTTGTATACTATATAATAAAAAAGTCATATTTTTAAAAATCTTGTGCATTACACGGATTTAATAAATCTAATTTTATATACTAAATTATAAAAAAAGAAGTCTTGGCGTCATCCTACTTCCCAAACGACTTACATAAAGCATTAATGAAATTAATGCACTGTTCCATAACTCCCTAAGCCTAAAGTATTATATTGTTTATATACACTCTCTTACTCAGTTTAATTACTTATATCATTTTAGGGATATTTTGGTTGCTAACTATTATATTGATAGATAACTTTACTTGTGGATAATGTGTTCATGTTTTGCAACTACTCGGTATTGTTTTCATTGTTTAGTATATAAAATTACATTTAGTTAACCCGTGTAATACACGAGGTTCTAACTTAGTTTATAGTATAGATATAGGAATTATTAGTGATGAACTCTAATCAATCTTAACCCTTTATTCAATTAGTCAACAATCAAAATCTGTCTTACTATTTTTAAATAACATAATGCATCTTAACTTCATTTATCAAAACCCTATTAACATAAAAAAATGATACACACCGAAGAAAATAAGATTCAACGAAAACAAATGAAGTGGTCAACCTATCTCGTCCTTTTACACTATAGGTGGGCATAAGTCAATTTGAAAATGAAGCATATACAAACAAACCTAATTAGAAAAGAAAAAAAACGTAAGTCCTATATCTAATCTAATCTAATCTAAGTACTATAATAAAAGAAACCAATTTTTAACACGTGTCATTCATTGAAGGTATCCTCAAATCTATATTAACTTATATAAACTAAATAAATAATAAATTAATATTAAATATTATCATACTTTAATAAAATATTATCCTCAAATCCAAATTGTTAATTTAATATATTTTTAAAATAAATACCTCTCTTATCTACTTATATTATATTAAATATATAAATAATAAATTAATATTAAATGTTATCATAATTTATTAAAAATATAATTTTTTTATTATTTGGTATACAAAAATATAAAAATGTTATCCTAATTTATTAAGGATACATATTTTTTTTTATTTGGTAGATTTTTCAACCCGACTATACACGAGTTTTCTAAAGATACGACGTTTTTAGTATTTAATATACAAAATTACATTTATTTAGGAGATAATTTTTTTATTATTTGGTAGATTTTTCAACCTGACTATACACGGGTTTTTTAAAGATACGATGTTTTTAGTATTTAAAATACAAAATTACATTTATTTAATCTGTGTAATACACATGATTTTTAAAGATATAACTATTTTTTAGATCTATTCAACACGTGTAATATACAGGGTTTTTAAAGATGTAATTTTTATTATATAAAAAATTATTATATAATAGCAATTAACTTTTTTAAGTGCGTCTTTATATTTTTTTATTATTTGGTTGATTTATTCAACCCGATTATACACGGGTTTTTAAAAGATACGACGTTTTTAGTATTTAGTATATAAAATTACATTTATTTAATCTGTGTAATACACAGGGTTTTTAAAGATATAATTTTTTTTATTATTTGATATATAAAATTATATTTATTTAACCCGTACAATATACAGGGTTCATAAAGATATAACATTTTATTATTTAATATATAAAATTACATTTATTCAACCCGTGTAATACACGGGGTTCTAACCTAGTTTATAAATAACGTAAAGCTAATACTATTTAAACATTTTTATATATTATCTATAGAATATATGTTCATCAATATCAGTAAATTTTATCTACTTTAACTTTTTAAATATAATACAGTCAACTAATTAAATTTAATAATTTAAATTAAATAATAATTATCTACAACTAATGATGGTCTAAAATAATGACAAATGTCCCCTAATTGGTTTCTTTTATTATATAGTATAGATATAGATTGTATTAGGATATATATGACATTTATATTTTTAATTTTTAAAAACTCTGAATCCTTATTTTTACTTTTTTTATTTATAACTTGCTTTTTTCTTAAAAAATCACATATTTTAGTTAGAATTGCGTAGCTACTGATGAGTGTGTAACTATGCCAACTTGAGAAGCCTGGTGAATCTAATAAATTCTGTTAATGAGGTTCAGACGCAACCAAAGTTTTATCTCCAGATATTTTTTTTTAACGTAAAAAAGTTATGAGGTTAAATTGACAAAGATAAAAAACTTTGAGATTAAAAGTAAAAAACCAGAATAGTTTTAGGCTGAAATTGAAAATATATCAACTTTTTTTGGAAACCTCGCTAAGCATATAATACAACTACTCTATACATCATAATGTTGTTAATTTATAATGGGTAAATAATATTCTATTCTTTTTTTTTTTTAATTTGTTAGTCAACTATATCAATATCAATTGTAGGGTGACTAATTGTCATTTTAGTACAAATAGTTATTTACTTATAAAATGGTTTTACAGAATACCCGGAAAAAAAATTAACGACAATTTTTTTTTATTCTCTATCGTCTTTGAGGCTTGAACCCAAGACCTATCCCTTTCAAACTCAGGTGTTTAAATGCTTTGTATTTACCAATGGACCACCACCCAATTGGTAAAAAGAAAATATTAAAGTAATCTTAAGAGCTTTTCTTTGCATTCAAATTTTATTACATAAGAATGTGTTGAAAGATTGTATATTTTTCTTATTCATTGATATAAGATAAATATTTCTTATCTTTGTTAAAAACATGAAAACGAAAAACTATAAATTTCATCTGAAAAGATGTATGTACGTATAAATTACAATTTTTTTAACGGCCAACGAATCCTTCAAATGGGCTACTGGCGAAATTCACTACATCGGGATACACCCGCCTCCAAACCGGGGAAAACCCTCACATAGGGCCGAAGCCTGTGAACACTCGCCCGAAGGCACGACAGTAGTAAAACCTGCTCAGTTCAAGGATCGAACTAGCGATCTCCACCTATTCGCCTAGTCTCCCACCATCACCAGTAAGTGACTTTGCAAGCAAGTTAAGCAGTATAAAAGCCAAGTTTAAAGGTCTTGGTGGTATTTTAAAAGATAAGGTATTTTTGAGGAAATTGCTTAACTCGGTTCCAAAGAAATTTCTACTGATTGTGACATCTATCGAGCAATTTCTACCGTGTAGCAAACAATATGGTGATTTACATAGAAAAGGAGATTGCTGTGAACTTTGATTCGCAGTCCATAATTGAAGAATTCAAAAATCTTAAAGGAAGACGGACAGAACTATAATTCTTCATCCAGGAGAACCGGGTACCCACCTTCCTCTCTCATTTTTAATGTTTTAGTGTCTTTGTTCATTTGTTTGTTATACAATGTTTACGTTTTAATGTTTGAGAACGTTTTTTATTTGATGTTAATGTTTGACCCGACCCAAATCGAATCACCGACATCCGACACGAACATACACCTCGAAACAACGCGATAGAAAAAAAAAAATTGGTCCGTTACCTTCCGACCCCCCGGTGGAAATTTTCAAGCTTCGCCACTGGTGCTGTTTGTAACCATACCCAGACAAAGTGAGATTTTTGAGAGGCTGAGAACTAAAGACAGAAAGAGGGGATTTGTATAAATCATAAAAAATTGTTTCCATGCAAGCAACGTCCACCTGTTGGACATTATGGGAGAATGCATAGTCCAAAATTCTTTTAACAAACGCCTGGTTAGCCTTTCCACAAAACGAGAGCTTGACATAATGCACTTTTGTTTGATTGTTTCGGGTTGACAAAACATGTGTAATAAATTCAGGGCCGGCTCAACCTTTTAGGAGGCCTAAAGCGAGTTCAAGAATTGAGGCCCTTTGTAAAGTGTGGCCCAAAACCATTGCCTCATTTAGATTACCCTTCAGCCGGGCCTGAACAAATTTGGAGAACTCGGGCAACGAATGGAAATCCTCACTTGAGAAACTAAGACAGGGCATTGAAGTCCAGATATACCTCCATTTAGATGACAAAGCACTTGTTCTGATCGCATGTTTAATGTCAATAAAAGAGAGGATTTTATGGATAAGATCGTCTGGCAAGTTGCTTAGTCTATCACCTTCTACTTTCTTTCTAACTTTACCATGCCTGGAATCCATTCTCCCCCAACTCTATCTTTGCGGAAATAAGAATTCAGACATATCTTGGTTCCTTTCCGTTGCTAAACCACCGGCATCATGTCTTCTCTTCTAGATCCAGAAGCGGCGATTTGATTGTGTGCAACAATTAGGACATAGGACAAACTAAACACTCAATCTACAAGTAATTTAATTTCAGTTTCTGAACCATGGATTTTTAAATTTAATAAATTGGTATAAAAAACAACAATAACAGAAAAGTTCTGTTAGGATAAGAGAAAAAAAAAACTAAAGAGAGACTTTCTTTAAACTTTTGCATACAGATCTCATTAATATTTCATCTGTTTATACTATCTATCAATGTCAACTAACTTGAAATAGTTAGTTGTCACTACAATTAACACCCCTCTACTTCTACAGGTTACAAAATGAACCCTCATACAAGCTAACACGTAGCATGTAATGTTGGGATAATTTTACACTACAAATGCATGGATGATCAGTTTATACTTTATACTAGCGTCCATGACACTATATGTTACGGTTTCACTATTTTTAGTCGCCACGTCATAAAGTGTTGGCCACGTCAGTGTCACGTAGGCATGACTCACTTTTTTCATCGGTGTTGTCGTCATCAAAAAGAAGGTCGAATAGAAGACCTTGTGGTTTCGTTTATAGGGTTGTGCTCCAATGTGATCGTGGCAGCGAATATAAAGTTAAGGATTCAAGTAAAGTTACCGGCACCAAAAATACTATTTGTCCTTTCGAATTAGAAGGAACATATTTAGATGACTATGATTGTTGGACCTTAAAGGTGACATGTGATCGACATAATCATCAACCTGTACTATTTATGGAGGGTCATTCATATGCAAAGCGGCTTTCCGAAGATGAATTTAACTTGGTTGCAGAATTGACAAGGATGAATGTGGAGGGTCATTCATATTCATTTTTCACTTTCGTGTTTATAATAAAGTGTCTTGATTATTTATTTATTAATATTGACATTAATACTAATAATAGTATAACAAAATAGAAAAAAAGTAACAAAAGTATTATAAAATAAAACAACATAAAAAACATAATTATTACATTTGACTTTATAGTAAAACATAATTATTACTTTTGACTTTATAATAAAATAATATAATAAAGTAGTTAATCATTACTAAATTTGACTAATTGGTGTATTAATCCATATTTTGGGTGTATTTATCACACCCCTTGTGTAATAGCTTCACAATTTTGATTACCCAACATCCCAATTCCCAATCTAATAAACAAAAAATTAAAAATAAAGAAAAATTATGATTGGTGGAAAGGTTGGGGCCCACAACCCATTCCATCTCCCACGCCCCTAACCTCATTCCCCTTAATGCTCCATTTACCGGCCTTGGGGCGGTGTTTCACGCCCTATAACCCTCGGCGTTATCCCATAACACATGATCTAAGAGGTGAGCGTAAAATGTTAAAATCAAAATCGAAACAAACTTATAAACCAAAAAAACCCTTAAAAATTAATGTTATATTGATCAACAATTAACAAAGAAGAAAAGATGCATTTCGCCCTTCATTAAAAGGGAGGAAAAAGACAAAAAAGTTGGATGTTAACTCAAAAATCTGACCAGATTTAGATTTTGAATGAAAATGGCAATAAAATTGAGACCACTAGGACCCAAATTCAAAAGGTTTGAGTTTTGGACTAAATTGGTAAAGGTGACCAAACCTCAGGTACCATTTTGGCAGTTTACTCTAAAAAGTATATTCTCAAAACCTTGTAGACTAAATAAACATGAGTAAACTGCCAAAATGGTCCCTGAGTTTTGGTCACTTTTGCCACTTTAATCTAAAACTCAAATCTTTTGAATCTGGGTCCCTGTGGTGTCAATTTTATTGTCATTTTCATCCAAAATCAAAATCTGATTAGATTTTTCAGTTGACATCCAGATTTTTTTGTTTTTTTCCTCCCTTTTAATGATGGACAAAATGGTCTTTTAACGTTTTATTAAACAAATTAAAAAAAATATGACCATTTTGTCCTTCATTAAAAGGGAGGAAAAAGACAAAAAAAAACTGGAAGTTCAATGAAAATTTTGACCAAATTTTGTTTTTGGATGAAAATGGCAAAAAAATTTGAAACTACAGGGAACCAATTTTAAAATGTTTGAATTTTGGATTAAAGTGGCAAAAGTAACAAAACCTCAGGGACCATTTTGGTTGTTTACTCAATAAACATTAATAACAACGTTAATAAACTATTTACAAAGAGAACTCTAACTTTTAAAAAAGAGTAAATTGCCGAAATAGTCCCTGAGGTTTGGTCACATTTATCACTTTAGTACAAAACTCAAAACTTTTGAATCTGGGTTTCTGTAGTTTCAATTTTGTTGTCATTTTCATCCAAAAGCAAAATTTGGTTAGATTTTTCAGTTAACATACAGCTCTTTGTTTTTTTTCCCTTTTAATGAAGGGCAAAGTGATCAGATTTTTTTTTTTAATTTGTTATAATAAAACGTTAAAGGACCATTTTGCCCTTCATTAAAAGGGAAGAAAAAGACAAAAAAGCTGGATGTTAACTTAAAAATCTGACCAGATTTTGATTTTGTATGAAAATGGCAACAAAATTGAAACGACAGGGACCCAGATTCAAAAGGTTTAAGTTTTAGACAAGAGTGGCAAAAGTGACCAAACCTCAGAGACCATTTTGGCAGTTTATTCTTAAAAAAAGTACATTCTCAAAACCTAGTATATTCTCTAACCTTTTAATGAACTATTTACAGATGAAAGTAAAGTATATAGTTATATGTCGTAATACTTAAAAAGATCAATTACAAATAACTTTAACATATAAAACGTACGAACTCAAGGTATTGCTGAAAAAAAGCGGTGACATTTTCGTAATTTTCAAAATTACTCTACAAATTGTTATGGGTCATTTTCTGAGCGTACATATCCTGACTAATATCATGCTTTTGGTTTTTTGCTTGTGATCAGGATACTGGATTAGGATATTGCTAACATCCTGGGCGATATTCTGGGGTTAACTAAATTAACCACATGCAGGTTAGATGCTGTGGGTTACTAACGGTCAGATGGACTTCTTCTCCTCAAGACTCGGGCGTATCTGTTATGTGGGAGACGTTGAACCCGAAAGACCAGGTCTACAACGTTCGAGTGGGGAATATTCGCCGGATCCCGGTTATTTAGGATAGTTTGTTGCATTTCTTTTACTATAAATAGATGGGGGCGGATCAGATTAAGGCACCCAACTTTCACACACACTCTCGAACACTTTTGCTCTCTAGCTTTCAACAGTCACTACATACAAACACTTGTAATCGAATTACATTGTAACACTTAGTTGATCCGCACCACATCCTGCACTGTATCCTGATATTTGAAGCAATAGAAGAACAAGGCAGCTGCGATTGTCAGCTCCCGAGGTTTTGTGCCGGCGATCTAGATTGATCAAGGGCTTTCCTCTTACATCACGTGTCAACCTTTACTTTTTTGCTCATTGTTTGATCATAGATACAGCTCTATATCCTGAGCCGTATCTTGAAACTGTTTTTGTAATTGACTTGGTTATCATATTTTTCACACATATTTCTAGCACACTACCTCACTTAACTAATTTGATCACTTAATTACTTCGGTAATTTTTTACCAAAACAATTTGGCGCCCACCGTGGGGCGAGTGGTGCTATTTTTGCTAAAAACTTTAGTAAAATCATTACTCGGTTTTCTATTGTCAAGACTTTTTTCTAAATTGTTTTCAATGGCCTCGAGATCAAACATGAGCTCTTCCACCGTGTCTGCAACAACCCCTGCGACAATTGGTTCGGTGCTTCCACCTCCTTCTCCAAGAATGCAAGCTTCATCACACGGAGCCGAAAGTCATGTAGCTCGGGATGTTATCCCCGCTCCCAGTACCCAGGGATCCGGTCCTGTTTTGGCATCTAATGATGAAATTCTGAATTTGTTTGGTAGTGTACAGGAACAGATGAGGCAGCAGCAGGAAACTAATCGGATGCTGATGAGAGAAATACAACTCTTGAAATCCAGCCCAAGTAGACCTGCTGAAGAAACTGTCACTCCTATACAGCCTAGGGCTTTGAGCTTCAGTTCTGCAGTTTACACTGAGGATAACCGGGGGAACATCGTCCCAAGCCATTCTCAGAATCATACCCCTGAGATACCCTCCTCGGTCAGGATGTCAACTGTGAGGAGCTCAGGATATGCTTCAGGATATGGTCAGAATCCTCAGACCGGTAATGTGTCAAATAATAATATTCTTGCTACTAACAACAATGGGTCTTTGCAGGATGCAGGTATGACGTCAACATTTACTAGGGAGCTTTAGAAATTGAAGGACATGATATCCAGTGTACCTGGAGTGGTCCAGCCAATTCCGGAAGTATCTCAAGATAGCCACAAGATATCTCGCTTTGCATATCCTATCTGTGATGCTGAAATCCCAAAAAGATTTCAGACCCCCAACATGAAACTGTATGATGGGACTACGGATCTTGAGGAGCATGTTGCCCAGTATAGAGAAAGAATGGAGATTAACCCTATCCCTCCGGAACTCAAGGAAGCATGCTTATGCAAGGGTTTCGGTTCTACCTTGACAGGATCAGCCTTAAAATGGTTGTTAAATGTTCCTCCTCACTCAATTACTTCGTTTGCTCATTTGGTCAATTTATTTAATAGTCAGTTTTCTTGCAGTCGGAGTTTTGAGAAACTAACCAGTGATCTTTACAGGATAACTCAAGGACCTCAGGAATCTTTGAGGGATTATGTGAACAAGTTTAGTCGAGAATCCTTGGATATCCCACATCTTGATGTTGCAACAGCTGTGCAGGCTTTTAAGATGGGGTTACAAAAGGATTCTCAGTTTTATCAGGATCTTGTAATGAATCCTTGCAGGAATCTCGACGAAGATCGTAACAGGGCTTTGAGATATATCCGCTTGGAAGATGACAAAAAGATGCAAGAATGGATGAATTCTACCTCAACCTACGAATCGACCAACAGGAAATCAGAATCCTCGTATAAACCATATCGCTCCAAGCCATATGGTAGAAATGACAACAAGAAAGTGAATGTTGTTGAAGACGAGGATCCTGAAGAATATCCTGAATTATCTGAATACTGCTTTTCTGTTAATATACCCGAGTTAATGTATGCTATGCAGGGTTTAGGAGACAAAGCTAGCTGGCCTTTAAAGAATCAACAGAAAGCTGATTGGAAGGATAAATCCAAATGGTGTGCCTTCCATGAAGATTTCGGACATGTGACCGAGGATTGCATTGCTCTAAGGAAATAAATAAGCTACCTGTTAAGCAAGGGGTATCTGAAGGATTTGCTGGGAAGAAAGAAGAATAAATGGCAGGATCCTGAGAAGGATCCTGAACGAGCAGCATCACCCCCAGCAGATGCCAAAATAGTTAACTTTATTTCAGGAGGATCCGACATTTATGGGACTTCGTATTCTGCGGCCAAGAGACATGCAAAGGAAGCTAAGACTGAAAGGGGGGACAAACCAGCTAGGATGACTACCCTTACAACCGATAAAGTGATCACTTTTGATAGTGATGACAGGGATATTGTCCAGGATCCTCACCACGACGCTCTTGTAATAACATTATATGTTGCTAACCATTTTGTACGCAGGATATTGGTGGACAATGGTAGCTCCGTCAACATAATTCAGCTGGAAACATTGAAAATGATGAATGTATCTCCGATGGATATTACTTCAAAGTCCACTGTGCTCGTTGGTTTCAGTGGAGAAGCTAGGAATACCGTAGGAGAGATAAAGTTACCAGTATATGTTGAAGGGGTCAACTCGATACAACGCTTCTGTGTGATGGACTCCCTATCCTGCTATAACATCATACTAGGCAGGCCATGGATCCATGACATGAAGGTTGTGCCATCGACTTATCACCAGTGCGTCAAGATCCCTACCCCTTAGGGGGTCGTCAAAGTTGATAGTGATCAGCAGGAGGCGAAGGAATGCTATACATCCTCAATGAAATCCTCAACCAAGCCTAATCCAGCATAGCAATTAAAGATGCGGGCCCAGGATATCATGGAGGCTTCAGAGCAGGATATGAATAAAGTTATCCTAGATCAGGATAATCCTGATATCTCGGTGCTCGTAGGAACCAATATCCCTCAGGATATTGAAGAACAATTAACTAACTTTTTGAAGTGCAGGATGTCAACATTTGCATGGAAGCATGAGGATATGACTGGCATATCCAAAGACATTATTACTCACAAGTTTGGAATTGACAGGTCGTTCAAGCCTGTTCAGCAAAAAAGAAGGAAGTTTGCTCCTGAACGAAATACAATCATACAAGAGGAAGTTGAAAGATTGTTGAAGTCCAAAATGATCAGAGAAGTCAAATTCCCAAGATGGCTGGCAAATGTAGTCGTGGTACAGAAGAAAAATGGGAAATGGAGAGTCTGTGTAGATTACACGGACTTGAACAAGGCTTGTCCTAAAGACCCATTTCCTCTTCCTCATATTGATGCAATGGTGGATGCTACAGCCGGACATGAGATGTTAACATTCATGGACGCATCCTCAGGATTTCAGCAGATTCAAATGGAGCCTTCGGACCAGGAGGATACTGCCTTCATGACACCAACAGGTATTTATTGCTATACTGCTATGCCTTTCGGTTTGAAAAATGCAGGTGCAACATACCAGAGATTGGTGAACATGATGTTCAAAGATAAGCTGGGGGACATAATGAAGGTATACATCGATGATATGGTGGTGAAATCTAAAAAAGCTGAGGATCACCTCCAGGATATTAAGGGAGCATTTGATATCCTGGATCAGTATAACATGAAGCTGAATCCTGCTAAGTGCCATTTCGGAGTGGGGGCAGGAAAGTTTCTAGGATATATGGTGACCAAAAGAGGAATAGAGGCAAGCCCGGAGCAGATCAAAGCCATCTTGGATATCAAATCACCTTCAAATATGAAGGATGTTCAACGGTTGACAGGCCGAGTAGCAGCATTGAACAGATTTATTTCAAGATCCTCGGAAAAATACAAGGAATTTTATGATATCCTCAAAAAGAATAAGAAGTTCGAATGGGGAGCAAAGCTTGAAGCAGCCTTGCAGGATTTGAAGAGATATCTCTCAACTGCACCTCTATTGATGAAATCTGAAAACGGTGAACCACTATCCCTATACCTTGCTGTATCAGGGAATGCTGTAAGTGCCGTTCTTATAAAGGACCATGAAGGTCAGCAATATCATGTCTATTATGTTAGTAAAAGTTTACTAGATGCTGAAACTAGATATTCTCATTTAGAAAAGTTGATATTAGCATTAGTTATGGCATCAACAAAACTTAGACATTATTTTGAGACACATAGGATTCATGTTAGAACAAATTATCCTGTTAAAAACGTGCTTAGGAAACCTGAGATGTCGGGTAGGATGGCTAAGTGGTCAGTAAAACTGAGTGCTTATGACTTAGTATATGAGCCTAGAAATGCCATAAAGTCTCAGGCTTTAGCTGACTTTGTGGCTGATTTCAGTAGTGACATTCAAAATGAAGTAGATTTAGAAGTACAGCAGCTAGGAGAAAACTTAGAATGCTGGACATTGTATACTGATGGTGCATCTAATGTAAGAGGTGTAGGTCTAGGTATACTACTAAAATCGCCACAGGGGGACATATTACCCCAGGCTATTAGGTGTGAATTTCCTGCTACTAATAATGAGGCAGAATATGAGGCTTTAATTGCAAGATTAGAACTGGCTAAAAATATGGATATTAAGAATTTGCAAGTATATGTTGATTCTTTGTTAATCACTAATCATTTTAATGGAACCTATGCAGTTAAGGGAGAAAAGTTAATCGAGTATCTCGAAATTCTCAAAAAATTAGCAGGATATTTCGATATTTTTACACTTGAACAGGTACCAAGAGAGGATAATGCTGAAGTTGATGCCTTGGAAAATTTGGGATCATCGATCAGGATACCGGAAGGAACCCGAATACCAATATTACATATCCTATATCCTGCGACGAATCCTCAGGATAAGGAAGTAATAAGTATTCAGGATCCTGATAATGAGTATCCTGAGGAGGATCCTAAATCCTGGACGGCTCCAATCGTGAGATATCTCAAGGAAGGACACATCCCAAAGAATGAGAATCCTAAAGCCTTTAGAATGAAGGTATCACGATTCACTATTATAAATAATGTTTTGTATAAGAAATCTCTTGCAGGACCATATCTGAGGTGCTTGGAGGATCCCGAAACCAAAGAAGTACTTCAGGATATACATGAAGGGGATTGTGGTAACCATACTGGGGGCAGGTCCTTATTCTCAAAAATATTAAGGACATGATACTATTGGCCGACGATGAGGAAAGATGCCACAGAATATGCTCGAAGATGTGATGCATGTCAAAGACATGGTAACATATTACATCAGCCTGCTGAACCGCTGTATCCTATTGTTTCCCCTTGGCCGTTTATGAAATGGGGTATGGATATAGTAGGAAAGCTTCCAAAGGCTTTTGGAGGAAAGGTTTTCATGTTGGCAATGACGGATTATTTCTCCAAATGGGTTGAAGCATAGTGACGGCATCAGATTCCTAATTGATGGAGAAACGTCTGGTGGCAAGAAAAGCTGCTTCTAGGAGGTTGTCAAGTGTTTTCGCTCGACGATTCCATTCTTGGGTGTTTGGTTTGGCCCATGTTCTTGTAACTCGAATCCTAGCCCGGTATATCCCATTTTAATTTTACACCATTGTGAACCTTACGCCTTTTTTACTCTCTGATCGAGGTTCTCGGCATTGAAAAATCTTCGTATATCCTTCATAAAAAGGAATATCCTGACTAGGTTTGGAGTACCAGCTGAGATAATCTGTGACAACAGATCTCAATTTATAAGTAAAAGGACTATTGACTTCTGCAAGAGTTGGGGAATCAAAATGATTACGTCTACTCCGGTACATCCTCAAGCAAATGGACAAGCAGAATCATCGAACAAGATAATTGTTAACAACTTGAAAAAGAGACTAGGGGCTAAGAAAGGAAGATAGGCAGAAGAATTACCCTTTGTTTTGTGGGCTGATAGGACAACGGTGAAGAATGCAACTGGCCAAACTCCGTTTTCCTTGGTGTTCGGAGCAGAAGCGGTGATCCCGACAGAAATGGTGATACCTACAGCGAGATCCAACCTACGGGATCCTGAGCAGAATCCTGAAGTCCTATGCCAGGAACTGGATACTATTGATGAGACAAGAGATGCAGCAAGGCTGAGGATGGCAGCATATCAACAAAGGATATCCAGAGCATACAATAAGAATATAAGGACTAGAAGATTCAAAGTTGGAGATTGGGTGTTAAGAAAAGCTTTTCAGAATACTACTAATCCCGCTGAGGGAAAGTTGGCTCCGAAATGGGAAGGACCCTACGAGGTTGAGTCAGAATCAGGAAAAGGAGCATACCGACTCAAGAATATAGAGGGGGATATGCTACCGAGATCTTGGAATGCTATACATTTGAAACTCTATTTCAAGTGAGTATGGAACTTAAATTCCAACTCAGGATGGTATGAATTATGTATCCCTTATTAACTTTTGATATTATTTGCTATTTTGAATCTATTACCGACTTAAGCATCGGAGGGGTGTTAGCCAGGCTAACACCCACCTTAGCTTTTAATGGTTTTGCAGAATATACTTCGGGATATAGCATCAGGATACACACTCAGGATACTTCGGAAGATTAGAGGATTGGCCCCCTCTCTCACGTATAAGGGATCCTGATGCCTTCACAGGTTTAAAGGTATTCACCTTTCTTCCGAATTGGGTTTACACACCCCGCCTGGAGCGCAAGTTATTCGGGAATAGTTCAAGGTGGCGGGACCAGTCCATGTAAAAGTGGCTGACAATTTCGTTACTATTGGCTATATCCTGAATCCTAAAGGTATATGAGGATTGATCACCTTCTCTCACGAAAGGGTATTTTCATACTCTCTAAGGTTTAAAGGTTTTCACCTTTCTAAGTCTTGGAGTTTATACACTCCCGCCTGTAGCGCACGAAAATTTGGGATTTCCCCCGGAATACGAAGGATTTATCTCCAGTATATTTTGGGTTTTACCCCTGTAACACAAAAAATTGTCTATACAATTGGAACTGATTTCCAGGAAATTTCTAAGTATTCGAGGACATTATGCACAGGGGACATTCCTACTGAGGCAATTGTATAAAGCTCAAAGGATAAAGCTTGGACCTAGTACACTAAGTGTCTCAGACAGGGGACATCTTCGTTGTAAAAGTTGCAAAAGGATTGAAGTTTGAGAATAGGGTTACACTCTATTCCTGGTATGATCTTTCCTTTGTAGACGTTATTTAAGTCATTTGAGTTTTTGAAACTATGTTTGACAAAAGCTTAAGCATCCTGATTAGAATAAATTTTCTGGATATATTCTCAAAATGTATTTTCAAAATATGTTTCAGGATATTTGATTAAAATATTTGGAAGTAATACTAGTTTGAAATTAAAACCTTGATCAAACAAGTATTGTCAAAACAGGTTTTGGAAAGTGGACTATCTTTTATTCTTTAGAAGTTTTCTCTAAAGTTGATTGAGTTTTTAGAAATTCTATGTAACACCTCGAAAATTCACGTCCTATAATGTGTTGACACGTGTCATATGTTTAAAACGTGTGAAAGAATATTATAGAAGGACCAAAGTTAACAAACATGAAAGTATGTGAATATACGTATTCGAAGTGTCAACAGTGAATAAATATAATGTACATTAACCCTACATGATGCTCATACCTTCAAACGAATAAATCATGGATCATGCGAAGCTAAAAGTGAGAGATTTCAAACTACAGGGGTTAAATGTGTCAACATGTTTAATTTATACCTCTGAGTGACATTTTGACAAACCCGAAGCTTTGTAACTGTTAATCATGCTCACTAGAATGCACGATATAAATTTCGTAAAGTTTCGTTATCGTATGAGAAAGTTATGATCAAATTCGTGTGCGAAGGGTTAAAGCGTAAATGTTGAAAGTTAGGACTTTTCGGGTAACAATAAAGTTAACCGGGGACTTAACGAAGTGGGTATATGTTTTAAAGCCCTTATAGATCAATTATGAGGGTTCATAATGCAAGAAACAAGTGTCTAAACGGAGTTTGAAGAGCCAAGGATTAAATAGCAAAAGATCAAAAATTAAGATTTTCTGCAGGTGACCGTCGCGCCACGCGAGGAACCCTCGCGCCACGCGAGGAACCCTCGCGCCACGCGAGGAACCCTCGCGCCACGCGAGGGACTCCCAGTTCCGAAATTGTTGGCTGTTGTCTGCCATGGCCTTTGTGCGTGACTTTAACCGATTTTTCACATCTTGTACGACCCCTAGGCACCCCCTAAACACTTAGGGACATGTGTTGATCAGTTGTGGTGGGTTGTAGACTCATGTGTCAAAGATTTGTGGTGGATTAAACACTATATAAAGGAACAAAGTTACAACCAAGTTCCTCACACCTTTCTTCAGCAATCTGATCATTCCTGGAGCTCAAGTCTGCTCTCAAGTGTTCACATGTCGTGCATAGGACCTTTGTAAGTTGGCTTAACCTTCATTAATTAAGTTTAGCTTAGTTATTTAGCTAAAAGTCAAACCGTCGTAATTACGGTTTGACTTCGAGATTAATTAATAATGGCTCAGTCAAATCTCGAATTAAAAGTACCTCTAAGTACGTAATTATGTGGGTAATAAAACCTCAAAAGGGTTCCCCCTGATTCCCACTCTAACTAGGTCTAATGTCGGGTCAAACGTGTAATTAAAAAGTCAACAGAAAGTTTAAATTGCAATTTATGCATGATTAGCAATGTAGAACACATATAACCTGTTTGATCATTAATATAACTTGGTAATTAGTGTAAGGACATGTCTAAACATGTTCAACCCGACAATTTCCTGTTTAGACCCGGTTCGGAACCGAAAGTCGCATAGTTTGACTTATACTTTGACTTTCAGTTCTGACCCGTTATGGTATGTTTTAGAAATACCTAAGAGCTTTATTTGGACCAGGTTACATGCTAGTATAACCCTCTGTGATTATACACCTCGGATCATTAGTTATCCAATTAATATGCATGATTCCGTTAATTGCTCATATGTTGACCATTATGCCATTTTCACCTTAAAACGTGATTTTTGAAAATGTAAAAGAGTAGAAACTTTAATTACTGATATATAAACTTGTATGCAAAATTTGACATCATTTTGAGGTATGGATTAAGAGTTATGCTCGTTAGCGTAAAATGAAAGCTTTATGTTAATTAAACGGCGTATTTAGCGTATAGCCTACTTAAACATACTTTTTGATACCAAACTTAATACCCACTGATGTAATATATTATTTTGGGATTTTTAAAGATTTTTAATTAATTTTAGGCTGAGCATAACTTATAGTCGTAAGCTTAATCCGGTAATTGTCGGTTTTGCCCTTACGGGCAATAAAATGAGTTTTACATATCTAAACGACTCCAAACCTTTAGCTACTGATCACATATGATAAATAAATTATTTTAAGCCTTCTGGAAATATAAAAATATCAGATTTATGTATCAAACCCGAAAATGGCTTTTAATCGCCTAATTAAGCGTTTTTAGCGCATAGTATGTACTAAGAGTATTTTTAAACATACAAGGGTGATACCTACTGATATTTGAGGCAAATTATAATATTTTAACAGTAAGCAAAAGTGGTTAAACTCAGACTTCAGTTTTGAGCTTTTCGGCTTATGTGAAATTACCAAAATACCCCTACGGGGCATAGTTTGGTTATAATTGATAAATTTCACATATATACCTTAACCTACTGTTATAACTCATTAATTTGAGTATGTTTGCTGATTACATCAGACCTGTAACTCAGTTAAACACTTAAACTCTTTTATAACCTTGTAAATGACCAAACTACCCCTACGGGGCATAGTTTGTGTTTAAACTCGTTTCGGGCATAATAAATGATATCTTACTGATGTCACAACATATATGAAGCATATTAACTTAGGAAACCTATAAATAGCTCTCATGAATACTCGTTACGCTTTTTACGCGATCGGTTCGGTTTATGTAACTAGTTTACATAAACTAGCCTAAACGGGTCAAACCTTATCGGTTTTATCTCAAAATCCAGAATGTGTATGAAATACCCATATTAAGCAAGTCTCTGAACTTGTCGGGTCTAAATCACATTCTATCCGGTCTTCGCTTAATCGTGCGTACGAACCGTATCTTTGAAACTAGCCGGTCTAAGCTTAAGCTTAATTAAAGACCCGTTAGGATTCTAATAGGTTATTATAAACCTTCGTTCCAGATTAGGAGGACCAGTAAAAGCTACTTGCAATTTGCTTATTGTGATATATACTTTGCTCAGGTAAATACTTTTAACTTATTTTCCTTATACGGGCTTGGGTTACGGTATATAGCATACCGCTTGATCGGGCATCAAATCTTCCATCGTTGGGTGGTTAATTGAATAATTTGATCGGCTCTTTTAAACAGTCTTGTTACTTAAAGCCTTTGGGGGGTTAATGACCGTGTCCCGGATATCCTTGGCATCATTTTACGAAATGGCCACGACTTAAGCGCGGGGTGTAGGCGTACACCCGTCAGTGCACAAAAGAATATTGTGGTGTGTCTATTGATCTTTAACCCGGACTTGATCCGGGCTACTGAACCCACAAGGAACATGTAATTCGTTCACAAAATTATATATTTAAATAATTCTCCCAAGTTAAAATAAAATGTTTATGCCACGTGCATCCAAACCAATTTTCAATCATTTTCCAAAATGAGTCGGTTGAATGTATTTACCAGTGTAAACTGACGTATTTTCTCAAAAAGATTAAATGCAGGTACTAAGCGTAATTGGCTGTGAATTTCTCCTTAGCATCATTAGAAGTCTCGCAAGCTTAAGATGCCTGAAGTCTGTTGAACTATTGTTTCATATTTTGTTTCCGATCCATCTGTGGATAAACTTCCGAATATTGTGACATTTGATATTACAATATTAAATTCGGTTTTATTATATCTTTTAAATTGCTTCCGCTGTGCATATTAAATATTGTGTTGTTTGACTATTATGTTGCCAACCACGTCACGATACTCCCCCACCGGGCCCACCGGTGACACGTGGAAATCGGGGTGTGACAGGTTGGTATCAGAGCCAACACTGAGTGAATTAAACACTAGCCTTTTGTGTTTAATCTCAGTTACACAATTGCACAAATCTAAACTTTCGAGTCTAGACATATAACATAGGACAAATTCTATTTTTGTTTTGTCCTTTACTATATTTTGTATATTTTGTTATCTCATGCTATATTGACAGGATTAACAAAATGCCGCCAAGATTCTTCAGGAGAAGGGGACGTGGAAACGGGCCAATCACCGCCCCCAATGACAACGAGGCAGGACCCTCGAATGCGCGAGCTCCTTCGACTACAGAGAGTGACGATCCCCGGCGGAATCGGAGGAACCTCTTCGAGCCGGCTAGACGGTCGGTCTCACACAGTTCAACGCCTCCAGTGCATAACTCATATGGGCCATACTCGGAAAATGAACCCAACAACCCTCAACCTTCATACATACCATTACAGCGATCCTTATCGCACAACTCTTTTGGTGACCCTACACCAGTTTTTCGGGGCCGGTTTAACCCGACCAATTATATACAAGAACCAGTGGGTTTTAACCCATTGGGCCCGGAGGACCACTTCTCGGGAGACAACGCGGAGGATATGGACGAGGACACGGATCCCGTCGAACCCGCCAGTGGTACACCGAACCATCCGATCGAGATTTCGGATGGATCTTCTTTCCACGGATCACCCTATGTTGGTCCAGATAGCTTCCAAGCTATGTTCACCCGACATGAATGGTACTATACACCTCCTCACCATTCGTCGCCTCAGCAGCAGCAGCAGCAACAACAGGATCCCTCCGAGGATTCAAGATTTGTGGCAGTTACGCCACCACCTCCACCACCACCAGTTCAACCGGCACCTCCGCAACCGCCGAGGCGAAGGAGATCTGGACCGCGTATGTCTACAAGGGGAGGAGATTTCCATTTCAGCTCTCCTCGTCAATCCAGTGGCAGTCACTATCCGCCACATCAGGAGGACCCTCAAATGGGTGGACCTTCTAACCCTGCTGTACAACAGCCACCACCGATGGGTTTTGACAACCCAATACCAGCATACACGGGTTCGATGGCATACAACCCGTTCGAGCCGCCGGTCCACAACAACTACGGTTACGCTGAGGCCGACCCTTACATGGTAGCGGCAAATTACAACGCCCTGAACCCGGAAGGACCATACGGAGCTCCATGGGGAGTAGGTTACCCAACACATGGGTACCAGATACCTCCCAGACCTATTATACGAACGCAATCGCAGCCGCCACGGTTTTCTCCCCCAGAACGGGAGGAAATTCTTCAGAGGTTGGATCAAGTGGAACGAGACTTCCACCGCGACCGCAGGGAGAGACAGAGCTTCTTCCAAGGGTTGACAAGCTTGATCAAGGGGAAGAGCAAGAAGGATCGTTGAATCCTTCCACTGTTGTTGAAACTTCCTTGTAACAATTGAGCCCCTGCGTTGGCATATCTTGTTGTATAAACCCCTACGTGGGTATGTATGTTGTTTATTTTGACCCCTGCGTGGGTCTATCTTTCTGTAAACCCCTACGAGGGTATGTTATTTGTGTAAGTCCCTGCGTGGACTATTATGTTTATTATTAAGCCCCTGCGTGGGTATGTGTGTTATTAAGCCCCTGCGTGGGTAAGTACTTGTTTAAACCCCTGCGTGGGTAAGTTTGTTTGCTGAAAAGTCCCGTTTAGGGCAACATGTAATCTTTTGAAAATTAATGGAATGTTATGTTTATAAATTTCATCTTGCTATTATATGCATAAATATTATATATGAAATAAATAAACTAAAATTCATTCCTTTTTAAAGATAATCTGCCTACTTAAATATTGAATAAGAATCTTAAGAGTGAAACCTAGTCTGAGGGTCATTATAAAGACCTGACCGTGATGGTAAGACCTGTTTAAAAGATTCAAATCCCTGTTAACATCTGAAAACACGTTAACACTCCTGGCAGATGTGATTCATTTAAAATCACACACGTTATTATTATATAAGGATCTTTCTAAAGATTCCAAACCCAATTTAATGATCTCTGAATCATGGGTTAAATCATCAATTAAGATGATCATATTTTTACCATACGTGGTAATACGTGCCTACGGGCCCTGCTCGTTTCCATATGAGCCAAAAGACAGTGGTAGCTATGACTCCCTGTCTGATAAAGGTAATGAACTAGGTTCAAACCTTCATGCTTTGATTGTCTGAAATCATAGCTTATAATTTATAAAGTGTCCATGTGACTAGGCGTTTTGTGCCACAAATAAAACTGTTATTGTTTTATAATTAGGATAAATTATAATAGAAATCCTAAATAAATATGATTAATAAATTAACCAAATATGGTCTCTGTTTACCATGGTTAATGAATTACCCTAAGGGGTAATTCCATAATAAACTCCCAAATAAAATATTGTCCTTGTTTTCTGCAACAGTTCAATTAAAATGGCTGACTCGGACGAGATAAATAGTCATCCAGTGGAGAACATTGATAACGCCCGGGTTAATTTAACGGGTGCGGAATTGAAAGCGTTGGTCGACGACGCAGTTACTAAGGCATTGGAACGGCAGTACGAAGAGTATAGTGGGACTCGTAGTAGGACCCTATCTACACAGCCTTTAAAGCCACCGTCCAAGAAAGACGACCCGAAGAAAGATGATGATCGACACTCCTCAAACCACCACAGTAATCCATCGCAACACATTGTATTGAACCAAGGACCCCGTGAGAAGGGTTGCTCGTATAAATACTTTGTTTCATGTAAGCCCCGGGACTTCACTGGGGAGAAAGGAGCCATTGACTGTATGACGTGGCTGGATGAGATGGATACGGTTGTAGATATCAGCGGATGCGCTGAGAGAGACGTGGTCAAGTTTGTGTCGCAGTCTTTTAAGGGTGAAGCTTTAGCATGGTGGAGATCTCTGATTCAAGCCACCGGAAAAATCCCATTGTACAACATGTCGTGGGATCAATTTGTTGCCCTTATCAGGGAAAATTACTGCCCTCAGCATGAGGTGGAGAAGATAGAGTCCGATTTTCTATCATTGGTGATGACAAACCTTGACTGTCAAGCTTACCTAACGAGCTTCAACACGATGTCCCGGTTGGTTCCTTATTTAGTGACCCCGGAACCAAAACGGATAGCTCGTTTTATCGGTGGTTTAGCCCCCGAGATCAAGGCAAGCGTGAAAGCTTCTCGGCCAGCTACTTTTAGATCCGTAGCTGACATTTCCTTATCCCTCACTCTGGATGCGGTCAGGCAGAGATCGCTGAGGAATAAGGAGGCTGAGAAGAGAAAACGTGAAGATTATGGTTCGCGAAGGTCGAACAAGAAGCACCGTGGAAACGGTGACAACAAGAAAGGACCTGAGTCAAGGAAAGATGGGCATCAGTCTGGTGAGAAGCCCAAATGCAAAATTTGTAAGAAGCAGAACTTTGGAAAGTGCAGACTTGAGTCGAACTCACAGACTCAGTCAAAAACCTATGCTTGTGGTATATGCAAGTCCACGGATCACAAAACCTTGGATTGTAAGAAGATGAAAGACGCAACGTGCTACCGTTGCAATGAAAAAGGCTACATTAAAACCAACTGCCCTAAGTACACCAAGAAGCCTGAAGAGGCCAAGAAGACTAATGCCATAGTCTTCAGAATGGACGCAAAGGAAGCGGTGCTAGACGACAATGTTATTACAGGTACTTTCCTTGTAAATGACGTCTATGCTAGAGTACTTTTTGATTCAGGCGCTGATAAGTCTTTCGTTGATAATAAGTTTTGTGAATTGCTGAAATTACCTGTCAAAACCTTAAAAGTGAATTATGAGGTGGAGTTAGCAGATGGCACCCTAGAAACCGTCTCTACTGTGTTAGATGGGTGTGTTATATCCATTAAGAACCATTCTTTTTCCTCTGTCTCTACTTCCCTTTAAGTTGGTCGGTTTTGACATAGTTCTGGGTATGGACTGGTTATCTCGCAACCAGGCCCAAATCGTCTGCAACAGAAAGCAGGTGGTGATAAAGACTCCGTCTGGTGAATCACTTACCATTCGGGGAGATACCCAGTATGGGCTTCCTGAGCAAGTTACTATGCTCAAGGCTTCAAAATGTTTAAAGAAGGGTTGTGTCATCTACATGGCGCAAGTGATTATTGATGAGCCTAAACCGAAGATAGAAGACATCCCTGTCATTTCTGAATATCCCGAAGTTTTTCCAGAAGAACTACCTGGTTTGCCACCAGATAGGCAGGTGGAATTCAGGATTGATATCATCCCCGGAGCAGCACCAGTTGCTAGAGCACCTTATAGGTTGGCACCAACGGAGATGAAGGAATTGAGGACACAGCTAGACAAATTGCTAGCCAAGGGTTTCATTAAACCTAGTTCGTCTCCTTGGGGAGCGCCAGTCCTATTTGTCAAGAAGAAGGATGGATCGATGCGTCTGTGCATCGACTATCGTGAGCTTAATAAGGTCACGATAAAGAATAGATATCCTTTGCCCAGGATCGACGATTTGTTCGATCAGTTACAAGGGGCAAATTATTTCTCGAAGATTGATTTGAGGTCAGGCTACCATCAACTGAAGGTTAGAGATGAAGACGTGCATAAAACTGCATTTAGGACTCGTTATGGTCATTACGAGTTCCTAGTGATGCCTTTTGGGCTCACTAATGCACCGGCCGCGTTCATGGATCTCATGAATCGCGTTTGCAAGCCGTACTTAGATAAATTCGTCATCGTCTTCATTCACGACATTCTCATTTACTCTAAGAGCCAAGCTGATCATGAGAAACATCTTCGATGTATTCTCAAACTTTTACATCACGAGAAACTCTATGCCAAATTCTCTAAGTGTGAATTTTGGCTACGAGAAGTCCAGTTTCTTGGACATGTGGTCAGTGAGCGTGGTATCCAGGTGGATCCCGCTAAAGTTGAAGCTGTTATGAATTGGCAAGAGCCAAAGACGCCTACGGAGATTCGTAGCTTCCTAGGCTTAGCAGGATACTACAGGCGCTTCATTAAAAATTTTTCAAGGATTGCTGCGCCCCTAACTTCTCTAACTAAGAAGAATATTAAGTTTGAGTGGGGGCCTAAGCAGCAAGAAGCTTTCGATATTCTCAAGCAGAAGTTGAGCAATGCTCCTGTGTTGACATTGCCTGATGGAATCGAAGAATTTGTAGTTTATTGTGATGCATCACACACCGGGATGGGGTGTGTGCTTATGCAGAAAGGCAAGGTTATTGCCTATGCATCACGACAGTTAAAAGTGCATGAAAAGAATTACACCACCCATGACTTGGAGTTGGGTGCCGTTGTATTCGCACTAAAACTGTGGAGGCATTACCTATATGGAATCAAGTGTGTGATCTATTTCGATCACAAGAGCCTTCAACATATGTTTAACCAGAAGGAATTAAATATGAGGCAACTCCGTTGGATGGAGACCTTAAATGATTATGATTGTGAAATAAGATACCATCCCGGCAAGGCGAATGTAGTCGCCGATGCCTTGAGTCGAAAGGAGAGGGTGAAACCCATCCGAATCAATGCCAAGCGCATGGAGATAAAGAATAATTTGATGGAAAGGTTGTTAGCTGCACAGAAGGAAGCTGTGTTGGAAGCTAACTATCCAAATGAAAAGTTAGGAGTAACTGAGGAGCAGTTAACTCGTAGCAAGGACGGAATTCTAAGATTGAATGGACGAATATGGGTTCCAAATTATGGAGGTCTTCGTGATGTTATCCTCCAGGAAGCCCATAGTTCCAAATACTCCGTTCATCCTGGAGCTGATAAGATGTACCAGGATCTAAGGGCAAATTATTGGTGGATAGGCTTAAAAAAGTCTGTAGCCGCCCATGTAGCAAAATGCTTGACATGTGCGCAAGTCAAAGCCGAGCATCAGAAACCGTCAGGTTTACTACAACAGCCTGAACTTCCTACGTGGAAGTGGGAAATGGTAACCATGGATTTTATTACCAAGTTACCCAAGACAAGGAAAGGAAATGATACAATATGGGTTATAGTTGACAGACTGACTAAGTCAGCACATTTCCTACCCATCAAGGAGACTTATAGCTCCGACATGTTAGCCCAGTGGTACGTTGATAAGATTGTAGCTTTACATGGCATACCTGTGTCTATTATCTCTGACAGAGATACTAGATACACGTCACATTTTTGGAAGAGTTTCCAACAATCTTTGGGCACACGTTTGAATTTTAGTACGGCTTATCATCCTCAGACTGACGGTCAGAGTGAGCGTACTATTCAAACATTGGAAGACATGCTACGTGCATGTGCGATCGATTTGGGTGGCAGTTGGGATAAGAACCTACCATTAATCGAATTCTCCTACAACAATAGCTACCATACCAGCATAAAGGCTGCGCCTTTTGAGGCATTATACGGTAGAAAGTGTAGATCGCCTGTGTGTTGGGCGGAAGTTAGAGATGTCCAATTATCAGGACCAGAGATAGTCTTTGAAACGACGGACAAGATTGTCCAGATTCGTGACCGTCTCAAAGCTGCTCGAGATAGGCAGAAGAGTTACGCAGATCCAAAGCGTAAAGCTTTTCACTTCGAAGTAGGTGACAAAGTGTTACTTAAAGTATCACCCTGGAAAGGGGTGATGCGATTTGGTAAGAAAGGCAAGCTAAGCCCGAGATACATAGGACCTTTCGAGGTTATCGAATGTGTCGGGTCAGTTGCCTATAAATTAAACTTACCTGAAGAGCTCAGTGGAATCCACAATGTGTTCCACATCTGCAATCTGAAGAAGTGCTTCGCTGACGAATCACTGGTTATACCACATACAGATGTGCATATAGACGAGAGCTTGAAGTTTGTGGAAAAACCATTGTCGATTGAGGATCGACAGGTTAAGAAGCTTCGAAGGAAGCATGTACCTATTGTAAAGGTCAAATGGGATGCCCGTAGAGGTCCCGAATACACGTGGGAGGTTGAATCCACGATGAAAGAAAAGTACCCTTATTTATTTCAGGTGGTGAGGATGTAACACCTCGAAAATTCACATCCTATAATGTGTTGACACGTGTCATATGTTTAAAACGTGTGAAAGAATATTATAGAAGGACCAAAGTTGACAAACATGAAAGTATGTGAATATACGCATTCGAAGTGTCAACAGTGAATAAATATAATGTACATTAACCCTACATGATGCTCATACCTTCAAACGAATAAATCATGAATCATGCGAAGCTAAAAGTGAGAGATTTCAAACTACAGGGGTTAAATGTGTCAACATGTTTAAGTTATACCTCTGAGTGACCTTTTGACAAACCCGAAGTTTTGTAACTGTTAATCATTCTCACTAGAATGCACGATATAAATTTCGTAAAGTTTCGTTATCGTATGAGAAAGTTATGATCAAATTGGTGTGAGAAGGGTTAAAGCGTAAACGTTGAAAGTTAGGACTTTTCGGGTAACAATAAAGTTAACCGGGGACTTAACGAAGTGGGTATATGTTTTAAAGCCCTTATAGATCAATTATGAGGGTTCATAATGCAAGAAACAAGTGTCTAAACGGAGTTTGAAGAGCCAAGGATTAAATAGCAAAAGATCAAAAATTAAGATTTTCTGCAGGTGACCGTCGCGCCACGCGAGGGACTCTCAGTTCCGAAATTGTTGGCTGTTGTCTGCCATGGCCTTTGTGCGCGACTTTAACCGATTTTTCACATCTTGTGCGACCCCTAGGCACCCCCTAAACACTTAGGGACATGTGTTGATCAGTTGTGGTGGGTTGTAGACTCATGTGTCAAAGATTTGTGGTGGATTAAACACTATATAAAGGACCAAAGTTACAACCAAGTTCCTCACACCTTTCTTCAGCAATCTGATCATTCCTGGAGCTCAAGTCTGCTCTCAAGTGTTCACATTTTGTGCATAGGACCTTTGTAAGTTGGCTTAACCTTTCTTAATTAAGTTTAGCTTAGTTATTTAGCTAAAAGTCAAACCGTCGTAATTACGGTTTGACTTCGAGATTAATTAATAATGGCTCAGTCAGATCTCGAATTAAAAGTACCTCTAAGTAGGTAATTATGTGGGTAATAAAACCTCAAAAGGGTTCCCCCTGATTCCCACTCTAACTAGGTCTAATGTCGGGTCAAACGTGTAATTAAAAAGTCAACAGAAAGTTTAAATTGCAATTTATGCATGATTAGCAATGTAGAACACATATAACCTGTTTGATCATTAATATAACTTGGTAATTAGTGTAAGGACATGTCTAAACATGTTCAACCCGACAATTTCCTGTTTAGACCCGGTTCGGAACCGAAAGTCGCATAGTTTGACTTATACTTTGACTTTCAGTTCTGACCCGTTATGGTATGTTTTAGAAATACCTAAGAGCTTTATTTGGACCAGGTTACATGCTAGTATAACCCTCTGTGATTATACACCTCGGATCATTAGTTATCCAATTAATATGCACGATTCCGTTAATTGCTCATATGTTGACCATTATGCCCTTTTCACCTTAAAACGTGATTTTTGAAAATGTAAAAGAGTAGAAACTTTAATTACTGATATATAAACTTGTATGCAAAATTTGACATCAGTTTGAGGTATGGATTAAGAGTTATGCTCGTTAGCGTAAAATTAAAGCTTTATGTTAATTAAACGGCGTATTTAGCGTATAGCCTACTTAAACATACTTTTTGATACCAAACTTAATACCCACTGATGTAATATATTATTTTGTGATTTTTAAATATTTTTAATTAATTTTATACTGAGCATAACTTATAGTCGTAGGCTTAATCCGGTAATTGTCGGTTTTGCCCTTACGGGCCATAAAATGAGTTTTACATATCTAAACGACTCCAAACCTTTTGCTTCTGATCACATATGATAAATAAATTATTTTAAGCCTTCTGAAAATATAAAAATATCAGATTTATGTATCAAACCCGAAAATGGCTTTTAATCGCCTTATTAAGCGTTTTTAGCGCATAGTATGTACTAAGAGTATTTTTAAACATACAAGGGTGATACCTACTGATATTTGAGGCAAATTATAATATTTTAACAGTAAGCAAAAGTGGTTAAACTCAGACTTCAGTTTTGAGCTTTTCGGCTTATGTGAAATTACCAAAATACCCCTACGGGGCATAGTTTGGTTATAATTGATAAATTTCACATATATACCTTAACCTACTGTTATAACTCATTAATTTGAGTATGTTTGCTGATTACATCAGACCTGTAACTCAGTTAAACACTTAAATTCTTTTATAACCTTGTAAATGATCAAACTACCCCTACGGGGCATAGTTTGTGTTTAAACTCGTTTCGGGCATAATAAATGATATCTTACTGATGTCACAACATATATGAAGCATATTAACTTAGGAAACCTGTAAATAGCTCTCATGAATACTCGTTACGCTTTTTACGCGATCGGTTCGGTTTATGTAACTAGTTTACATAAACTAGCCTAAACGGGTCAAACCTTATCGGTTTTATCTCAAAATCCAGAATGTGTATGAAATACCCATATTAAGCAAGTCTCTGAACTTGTCGGGTCTAAATCACATTCTATCCGGTCTTCGCTTAATCGTGCGTACGAACCGTATCTTTGAAACTAGCCGGTCTAAGCTGAAGCTTAATTAAAGACCCGTTAGGATTCTAATAGGTTATTATAAACCTTCGTTCCAGATTAGGAGGACCAGTAAAAGCTACTTGCAATTTGCTTATTGTGATATATACTTTGCTCAGGTAAATACTTTTAACTTATTTTCCCTATACGGGCTTGGGTTACGGTATATAGCATACCGCTTGATCGGGCATCAAATCTTCCATCGTTGGGTGGTTAATTGAATAATTTGATCGGCTCGTTTAAACAGTCTTGTTACTTAAAGCCTTTGGGGGGTTAATGACCGTGTCCCGGATATCCTTGGCATCATTTTACGAAATGGCCACGACTTAAGCGCGGGGTGTAGGCGTACACCCGTCAGTGCACAAAAGAATATTGTGGTGTGTCTATTGATCTTTAACCCGGACTTGATCCGGGCTACTGAACGCACAAGGAACATGTAATTCGTTCACAAGATTATATATTTAAATAATTCTCCCAAGTTAAAATAAAATGTTTATGCCACGTGCATCCAAACCAATTTTCAATCATTTTCCAAAATGAGTCGGTTGAATATATTTACCAGTGTAAACTGACGTATTTTCTCAAAAAGATTAAATGCAGGTACTAAGCGTAATTGGCTGGGAATTTCTCCTTAGCATCATTAGAAGTCTCGTAAGCTTAAGATGCCTAAAGTCTGTTGAACTATTGTTTCATATTTTGTTTCCGATCCATCTGTGGATAAACTTCCGAATATTGTGACATTTGATATTACAATATTAAATTCGGTTGTATTATATCTTTTAAATTGCTTCCGCTGTGCATATTAAATATTGTGTTGTTTGACTATTATGTTGCCAACCACGTCACGATACTCCCCCACCGGGCCCACCGGTGACACGTGGAAATCGGGGTGTGACATTCTATAAAAGTTTTTCATAATATATCACAGAGTATATTGATCAGGATATTTTCAAAAGATAGTTGTACAAAATTTTGCAAAGCTAAAATCTATACTGAGAAATACAGAAAACCATAACAAGTCAATTGAAAGACGAATTTATTGGAGATAAGCAATACCAGTTGATAACCGAAGGTTTCATCCTAAAACCTAGGACTCATCCACCTCCGGCTATCACATTGTCTTAATACCGAAATAGAAACTGTTCATAGGATAACAAATAAAATTGTTCAAACGAAAGCATAATTCTCAAATTTAAAGAAAATAAGTTTTAGGAAGCAGCGCCTTCTTCGTTCATAGTAGTTTCAGCAGCATTCGTCTCGGGATCCGCCTCAGCATCCTTCTCAGCACCGGTTGGTTTTTCAACTGCTTTTGAAGATTCTTCAGCAGCAGGTTTGGTAGAAGTGACGCCAAGGTTCTTTAGTTTTGTTTCCCAAGCACTGATGTCCCAAGAAGGGCATTCGAAGCCTAGTGTTTTGGCTTCGTAGGCCATCTTTAGCTTGGCCTGGAGGAGAGAAATGACGACAGAACTTTTGAGGCTTTCCCGGTAGCTGACCATATCCTGTTTATGTTGAGCATGGGCAGCATCAAGATCGCTCTGAGCTTGAAGAGCAGCTTTATTAAGAGCGGTCTGGTGTTCTTAGGTCATAGCCTTGTACTTCTCCTCGTAGTGCCAAGATTTGGAGGCTGCAATCATGCCCTGATCAGAGATGGTGACTTCAGCTTTCTTCAATTTGGATTCAAGCGTCTTGTTGAGCCCACATGATTCCTGATATAAGTAAACCAGACGTTCAAGACCCTGCAAATTAAGAGGACAGGTATTGATTTTAGAAAATACTTATAAGGAATATAAGTTGCAGGATATGGTTCAAGGATACTGACCTGGTTGAGAAAAGAAGTCATAAATCCGCTTGCTTCGATGAACCCGTAATTCTCATAGGGGAATGTATCAGAGATGACGGGAGAATCAGGCTCTTTCCTTTTACGGGAGCTTGAACTCCGGGGCCTGGTAGCTGGTGAAGGTTTGGGAATGACGATGGCCTTGGAACTGCTGGGTTTGGATGAGGCCGTGGCCTTAGGACTAGGTTCCTTCTTGATTTGAACCTGATCAGAATAACTGTCCAGCTCGTCGAGGTCAAAGACTTCAGGGATCTTGGCTAGTGCTGCGCAAAGGGAAAAGTCTTACATCTTTATTACCCTTCATTATATTATATTGTGCTAATTAATTATTTTTAAAGTAATCCTTACCAGACATTTCAGATGATGAGTATTGACTGGAACTCGGGATATGTGTGGTAAAACTCCTGTCACTTGCAGGTAATTGGTAGACAATTTTGATTCTTTTCTCTGATTCCGCAGTAGGGGGAGCTACTTCCTTGAAATTTACTGCAAAAGGATCAAAAAGGAGGATATTAGCAAAAGACAGAAGTCTAAAGGTACATGGGAACATTCATGGTCCTACCGGTGGTTAACCACTCCACCGGAAGGCTAGCACCCTCATCAATGGAGTCTCGTTTGACGAAGAAGAACTTGCGTTGCCATCCGTCTTTGTTTTTGGTGGCTTTAAGAATAAGGGGTTTGTTGGAAGTCGAAAAAAGCAAAAACCGGCTAGAACCATGAGATCGAAGACGGTAAGCGATTGGCAGATCTTAGATACAAAGGTCGGGACAGTGAAGATTTTTTATTTGGTTGAGTACGATTAATACCCTCCAGACCATGGGCATAGTCTGAGCAAAGGAGATACCGGTGGTCCGGAAGAATTGCATCATAAATTCGGGAAAAGGGTATCGAAGACCTAGCGAGAAAGGGTATGCTGGGAAACAGACCCAATCAGTAGAAGAAACATCCGATCGAATTGATCGATCGAACGGTCTAAAGACCGTGTTATCGGGGAAAGCACCGGAGGCTCTCAAAGCCGCAATGTCTGCGATATCAAAGGCACAGACTTCCTTCTCGGGATTTTTGAGAAGATTCTGCTGAATGAAGATCTCGGATGATTCACCGGTTTGGGAATAAGTTCTGGCGGCCATTGCAGATAAAAAAGGAAAGATTGATAGAAGATGAATGAGAAGTAGGGAATTACCTGGAGACTTCGATGGAGATATCTGCTTTTCAAACAAGAAGAGAGAAGATATAGGAGCATTGTAGATCTCCATCGAGTTAAAAGCGCGTTGGAAGTTATGATGTGATCTTGACCGTCGTCTCGATTTAATTGTCTTGATTTACGAGATAGAATTTTTAAAATATATCCGTTGGATTGGTATACCAACAGATATATTTGGGGACAATTGTTATGGGTCATTTCTGAGCGTACATATCCTGACTAATATCCTGCTTTTGGTTTTTTGCTTGTGATCAGGATACTGGATTATGATATTGCTAACATCCTGGGCGATATTCTGGGGTTAACTAAATTAACCACGTGCAGGTTAGATGCTGTGGGTTACTAACGGTCAGATGGACTTCTTCTCCTCAAGACTCAGGCGTATCTGTTATGTGGGAGACGTTGAACCCGAAAGACCAGGTCTACAACGTTCGAGTGGGGAATATTCGCCGGATCCCGGTTATTTAGGATAGTTTGTTGCATTTCTTTTACTATAAATAGATGGGGGCGGATCAGATTAAGGCACGCAACTTTCACACACACTCTCGAACACTTTTGCTCTCTAGCTTTCAGCAGTCACTACATATAAACACTTGTAATCGAATTACATTGTAACACTTAGTTGATCCGCACCACATCCTGCACTGTATCCTGATATTTGAAGCAATAGAAGAACAAGGCAGCTGCGATTGTCAGCTCCCGAGGTTTTGTGCCGACGATCTAGATTGATCAAGGGCTTTCCTCTTACATCACGTGTCAACCTTTACTGTTTTGCTCATTGTTTGATCACAGATACAGCTCTATATCCTGAGCCGTATCCTGAAACTGTTTTTGTAATTAACTTGGTTATCATATTTTTCACACATATTTCTAGTACACTAACTCACTTAACTAATTTGATCACTTAATTACTTCGGTAATTTTTGACCAAAACACAAATGATCTTGTAGAGTAATTTTGTAAAACTGTCTTGTAGGATAATTTTGATCTTTGTAGGGTAATTTTGAAGAGTATCATAATTACTCTACAAATGATCTTGTAAACTAATTTTGATCTTGTAGGGTAATTTTGTAGAGTATTATAGTTACTCTACATATGATCTTGTAGAATAATTTTGAATTGTATGTTGTTTGATAAACTAGTAGAGTAATTTTGATACACTTGTAGAATAATTGTGATAATTACCCTACAAGCACATTTTACAAAATTACCTTACAAGATTATTTATAGAGTAATTTTGATAATTACCCTACGAGCAAATAATTACGAAAATACCACCGCGTTTTTTTTTTCCATGTCTTTCATACGTTTTGTACGATAAGACACTTTGTACGTTAACTTAACTTAATATAATGTAGTGAAAGTAATTTCGTATTGCTCTTGTAATTTCATATGGTTTGTATATGGAGAATTTTTTAAAGTTATTTTCATATGATTTATATGCTTTTTTATCATCTGATAGGTAAGTATCATATTTACAATTCCCCTTAAAAAATACAGCATGAACTCGGAAGATAGAATCGGAGACTTGATTACAAAAACCATTTAAGCCTTTCATATAGGTAAATACAATAATCGAAGATTAACGCACCAAAAATTAGTAAGAGTGCCCGTCTAATCTACGTACAGTAGCCGCCAAAAGTAAAAAACATGTCCTTAGATACGAGTCCATAAGCACAAGAAATATATAAATTCACCATCCCAAATTGCGCCAAAAGGGTGAACGTTAGTTTGGGCAGCCGACTATAGCTCTAGCCCGCAATTAACATGGAGATGGAACCTGAAAACAAAATAAAAGACCAAATAGGGTCGGAAAACTGGAAAACTGGAAAACTATGAAAGGGTTACAAAGTTAAAAAAAAGGTCAAAGTTAAAAAAAAGGTTAGATGCACGGTACCCCTGACCGCGGAGGGGATCCCCCTCCCAAGCTAGCTTACCGGATCGCTGCCTGGCGGTGAAATTACCCAGCCGAAGCTGGGCACCGGTGTCCCTCAGACTCGAACCCGGGTTTGAGCCCGGGCCAAAGCCCTCATCGGGATGAAGATTGCCAACTGCGCTGCAGGGGGCAACTTCAAGATCAAAGAGTCTGAACAATATACCAGAAAATAATGCAATCTCATAAGCGTAAGTAAATATACAAAAATTAGAGAACGATAACATTAGAGACCAATACCAGCATACCTCGATAGTTTCCAAGCTAAGTGTAAGAAATTCGACACTATGGATCTGTTGAAGCAGACAAACAATATTACGAGCATCTTTATCTTCATAGGCATAGGATATACATATATCCACCTTTTCTAAATGGAGAAAGTCGGTGGAAAGCTTCAAACGACCATAATTGTCTTTGTAACGCAAGGAGGAAAGGTTGGGTGCGGAAATTGAAAGTATCCCTTGCCAAAGTTTAATAGTGAGATTCTTGAGTTGAGGTGTAACCACATTGACACGCAAACAACCATCATATAAAAGTGAACTAAGTGTTAGACTAGATAGTTCAGGATGGCATATATTGAAACCATTCAAGCCCCTCAGTCTACAATGATGTAAGGTGAGACTTTTCAAGTTTGCACAGTTGGAGAAAAGATCAAGACACTTGCCGGTATCGTCAGCTTTCAATAAGAAACAAACAATTTTTAATGTGGCCAAATTTGGCAGCTCCCAAGTAGGTGGAGTCATGATGGAACGGTCATAAATACTCCCAGTCAAAGTGAGATGTTTGAGAGACAGAGAATTAAAGAGAGAAAGAGGGAATTTCTTCTTCATTCCAGGCAAGCAAGTGATTTTCAGTTGTTGAACATTGTGGGAGAATGCATAGTCCAAAATTCTTTTGACAAACACCTGGGTAACCTTTCCACAAAAAGCGAGCTCGACAGAATGCACTTCTGTTTGATTATTCCGAGCAGGGAGAACATGTGTAACAAATTTGGAGAACTCGGGCAATGAACGGAAATCCTTGCTTGAGAAATTGAGATAGGGCATTGAAGTCCAGACATACCTCCATCTAGATGACAAGGCACTTGTTTCGATTGCTTGTTTAATGCCAATAAAAGAGAGGATTTTGTGGATAACATCATCCGGCAAGTTGCTTAGTCTATCACCTTCTACTTTCACTCTAGTTTTACCATGCCCAGAATCCATTCTCGCCTAAACCGAAGTTGCTTATATGTTGCTTATATGCCTTTTCTTTTGTATGGTTCAACTGCAATTTGATTGCAAACAGTCAGGACATAGCACAAACAAAACACTCAATAAACAAAGTTGTTTTACTGGCATTAAGCAACTTGTCATTACCAAAACTCAAAACATGAAAATGGGAACATTATCAGTTTGTGGGAGCGTGATCAATATGGATCATGCTTGTCATGTTAGCCTTCAAGTACAGGTCTCATTCATAAATTAAGATGAAACTAAAACACAACAGTAACATATTAATTAGGCATACAAGCTTTTAGTTCGGTTGAGTGTGAGCGTGAGAAAATGAGCATAGATTATCAGTGTATACGAGGAGAGAATTTGTCAAACTCGAAATCAAAATCGAAAGGAACTTACTATCCAAAAAAACCCTAAATCTGATTCTGATTAAGGAAGAGGGGGGGGGGTTAAGAAGCGTGCGCGGGAACATTTGGTTGAGCTGCGCCGCCTGGAACTGGTGGACGGAGGAAGGAGATTGGTAGCGACGGTGCCGGCTCTCGGCCGCTGCTGCTTAAATGGAGTTAAACTAACAAATGGTATCTCACGGTAGTTGTAAAACAAGGTTATCGAGGCCGATGCTTGCAATCATTACATTTTTATCTCTTTTTCTTTTTTTTCTTTTCCTTGACACTCTTGTTTCCCTATTTCATCCAAAATAAATTATTTTTTTCAAATAAGCCCATCATCTTTAGCATTTTTTGTCATTTTAATCCAAATCATTAACTTAGTTTACTTTTTCTGTTAAGTTGAAGGATATTTAGATTAAACTGGCAAATATAAAACCTTAGGGACAATTTTGGCAATTTACTTAAATTATTTTTAATTTCTTTCATTTAATTAATTAATTTTGTCACATATATATAAAACATAATATACATGCGGTTCTTATAAAAAATTAATAGTTTTGTGACATAATTTTTATAAATTTTCATCCAACCACTAACACAGTTATTTTTTTTCTATTAAGGTGAAGGATCTTTTAAATTTTATAAAGTAAGACAAAAGTTAATTTCTAATTTTTTTATATACATCAGTTTTATAAAAATAAAATCTACTTCAACCTCTAAATTTTATAAAACTAAAATGCTAGTGACCTTATAGAAAAAAAGTCAAATAAACAAATCTAATCATATGTACCAGGTTTGTAATTCATCTTCTACTCTCTTAAATTCGCTTATGTGCTCAACACATTTAAAAATATGTAACGTTTTACAATTTTTTTCCTATCTCTACACTTGATTAAATACTAAAAGTTGTAATCGATTGTTATGTATTGCACACCATTGATATTTATTTTATATATTGTTTTCTCTTTATAAAACTAATCGATATAAAAAAAACTAGATATTAATTTATGTCTTAATTTATAAAATTTAATACATCCTTCACCTTAACAGAAAAAAAAAACTGAGTTAGTGATTTGGATGTAAATTTATAAAAATTATGTGACAAAACCATTAATTTTTTTTATAAAAACTGCATGTATATTTTGTTTTATATATATGTGACATAATTAATTAAATAAAAGAAATTAAAAAGAGTTTGAGCAAATTGCCAAAATTGTCCCTGAGCTTTTATATCTGGCAGTTTCATCCAAATATCCTTCAACGTAACATAAAAGGTAAACTAAGTTAGTAGTTTGGATGAAAATGGCAAAAAATGTGAAAGGTGAAGGGCAACGGCACAAAAAAAAAGTCATTTTTTATGAAACTGGCAAACAGGCCTAAACCTCAGAGATGATTTTGGCAATTTACTCCAAAACATATTAAAAAATTATAAGGAGTGAATAGTATCCTCTCAAATTTACAGATAAACAGTAAAATTTTCTCTCTCTTCTGCTCACAACCAATCTACAACCACTTTTCATAAAATAAAAACCTCCATCACATAATTTGGAGGGTTGGATGTGAATGGTCTAAGACTATACGGTATGGGAGAGGCTCATCCTTGGAGGATGACCCTCCACGTCAGCGTCACGTAGATCGGGTGTAAGAATGGGGCAAAGAGGATGGAGCTAAGGATGTGGGGGGATGAACCTAAAATATATATTTATATGTTGTATGTATATGTGTGTGTGAGAAGGGAATGCCACAACTTTTTCTTATTCGAGCGTCCCTATCGTCCTAGGCTAGACGTTTGAGACGACAACGGGGCCGGGGGAAAGGTGTGCAGGGCCGCGACGGGCCATGACAGGCCTCGACGGGCTCGGGACAATCACCATACCGTCTAGCCTAAGTGGGAAGGGCACACTAGACCCTAGTCCTAGCTCCTAACCATCACATTGTCCTCAAAGTATTAATTAACATTTACTCTAGACCCTAGTCCTAGCTCCTAACCATCACATTGTCCTCAAAGTATCAATTAACTTAAATTTTTTTAAGACATAGTGACGCCTACTCTAGCTACAAATATTTTTTTTATTTTAATAAATTATCAAAATTAAATATCATTAAAACTTAAAATTTAACATTAAATAAAAATAAACCTACAAACTTAAAACATTAGATATCATTAAACTTAAAACCTTACATGAAATAAAACATAATACTCAAAACATTACACTACATAAAACCTAAAAACTTAAAACTTAAAACTTATACATAGGTCAAAATAATGCGCCACACCGCTATGTGGTTAAAGTCCTCGTCGTAGTCGTGTTTGCACATTCAAGAACCTACCATGGAATTTTGAAACCTTGTAACGGATAAACACGAAACGTGAGTCTATTTGATCCATGGTTCGATTGGTCTCACCAACGTGGATACAAAATTGGCGGAACACCTGGTTCCAAAAAGTAGTCCTGCGACTAGGAGATGTGGGTTCGTGTTAGATTGCGACATAAGACAATGCCAACGCGATATCTTCCTCTTCAGTCCACGGGATTGCCATATTTGAAGATGAGAGTTTTGTGAATGAGAAAGATAGAAAAGGTTTGGGCAAATTGGATTTAAATAATCCCAACTTGCTCAATTTGGCCGATAATAATCCGAACTCAGTTATTGGCCGATAGTAATCCGAACTGGTCCACTTTTGGCCGATAATAGTCCGCCGTTAAAAATAGCTTAACGGGGTTAAGCTTTTTTCCGAATTACAAACCAATGTTTTATGGACACCGATACCACTGAATTTGATCTCGCGGCCGCCCGTTCCCGGGACAGATAGGGGACGGGGGTTGCGACATTGATGATTGGTTCCTGTTGTTGATTTGTTTTTTGGGTAATGAATTGATGCGCATGTGCCGATTTGGTTATATATGATGATTGTGTTTTCCGGTTAGATGTGAAGTTTTCCGGCCGGTTAAACAATGGTTGAACTTGAATTTTGTTCCGGTTACATGTGAAGTTTTCCGGCCGGTTAAACAACGGTTGAACTTGAATTTTGATTTGGGGGATGGGGTATATATATGTATGTATAGGTGGAGAGATGAGTGTTTCTGTTTTGGATTATTTGTATCTATTCTATTATAGAGGGAGGGAGCGAGAGATTGAGTAGAGAGAGAAAGAGAGAATAGATACAGAGGAGTTTCAGATCTAAGAGAGAGAGAAAAGAGAGAAGTTTATATCTTTTTATTTTGCACAATAAACCTTGAATAAAAGTTCTTTGCACAATAGCTTCCAAGAAGGTGAATTGACAAAAATACCCTCATGTGCAAGACACATGACCATAGCTAACCAAAAAATCTAATTGTGTCAGGGCTAAAGGACATAACATGCAGGATTTTTTAAACGTTAAGGACAAAACCAATCAATTTTAAATTCAAAGGACACCGCCTGCAATTTGTTACATACATAAGGACAAAACTTGTAATTTACTCACATGATAATAATGCATTATTTTGAGAATATTAAGGTGTTAGTTTTTGACATATAACGACCGCCGTACATAATTTTGATACGGAAGTTTGACTTCTAAAGTCAACTTACACACATTTTGTTATATTATTAAAAGTAAGTTGTCTCTTAATAAGTAAATTGTCTCTCAATAAGTTATAAGCTATATGCCCCTGTTTTGAAAAACGGTAGTTGCAAAGAGATTTTGTGAAACCCTATTATTAGGGATGGTAATGGGTTGGGTTTGGGACGGGTTTAGGTAATTCCAATCCCAAACCCGATTAGATAAGCTTGTCCCAAACGCGTCCTAAAACCCATCGGGTTTCTAGCGGGTAAATACCCATCGGGTATCGAGTATACCCGCGGGTTTCAGGTAACCCATAAATTTTAAAAAGTTTTCCCGTTGGGTATACCCGACCCAAAACCCATCGGGTAACTACTAATCAGTTACATTTAGTATTATCACTAAAGAAATATATCAAATAACTATAATGTTTACGGGATAAAATACCTATGTGTATAGAAAAAAGGATGTATCATATATTTACATATTTAAAAATATAAAAGAAATTATATCGGGTATACAATCAGGTAAACGGGTTAACTTTATCGGTTAATTGGGTCGGGTAAACGGGTATATCACCAAATCCTAAACCCATCCCAAACCCGCAAAAAAAATAAAAAACCGTCCCAAACCCGATTAACCGACACCAAACCCGTCCCAGATGTATCGGGTTTCGGGTTCGATTGCCATCCCTACCTATTATCGATTTGATCCGTGGGAATGTAGCACGAATCATATATAGAGGGGTTTTTAAGTTAAATGGTGGGTGTAGACTTGTAATTTAATGTTCAAAAGATAAAAGATATTTAAAAAGCAAAATTTTTGTGGTTTAAAAAAAAAAAAAACTTTTTATCCCTTATTAAAAAGCCTAAATAAAAAACATTTTTACTAATACCAAACACTTTTTTAACTTGTTGCATTTTGAAAAAAACAATAAGTCATTTCCAAACTCAATTCCAAACACCCTCTTAATTAACGTGCGTGTTGCGACATTCAGTTTTAAGGATATAACTAGTTTTGTATCACGTGCATGTTGCGACACGTTAAACCGAATCATTCTTGATGTTATAACATGTACGTTAGTGGCTTGATTACTTATACATTACAACTCATAACACAATCTCATCAAACTAAATCATTTGGTATGATAACATGTATGCTTATACTTTGATTACTTGTAAATTACAATTCACAACATGATCTTGAGAAAAATTTATATCGAGAGGTTGATACACGCTAAACCAAATCGTTCTTGATGTGATAACATATACGTTTGTGGCTTGATTACTTATACATTATAACTCATAACACGGTCACACCAAACTGAATTATTTTGGGTATAATGACATGTATGTTTATGCTTTAATTACTTATTGTCACACCCCGATATTTCCACATATTACCGGTGGGCCCGGCGGGGAGTATCGTGACGTAGTTGATATCATCATGGTCAAACATACACAGAATAGCACAGCGGAAGTCTTGGAATATAAATATTATTACAAACTCAAATGTCTGAAAATATCAAAGTATTTATTATAGGCGGGCCTGTAATATCAAATCCACAGTTGGATCTTTACAGAATGTATAAAATGAAGTTTTGCAGACTTTAAGGCATCTTTAAGGATTTGCAAGATCCTCTATTTCGACACCGAGCGATCCCCCAGCCTATTACGAGTAGTACCTGCCACTTAGTCTTTGGAAAATACGTCAGTTTTCACTGGTAAATACAAGTAACTGACTCATTTGAAAAGAGTTTATGAAAATTGATTTAAGTACACAAGGCACAAACCATTTATAACTTGGGACAATCTTTAATAAAATCTTGTATACTGTTTCATATGTTTGTCATACATATGGGGCCGGTTTGGAAGCCGGTCTTGATTAACCGACTCACCACTTACAAAACCCACAAAGGAGTTATCCCCAACATGTGGGTCATTTATATTTTAGCATTTGCATCTGTCGGGTGTATGCCTACACCCCGTGCATAGGTCGTGGCCATTTTTAACTTTAATGAGCCGAGGATATTCAGGACACGGTCGTTAACCCCCAATGTTTATGTTATCAAAAAATACAGATTAAAACGGGTTATGCAGATTTATTACATCACAATCCGACTAAATGATCTCATACCCGACCAAGCGGTATTTATAATACCGTATCCCAAGCCCGTATAAGGGAAAATAAGTTAAAAGTATTTACCTGAGCTAATACTTGATTCACAGCAAAATAACTCAGTCGTATCCAATCTATCTAAATGCAGGTAGCTTTTACCGGGTGGCTCTAGTCTGGAGTGATGGTAATATATAACCAATTCAGAATGCTAATGGTCTTATTTAGACCGACTAGCTTAAAGTATCTAAAGCGGTACGATACGCTAGATTAAGCATTGACCGGAATAGAATGTGATTTAGACCCGACAAGTTTGGATACTTGTATAATATGGGTAAACTAAACACATTTTGGATTTTGAAGATAAAATGATAAGGTTAAACCCGTTTTGGCAAACTTACATAAACTAGTTACATAAGTTTCATCGTACGTGTATAAGCATTAACGAGTAACCATTTGAGTCATGAACAAGTTCCATATGCCAATACACTTTAAACAAGTTATAATATCAGTGGGATATCAACTTGTATGCCCGTTTAGGTTTTAAAATCAAACTATGCCCCATAAGGGCGTTTTGGTCATTTTATGACGTATAAAAGGAACTCGGGTACAATCTGATGTTACGACCATATACCTTCTGCAAAAATACTTTATTTATGATATAATATCAAACATATGTGTGTTTTACAGTTTAAAACCAAGCTATGCTCCGTAGGGGCATTTTGGTAATTTCACACATAGTTTTGAAGGCTAATTTGGGAATCTGAGTTTATAACATATACCTACTGGAAAAATATATTTAAAATGATTTATAAAATCAGTAGGTAACAAGTCTTGGTTGGTAGTTATGGTTTAAAACCATACTACGCGCCGAAACGGCGTTTAAGTCGTTAAATGACGATGTATGCGATCTTTTATGAAAATTGATATTTCGGTCAGGTTTATATGACCAAAATATGTTATTTAATATGATATATCAGTAGTAAAAAGGTTTCGTATGATAATCATGCTTTAAAACCATTTTAGGCGCCAAAAAGGGTATTATCGTCATTTGAAGACATAATTCAAGAACTTGTGCATAAACTCAGTTTATAATCTGAATTGATATCCCAAATTATCCTAATTATGATATTAAATCAGTAGGCAATGAGTTTGATATAAGGAATTATGCTTAAAACCGATCTATGCACCAAAAGGGCATTTTGGTCACTTTAAAGCACAATTCACGACATTATACGCGAACTCAGTTTATGATCAGATTTATAACATCAAAGTATGTTAATCATGTTAACATATCAGTACCTAAGTTGTTTGAAAGGTTATTGGTGTCTAAACCTTATTTTTGCTAAAAAGGGCATAATAGTCAAAGTATGGCATATTAACGAAAACTTGCATAAGACTCGGATTACTAGTATGATCATGTAATATAATCCCAGAGGGTTATGCTACATTATAATATGATCATAACGGAACCTAAAATCAGTAGCATACTAGTCTAATTCGGCTTATAACCAAAAGTCAACATAGAAGTCAAACTACGCGACTTTTGGTTGCGAATCGATCCTAAACTTAGAATTGTCGGGTTAAACATGTTTAGACATGTTTAAATAATAATTACCAAGTTATTAAAGTGTTAAATATAATTTATAACCTTCGTATTATTGATTTTACTTATTAATCATAATTCTGCCAAGTTTGACTTTTTAATTAAATAGTTTGGCCCGACAATTAACTAAGCAAACGAAGGAATTAGGAGGTGCCCTTTTAAGGGTTAATCACCTACCTAACTATGCTCTTATACCCACATTCATTTTGATAAGTGGTTAGACCATTAGAGTTTAAACCGAAAGTTAAAGTTAATTTACGATATCTTGACTTTTCGGTTTTTAAAACATAAGACTGAACCAAGGAGGGAGCCAAGACACTTACAACAGGTCCTAGCTATCTTTTCTACAAGAAAAAAAGTCCTAATCAGATCAAGAAGCTCCAGAACTTGAGAGAGGAGAGGAAGGAATGAAATGAGCAAATGAAAGTGTTGAACAAAAGCCTATTTATAGTTTTTTGGATGTGATCAGGATTAGGACAAGTGTTTGGAGGGGTTAATCAGATCACTACACCTGTTAGAACAGCTGTATAATTGCCTTGAAGCCCAAGGATTCGGTTTTGATTGTATAAGAATGGAATAGAGTAGGGACCAAGAAAATTTCGTATCTGGCACCTGCATACGGACCGTATGGTCCTTGGTATACGGTCCGTAAGTGTCACGGCCCCAGCCCCGGTTTGACCCGGTCAGGAGCCGCGGGACAGGAACCCGTGGTATCATTGATGCGACAGCGGAAGATTTTCAACAGGATCTTTTTAAAACTCAAATACCCAATTATTTTATTTCATAAATTGGAGATAAACCCCGTAATTTACAATAGAGGAATTTAACTAGGAAATTCCCTGATTTATTAAAACATGTTTATTCATTTTTAACTGAGCCACCTCTTCAAGCTTGATAGTGCTCCGTAGCACGTTTTCCTTGATTTACAGCAGGTTGCCTGAAACATGTTTTTAAAAATATTTTATCAGCGGGGAAATCCTGGCGAGTCACTCAATTTAAGAAAATGACACAGTTATAAATTACAGCATAAGAGCGATTACAATGGTTTCTATCTTATTGTTATATGGCGCCGTGTCACCTCCTGGTGACGATGTTCACACCACTATTGGGTCTTGTCACCCAATTAGTGATGATATATCACTGTTAGGGCTTATTAACCTAACATGTGTTAGGGCTTATTAGCCTAACCCGTGAGAAATTAGTAATGTGCACAATACCCCACTAGCCATTGATTAAGATTATCACGACTTACTCCCTGTAATTATAACATTTGAAAATAATTTGAGGTATTGTAAAACAGTTGATAAAAAGAGAATGACTCACACTGCAGATTTATATGGGTAGAGCTTAGCCTACTGATTAGCCTTTTAACCTAAATTTAAACAACATGCACACGAACTCGGTCAGTAACTAATATTGCATTTATGATAACTCACGAGATTAAACCCTCACAACGAATGACAAAGTGCGATACTTAACATCCATCGAATTTACGACGAATGACAAAGCATAAACCCTAATGTGGGTAGCACTTAAACATCCATTGGATAGTTTTAATCGACCGGACATTGAATCGTAGCAGCGATCGAGTTAATACCCGGTATCGGAGCAGCGCCTCGCTAATTTTAATTGAAATTTTGACTTTTGGAGTGTATACTTTCGTTTTTGTGATGTGATTTCGACACCAGAGGATAGCTCCTGTGACAAGCTATTTATAGCTAAAATTAGAGGTTCACGCGGCCCGCGTGAACTTCCCTTTGTTCTTTACGCGGCCCGCGAGGGCAGCCTAGTCTACGTATAGGTTTGCATGGTCATGCATAGGTTGGCCAGATGGGTGATACGTGGATCCAGATACTTATCCGGTCAAACTACACCTTGACGCGGCCCGCGTAAGATGTGCTTAACCTTTACGCGGCCCGCCTGAAGACCATATTTCTTGTTTTCTTGGTTTTTCATGCACAGTATGGTTTCAGGGGTCCGGGATTTTACTTACGAGTATTTTTAGGACAATTTTGAGAGTCCTTACATCCTCCCCACCTTATTTAAAATCTCGTCCTCGAGATTCATTGGAATAAGTGAGGATACTTTCGCTTCATCTCCGATTCCAGCTCCCAAGTGTATTCGGGTCCTCTCTTTGAATCCCACTTGACTTTAACTAGCACCAATCTTTTGTGTTTGAGAAATTTGATCTTTCGATCTTCGATTTGAAGAGGTTTCTCAACAAATTTTAATTTCTCATTTACCTCTATATCTTGGAGAGGCACTACCAAAGATTCATCTGATAGGCATTTCTTGAGGTTGGATACATGGAATACATCATGTACTTCGGCCAATTCTTCTGGTAGTTGTAAACGATAAGCAACTAGTCCTATTCGTTGGATCACTGGGAATGGTCCTACGTATCTTGGACTTAGCTTTCCTTTCTTACCAAATCGAACTACTCCCTTCCAAGGTGAAACTTTCAATAGTACTTTGTCTCCAACTTGAAACTCGAGTGGCTTCCGTCTATTGTCTGCATAACTCTTTTGACGATCTCGAGCAGTCTTTAATCTTTCCTTGATCTGTGTGATTTTGTCGGTAGTCTCTTGCACTATCTCGGGACCTGATAATTGACTTTCTCCTATCTCGGCCCAACAAACTGGAGTTCTGCACTTTCGTCCGTACAATGCTTCAAATGGGGCAGCTTCAATGCTTGAATGATAACTATTGTTGTAGGAGAATTCGATTAAGGGTAAATGATCGTCCCAATTTCCACGAAAATCTATCACACATGACCTAAGCATGTCCTCCAAGGTTTGGATCGTCCGTTCACTTTGTCCATCTGTTTGAGGATGATATGCAGTGCTTAGATTTAGTCCAGTTCCCATTGCTTCTTGGAAACTAGTCCAGAATTGGGAAGTGAAACGACTATCCCTATCTGATACAATGGAGAGTGGAACTCCATGTAAGGATACTACTTCATCTACATACAATTTTGCCAACCTTTCCATGCTAAAAGTTTCTTTCATAGGTAGAAAGTGAGCTGATTTGGTTAATCGATCCACAATTACCCAAATCGCATCATTACCTTTTCTGGTTTTGGGTAACTTAGTAACAAAATCCATTGTTATGAGTTCCCATTTCCATACAGGCATTTCAAGTTGTTGTAGTAAACCTGAGGGTTTCTGGTGTTCTGCCTTAACTTGTGAACAAGTAAGACACTTAGAAACATATCGAGCTATGTCCTTTTTCATTTCTATCCACCAAAAGTTATTTCTTAAATCTTGGTACATTTTATTGTTTCCAGGGTGCATGGTATACCTAGATTTATGGGCTTCTTCTAAAATCTTATTTCTTAATTCTCCCTACTTAGGTACCCAAATTCTATTTTTGTGGAATCTCCAAATTCCATCAGCTCCTTGTTCTAATTCTTTTATTCGTCCTTTCATTCCTTCATCATCATCCTTGATCGCTGTTTCTTGAAAATGCTTTAGTTGTTCCATTAAATCTAACTGTAGATTTAATCTAAGAGCACGAACCCGTCGTTGTTTCTCATGGTACTTACGACTTAAGGCTTCAGCAACTACATTTTCTTTTCCTTCGTGATATTGAATATCACAATCGTAATCACTTAGGATTTCCATCCATCTCCTTTGCCTCATGTTTAATTCTTTTTGCCCAAATATATATCTTAAACTCTTATGATCAGTATAGACAGTAAATTTACTTCCGTACAGATAATGTCTCCAAATCTTAAGGGCAAAAATTATGGCTCCTAATTCTAAGTCATGATTCGTATAGTTTTCTTCGTGCTTTTTCAATTGCCTTGAAGCATACGCAATTACCTTCTTGCGTTGCATTAGCACACATCCTAATCCTAGTTTTGAAGCATCACAGTAAACTTCAAAATCTTCGGTTCCTTCTGGCAAGGCTAAGATTGGGGCATTTGTTAACTTTTGCTTTAAAATCTTAAATGCCTCTTCTTGCCTAGGTCCCCATTCAAACTTAACTGCTTTACAGGTTAGCTTAGTTAATGGTACAGCTATTTTGGAAAAATCCTTAATAAACCGTCTATAATATCCGGCTAAACCTATAAAACTTCTAATTTCCATTGCGGATTGCGGAACCTTCCATTTGGTGATCGCTTCTATTTTAGCAGGATCTACGTGAATACCTTCTTGATTCACCATGTGACCTAAAAATTGCACTTCCTGTAGCCAGAATTCACATTTCGAGAATTTGGCATAAAGCTTTTCTTTTCTTAACAAAGTTAAGAGTGCATGCAGGTGCTTACAATGCTCGTCTTGACTTTTGAAATAAATAAGTATATCGTCGATGAAAACAATTACAAATTTATCCAAGTACGGTTTACAGATTCTATTCATCATGTCCATAAATGCTGCAGGAGCATTTGTTAACCCAAATGGCATGACTGTAAACTCGTAATGACCATACCAAGTTCTGAAAGCAGTTTTAGGTATGTCTTCTTCTTGTACTTTCAATTGATGATATCCGGAGTGCAAGTCGATCTTAGAAAAGTATCTAGCTCCTTGAAGTTGATCGAAAAGATCATCAATCCTAGGTAATGGGTATCGATTCTTAATTGTAACCTTATTCAACTCCCTATAATCGATACACATTCGCATCGATCCATCCTTCTTCTTTACAAACAACACAGGTGCTCCCCACGGGGATGAACTAGGTTGTATGAAACCTTTACTAAGTAATTCATCTAATTGCTTTTTCAATTCTAGCATTTCGGTGGGTGCTAACCGATAAGGTGCTTTAGCTATCGGTGTAGTTCCAGGAATTAGATGAATTCTAAATTCGACTTCCCTATCAGGTGGTAATCCAGGTAGTTCTTCTGGGAATACATCGGGATATTCCGATACTACTGAAATTTCTTTAAGCTCTTTACTTTTTGTATTAATGATTACTGAAATCATATACACCATTTCTTGTTTTCTGGAATACCTTGCCAATTTCATTACTGAAATGAATTTCAGTGGCTTTCGTGGCTTATCTCCTGTAATCACCACTAATTCTCCTGTGGGTGTATGAATTTCTATGGAATTCTTATCACAAAGAATTCGAGCATGGTTGGCTATTAGCCAATCCATTCCTAACACAACATCGAATCCGGCTAATTTCATAGGTAACAGGTTTGCAGAGAATTTATAGCCTAACAGTTCTATTTTTCCTTCTCATACAACCTTATTTATTTTGACAGAATTTCCGTCTGCCGTTTCGACTGTAAAGATTTGTCTAAGTTGGGTTAAGGGTAAATTAGGTGCTTGGCAGAATGAAGTATTTATAAAACTTTGGTTTGCACCAGAGTCAAATAATACTTTTGCATAGACATTGTGAACTAGGAACGTACCAGCTATCACATCAGGAATCAGTTCGGCTTCCTGAGTCGTCAGTTGGAAAGCTCTAACGTTCTTCTTATTCGTTCCTTCTGCAGGTTTAGCTTTATTATCAGCTTGTTTGTTCAGTTTTGGGCAGTCTGGCCTAATATGTCCAGATTCTCCACAGTTGTAGCAGACTGTGAATCTCTTCTTCCTGCAATCTTCCTCTTGATGCCCCGGATTTTTGCAGAAATTGCAATATACTTTGCATCTTCCAAAATGCTTCCTTTTGCAAGAATTGCAAAATGGACCAGTGGAAGATTGTCCAGTTCCCCTTCGTTTGAAATTGTTACGGTTACCTATACGAAATCCTTGGGTAATCTTTTGGGCTACTTCCTTCTTTCTATTTTCTTCTCGCGTCCGTACCAGTTCGTCAGTCAGAGTATTGGCTAAATCCACCGCATCATCAATCGTGCGGGTTTTTGCAGCCTTGACGATATTACGGATTTCACCAATCAATCCCCAAATATAGCAGGAAATAAGTACTGGCTCTGGCGAAGCCAGAGTTGGTACTACTCTCGCATACTCAAAGAATGTCGAAGTATATCCTCGACAGTCTACATCCACCATCCGATGATTCAGGAACTTATTCGCCATTTGTTCCTTTTCATACTCGGGACAAAATTTTCTTTCTACAAGACTCTTAAATTCTTCCCAGTTCATAGCATATGCCATCATCCTTCCTTTTGCTTGTAACACCGTGTTCCACCATTCTAGCGCCCCTTCTTTAAAAAGATTCGACGCATACATGACCTGGTCTTCTTCAGCACATTTACTTATGGAAATTACTGCCTTGGTTTTCTCTAACCAACGTAGTGCTGCAGTCGCCCCTTCGTTACCTGCAAACTCAGCTGGTTTACCGGCAAGAAATTCTTTGTAAGTGCAACCAGGCGTTGCAACTTTCATTTTCTTGAGGAGTGGAGCTTGCCGTGGATCATTATCCTGATTAGTATGATTACTGCCTCTGTTTACACTATTACTGAAGTTATCTTTAGAAATACGTTTGCTAGGAATGATTTGTTGAGGTTCAACAGGTTTTTGGGCAGCAGCAAGTATTGCTGGAATAGCATTGGCTATTCCTTGAGCAACAATATTTTCTATATCTTGCTTAGTCATAAAGTGATCCTCCTGGTGTTGCTCGGATTGGTTAATCTCGTTAACTGGTTCATTATTAGCATTTTCCATCTGATAATTAATATATATAAATTATTAGCATAAAATAATTAATAGCAATACACAAATAATCACACAATTTCATAACACATGGATAACCAAAATTATCGATTTCTCGATTCCCATTTTTATATATTATAATATGCATCAATACACACCGTTATCTTACAAAGTTTTATTTGTAGTTATTTTACAAGATTATAGTTTACTATTATTATTATTATACAATCACAGTTTCATAACCCCACTATCCCTTGTCAGTTGGTACTTTAGTAACGACGTTCCCTTTCGTCGTACTTCCAGGAGATCTGTTCTCCTACCTCCCAAATCCTATTTCCTGCATCCACCAGCTCCTCGCCAAAGTGGCGGAGTTCAGCTAAGTTTTCATTGCTCATTGGTGGGTTTGGTATCGGTTCTGGGTCGAACTAAGGGTGAAAGGTATAAGGATTGTTAAGGAGGTTTTGAAACTGCCAATCATTAGTTCACCACTCGTCCATTCCTAGAGGTTGGGTGTGGATTATAGGTTCTGGGATTGCTGGTTCCAAGTTTATTGGAAGTTGATTTTCGGCAGGATAAGGGTAGAGGCTATTATTAATAGGCCTAACAATATCACAGCTTGCCAATGCGCGATCCAATTCCTCCTGAAATGGCAACTCCTCGATTTGCCTAGAGCTTTCCCCAATTTCCATCTCTGTTTGCCTAGAACCTTCCCCAATCTCCATTTCTGTCTGCCTAGAACCTTCCCCGATTTCAATCCCCTTTCCTTTGTTTATGGGATTTTCTATTTTGGGAATCTTCCTATTTGCGGGTTTCCTCCTGCGCACACGCCTCCATCCCACAAATCTTCTCCTTTTCTTAGGCTTGGGTTTCTCCGGAGGTGGAACGTTGAATTCCATAGGTTCTTCTATATCGGGTATATAACCAGTAAAATCTCTGGAAACTTCTATTTTTACCGGATAGAGATTGAGATTCTGAAGAGATTGAGATTCTGAAGGGCTTCAGATAACTCATTCATGTTGTTTAGCATATATGCAAAATGCAAAAAATTTGCTAAGTTAAAATTTTATAACAAAATTTCACAGATAACCATTCAAGTATTATTGAATACCGTGTGACTAATTTAATACAAAGGACAACTGACAATTAAAACACACTAGGGTTTACTGTAAACTTATTTATTTACTAGGTAAAGTTTCTGGCTTGTAGGTGATAAGGGTGCTAGAACTTGAGTCAGGTGTATTTAAAGATTTGCATTTAATGCTACAGTGGCTAGCATATAGAGATCCGCCCATTTTTTATCTAACTTGTCTTCCCATGGTGGGTTACTGCCTAGTTCTTGGGTTTTCTGATTAACTCTCATTTCTTTTGATTGTGATTTCTTTATTTTCTCCTGACTTTTCCTAATAATCAAACTTCTTTTATTAGGAGAGAGTGGTTCCTCATATTGTGCCATTCGAACAAATATTCCTTCCTCAGTATCTGTTGGGTATTTTGAGGATGAAGTTCCTTTTTCTTTTGGTGAAGTATCTAATTTATAGTAGATATCCGAAAGTCTTTGCTTACCCATACTGTAAACACATATTCAAATAATAAAACATAAAATCACAAAAATAGCAATCAGTAAAATTAAGTATTTTCTAAATACTTAATTGGCTTAAATCAGTGACTTGATCAGTGTGGCTCTGATACCACCTTTTCCTATCACGACCCCAGCCCCGGTTTGACCCGGTCCGGAGCCGCGGGACAGGAACCCGTGGTATCATTGATGCGACAGCGGAAGATTTTCAACAGGATCTTTTTAAAACTCAAATACCCAATTATTTTATTTCATAAATTGGAGATAAACCCCGTAATTTACAATAGAGGAATTTAACTAGGAAATTCCCTGTTTTATTAAAATATGTTTATTCATTTTTAACTGAGCCACCTCTTCAAGCTTGATAGTGCTCTGTAGCACGTGTTCCTTGATTTACAGCAGGTTGCCTGAAACATGTTTTTAAAAATATTTTATCAGCGGGGAAATGCTGGCGAGTCACTCAATTTAAGAAAATGACACAGTTATAAATTACAGCATAAGAGCGATTACAATGGTTTCTATCTTATTGTTATATGGCGCCGTGTCACCTCCTGGTGACGATGGTCATACCACTATTGGGTCCTGTCACCCAATTAGTGATGATATATCACTGTTAGGGCTTATTAACCTAACCTGTGTTAGGGCTTATTAGCCTAACCCGTGAGAAATTAGTAATGTGCACAATACCCCACTAGCCATTGATTAAGATTACCACGACTTACTCCCTGTAATTATAACATTTGAAAATAATTTGAGGTATTGTAAAACAGTTGATAAAAAAAGAATGACTCACATTACAGATTTATATGGGTAGAGCTTAGCCTACTGATTAGCCTTTTAACCTAAATTTAAACAACATGCACACGAACTCGGTCAGTAACTAATACAGCATTTACGATAACTCACGAGATTAAACCCTCACAACGAATGACAAAGTGTGATACTTAACATCCATCGAATTTACGACGAATGACAAAGCATAAACCCTAATGTGGGCAGCACTTAAACATCCATTGGATAGTTTTAATCGATCGGACAGTGAATCGTAGCAGCGATCGAGTTAATACCCGGTATCGGAGCAGCGCCTCTGTAACACCCTTCTAGTTTTACTTGAATTTAATAATAGATTATACCATTGTAAATAAAAGATGCTTAATTAACATAAATTTCATAAGAGAAGTTCATAAGTAGCATAAACCTTAGTCAACTAACGACTAAGTTAAAACATTTCAAAAGTTGTTTAACAATTGTTTACAACCCATAAACATAGATTATTAAAGATTTAAAACATTGCGGAAGCTTGTAAGTAGTGTTCGGTTCTTCAAAATCTAGCTCGATCATCTTCCGGTTACTTTCCAACATCACCTAAGATCAAAACCATAACAAATGTTAGTTTTGATCAAGTTAAAATGGATACAAACAAGTTCCAAGGGTCAACAACCAAGAAAATAAAAAAAAATTCCGGAAGAGGGCGTCGCGTGATGCCAAGGACCCTCGCGTCACGCCTAGCCCCTATTTTCTCAGAATGTTTATTTCTTTGATGCTGCAGATTCCCAGCTCAAAATTTAATCAAGTTCCAACTTAATTTGGCCATAACTTTTGACTCGTAAGTCCGTTTTAGGTGATTCTTTTTCCTATGCGTCTGTAATTTCATTACCGACATGCCTATTACAAATTTCATACCGAAAAATTTGTTTACGGACCGAAAGACTATATGTCCTTATGCAATTATTCGACCCATTCTAACTTAGCCATTTTACTACCATTTAACTAGTAAACCTAAGGCTCTTATTACCCAAACTCCAGGGCTTATTATCACTGGCACTTCATTACCATACCTATGGCTTCGTGCTCTTGTGACCATTTCCGCCACTTCTTTCTACTTACAATATTAATACTACAAAGTATCATTATTCGACCCGTTTGGTCCATCTACGGAAAACCCTCCATTTTGATGACTACCAAACGACTACAAACAAATTCTTAACCTACGGATTTAAGTAACGTACATGATCGCTACAACCAACACAATTTTTATCAACAACGCATAGTTTAACAACAATTCATCAAATGTAACGGATCAAGTTACATACCTTCAAAGTAGGCCTTTCAAACGTGGTTCGCCACCCGCTTGTCCACTTGACGCTCCTGCGCTCTTTCCTATAGAGTTCATTTATGACATGTTTAGAACTCTCTTTAAACCTTATATCGCATAATACACCGAAACATCATAATTATGCGTTTAAACTTTGAATTTCAGTTTTAAGCCTTCTTAGAGGCATTTTCACAAACACTTTAAGGGCAGATTTTACATGATTAATTATCAAGTCTCTAGCTTATCACTTAGCCCTAATTTCACATCATTCAACCATTTTACACAATTGTTAGCTTCTATAATTCTGAAGTTACCTCACAATTGTCAATTACACTAGAATAACACCCAATCTCCTAGTGATTATCAAATTCTACATAACCCACTAATCACCTACAATGGTGCTCATGGATTTTACTAAAATTTCACATGATATCAACTTGTATTTGTCTAGGGTTTGTCCCTAGACACTATAGTTGTTCCTAAATCATCATAAGACACACATGCAACCATAATTTCAGATTTTCCCAATTTCATGAGAATTTCAAGTTGAGAGTTTTCATCAAATTTTACATACCTTGTAATCCTCTTGTGATGAGGATCAATAATCTATGCTCGATTTTCGTTTTTGATCAGATTTGGACCTTCAATTTGGTTGTTTTGTGAATATTTAGGGTTTAGAGGGAGCCTGGGGTCGCCCCTGATGTTGGTCGATTTCAACAAACACAGACAAATGTGTTTTATGTTTTTAATTTTATTATTTCAATAAATTAGTTTCCATTTAGGCACATTTAGTCCCTCATCTTTCACTTTTTGTTTGTTTGAACCCCTAACTACACATAAGTGACTAACTAACTAAGTTAGTGTCATTTCTAGTTAGTTTATTTTACTATTTTACTTACAACTAAATTGTAAATTTATGAACTTGTATTTTCGGGATGTTACAAGTCCATCCCCCTTAAAAGGGTTTCGTCCCCGAAACCAAAGTACGTACAAAATAAAATAGGGTAGAGACGTCTCATTTCCTCTTCGGATTCCCATGTGGTATCCGCACCCTTTCTGTGTTCCCATTTAACCTTCACTTGGTTAATCACCTTGTTTCTCAAGCTCTTCTCTTTACGATCTAAAATTGCAACTGGTTTTACGGCATAATTGAGACTGTTATCCACCTCAATATCATCGTAGTGGATACGAGCAGTTTCGTCTGCTAAACATTTACGGAGATGTGACACGTGGAATGTGCTATGAATCCCACTCAACTCCTCGGGTAATTCGAGACGATATGCCACTTTACCAACCCGTTCGATGATTCTGAATGGCCCAATAAATCTTGGGCTCAACTTCCCTCTTTTTCTGAACCGTATCACTCCTTTCCACGGCGATACTTTCAACATTACTTTATCACCCACTTGAAATTCAATCGGCCTGTTTCGTTTATCCGCATACGATTTTTGTCGATCCTGAGCCGCTTTTAGGTGAGCTCGGACCATGTCGATTTTCTCATTCGGAGTTCGGATTATATCAGTAGGTGCTAGCCCTCGTGGACCCACTTCTCCCCAACATACCGGAGTTCGACTTTTTCTGCCATATAACATTTCATACGGGGCCATCTTAATGCTCGCGTGATAGCTATTGTTATATGAAAATTCGACCAAGGGTAGATAGACATCCCAACTACCCCCGAAGTCAATAATGCAAGCCCGCAACATATCTCCCAACGTTTGTATTGTTCTTTCACTCTGCCCATCCGTTTGTGGATGGTAAGCAGTGCTAATGAACAATTTAGTTCCCATTTGTTCTTGGAATTCACGCCAAAAATTCAAAGTAAACCGAGTATCTCTGTCTGACACAATGGATATCGGTACTCCATGACGTGCTATAATTTCATTGGTGTACACCTCTGACATCTTCTCGGATGTATAAGTCTCACGAATCGGAATGAAGTGAGCGCTTTTCGTCAATCTATCTACAACTACCCATATAGCATCAAACCCGTGGTTAGTTTTGGGCAATTTGGTTAACAAATCCATGGTGATTTATTCCCATTTCCAAACCGGAATTTCTAACGGTTGAAGTTTACCGTATGGTTTTTGGTGCTCCGCCTTGACTTGTAAACATGTCAAGCATTTTTCTACGTACTTCACCACATCTCTTTTCATTCCGGGCCACCAATAGTTTTGCTTTAAATCATTGTACATTTTGGTCGCTCCCGGATGGATGGAATAACGGGACTTATGAGCTTCATCAAGTAGAAGCTTTTTAACTCCACATGTGTTAGGAACCCAAATTCTGTTGAAACGTGTTTTCAAACCATGGTTGCTTACTTCGAGATCTTTAACTTGGCCAACAATCCTTTCCTTTCTCCAGTTTTCCGTCTTTACTGCTTCATCTTGTGCTTCTCGAATTCGTTCGAGTAAGCCTGAGGTCACAATGAGTTGCAATGATTGTACTCGTATCGGGACATAATCTGTCTTTCTGCTTAGGGCATCCGCCACCACGTTTGCCCTTCCGGGGTGATAGTGTATTTCACAGTCAAAATCTTTCACCGTTTCTAGCCATCGCCTTTGTCGCATATTTAACTCCTTCTGATCGAAGAAGTATTTCAAGCTCTTGTGGTCGGTGAATATGGTGCACTTTACCCCATACAAGTAGTGCCTCCATATTTTTAATGCAAATACCACCGCAGCCAACTCGAGATCGTGCGTGGGATATTTCTTCTCGTGTATCTTCAATTGCCTCGAGGCATAAGCTATAACTTTGCCCCGTTGCATCAACACGCATCCGAGCCCCGATATTGAAGCATCCGAATAAACCACCATGTCTTCGACTCCGTCCGGCAATGTCAGTACCGGAGCTTGAGTTAACTTTTCTTTTAGCGTTTGAAACGCTCTTTCTTGATCGACACCCCAAATGAACTTTTCTTTCTTTCGGGTTAGCTTTGTTAGCGGTGACGCAATCTTGGAGAAATCTTGAATGAATCTCCTATAGTATCCCGCAAGCCCCAAAAAGCTTCTAATTTCTGAAGGGTTCTTCGGGGGATTCCATTTTGACATGGCCTCGATCTTTGACGGATCCACCAATACTCCGTCAGCACTTATGATGTGGCCAAGAAATTGTACCTCTCGTAACCAAAAGGCACACTTAGAGAATTTCGCATACAACCTTTCTCGTCTAAGTGTCTCTAACACTTCTTGTAAGTGGTGTGCGTGTTCAGCTTCGCTTTTCGAATACACCAAAATATCATCGATAAACACGATGACCGACTTATCCAACATTGGTTTGCAAACCCGATTCATGAGGTCCATGAAGGCCGCGGGTGCATTTGTTAGCCCAAATGACATCACGAGGAATTCGTAATGTCCGTATCTCGTGCGGAAAGCCGTCTTCGGCACATCTTCTTCCTTGACCTTTAGTTGGTGATACCCAGATCTAAGGTCAATTTTTTGAAAACCAGTTCGCACCTTGTAATTGGTCGAATAAATCATCTATCCTCCGAAGCGGGTATCGGTTCTTTACCGTGAGTTTGTTTAACTCCCGGTAATCGATACACATGCGCATGCTTCCGTCTTACCGGTGCGCCCCAAGGAGACACACTCGGCCTTATGAATCCCTTGTCAAGCAGGTCTTGAATTTGGGACATCAACTCTTGTAATTCCGACGGTGCGAGTCGGTACGGAGCTTTTGCTACGGGTTTTGCGCCCGGAATCAATTCGATCCCGAACTCTACTTCCCGTTCAGGCGGTATCCCTGGTAAATCCTCCGGAAACACATCTTCATAGTCTCGTACTACCGGTACATCTCCAATCTTCCGTGATTCTTTCTCGGGCTCATTTGCGTATATCATGAATGCCTTGCATCCTCACTTCATAAGCTTGTGAGATTTTAACATTGAGCATACTATAGGGTTGCCTCCTTTTTCGCCATAGATAGTGACGTGTTTCCCGGTCGGAGATGTTAGTTTTATCTCTTTACGAAAACACACGACCTTTGCATGGTGCTGAGATAGCCAATCCATCCCAACGACTACTTGAAATTCCCCCATTGACATCGGGATTAGGTCTATCAAGTATTCCTCATCGTCGATGCTTAATTTGCAGCCTCGACAAACATCACAAACTATAAAACTTTTGTTGTCCCCTATTTCAACTTCTAAGGGCACAGATAATTTTGTCAATACAAATGAAGGATGTCGAATAAATCCATGCGAAATGAAGGATTTATTCGCACCCGTATCAAACAATACACGTGCTGGAATTGAGTTAATTGTGAATATACCTGAAACCACATCGGGTTCTGTTTTCGCTTCAGCCGCGGTAAGTTGGAAGGATCTAGCCTTCGCTTTGGGAGCTTCTGTTGGAGACTCTTTTGTGTCTCTCTTTCCCACCAACTCGGGGCATTCAGACTTCTTGTGACCGGGTTGATAACATTTGTAACAAACAGAAACTTTTCCGGGACATAGTGATGCGGTGTGCCCCGTCTTCCCACATACCGGGCACAGCTTGTCTTTGAAGCGGCACTCACCTTTGTGCCCTTTTCCACATACTTTGCAACTTGGCGACCCGCCTTTAGCATCCACTTTCTTTCCCGATTCAGCAGTTCTAGCTTTCTTTGTAGGGCTTGGATTCACATCCTGTGCCCTTCGTTCACCTCTTTCAATTTGTTTCTTTAACTCGATTTCCCGCTCCCGGGCGGTGTTGATAATCTCCGAGAGGGTTTCGTATTTTGACGGAGTCATAAACTCCCAGTACTCGGCACTCAACATGTTGTAATAGTAGTATATCTTTTGCTCTTCAGTGGTGACTAACTCGTCACAAAATCTCAGCTTATCCATGAAGATGCCCGTGATCTTATCAATTGTTTCACCCTTTTGTCTTAGCTGGATGAATTCTTCCTTGATCCTGTTAATAACCGCTTTGGGACTGTGGTGTTTAAGGAATGGTACCTTAAACTCGTCCCAAGTCATAACCCTTGCCGCTTCGGCTCCCATTTCCTTCTTTTTGTTATCCCACCAATCCTTGGCTTGGCCCCTCAATTGACCCGTTCCGTAAGCAACAAAGTCGCCTACATCACAATGGGTCCGTTTAAACACCCCTTCGACATCACTTATCCATCTTTGGCAAATTATCGGGTCAACCTCCCCGTTATAGATTGGCGGTTTACACGCCATGAATTCCTTGTATGAACATCCTTTACGTTCTCCCGTCTTCTCCTTCATAAGGTTGACACTTTCTTCCAACCTTTTAACTCGCTCTTCGACAAGCGATAACACCGTGCTTTGAATTTTGTCTATAAACCCGGATAGACTTCCTTCAATTGCCTTCCCTACCTCTTCGGCAATTATCTCTTTCATTTGTTCGGTGCTTGTTTCCACCGGATTATCATCATTCCCATCAGGCATCTTGAAACTGAAATGTTTACATTTAAACGTTAAACATTTCATTTATAGCATTGCTTCATTTGTTTTGGTTTAGCCAAGTTCCTAACTTGCTTTAACCATTCATATCTAATGCACTTTCCGGGTTTGAGTGTGTTAATACACTCTTCCCAAGCATCTCAATTCGTTTCTTATTTCTTACGCAAGGTATAATCTACTAACATAATAAGTTAATTCTTACCGGATGATCGATCAAGCTTGAACCGAACACTTTGTTGATAACCTTAAGCTCTGATTACCAACTTGTAACACCCTTCTAGTTTTACTTGAATTTAATAATAGATTATACCATTGTAAATAAAAGATGCTTAATTAACATAAATTTCATAAGAGAAGTTCATAAGTAGCATAAACCTTAGTCAACTAACGACTAAGTTAAAACATTTCAAAAGTTGTTTAACAATTGTTTACAACCCATAAACATAGATTATTAAAGATTTAAAACATTGCGGAAGCTTGTAAGTAGTGTTCGGTTCTTCAAAATCTAGCTCGATCATCTTCCGGTTACTTTCCAACATCACCTAAGATCAAAACCATAACAAATGTTAGTTTTGATCAAGTTAAAATGGATACAAACAAGTTCCAAGGGTCAACAACCAAGAAAATAAAAAAAAAATTCCGGAAGAGGGCGTCGCGTGACGCCAAGGACCCTCGCGTCACGCCTAGCCCCTATTTTCTCAGAATGTTTATTTCTTTGATGCTGCAGATTCCCAGCTCAAAATTTAATCAAGTTCCAACTTAATTTGGCCATAACTTTTGACTCGTAAGTCCGTTTTAGGTGATTCTTTTTCCTATGCGTCTGTAATTTCATTACCGACATGCCTATTACAAATTTCATACCGAAAAATTTGTTTACGGACCGAAAGACTATATGTCCTTATGCAATTATTCGACCCATTCTAACTTAGCCATTTTACTACCATTTAACTAGTAAACCTAAGGCTCTTATTACCCAAACTCCAGGGCTTATTATCACTGGCACTTCATTACCATACCTATGGCTTCGTGCTCTTGTGACCATTTCCGCCACTTCTTTCTACTTACAATATTAATACTACAAAGTATCATTATTCGACCCGTTTGGTCCATCTACGGAAAACCCTCCATTTTGATGACTACCAAACGACTACAAACAAATTCTTAACCTACGGATTTAAGTAACGTACATGATCGCTACAACCAACACAATTTTTATCAACAACGCATAGTTTAACAACAATTCATCAAATGTAACGGATCAAGTTACATACCTTCAAAGTAGGCCTTTCAAACGTGGTTCGCCACCCGCTTGTCCACTTGACGCTCCTGCGCTCTTTCCTATAGAGTTCATTTATGACATGTTTAGAACTCTCTTTAAACCTTATATCGCATAATACACCGAAACATCATAATTATGCGTTTAAACTTTGAATTTCAGTTTTAAGCCTTCTTAGAGGCATTTTCACAAACACTTTAAGGGCAGATTTTACATGATTAATTATCAAGTCTCTAGCTTATCACTTAGCCCTAATTTCACATCATTCAACCATTTTACACAATTGTTAGCTTCTATAATTCTGAAGTTACCTCACAATTGTCAATTACACTAGAATAACACCCAATCTCCTAGTGATTATCAAATTCTACATAACCCACTAATCACCTACAATGGTGCTCATGGATTTTACTAAAATTTCACATGATTTCAACTTGTATTTGTCTAGGGTTTGTCCCTAGACACTATAGTTGTTCCTAAATCATCATAAGACACACATGCAACCATAATTTCAGATTTTCCCAATTTCATGAGAATTTCAAGTTGAGAGTTTTCATCAAATTTTACATACCTTGTAATCCTCTTGTGATGAGGATCAATAATCTATGCTCGATTTTCGTTTTTGATCAGATTTGGACCTTCAATTTGGTTGTTTTGTGAATATTTAGGGTTTAGAGGGAGCCTGGGGTCGCCCATGATGTTGGTCGATTTCAACAAACACAGACAAATGTGTTTTATGTTTTTAATTTTATTATTTCAATAAATTAGTTTCCATTTAGGCACATTTAGTCCCTCATCTTTCACTTTTTGTTTGTTTGAACCCCTAACTACACATAAGTGACTAACTAACTAAGTTAGTGTCATTTCTAGTTAGTTTATTTTACTATTTTACTTACAACTAAATTGTAAATTTATGAACTCGTATTTTCGGGATGTTACAGCCTCGCTAATTTTAATTGAAATTTCGACTTTTGGAGTGTATACTTTCGTTTTTGTGATGTGATTTCGACACCAGAGGATAGCTCCTGTGACAAGCTATTTATAGCTAAAATTAGAGGTTCACGCGGTGTAACACTCTTGTTATTATTTTAAAGATTTTCGTATAAATAACGAAAATAAACATGTCATTACAATTAAGTATCCTTAGAAAATACGAGTAATCTAAAACTTTTACAACTTAAAAGTTTTCAATATAATATAAACAAGTTCGTCGTTTAAAAGTTATGATGTAACGCCGTGCGGAAGCTTTAATCTCGAGTGTTTAATTTTATCGTGTTCGGTTCCTCATCGAGCTTGATCTTCATCCGGGCACTCTTGGCGATCACCTATAATCAAAACCAACTTAAAAGTTAGTTTTGATAGTTAATTAAATAGTTTAAACAAGTTACATGGGTCAAACAACAACAAAATAAAGTTTTTCCGGAACAGGGGGGCGTTGCGTGGCGCCTAGGGCCGTCGCGTGACGCCTAGCCCCTGTTTTCACAGACTGTTGCTTAAGAGTTGCTGTACATTCTCAGCACGACCTGATTTCACGGAAACGGCCATAACTTCTTCGTTATTGATCCGTTTTACCCGATTTTTTTCCTACGCGTCCGTAATTAAATTCACCATCTTATGGAGTTAAAATACAACATCTAACTTCACAAAATTTTAGACTTCAAGCTCTAGGCTTGAAGTTCAATTACGACACTTTTTGACCCGTTCGCAGTTTCATCTAACAAACTTGTTTGTGCCCTTGTTTCTTTTGTAAACATATTATTATAATTATTTCCTATTGTACAAGGTTCGATTCACGGGTTATTACACATTTTTAACCCGTTTCGCTATTACTTCTATTTTGACTCGTTAAGGGTATTTATGCACTAAGGTCCCATATCATCCATTTTATACTTATCTTAAGGATTTAATCTATCAAGACACTTATTTCCAACAACCTTTAAAGGTCGTTTGCCCGATTTACCCATCAAGGGCATTTTAGTCAACTTTAGCCCCTCATTTACGAAGAAGGGCATTTGCTACTAATTTGACCCAAAAATGTATGTTTAACCACAATCTTATCTATACGTACCTGGCTCGAGTCAACCTAGTGACCCGTTTCGACACCTTGCTTTTATTACCGATATTCTTATGGCGACGCAATTACCCAAACTACTATTCGCCCCTGTAAACACATGACTTGACAACCACATTAGTTGATTTTGTCAAATGGCGTTATTCCCACCATTTGGCCCGTTCGACCTACATAACCCAACATTTTCATATGTAACAAAACATGGGTTTTAATTACCAATCACACATCCGACCCATTTCGGATTTTCTCACTAGGTCCCCCTTTTTTTTTCTAAAGTCAATTTCTTATATTTTTAACCCATTCGGCTTACGCTATGGGTGTCCTTTGAAACTTATTTTACTTTAGTCGATACTTGACTAAATTTCCATTTTTACCCATTTTCCCATTACTAGTTACGCTATAAGGTAACTTTAAGAAAAACTCACTAATTCTTAACCAATTCGTGACTAATTTACCATTTTGCCTCTTTCACCATTAATCATGATTTAAAACATTTTTATTGGTTCCGACTCATTTCGTTTCGTGTCGGAACCCATGATTCGAACCTAATCCTTTATTGTATTCATCGCTTATAAAATAAACACATATACTACAAGTGGGTGTAAGTTTTACTTACCTCGCATCCGAAGTACGCTTTTCCTTCTTATTTGCTTCGTTTGACCCGCTTCCTTTCCAAGCCTCCACCTAGCTTGTCAAGCGTCAAACTATCATCATAATTCGTAAGACGGTTAGTTTAGTCATTATCACATACGACTATTCCATCTTACGAACTCTATGTCGGAACTACTATTCGACTTCAACGTTGGTTTATTTGACTTTCGATAGTCAACTAACTTCAATCATATTATACGCACAATAAGTTCAATCAACATCACGTTTAGAACCCATATTATTCCGTACTACACGTAGTTAGTCAAGTTAGTCAATTACGCGTTTCTTTCATAATTTCATTATGTCAACATTCATTCGGGCATTTTAACAAACACCTAATGTGCATAATTTTACATATTTACTAACTAGTTCATAACTAGTTATCTTTACCAAGATTTACATCAACACATTCAAACCTCTAAGTCTAGTGTTCATGAACTAAATCAAGAACTTATATCATAACCTCAATATTCATCAATCTTACATTCTAATCTGAGTGTTCATCATATTAACATAAAACCCACTTAGCACATAATAGGGTAATTACCAAATCCCTAGTTTTGACAACAATTCATCAAATTTTCTACTAGGGTTTGTTTCTAAACCAAGATATAATCACAATAACACTCATAGATTCAACATTCATTCCAGAATTTCGATTATGATTGTTCATCATAATCTCAAAGTATCACCAAATAGCAAAATTTAACATACCTTGTGATCCCCATGACTAGGTGATCGTTTTTATGTATTCATGCAGTGATTTGAGTCTTGATTCGAGCTTCGATTTAGTCATTTAGTGTGAACTAGGGTTTTGCTCCTTGGAGCACCCTCCTGGTCGATCAGAACACGCACACAATGTGTGTGTGTGTATTTTTTTTTTGTTTTATTAAAACAAGTTTCCCACTTGTCCGTATTAGTCCCTCATGTTTTATTTTGATCAAATGAAGCTATATCTCACCATTAGTTACTTAATCACATGCTACTAGCTAGGTTAATTACTCCTAGTTACTTTAACGGGTTCAGGAAGTTATAACCCGTTATGTTTTAAGTCCCGTTAATTTGGCCTTTTTATATACTTTGTTTTCTCAAAGTATTTATTCCCATTTTTAATTAATATTAGGTTTATTTATTTGAGTCCTAATATTTACCGGGTTAATTTTTACCACTAACGGTATTTTACCCGTCTTTACTATTAACGTGGTTTGATTACCAAACCCGTTTTTGGGATGTTACAAGTCTACCCCCCTTAAAGAGGTTTCGTCCTCGAAACCTTGCTTACATAGTTCATCGAGTTCTAAACTCAATGCGTTTGACCTGAGTAATCTCTTAAGCATTACTCATACTTTAACCAATTCTTAGTATTACCAGAAAAATTATGGTAATATCTTTTTGGTTACAGAACATCTACGTACCTCATACGACATAACGTAACTTGAAATAACGTAATTCCGTTATTTCTACTAGTTTAGTTAACGTAGCGATTTCCATCGCTTTTATTTATTATCGAACTCTTGGTGAATCCGTTACCTTGACCTGTTTAAAGGTCTTTAGTGAAATTTTTCACTTTTAGCAACTATTTCTTTTGTTTTCAAATTCATTTATTCGGTTCAGTTACTCCGAATCCTCCGCTTACGAGCAAACCAAATTTCTCGATTTGAATTGTTGACCTTCACCGATCTCACTAACTAGACTTATTAGTCCAGTTACTTTTTACCGCTCGCTTGGTTATAATGCGATTCTACTTCACATTACATTTCTTAACCGTGATCGTGTCGCATCATGTTTAATTTATATATCTACCTTTCATTTTCGAAAAGATCACTTTTTGAATATATCGTCTTGCGCCTATCAGTGTCAAGACTTGAATCTTTCATGCTTAGTATTCAATTTCCTATCAGAATTTATATTTGTAAAAATGTTATTTCTTACTAAAACTGAATTTTAGTCTAACGTTTTTCTCTTTAACTATGTCAATTACTCATATCAAGGAAATTGACAACCCATAATTTATTGTTTTCCGTTCTCGTTTTACGCGGGGAATCGTAACAAGTTCCCTCACCTTACACTATTGACCCGTAGGTTCCTTCACTTAACCTCGCAGGCTATTTCCTTAAGCTTTCATCTCTTTAAGACGAGGCCCTTATGATCCCTTTGCTTCAATTCATGACCCGTGGGTCATTTTGGCCCCGTAGACCTTTACACTAATTAATATCCCGTAGGTTATGATGATCCCGTAGATCATCTTCTATTCTAGTCTTTATTCAATTGTCTATTTATACATATACAACTTTAAAGCATCCTTTGTTATGTTTGGAATCATTTAATTTTGCTTTTGAACTTTAGTTGACCTTGACCGTAGTCTAATGTTTCATTTGTTTACTTTCAGACTATCCTTTCCGACTTTACGACTTCTAGCGTCATTTACACGTCGGTTTGTCTTACGCTTACCATTACCCGGTTCATACTTATACTCCTTTACACCCATTACCCGGGTCCTTCTATCTTATTGTTTTTAGCTTTCCGATTTCACCTTGCGTTTTCCTATTATATTAAGCGTTATTCCTTAATTGACTCGTTTGACTCATTTTGGGTGAATTTTCATCACTTATGAATTTCAAACTTCATTCTTTATTTGACCCGTCCAACTTTGAAATGGTTGAACGTAATTACCAAAATTTATGTTTGCGAGAATTCTTGTCATCTTTTAGTCATGACTCATATTCCGAGTCTTTTGACTTTCTATTTCGCGTTCCTGTTTCTCAGTCTACGCATGCGTTTAAATCCTTACCCACCAACTGGGTGTTTTACCGAAGTCGTTATTATTGCAACCCTTACGGTATGCATTATGACTTCGTTTTGCTTTTATATTCCTACTTTGTTCTCAAATTTGGTGTTTTACAAAATCGGCCCGTTAAGAGTCATATTTGCATTCTCCGGGTTCGAGTGTAAGCACACCCCTCCCAATTGCATACCTTAATCGTTTTACATTAATCTTTGTCCCTTCACTCGGGCTCATCATCCTAATGTAATACGCTTCCATCACCCGGCTGTGCGTTTACATTATTATCAAATATTTTGCTCATTTGATTCATTTGGGTACTTTTTCAGTTAGTCCCATTCACCCCACCCTTACTACATCGGACATAAATGTGTCCATCATAAGAAGTTCATGGTACCACGTGTTCATTACTTACTTGGCCAGAGTAAGCGATCAACACCTGGTATACATGACCTTTTTATAATTTTCACATTACACCCCATGTAAGTAATGCCTCTATTTGTTTTTCTTGGAAACAATATCTCGGATAGGTTTTCTATTCAGGTTTTTCCAAGTTTTCAATCTACATATGCAACTTTCAATCTCTACGTATTTGTTGCATATTACTATTTATGCAATAATTTAAAACGTGCACCTGATAATGCTTGCTCTAACAGGCTCCCCTTGCCATTAACCTATTCGCAATCGTTGCGCGATTTAGGTCCTTGGTGAGCGTTCTCTATTTGTCATACTTTGGACCATTCCTCTGTCAAATTCATGATTTGTTAAACTCTCGCTATCTTCTTATGCGAGTGTCCTTTAATCAAAACATATACAACAGTTAGTAATTTCAACATTAAAGGATGTCCGTATTATAATACAAGGCTTTTCTACTATACGCATCAACGCGTGTAATTTCATCAACTATATCAATCATTTTAAATTAGGGTAACGTGTATTACACGATAACCCTATGTGTTGTTCACAACACTTTAATTATACTAGACTATTAACATACTTGTACTTACCGGATTTGCGATCAAGCCTTGAACCGAACACATTTTGTCAACAACCTTAAGCTCTGATTACCAACTTGTAACACCCTTGTTATTATTTTAAAGATTTTCGTATAAATAACGAAAATAAACATGTAATTACAATTAAGTATCCTTAGAAAATACGAGTAATCTAAAACTTTTACAACTTAAAAGTTTTCAATATAATATAAACAAGTTCGTCGTTTAAAAGTTACGACGTAACGCCGTGCGGAAGCTTTAATCTCGAGTGTTTAATTTTATCGTGTTCGGTTCCTCATCGAGCTTGATCTTCATCCGGGCACTCTTGGCGATCACCTATAATCAAAACCAACTTAAAAGTTAGTTTTGATAGTTAATTAAATAGTTTAAACAAGTTACATGGGTCAAACAACAACAAAATAAAGTTTTTTCCGGAACAGGGGGCGTCGCGTGATGCCTAGGGCCGTCGCGTGACGCCTAGCCCCTGTTTTCACAGACTGTTGCTTAACAGTTGCTGTACATTCTCAGCACGACCTGATTTCACGGAAACGGCCATAACTTCTTCGTTATTGATCCGTTTTACCCGATTCTTTTTCCTACGCGTCCGTAATTAAATTCTCCATCTTATGGAGTTAAAATACAACATCTAACTTCACAAAATTTTAGACTTCAAGCTCTCGGTTTGAAGTTCAATTACGACACTTTTTGACCCGTTCGCGGTTTCATCTAACAAACTTGTTTGTGGCCCTTGTTTCTTTTGTAAACATATTATTATAATTATTTCCTATTGTACAAGGTTTGATTCACGGGTTATTACACATTTTTAACCCGTTTTGCTATTACTTCTATTTTGACCCGTTAAGGGTATTTATGCACTAAGGTCCCATATCATCCCTTTTATACTTATCTTAAGGATTTAATCTAACAAGACACTTATTTCCAACAAACTTTAAAGGTCGTTTGCCCGATTTACCCATCAAGGGCATTTTAGTCAACTTTAGCCCCTCATTTACGACGAAGGGCATTTGCTACTAATTTGACCCAAAAATGTATGTTTAACCACAATCTTATCTATACGTACCTGGCTCGAGTCAACCTAGTGACCCGTTTCGACACCTTGCTTTTATTACCAATATTCTTATGGCGACGCAATTACCCAAACTACTATTCGCCCCTGTAAACACATGACTTGACAACCACATTAGTTGATTTTGTCAAATGGCGTTATTCCCACCATTTGGCCCGTTCGACCTACATAACCCAACATTTTCATATGTAACAAAACATGGGTTTTAATTACCAATCACACATCCGACCCATTTCGGATTTTCTCACTAGGTCCCCTTTTTTTCTAAAGTCAATTTCTTATATTTTTAACCCATTCGGCTTACGCTATGGGTGTCCTTTGAAACTTATTTTACTTTAGTCGATACTTGACTAAATTTCCATTTTTACCCATTTTCCCATTACTAGTTACGCTATAAGGTAACTTTAAGAAAAACTCACTAATTCTTAACCAATTCGTGACTAATTTATCATTTTGCCTCTTTCACCATTAATCATGATTTAAAACATTTTTATTGGTTCCGACTCATTTCGTTTCGTGTCGGAACCCATGATTCGAACCTAATCCTTTATTGTATTCATCGCTTATAAAATAAACACATATACTACAAGTGGGTGTAAGTTTTACTTACCTCGCATCCGAAGTACGCTTTTCCTTCTTATTTGCTTCGTTTGACCCGCTTCCTTTCCAAGCCTCCACCTAGCTTGTCAAGCGTCAAACTATCATCATAATTCGTAGGACGGTTAGTTTAGTCATTATCACATACGACTATTCCATCTTACGAACTCTATGTCGGAACTACTATTCGACTTCAACGTTGGTTTATTTGACTTTCGATAGTCAACTAACTTCAATCATATTATACACACAATAAGTTCAATCAACATCACGTTTAGAACCCATATTATTCCGTATTACACGTAGTTAGTCAAGTTAGTCAATTACGCGTTTCTTTCATAATTTCATTATGTCAACATTCATTCGGGCATTTTAACAAACACCTAATGTGCATAATTTTACATATTTACTAACTAGTTCATAACTAGTTATCTTTACTAAGATTTACATCAACACATTCAAACCTCTAAGTCTAGTGTTCATGAACTACATTAAGAACTTATATCATAACCTCAATATTCATCAATCTTACATTCTAATCTGAGTGTTCATCATATTAACATAAAACCCACTTAGCACATAATAGGGTAATTACCAAATCCCTAGTTTTGACAACAATTCATCAAATTTTCTACTAGGGTTTGTTTCTAAACCAAGATATAATCACAATAACACTCATAGATTCAACATTCATTCCAGAATTTCGATTATGATTGTTCATCATAATCTCAAAGTATCACCAAATAGTAAAATTTAACATACCTTGTGATCCCCATGACTAGGTAATCGTTTTTATGTATTCATGCAGTGATTTGAGTCTTGATTCGAGCTTCGATTTAGTCATTTAGTGTGAACTAGGGTTTTGCTCCTTGGAGCACCCTCCAGGTCGATCAGAACACGCACACAATGTGTGTGTGTCTGTGTATTTTTTGTTTTGTTTTAATAAAACAAGTTTCCCACTTGTCCATATTAGTCCCTCATGTTTTATTTTGATCAAATGAAGCTATATCTCACCATTAGTTACTTAATCACATGCTACTAACTAGGTTAATTACTCCTAGTTACTTTAACGGGTTCGGGAAGTTATAACCCGTTATGTTTTAAGTCCCGTTAATTTGGCCTTTTTATATACTTTGTTTTCTCAAAGTATTTATTCCCATTTTTAATTAATATTAGGTTTATTTATTTGAGTCCTAATATTTACCGGGTTAATTTTTACCACTAACGGTATTTTACCCGTCTTTACTATTAACGTGGTTTGATTACCAAACCCGTTTTTGGGATTTTACACGCGGCCCGCGTGAACTTCCCTTTGTTCTTTACGCGGCCCGCGAGGGCAGCCTAGTCTACGTATAGGTTTGCATGGTCATGCATAGGTTGGCCAGATGGGTGATACGTGGATCCAGATACTTATCCGGTCAAACCACACCTTGACGCGGCCCGCGTAAGATGTGTTTAACCTTTACGCGACCCGCCTGAAGACCATATTTCTTGTTTTCTTGGTTTTTCATGCACAGTATGGTTTCAGGGGTCCGGGATTTTACTTACGGGTATTTTTAGGACAATTTTGAGATTCCTTACAGTAAGGACCTGGCCAGCAAACACAAAGTTTCAACTGTTGGCAGTTTTGGCCCCTGAATGTGTATCGTTGAGTTTTTGGCACTTCTAACACCCGTTAACCCCATTTCTAAGCTCTATAAGGATATTAAAGTATATTTAACTTCAACCATGCTCAAAAATATTATAGATGTCACTTCGTTCGGGCGTACGGTCGCGTTTTTCGCTTAATTACGACGAACGTTCGAACGGACGCGAAAACAATCCAGATTTCACGGCGGATGGTATTTTATCATGCCAAACACTAAAATAAAATATTTTAGTGATTACATAAATTTTTGGATGTCCGGATATATTTAGAACGTAAGATATGCGCGAAAATGCAAACTTATACACTTTTTGACGCTTTTAGTCCCTGTTGATCAAATAAGTTTATTTTTGCGCACCCAACACATCTAAGCCTATTTCTAAGCTATGTAAAGGATATTTAGGGCATGTTTAACTTATGATCATATTCCGGAAGGTCCGATACTGTACGAATCGACATACTTTTGCAGTTTGACGCAAATAGTCCCTCTAATGCGGAAACTTGAGTATATCATCGTTAAATAGCATCGAAGCTTTATCTAATCCATATTAGGCATTCTCAAAAGTATGATGGCACATCAAAATGCTTCGGGTTTGTTAAAAGGTCATTCAGAGGTATAATTAAACATATTGACGCTTTTAACCCCTCTAACTAGCAAACTTGCGCGTAACTTCACTTATTGGCATAAAAGCCTTTAATAGCCAATATTAGGCATTCCCGAGAACCTGATGAAACATAATGAAGCTCTCGGTTTGTTAAAAGGTCACTCAGAGGTAAGAATTAACATGTTGACACTTTTAACCCTTCGACGCGCAAACTTTCACATAAATACACAAACGGCTCCTCTCGTCCAACAAATGGCCCATTTGAGAATACGGACAACGTATAAGGTCACTCAGAGGCTTAGATTAAGCATGTTGACACTTCCAGTCCTTCTATAATCAAGGTTTTCGATTTTGACAAAAATAGTCCCTCATAGTCAACGTTTGACTTTATTAGGGTTCATTACACGTGTCAACACTTCATTGGACACGTTTTTACGAGGTGTTACATCCTCACCCCCTTAAAAGAAATCTCGACCCCGAGATTTGCTCAAAAAGATGGATGTACTCTCTGTCGTAGAATGGACTTAACTTCCACAGTATATTAGGGGCCTTTACGGTTATCCCAATTGACCTATATAATAGGTTCATGCTTCCTTTCGAAGCTTCTTAACCTGTCGATCCTTAATCGATACCGGTTTCTCAACTATTCGAAAATTTTATCATCTGCACATTTTCATGTGATAATCTAGCAACACATTGGCTAGATATTCCTTAATTCACAACGTGGAATTCATCACGAATTCTACTAAGCTCCTCTTATAGGGTGCTAATCCAACATATTTGATTCTTTTGAATAATCTTATATATTCAAGGCTCGACTTACCCTTTATACTGAATCATATTATACCCTTCAATGTTGGTAACTTCAATAGAGTCTTGTTCCCTACTTGGAACTTTAAGAGATTTGCGCCTCTTATTCGCATTGCTCTTCTGCCGATCACTAGCAGCTTTCATATGGTTGCGGATTCACATTATCTTATCCGTCGTCCTTTAGGACAGTCTCAGATTCTGATAATTGGGATTTCCCAACTCCTGCCCGACAAACGGGTGTTATCACATTCTCTCATACAAGGTCTCTAATGGAGTAGCCTTGATGCTTATATAATGCTATTAGTTATAGGAGAACTTAATTAAGGTGAGATAGTCATTCCAACTACTATCCGAATCAATCTTAAGGAATTGACTACCCTTATATTTAGTCGAACAAATCGATGATCCTGGGCAGCTAATAACGATTCTTAATCATTTCCTAGTTAGGTTGCAATAACCAATGCACAAGCGTATTGCATCGTGCTTTCCTTTATCAACAATAATAGTCGGAGCTCCTAAGATAATGAGCTAGGCTGTACAAGCCTTTCTTTATAACTCATCTGGTTAGCCCTTAGTTCTTCCATTTCTGTTGATGCTAACCGATATGGAGCTTCTGTAACAGATACAGCTCCTAATAGGATGTCAATCCTAACTTCACTTTGCCCCTCAGGAGTAAAACAGGGCAGTTCTACTGAGAAGAAATCAAGTTATCCAAATATGATAGAGGTTGCTCAATCTTTGACCTTGGTCCACTTACCGTCGCTTGTGCCATGCAAATGACACATCTGTTTTACGAGTGCACGGATGCCTTAAGTGGAGACGCCTACTTAGGCATTTTTATTATGGATATCTTCTTTGAATACCACTAGCTGACTTTAGTACAATATGACCATTGGTATATCTTAGTGGTTCCATGCATTAAACCTCCATACTGATCAGGCATGGAAACAATCTATGGGACACACTAGGTTACGCCAATCCTCATATGGCGCTTTTATCAAGCATAGTTGGCACTCGCAGTTGATAGAAATCAATGAGGAAAATAATTAAAATAACATAATTTGTCGTACTCTATTCAAAGAAAGAGTACCTTTAGATTTTCCAGCATGATTATTGCCGAGAAAAAGAAGAAATGGTCTCTAGGGTTTTATTGGTAGTTTCTACCTTACTTAGCATCTGGAGCTCTTATGAATATCATCAAAAGTTTGCTAAGCTTACGGTCTATGAAAGACTTATCACTGCCTGTATTAAAAACATGACACTTAGCAGAAATTATCATTGATAAATGATAAGGAATGTACTTGATGACATCATGCACTGCCTCTTGGCATTCACCAGGTGAGTTTAGGCATTTTCCTTCTTAGCTTCTCCAGGCTTAGCTGTACCTACTTTGACAGCTTTATGACATCTAGTTCTGATGTGGCCTATCTCACCACAGCCGTAACAGACGGCATTCTCTATGTCCCTACATTCATGGGACTTATGACCAGTTCCTTTGAAGATACCGCACTGCTTTGGTCTTTGATCTATTCGACATTGTCCCCAGTGTCTTTTATAGCAGTTCTTACATACAGGCTTCTTACTGAACTTTTGTTGGTTCTTATTAAGCCTGTACTTGCTCTTTTTCTTAGATTTCTGGGAGTTATCCTCCTCCTTTGGTTCATCCTTCACATTCGGAGTATGAACAAAGCTTTCTTCATGAGCAATTGAATGTGATTTCGAATGAAATTTAGAGCGAGAAGCATTCGGCTCTTTGAATTGTTTCATGACCTTTTCCAGGGTCTTTCAAACTGCTGCGTCAACCACAGCTTGGAGACTAATTCCATTAATATTGAGGTTTATGTTGTAGCATTATTAGCTTTTGTCGCCTTAATAGTATCGCGACTGCTATCCACCTCATTCAAGTTTGCCATACTCGAAACTTGGTACTAACCACCACGTTAAGCAATTGTTAGTCGTCATCTTGACGACCATACATAGATCAGCCACGGCATCCTTAAACCGTATAGGCTATTATTTTCCAAACATTCCTAACGAATGTTATTTGGATGTATATCCATTACATTTAGTCTAGGTCACAAAAGAACCATCAGTGGCATTTAAGGTTCGGAGTGAGTCCAATACCTGCCTGACAGGGAACCATAATGTCACAATTATCTTTGTCACAAGGACGATTATGAATAGCTCGAAAGCTAGCCTTACATGACTTTTATTATAGTTATATACATATATGGCATAAATGCTTGTCGCGAAGGACGTAAAAATATATATGGCATAAAGCCTAGTCATGAAGGACACAAATGATTATATGGCACGAAGGCCTTGTCGCAAAGGACATTTAGATATGGCACCAAGGCCTGTCACGGAGGACATTTATCAATGCTGGCACAAAAAGGCCTGTGACTAGGAATGTTAACACTCAATATGTTAACTTGTCACAAATGACAAACTATAGCACATTAGCTTGTCATGAATGACTTTAAAACATAACTCATTGTTTTGTCATTAAGGACATTAGTTTATAAGCCGTAATCTTATTGGATTAGAGGCTTCTAGGTTTGAACATAGTTCTTCACCTTTGGACAGGGAGTCATGAATTACAACTGTCATTGTCTCTAAAGACGACTTATTTAGCACAAAGGTAACCCAATTGACATCGCTAATGGATGTTCATATATCATCATTGCACTTGATGATATTAGTCATGATCATACTGATCATATAGATTGTTTGGGTTGGGTATAACCCACCACTTTGTACAGGGGATCATAAAGACCACCACTATCTTTGTCTTATCGACAATAGAGTAAAGTGTAGCCCGTAGGCATTTCCTCACAAGGGATGTTAATATTATGATCATCATATTGATGATACTAGTCACGATTGCAATGATTATATAGACTTATGGGATTCGAGCATGGCTCACCCCCCTTTGGCAGAGAATCACAAAAGATTACAATTGCCTAGTCTCAGATGGACAATATAATATAGCCTTTAGGCAAAACATCATTAAGGATGTCAGATTTAATCATCGTACTGATGATTTTAGTCATGATCGCATTGACCATGTAAACTATTAGGCTTGAGCACAACTCATTACCTTGGACAGGGGATCATAAAGATCACAATGTCAATGTCATAGAGACGTCCTCATATAGCACAAGGCTTGTCTCGAAGGGCAGTTAAATGGCACAAAAGGCCTTGCCACAAGGATAATTAAAACATAATCAATGATCTCTTGGATCAGTGATCTTTAAGGGTCGAACATAGTTCATCGCCTTTTGACAAGAAGTTTATAAAATAAAACTATCATTGTCATGAATACACCTTCGCCCAATGGCATACATCTTAGTTGGATGTTTTGATGTATACTTCATACTGTCGTTTGATAGCCGTGATTCGTATTGATCATATAGGCTATGAAGGTGGCTTGGAAAAGTCCAAGTACTTTTGGAAGCTAGTGTGGTCTCTCAAGTCACACAGCCAGGAATGTTAACATGTTTTCAGATGTTAACAAGATTAATTATCTTAAGAGGGTTTTACCATCATAGCCATGTTCATAGACATATAGGCTAGGTTATACCATTAAGAGGATCTTTTGAAAATTTTTGGCTGATCAATAAAGTTTGAGTAAAAATTTCAGAACTATTGTTGGATAAAGGACGAAATGAATACCTATATAAAATTTTCAAAACTTTCCTATGTTATTAGGAATTTACAATAGTGCCTTAATCAGGACTTTTAGTAATATAATTGTCCACAGAGGACTAAGAGGAAAAATATAAGTCCGTATAAGGACTATAAAATATTATAAATCTATATAAGGGTTATAATGAAATATCAATGTCCTCAAAGGGACTATTTCAAAATAACGTATCCCCAAAGGGATATTGATGAAATAACATGTCCATAAAAGGACTATATTGGTACAGCGTGCGCACAAAAGGGCTTTGCTGTACAGATGTCCTCAGAGGGACTTTAAATAACTCAGTCCATGTAGGGACTAAAAGGAAATAATAGTCCGTAAAGGGACTATAAAATATGTCTGTATTGGGACTTTTATGATATAACATGTCTATGAAGGAACATAAATAAACAACTGTCCTTGTAGGGACTTTATGTTGAAGGACACATCCTCAATGGAACTTATTAATCAAACAATATGCCCTTAGAGGGATTTGTAATAAAACATCATATCCACAAGGGATCTAAATGTAATAATTTGTCCATAAAAGGGACTTCGATGAATCAACATGTCCATGAAGGGACTATGATGAAATAATATGTCCTTGAAAGGACGATAATGAATTATTATGTCTGCCAAGGGACTTTGATAAAATATTATGTCTATGAAAAGACTTTTAATGAAATACTATGCCCATGAATGGACTATGAAGAAATATAATGTCCATGAGAGGACTATATTGAAATATCAAGTCCACAAGAGGACTATTTTAAAATAGTGTATCCACAAAAGGGATTTTAATAAAATCACGCGTCCATGAAAGGACTATATTGAAATAGTATGTCCATGAAAGGACCAAATAGCAAATGCCCATATAGGGTCTTAAGTCAAAAGGTATGTCCACACAGGGACTAAATAGAAGAGATAGGTCCTTATAAGGACTTGATAGAAAGAATATTATGAAAGAAGGATTCTCTAACGCCTTCCTTGCTCCACTTCGACTGTTCTCTTCTTTGTTTACCATATACAGTAGGGACACTGAAGATCTCAGTGAATAAGGTAAGTATTCCAATCAAGATCCGTTATAGAAGTAGAATTTAAGAATTCCATGGTTAAGGAATGATATGGATCACGAATTGAGTTTGACTGATACAATCCAAATCTGGAATTTCAAAATTCGAAGGCAAGAAATAGGGATCATTAGGATCCACTAGTATTATTTTCAATACGGGAGCCTCAGGGACCACCTGGTATGGACTCCACTGGCGCAGACTTTAAAATTTGAGCCTCAGGGACCTTCGGTATGGACTCTGAAGTCTGATTCTAATTCATATGGGTTTGGTTTTGGGAATGAATCAATAAAGGTCTTCCTCCAAACCGGTCGCACGCTTATTTTAGCCGTATGGTGAAGCTTGGCATTCCTTGGCTTCGGATGAGGAGAATCTCTATCAACGGCTTCCTTGCTTGGCGACTTATTTAAAATACATAAAATCGAAAACAATGTTTACTTAATAGGGATGAGAGCATTCCTATGTTAAGTCTAGACTCAAAAGGTCTAAGGAATATGCTATTGTGTCACTGAGATTAAACACAAAAAGACTAGTGTTTAATTCACTCAATGTTGGCTCTGATACCAACCTGTCACACCTCGATATTTCCACATATTACCGGTGGGCCCGGCGGGGAGTATCGTGACGTAGTTGATATCATCATGGTCAAACATACACAGAATAGCACAGCGGAAGTCTTGGAATATAAAATATTATTACAAACTCAAATGTCTGAAAATATCAAAGTATTTATTATAGACGAGCCTGTAATATCAAATCCACAGGTGGATCTTTACAGAATGTATAAAATGAAGTTTAGCAGACTTTAAGGCATCTTTAAGGATTTGCAAGATCCTCTATTTCGACACCGAGCGATCCCCCAGCCTATTACGAGTAGTACCTGCCACTTAGTCTTTGGAAAATACGTCAGTTTTTACTGGTAAATACAATTAACTGACTCATTTGAAAAGAGTTTATGAAAAATGATTTAAGTGCACAAGGCGCAAACCATTTATAACTTGGGACAATCTTTAATAAAATCTTGTATACTGTTTCACATGTTTGTCATATGGGGCCGGTTTGGAAGCAGGTCTTGATTAACCGACTCACCACTTACAAAACCCACAAAGGAGTTATCCCCAACATGTGGGTCATTTATATTTAGCATTTGCATATGTCGGGTGTATGCCTACACCCCGTGCATAGGTCGTGGCCATTTTTAACTTTAATGAGCCGAGGATATTCAGGACACGGTCGTTAACCCCCAATGTTTATGTTATCAAACAATACAGATTAAAATGGGTTATGCAGATTTATTACATCACAATCCGACTAAATGATCTCATACCCGACCAAGCGGTATTTATAATACTGTATCCCAAGCCCGTATAAGGGAAAATAAGTTAAAAGTATTTACGTGAGCTAATACTTGATTCACAGCAAAATAACTCAGTCGTATCCAATCTATCTAAATGCAGGTAGCTTTTACCGGGTGGCTCTAGTCTGGAGTGATGGTAATATATAACCAATTCAGAATGCTAATGGTCTTATTTAAGTCGTAGACTTAGACCGACTAGCTTAAAGTATCTAAAGCGGTACGATACGCTAGATTAAGCGTTGACCGGAATAGAATGTGATTTAGACCCGACAAGTTTGGATACTTGTATAATATGGGTAAACTAAACACATTCTGGATTTTGAAGATAAAATGATAAGGTTAAACCCGTTTTGGCAAACTTACATAAACTAGTTACATAAGTTTCATCGTACGCGTATAAGCGTTAACGAGTAACCAGTTGAGTCATGAACAAGTTCCATATGCCAATACACTTTAAACAAGTTATAATATCAGTGGGATATCAACTTGTATGCCCGTTTAGGTTTTAAAATCAAACTATGCCCCATAAGGGCGTTTTGGTCATTTTATGACGTATAAAAGGAACTCGGGTACAATCTGATGTTACGACCATATACCTTCTGCAAAAATACTTTATTTATGATATAATTTCAGTATAATATCAAACATATGTGTGTTTTACAGTTTAAAACCAAGTTATGCTCCGTAGGGGCATTTTGGTAATTTCACACATAGTTTTGAAGGCTAATTTGGGAATTTGAGTTTATAACATATACCTACTGTAAAAATATATTTAAAATGATTTATAAAATCAGTAGGTAACAAGTCTTGGTTGGTAGTTATGGTTTAAAACCATACTACGCGCCGAAACGGCGTTTAAGTCATTAAATGACGATGTATGCGATCTTTTATGAAAACTGACATTTCGGTCAGGTTTATATGACCAAAATATGTTATTTAATATGATATATCAGTAGTAAAAAGGTTTCGTATGATAATCATGCTTTAAAACCATTTTAGGTGCCAAAAAGGGTATTATCGTCATTTGAAGACATAATTCAAGAACTTGTGCATAAACTCAGTTTATAATCTGAATTGATATCCCAAATTATCCTAATTATGATATTAAATCAGTAGGCAATGAGTTTGCTATAAGGAATTATGCTTAAAACCGATCTATGCGCCAAAAGGGCATTTTGGTCACTTTAAAGCACAATTCACGACATTATACGCGAACTCAGTTTATGATCAGATTTATAACATCAAAGTATGTTAAACATGTTAACATATCAGTACCTAAGTTGTTTGAAAGCTTATTGGTGTCTAAACCTTATTTTTGCTAAAAAGGGCATAATAGTCAAAGTATGGCATATTAACGGAAACTTGCATAAGACTCGGATTACTAGTATGATCATGTAATATAATCCCAGAGGGTTATGCTACATTATAATATGATCATAACGGAACCTAAAATCAGTAGCATACTAGTCTAATTCGGCTTATAACCAAAAGTCAACATAGAAGTCAAACTACGCGACTTTTGGTTGCGAATCGATCCTAAACTTAGAATTGTCCGGTTAAACATGTTTAGACATGTTTAAATAATAATTACCAAGTTATTAAAGTGTTAAATATAATTTATAACCTTTGTATTATTGATTTTACTTATTAATCATAATTCTGCCAAGTTTGACTTTTTAATTAAATAGTTTGACCCGACAATTAACTAAGCAAACGAAGGAATTAGGAGGTGCCCTTTTAAGGGTTAATCACCTACCTAACTATGGTCTTATACCCACATTCATTTTGATCAGTGGTTAGACCATTAGAGTTTAAACCGAAAGTCAAAGTTAATTTACGATATCTTGACTTTTCGGTTTTTAAAACATAAGACTGAACCAAGGAGGGAGCCAAGACACTTACAACAGGTCCTAGCTATCTTTTCTATAAGAAAACAAGTCCTAATCAGATCAAGAAGCTCCAGAACTTGAGAGAGGAGAGGAAGGAATGAAATGAGCAAATGAAAGTGTTGAACAAAAGCCTATTTATTGTTTTTTGGATGTGATTAGGATTAGGACAAGTGTTTGGAGGGGTTAATTAGATCACTACACCTGTTAGAACAGCTGTATAATTGCCTTGAAGCCCAAGGATTCGGTTTTGATTGGATAAGAATGGAATAGAGTAGAGACCAAGAAAATTTCGTATCTGGCACCTGCATACAGACCGTATGGTCCTTGGTATACGGTCCGTAAGGACCTGGTCAGCAAACACAAAGTTTCAACTGTTGGCAGTTTTGGCCCCAGAATGCGTATCGTTGAGTTTTTGGCACTTCTAACACCCGTTAATCCCATTTCTAAGCTCTATAAGGATGTTAAAGTATATTTAACTTCAACCATGCTCAAAAATATTATAGATGTCACTTCGTTCGGGCGTACGATCGCGTTTTTCGCTTAATTACGACGAACGTTCGAACGGACGCGAAAACAATTCAGATTTCGCGTCGGATGGTATTTTATCATGCCAAACACTAAAATAAAATATTTTAGTGATTACATAAATTTTTGGATGTCCGGATATATTCAGAACATAAGATATGCGCGAAAATGCAAACTTATGCACTTTTTGACGCTTTTAGTCCCTGTTGATCAAATAAGTTTATTTTTGCGCACCCAACACCTCTAAGCCTATTTCTAAGCTATGTAAAGGATATTTAGGGCATGTTTAACTTATGACCATATTCCGGAAGGTCCGATACTGTACGAATCGACATACTTTTGCAGTTTGACGCAAATAGTCCCTCTAATGCGGAAACTTGAGTATATCATCGTTAAATAGCATCGAAGCTTTATCTAATCCATATTAGGCATTCTAAAAAGTATGATGGCACATCAAAATGCTTCGGGTTCATTAAAAGGTCATTCAGAGGTATAATTAAACATATTGACGCTTTTAACCCCTCTAACTAGCAAACTTGCGCATAACTTCACTTATTGGCATAAAAGCCTTTAATAGCCAATATTAGGCATTCCCGAGAACCCGATGAAACATAATGAAGCTCTCGGTGTGTTAAAAGGTCACTCAGAGGTAAGAATTAACATGTTGACACTTTTAACCCTTCGACGCGCAAACTTTCACATAAATACACAAACGGCTCCTCTCGTCCAACAAATGGCCCATTTGAGAATACGGACAACGTATAAGGTCATTCAGAGGCTTAGATTAAGCATGTTGACACTTCCAGTCCTTCTATAATCAAGGTTTTCAATTTTGACAAAAATAGTCCCTCATAGTCAACGTTTGACTTTATTAGGGTTCATTACACGTGTCAACACTTCATTGGACACGTTTTTACGAGGTGTTACACTTATACAGTACAATTCACAACATGATCTCGAGAAAAATCTATATCGAGAGGTTGATAAAAATATGTTGATCAAAGAAATTATTTTAATAAAGTTTAGTAATTGTGAAGTAACTTTATTAAAGTTAAGGGGGTTAGAACTTACAACGTCAATCATCCTAAAAAAAGAAGAAAAGAAAAGGGAATGGTTAGAGTCTACGGGTGTTAGAGCATTCACATCCTACCCAACAAAATCTGTGAGAAGAGTTTTTCACATTATAAAAAGTATAAAAAGTGGTTGTGAGTGGAGGAGAGAGAAAATGTTACTGTTCATCTGTATATTTAAGGAGACAATGTTCACCCTTTATAATTTTTAATATATTTTATAAATAGTTGTGAGTGAAAGTAAGAGAAAGATGATGATAAAAATATAAAAAAATATTATTTAATTGAAAGGAGAAAAAAAAAAGATAGTTGCATTTTAGAACCAAACAAGAGCACCACTACACCAATTGCCATTTTGTTTATCCAAATTTCTTTCCATTGTAAACATAATAACACAAACGTGTTTATTTTCTTTTTGTCGGTGCGACCATGTGTTTACTAATAATAGTAAAGCAATGTAAAGTAATAAACAACTAGAATTACGACCCGCCGCAATGCGGCGGGGATTCTTTAGTTATAACTAAGTCGATTTAGGACGCGCACGTTATGTTGAACCTTTCAAACGGGAAAAAAATAGACGATGTAAAAACGTTCACCCACACACGTACGTTGCGTCGTGTTAACTCGCAAAATTTAGAACGAAACGTAAAAACGTTAAACCAAAGACGCACGTTTCGATGTGTTTAGTCACAAAATTTAGAACGAAGCATAAAGCGAAAAATTTGCGGAAAATGAAAATTATAAAGGACCAAAGTTGAAAGTAAAAAAAGTTGTGATGATAGATTGCAAAAGATAAAAAGTTTTATGTTAAAAGTAAAAAACAAATAGTTTTGCGTTAAAGGTAATTTATGAAATATATTTGAGTGAAAAGTAAAAAAATCAATTTTTTTTGAAAAACCCTCAAAGCCAAGGTTACAATAACCATATGCATAACCATTTTTTCTTTGGAAAACTCTCAAAGCCAAGATTACAACACATAAGTAAAAAAAAATCTAAGTGGTTAAATCGCAAAAGATGGAAACTTTTGAATTAGAAGTGAAAAATCGAATTAATCAAAGGGGTTAAATTGTATAAGATGAAAACTTTTGAATTAGAAGTGAAAAATCAAATTAATCAAAGGGGTTAAATTAACAAAGATTAAAACTAGAGTTAATTGCCATTTTAGCCCCTGAGGTTTGGGCACATTTGCCATTTTCATCCAAAATGACAGTTTGGTACCATTTTACCCCTCACGTTTGGCCATTTTTGCCATTTTCATTCAAATCTCTAACCTAGTTAAAAAGTTCTGTTAAATGAGAATTTTTTTAATTTAACTTTTTATATTTACTCTATAAAATATAATAAACAATTATGTTCTTTTTAAATAAATAAATAAAATATATGTATATATATAAAAATACACACAGATCACCATCTCCATCTCTCTCTCTTCTCTCTCTCTTCTCTGTCTTCTCTCTCATCTTCTATCACCGCCACCACCGTTCCCCACCACCTCCACCTCCACCACCATTCCCCACCGTTACCCACTTCATCTTCAACATTACCCCCACCACCACCACCATCAAATCGCATACGGAGACCACCACCACCACCACCATCAAATAACTGGTCAAACAATACGGAGACCACCACCACCACTATCACCCCACCACCACCATCAAATCGCATACGGAGACCACCACCACCACCATCAGATCTGAATCTTAGGTAATGTGATTCTTCAACAAACAACAATCTTTAAACAAAAAACAACCAAATATCAATGACGGTCTCTAGATCTGTATCTCTTTCTCTCTAATCTGGGTAGCGGTGTTGGTTGGGGTGATAGTAGAGGTGGGGTGATGGTGGTGCCAATGGTTGTTGTGCAGCAGTTGTTGTTGTTTGGGTAATGGCGGAGGCGATGGTGGAGGTGGGGTGATGGTGGTGCCGATAGTTGTTGTGGCAGCGGTGGTGGCTGTTGGGGTGAAGTTAGAGATGTTGGTTGTTGGGGTGATGGTTCTTGGGGTGATGGTGGAGGTGGCGGAGCTGGTGGCTGGCGGAGCTGATGTAAAGGGATTTGGGTTTTATTGGATTTTGATTGAATTTGATTAGTTGGAGATGATGTTGAAAAGTTATCGACGGAATCATCGCCGGAGAGAGGTGATTTAGGTGGGAATCGAGGGTTTTGGGAGCTTCGAGGGATGCAGTGGCTGACGGATTTGGGGGTGTTGCCCTGTTCTTCGTCTACTGATGATGTTCTTCGTCTGTTGATAATGATGGTGGTGGTGGTGGTGGTGGTGGTCTCCGTATGCGATTTGATGGTGGTGGTGGTGGGGGTAATGTTGAAGATGAAGTGGGTAACGGTGGGGAATGGTGGTGGAGGTGGTGGTGGCGGTGATAGGAGATGAGAGAGAAGACAGAGAAGAGAGAGAGAAGAGAGAGAGAAGAGAGAGAGATGGAGATGGTGATCTGTGTGTATTTATATATATATATACATATATTTTATTTATTTATTTAAAAAGAACATAATTGTTTATTATATTTTATAGAGTAAATATAAAAAATTAAATTAAAAAAATTCTCATTTAACAGAACTTTTTAACTAGGTTAGAGATTTGGATGAAAATGGCAAAAATGGCCAAACGTGAGGGGCAAAATGGTACCAAACTGTCATTTTGGACGAAAATGGCAAATGTGCCCAAACCTCAGGGGCGAAAATGGCAATTAACTCTTAAAACTATAAACTTAAATTGTCAAAGATTAAAACTTTAAGGTTAAAAATGAAACAAAGATCAAAACTTTAAACTTAAATTGTCAAAGATTAAAACTTTAGAGTTAAAAAGAAAAATTTTAATTTTTTTTTTGAAAAACTCCCAAAGCAATTGTACAACTCTCATATGCATAAGTTAGTTGCTTTTTTATAAAGTTATAATATAATATAATGTATAAATTTAGTATTATCTTTAACCAAAGCCAGGTACTCAAGTAAGGACACCAACTTTGACCAGCATGGGAGAATATAAACAATATTATTTGCATTCAACAAAATTAGTATAAAACAGCACTAGTCCCATGAATAAATTATATTTACAACCATAGTAACAAAACAATATTATGGCATCTTCTCAAATCCTCACCACTCTCTTCATCTTTTCACTTCTAACTATTTCATATGCTGCAACAGATCCATTCAAACTAGCCAAACAAACCAACATTCACTTCCCCATTCGAAAAAACCAAACAAGCCTTCAATACTACACCACTTTTGAGGCTGGAAACCCGCAATCACGTACCAAGGTCGACGCATTAATCGACCTTGGAGCGCAAACAATATTTTTCGACTGCCAACCCTACGTCTCGTCCTCTTACAAGCGAGCAGCTTGCCGCTCAAACCGATGCAAGAAAGCCTTGGGATCAGTCTGTCTCTGGTGCAACGGAACTCCTAGACCAGGCTGCTTCAACAACTCATGTGGTGTAAACGCTTTCAACCCGTTAACTGGAGCCTTTGCCGAGCTAGAACTTGGCGAAGATACCGTTAGAGTAACATCATCAGATGGACACTCTATTCGCCTTAATTACGACGTTCCCAAATTCCAATTCTTGTGTGCGTACTTGTACGTTAACGTTTTATATGACTTACCAGGTTCCAACACAGCTAAAGGGTTGGTTGGTCTTGCAAGAACACACGTCTCATTAGTTTCCCAAATCTCATCTATGTTCAGTCTAGCTAAAAAGTTTGCCCTTTGTATACCCTCTGATAAAGGAGTAGGCGACATATTTATCGGTGGAGGACCATATTACATGCCTCCTCGCACCGAAGATCAATCTTTAAACCTTTCAAGCACCCCGCTCGTTATCAATCCGGTCAGGACCTCACCAGTTTCCGCCTATGGAGAAGCGTCTGACGACTACTTTATTAATGTTAAAACCATTGAGATCGACGGCAAACGTGTATCTTTTAACTCTTCTTTGCTATCCATTGATAGTAATGGAGTTGGGGGGACAATGATCAGCATTGTAGTACCATACACCACTTTGCACTCGAGTATATACGAACCTTTGGTTAAGGATTTTGTTAAGGCAGCTGCAGTGGATGGTATCAAAAGGGTGGCATCTGTGGCACCATTTGGAGCCTGCTTTGATGCCAAGACTGCTCCCAAGACGATAGCCGGCCCTGCGGTTCCTGATATCGATCTGGTTTTGGAGGGGAAAACTATAGTAAGGTTTAAAATGTATGGTTCTAACACAATGGTGGAAGCTAAGAAGAATGTGATATGCCTTGCTTTTGTTGATGGAGGAGCTGAGCCAAGAACATCAATTATTTTAGGTGGGCATCAGTTGGAGAACCGAGTGCTAGAGTTTGATTTAGCTGCATCAAAACTGGGGTTCACTAATTCTCTCCTGATCTTGAACACAACCTGCTCTCAGCACAGGCAATCTTAAATTATATCCCATTGTAATGTTTTAATCTTAAATTATATCCCATTGTAATGTTTTAATCTTGTTGTGGTTTTTCGTATCAATATTACAACAATGCTAAAGCTTGCGCATAGAACCACCATGTCTTTGTCCCTTTTGCTTTTGATATCTTTGGCTCCATAGCACCAGAAGCAATCTACTTCTTGACCAGGGTCCAACAAGTCATCCACAACAAATGTACAGGGGTTTGTCTTTGGGAGATTAGGGTTTGCAATTCAGAAAGGGTGGCGGCGCAACTTGTTGTCCGTCTGCCTTCTGTCTCGATGTAACTTGGCAAGTTTCTTTAGTGAAATAAAATTTATGGCTTAAAAAAAAAGAAGTGAAAAACTGTAATGGTGAATATTATTTTGTATGCATTAATTATAAAACTAAGTAATGATAAAGTTAAACAACTGCTGGTAAGTACAAATGATAATGATAAATTTTCTATACCTATTCTAGTATTTAAACTAGCTATAGAATAATAAGATACAAAACTAGAATGGTAAATCATATATAAAAAGTCAATGATCCTTTGGTGGAGCGGTTGGTAGGTCGGTTGTTCTCCTAGGAGGCTCCGGTTCGATCCCCGTCTCCTCCAAAGGTGAGGCACCAGGGTTTTACCCATGATGCCCGGGTTCGATCCCCACTTGAGGCGGTTTATTCCCCTCTGTGGCGGCTCTCAACCCGTCAAGTCCTACGATGGGCGAGGCACCTGTGGGGTTTTTCCTTTGGACGCCGGTCACACTCTGATGCCAGCTGGGGCACGGTTAAGACACTCACGTCTGGCCGGAGTGGGGCGACGGGCCTCCCCAATGAGGGGGGGTGTGGGGTGTCTCGCACCCAAAAAATTGTGACACCTTGCCGTTCAAAAAAAAATCATATATAAAAAGAAAATAAGATACAAAACTAGAATGGTAAATCAGGGTAGGGATCATGTACATTAATTCAGAAGTGTGAGAAGTGTATTATAACACTATATATAATACCATATAAGCACCTATATAACACCATATAACACCATATAACACTATATAACACTATACATCTATCATAGGCATGCTATCAGACAAAATATAGTGTTATATTTGTTATATAGTGTTATATAGTATTACATAGTGTTATATAGTGTTATATGGTGTTACATAGTGTTATACGGTGTTATATAGTGTTATATATAGTGTTATAATACCCTTCTCACACTTCTGGATTAATGTACAGGATCCTCTATCTGGTAAATCATATATAAAAAGAAAGAAAAAAACTATTGTAGATATAATAAACTCTGGATAATAAATTGCATCTAGCTACTTCTTTATGTATTCCAAAAACTATTTTCATTTTATTGAAATAAAGGTGACAAAAAGCGATCAGAGAATCTTCAGTGAGCTTAAGCAATTTAAAATCGTGAAGCTTATAGGTCAATCAAAGATCTTAATAGTAATAGTAAATAGATTAATATTAAATGGTGAGCAGGGACGTGAAATAGAAAAATAGGTCTTTTGGACGTGGGTACTAAAAATATTGTTAAGAGATTATTCTTTGAGTAAAGTATACTTTTCGTCCCTATGGTTTACACTTAGTTACACATATAACCGTCATTTGGCAAAATTCAACAATTAGGTCCCTGTAGTTGTCGATTGCTCGCAATCAAGTCCCTCCAACTAAATTCTGTTAGTAGACTTGGGTATTATGGTCTCTTTGCTGAAAGCCCACAAATACACCATTCAATCCTCCCATCTTCCCCGCCAAGAACAGTTTACTCATTATGTTACTAAATTATGTTACTAGTGCTACAATTCTTTTTTCTTCATTAGTAGTTTCCATACTTGAATTTATCAACAATGATAATAATGTTAATCATGATAATCAGAGGAAATGATAAGGAATGGAATTGATAGACTTTGTGTATTTCGTTATATGTTTTTGTGAACATGATACAGGGAATAAATAGCCTGCTACTGTTTGTTATACAAGGAAATATAATAAATGCCATTGAAAGAAATGGCATTAAATTAGCAAGCCTAGAAATCAGCCCCCATATTGATCTTGATTGTAAAGGGTCAATGGATTATTTTGGGAAATGATGGTAACTGATCCCTTGAATATTTCCGACACTCCCCCTCAAGTTGAGTAGTGGGGTCACCAATACTTAACTTGCTCAAGCAGCTACTGAAAGCGTTTCCGTTGACGGCCTTTGTACGAATATCTGCGAGTTGATCTTTTGACGATACATATGGGAGCTCTATGATTCTTTCCTCCAGTTTCTCTTTGATGAAATGTCGGTCTACCTCCACGTGTTTAGTTCGATCATGTTGTATTGGGTTTTCTGAGATTTGTATTGCAGCCGTATTGTCACACATAACTTTACTGGGTTCCTTTTTGACAAATAGTAGCTTCCCGATCCAAAGAACTTCGCTTACCCCTCGAGCTATACCTCTAAATTCTGCTTCCGCACTCGACAGAGCAACCACCTTTTGTTTCTTACTTCTCCAGGTAACAAGGTTTCCACCGACCAAGGAGAAGTACCCTGAAGTTGACCTTCGATTTCCCTTATATCATGCCCAGTCTGCAACAGTGTAGAGATCAACATTCAGATGTCCATTTGTTTTGAACAACACTCCATGGCCTACGGTCCCCTTGAGATACCTTAAAATTCTCTGAGCAGCTTCCATGTGGGCAACTTGTGGTTGGTGCATGAACTGACTTATTACTCCAACCGCATACGCTATATCAGGACGAGTGTGAGAGAGATAAATTAGCTTGCCCACGAGCCGTTGATACCTTTCTTTGTTCGCAGGCTCCCCATTAAGTTCCATGTGAAGGTTGTGGTTCACCACCATTGGAGTATCTGCGGGTTTACAATCAATTAACCCGGTTTCCGCCAGAAGATCAAGGACATACTTTCTTTGGCAAATGAAGATCCCCCGTTTAGACCTAAGAACTTCAATCCCGAGGAAATACTTGAGATTCCCTAGATCTTTCATTTCAAATTTTGAAAACAGATTCTCTTTCAGCTGTGCTATTTCTTCTACATCATTTCCGGTAATAATCATGTCGTCTACATATATGATCAAGCAGGTTACAAGGCCGTTTCTTCTCTTGAGGAACAGAGTATGATCATCATTACTTTGGTGATACCCGTATTCTTTCATGGCTAAAGTGAACTTTCCAAACCATGCCCGAGGAGATTGTTTTAGCCCGTATAATGACTTTTTCAACCGACAAACTTCCCTTTCTTTAAAACTCCCTGAAAAACCTGGAGGTGCTTCCATGTAGACCTCTTCCGTTAAGTCTCCATGGAGAAATGCGTTTGTAACATCAAACTGGTGGAGAGGCCACTCCTTATTGGCTGCCACAGAGAAGAGGACTCTGATGGTGTCCATTTTTGCAACCGGAGAGAATGTCTCAGAGTAATCGATCCCATACGTCTGGGTGTAACCCTTGGCTACGAGCCGAGCTTTGTATCTCCTAATAGAACCATCTGGTTTATATTTGATTGAATACACCCACCGACATCCAACAGTTTTCTTTCCTTTAGGAAGAACGCACTTCTCCCACGTGTTGTTTTTCATAAGAGCACGCATCTCCATTTCCATTGCTTCCTTCCAGTTCTTCTTACCCTGGGCTTCCTTTACGGAACTCGGTATTTGTTCGGAGTACAGTGAGGTAACAAATGCTTTCGCACTGTTAGATAAGTTCCCGTCAACCATATTGGCTGTAGGATACCTTGAATGTCTGGTTTCCCTTTCTGGGGAGTACCGTTTTGGAGGAACCCCTCTATTGGCTCTAGGAGGTAAAACGTATGTTCCCGGTGTTGTTCCAGAGCCTCCATCATATTGTTCATTAGATTCGACTTCTCTTTGGACTTCGTTGTCTTGCTCAGCAATCTCCACCTGTTCCATTGTCTCAGGACTTTCCTAATTGTTAGTGGTATCTGGATTAGATTTAGGCACATTTCTAAGGTTTGGAGAGTCACTTACCTCGAACACTAGTCTGGATGATTCTTGGGTGAGACTTTCGACAGGCTTAGTATGTGTGGATGTATAAGATGACTCATCTTCGCTTGCAGATGGAATCCACTTCAACGAGCTCAGTGAGTCTTCATGTTCTATCTCCCCCTGACCACTGAGATGGTACTAATAGTAATATTCTGTTTCAAGAAAATCGCAGTGGACAGTGGTAATCACACGACGTCGTGATGGGTTATAACATCGGTATCCTTTCTGATTCACCCCATAACCAACAAAGACACATTTTTCGGCACATGGGTCAAGTTTGGATCGTTCGGTTTTAGGTATATGGGGAAAACGGTACACCCAAAAACACGAGGTGGTAAGGTAAGAGGTGGGGGTAGTTTGGTGAATGTGGATAAGGTATCTAAGGGAGTTTTTAGGTCAAGGGCTTTGGTTGGTAAACGATTAAGGAGATACACAGCTGTGTTTATAGCTTCGGGCCAAAAAGATTTAGGGACTTTGGATTCAAGCATAAGGGCTCAGGCCATTTCTACCAAAATGCCATTTTTCCGCTCAACTACACCATTCTGTTCTGGGTGTTTTGGGCAAGTGGTTTGGTGAATCATTCCTTTCTCTTGAATAAATTGTTTCATGGAGGTATTAACGTACTCCCCTCCATTATCAGATCATAAGATCTGAATGTTGGTTTTGAATTGAGTTTGGACCATGGTGTAAAACAGTCTAAATTTGTCAAAGACTTCAGATTTGTGTTTTAAAAAATATACCCATGTCATCTGGGTGCAGTCATCAACAAATAATAGGAAGAAACGAAGATTTTGACCTCCGTTCGTTTCAGCTGGACCCCAAACATCGGAATGTATTAGTGAAAAGGGTTCATTGACCCTAGTGTTACTTGGTTTGAAAGGTTTTTTATGGCTTTTGGCTAAGGCACATGTTTCACAGTCTAATGTACTATTTGATGGGAAGAGTTTAGGGAGTAAAAGATGTAGATACCCGACAGAAGGATGCCCTAATCTCCTATGCCAAAGCCATGCTTCTCTACTCTTTGTTCCGTGAGCAAGCATCACAGTCCCTGACTGAGTCACCTCATCCACATAGTATAAGCCATGTCGTTCAGTGCCACGCCCAATTATCTTTCCAGTTCTGATGTCCTGTAAGATACAAAAATGAGGATGCATTAGAACTGTGCAATTGAGTTCCTTTGTAACATGACGATTGATAACAATTTGTGTGTTAACGAAGGAACATATAAACAATTTGATAATCTCAGATTTGGAGATATTTCGACAGTTCCTCCTCCCTTTACTAAAGCATTTTCGCCATTTGCAGTCTTGATGTGAGTTCTGTTTGGTTTCTTTGTAGACACGAAGTCCGATGGCTCGTACGTCATCGTATCAGTGGCTCCACAATCAAAAATCCAAGAACTGACTTGATCACCGCTTTGCTGTGTTGTTAAATAGGCTTCCCCACTTGTTGACGAATAGTCTTTCAACAACTCATAGTTCCTGTGATTAATCATTTGCAAAAACCTTTTTTTTTAACAATGCTGTCTTTAAACAAGTTGAAAAAAAGATCCAACAAAAAAGGTGACAATCCCCTTTTGTTCCTTTCCTTCACGTGACTCTCCCACCCCACAACTTTACCTTTACTTTTACTCTCTTTCTTCTTCACTAAGAAAAAGAACACAGAACCAAAAAACTAGCACCAAAGACTTTCTTCTCTACACATTTTAGAGAGAGAGAAGAATCAAAGAGAAGCAAGATGGAGGCTTTTGGTTTACGGTTGTCGTCAACAGCCGCGTATGGCGGTGGAAGTGTGCTGTGGTGGTTGTCGTCGGAGATGATGTCCGGCGAGTGTTCCGCGGCGGTCGGAGAAAGATGTCTGGCTCTCTGTCGGGATCTGACGTGTGCGATTCCGGCAATAATAACAACCACAACGGTTCGGTTCAGATTCTGAGGTTGACCGGATGTAGGGGTTGAAACTGGGTTTGGTGGTGACGGTGGTTGTACCGTTGTGTAGTGTGTGCCGAAAAAAAAATCTAGGAACCTTTCTGTTCCTATAGTGAAGATGGTTGGAGTTGTGATGGTGGAAGGCGGAAGAGGCAACGAAGGCAGTGGATGCAGCGGTTGTTTGTTGATTTTTCGGAGTTTGATTTTGTGTTTTGAGTTTTCTGGTTTGAGGTTGGATTGGCTGGGATCGACTGTAGATGATGAGCAAAGGTTCAAGACTCAGAAACCTGCTCCGATACCATATCAACAATGATAATAATGTTAATCATGATAATCAGAGGAAATGATAAGGAATGGAATTGATAGACTTTGTGTATTTCGTTATATGTTTTTGTGAACTTGATACAGGGAATAAATAGCCTGCTACTGTTTGTTATACAAGGAAATATAATAAATGCCATTGAAAGAAATGGCTTTAAATTAGCAAGCCTAGAAATCAGCCCCCATATTGATCTTGATTGTAAAGGGTCAATGGATTATTTTGGGAAATGATGGTAACTGATCCCTTGAATATTTCCGACAGAATTGTTGTATTTTACATCAGTCATCCACAACAATTGTACAGGGGTTTGTCTTTGGAAGATTAGGGTTTGCAATTCAGAAAGGGTGGCGGCGCAACTTGTTGTCCGTCTACCTTCTGTCTCGATGTAACTTGGCAAGTTTCTTTAGTGAAATAAAATTTATGGCTTAAAAAAAAAGAAGTGAAAAACTGTAATGGTGAATATTATTTTGTATGCATTAATTATAAAACTAAGTAATGATAAAGTTAAACAACTGCTGGTAAATACAAATGATAATGATAAATTTTCTATACCTATTCTAGTATTTAAACTAGCTATAGAATAATAAGATACAAAACTAGAATGGTAAATCATATATAAAAAGAAAATAAGATAAAAAACTAGAATGGTAAATCATATATAAAAAGAAAAAAAAAACTATTGTAGATATAATAAACTCTGGATAATAAATTGCATCTAGCTACTTCTTTATGTATTCCAAAAACCATTTTCATTTTTCTGAAATAAAGGTGACAAAAAGCGATCAGCGAATCTTCAATGAGCTTAAGCAACTGAAAATCGTAAAGCTTATAGGTCAATCAAAGATCTTAATAGTAAATAGATTAATATTAAATAGTGAGTAGGGACGTGAAATAGAAAAATAGGTCTTTTGGATGTGGGTACTAAAAATATTGTTAAGAGATTATTATTTGAGTAAAGTACAATTTTCGTCCCTGTGGTTTACACTCACTTACACATACAACCGTCATTTGGCAAAATTCAATAATCAGGTCCCTGTAGTTGTCGATTGCTTGCAATCGAGTCCCTCCAACTGAATTCTGTTAGTAGACTTGGGTATTATGGTCTCTTTACTTATAAAAGGAAGAGTAATATCGTCATTCAGTATTTTATAACCCTTTATAACATATTTGATCTCCCCTGAAAGCCCACAAATATACCATTCAATCCTCCCATCTTCCCCGCCAAGAACAGTTTACTCATTATGTTACTAAATTCTGTTACTAGTGCTACAATTCTTTTTTCTTCATTAGTAGTTTCCATACTTGAATCGCTGTATTTGACATCAGTTTCTTTTGCATTCATTTATATTTTACTTGAAAGAACAATTACCCAATCTGTGTATCATTACCATCTTCAAGTTATGTTAGAACATCAAGATTATTCACCTTCAAATCCTTATATTTAACATTGATTGCATTTTAGGTTAACTTGAATTGAGGATCATAGTGATTCTGAGTTGCAGACTGATATAAAGGAGAATTATCAGATTCAGATGTGAGCATATGGAAAATTTAGAACTTACAATTTGTCAAGAAGACGGTTGTGATGCACTGATGCGATAGCAAGTTCATCAAAGTAGAGTCTTGGCTTCTGTGGCAACATTCATCACAGCTCTAACCTCCTGCATGGATCATATAATAAGCATTAAACATACTGAAAATCTAAATTTATAATCTTAAGCTCTTATATTAAATGTCCTTTCTTGTAGGAACCGATGATTAACTTTAGAACATAACGAAGGAAAAGTAAAATGTATGGAAGATAAAAGTCTGTTTTACTGAATACATGTTTCTTAGCAGCCATGAGCATTCTTAAAGAGTGTGCCTATTGACACACTAATGTGCCTATTGGCACACCAAACCCTAGTAAAAATTAGGGTTTATATACGCTGCGTATAGGTCCATACGCAGCGTATAGGGTTAAATCTATACGATGCGTATTGACCTATACGCAGCGTAGATAAACCATAGATCTCAGTGCCTGATAACCAATTATTGCACAGAAAACAAGGTGCGTCTACGCTGCGTATAGGTCAATACGCATCGTATAGATTTAACCCTATACGCTACGTATGGACCCATACGCAGCGTATATAAAACATCTGGAAAATTGGGCTCATTTTGGTAGGTTTGAAGTATCAAAGTTTTGCCATGTTTGTATACGCTGCGTATTGACCTATACGCTGCGTATTGACCTATACGATGTGTATTGACCTGAACAGTACAAGGACCATTTCTGTCAATTTTTGAAACTTCAGGGACTATTTTTGTAAAAATGGAAACTTCAGGGACCAAAGTGTAAATATGTCAAAAACCGGTAAAAAGGGGGTCTTCTTTAAAGAACCGGCCCTTGCAAGGATCGAACTAATGACCTCTCGTTTAGAACCGCAACGCCTTAACCAGTTTATCCTCCTACTAGGAGCTGGTAGTATATGAAACTTAATTCCTTATATATACTAGTCAGCATATACGCTGCGTATTAACCTATACGCAGCGTATATGGAACTTTATATACGCTGCGTATAGGTCAATACGCAGCGTATATAACCTTCCTGAATTTTATATGCACACAGAATATGTTAAACTTCCAGAACTTTATCTACACAACAGAACATGTTAAATAACCTGCCAGAATTTTATATGTACACCATAGTATATAACATTTCAGAATATGTTAAACCGTTTACACCAAAAGTTTGATATATACAAGACAAAGTTTGTGCATACATAACAAAATGATAAAATACTACTGCTGCTGCTGCTCCTGCTGCTGCTGCTGATGATGATCCCATTCCGCACCCGTAATGAAGGGTAGTGGAGGTAACCCGTCATGTTGTCGCTGCTGCTGCAGCGCCGCAACCACCCACTCCAACAGATAGTTGTTCCTTTCAGCTAACCGAAGTTGCCGCTGATGTGATGGGTCAGGACCGGACCAAACATGGGCGTGGGAACTGAGGCGCCCCTGGTGGTCCACGCGGCGGTGGTGGCTGCGGAATGACGACGGCCGGCTCATGCGGCTCCGGCGCCTCCGGATCGTGCGGGGGATATACCGGAGGGAACTCTTCCGGCAGCTGTGTAAGCTCGTATTGCGTGCCGTCCTTTTTCTTGAACCGCTTCCCGCATGGGAAGTCTTTGGTAATATGCATTCCGTTTACTGTGTTCATCCCCATCCGCTTCAGCAGTGTCGCCGGGCCTACACGGTCGCGGTCATTCCCCGGATTATAGCCCAACGAAAGGGCTATCTTGGTCACGTAGGCGCCGCCGAATAGCAGTCCGCGCTCCTGTCGATGATGCGCGGAGGCGAAGTACTGCGCCAACCCGTAGGCGAGAGCGCACGGCCTCTTGTATAAGAGGCAATATAAGAAAAACTAGTCACCACTCGTACACCACTCCCGGCTTTTGTTTCGAGCAGTGATCGAAGTGGAAATCATTTTGTGCAAATACCTGCATAAATGGAAACCAGTCAGTAAATAATAATCAGACGACATCGACTAAATGAGGATAAAAAAACAATATATTTTTGACTCGTTACGGATTTTGACGTGCGTAACGGACCTACGCGCCTTACGAGCGTCGAAACTAAGATCGTCGTTAATTAACGACGAACTTATTTCGACGCTCGTTAGGGGCCTACGCGCCTTACGGTTCGACGTGGACTAAATAATAAAAATATATATATATATATTAACGAGGAACTTAGTTTCGAGGCTCGTAAGGCGCGTACGGTCCTAACGAGCGTCGAAACTAAGTTCCTCGTTAAAATATTTTTTTTTATTATTTAGTCGAAGTCGAACCGTAAGGCGCGTAAGTCTCTAACGAGCGTCGAAATAAGATCGTCGTTAAAATATTTTAAGGACGATCTCATTTCGACGCTCGTTAGGGACCTACGCTGCCTTACGGTTCGACTTCGACTAAATAATTAAAAAAAAGTGTTTAAAAAGAAATTCTGTTTAAAAAAAATCTGTTTAAAAAAAACAGTTTTCTGTTTAAATTATATTTATTTTCTTATTTAGTCCATGCCGAACCGTAAGTCGCGTAGGTCCCTAACGAGCGTCAAAATAAGTTCATCGTTAAAATATAAAACGACGAACTTAGTTTCGACGCTCGTTAGAGACCGTACGCGCCTTACGGACGACGTCGACTAAAATTATATTTTAGTCGACGTCGTCCGTAAGGCGCGTACGGTATAATTTTAGTCGACGTCGTCCGTAAGGCGCGTACGGTCTCTAACGAGCGTCAAAACTTAGTTCGTCGTTAAAATATTTTTTTTTATTATTTAGTCGAAGTCGAACCGTAAGGCGCGTAGGTCCCTAACGAGCGTCGAAACTAAGATCGAAGTTAAAATATAAAACTTCGATCTTAGTTTCGACGCTCGTTAGGGACCTACGCGCCTTACGGTTCGACTTCGACTAAATAATAAAAAAAAAATTAACGACGAACTTAGTTTCGACGCTAGTTAGGACTGTACGCGCCTTACGGACTACGAGCGTCGAAACTAAGTTCGTCGTTAAAATATATATATATTTTTTTTATTTAGTCGAAGTCGAACCGTAAGGCGCGTAGGTCCCTAACGAGCGTCGAAACTAAGATTGAAGTTTAAAAAAATATGTTTAAAAAGAAATTCTGTTTAAAAAAAAATTATGTTTAAAAAAAACAGTTTTCTGTTTAAATTATATTTTTTTCTTATTTAGTCCATGTCGAACCGTAAGTCGCGTAGGTCCCTAACGAGCGTCAAAATAAGTTCGTCGTTAAAATATAAAACGACGAACTTAGTTTCGACGCCCGTAAGAGACCTACGCGCCTTACGGTTCGACTTCGACTAAATAAAAAAAAATTAACGACGAACTTAGTTTCGACGCTCGTTAGGACCGTACGCGCCTTACGAGCGTCAAAACTAAGATCGTCATTAAATTATATTTTTTTTTATTATTTAGTCCATGTCGAACCGTAAGGCGCGTAGATCGCTAACGAGCGTCGAAATAAGATCGTCGTTTCGAAATAAGATCGTCCTTAAAATATATTTTAACGACGATCTTATTTCGACGCTCGTTAGGGACCTACGCGCCTTACGGTTCGACATGGACTAAATAATTAAAAAAAATCTGTTTAAAAAAAACTGTTTAAAAAACAGTTTTCTGTTTAAATTATATTTTTTTTATTATTTAGTCAATGTCGAACCGTAAATCGTGTAGGTCCCTAACGAGCGTCAAAATAAGTTCGTCGTTAAAATATAAAACGACGAACTTAGTTTCGACTCTCGTTAGAGACCGTACGCGCCTTACGGACGACGTCGACTAAAATTATTATTTAGTCGACGTCGTCCGTACGGCGCGTACGGTCCTAACGAGCGTCGAAACTTAGTTCGTCGTTAAATTTTTTTTTTTTATTATTTAGTCGAAGTCGAACCGTAAGGCGCGTAGGTCCCTAACGAGCGTCGAAACTAAGATCGAAGTTAAAATATAAAACTTCGATCTTAGTTTCGACGCTCGTTAGGGACCTACGCGCCTTACGGTTCGACTTCGACTAAATAATAAAAAAAATATTTTAACGACGAACTTAGTTTCGACGCTCGTTAGGACCGTATGCGCCTTATGGACTACGAGCGTCGAAACTAAGTTCGTCGTTAAAATATATATATTTTTTTTTATTTAGTCGAAGTCGAACCGTAAGGCGCGTAGGTCCCTAACGAGCGTCGAAACTAAGATCGAAGTTTAAAAAAAATATGTTTAAAAAGAAATTATGTTTAAAAAAAATTCTGTTTAAAAAAAAACTGTTTAAAAAAAACTGTTTTCTGTTTAAATTAAAAATTTTTTCTTATTTAGTCCATGTCGAACCGTAAGTCGCGTAGGTCCCTAACGAGCGTCAAAATAAGTTCTCCGTTAAAATATAAAACGACGAACTTAGTTTCGACGCCCGTTAGAGACCTACGCGCCTTACGGTTCGACTTCGACTAAATAAAAAAAAAATTAACAACGAACTTAGTTTCGACGCTCGTTAGGACCGTACGCGCCTTACGAGCGTCAAAACTAAGATCGTCGTTAAATTATATTTTTTTATTATTTAGTCCATGTCGAACCGTAAGGCGCGTAGATCCCTAACGAGCGTCGAAATAAGATCGTCGTTTCGAAATAAGATCGTCGTTAAAATATATTTTAACGACGATCTTATTTCGATGATCGTTAGGGACCTAAGCGCCTTACGGTTCGACATGGACTAAATAATTAAAAAAAAATCTGTTTAAAAAAATTATGTTTAAAAAAAACTGTTTAAAAAAATTGTTTTCTGTTTAAATTATATTTTTTTTTTATTATTTAGTCCATGTCGAACCGTAAGTCGCGTAGGTCCCTAACGAGCGTCAAAATAAGTTCTTCGTTAAAATATAAAACGACGAACTTAGTTTCGACGCTCGTTAGAGACCGTACGCGCCTTACGGATGACGTCGACTAAAATTATTATTTAGTCGACGTCGTCTGTAAGGCGCGTACGGTCCTAACGAGCGTCGAAACTTAGTTCGTCGTTAAAATATTTTTTTTATTATTTAGTCGAAGTCGAACCGTAAGGCGCGTAGGTCCCTAACGAGCGTCGAAACTAAGATCGAAGTTAAAATATAAAACTTCGATCTTAGTTTCGACGCTCGTTAGGGACCTACGCGCCTTACGGTTCGACTTCGACTAAATAATAAAAAAAATATTTTAACGACGAACTTAGTTTCGACGCTCGTTAGGACCGTACGCGCCTTACGGACTACGAGCGTCGAAACTAAGTTCGTCGTTAAAATATATATATATATATATATATATATTTTTTTTTTTTTTTTTTATTTAGTCGAAGTCGAACCGTAAGGCGCGTAGGTCCCTAACGAGCGTCGAAACTAAGATCATCGAAACTAACTGTAAGGCGCGTAGGTCCCTAACGAGCGTCGAAACTAAGATCGTCGAAACTAACCGTAAGGCGCGTAGGTCCCTAAGGCGCCTTACGGACCGTACGCTCGTTAGTTTCGACGCTGTTTAAAAAAAATCTGTTTAAAAATAAAATTCTGTTTAAAAAAAAAACTGTTTTCTGTTTAAAAAAAACAGTTTTCTGTTTAGAAAAAAAAACAATTTAGGTTTAAAAAAATATATTTTAAATTTAAATAATAATAACTATTATTAAAATAATAATAACTAACGTACCTGAAGAGCGGATCTTCAATCGTCGTAACCCTCCCCTTGGATTGTCGGTAGTCCCATTGATTCATGTCCGCGATCGTCGCCCAAAACCCTAAAAGCGTGGGTTTATCAACCATTACCAACCCCTGTTTACACGAATGTTTATTAAACGTTAAATTAATATTAAATCTTATATGTGATATATTAAAATAATAATAATAACAATACAAAGTTTGTGTTAAACGTACCGTCGTATAAAGATCCGTAGCAATCTCAACCTCCGTATACAAACCGCTATGCACCGCAAACTGTGCAAGTGACATAGAACGCGTCTGGCCTGCCATGCGAAACGAAACCTCGGCCGGGGGAAGGGGATGCGCGGGGTCCACAGCCTCATTTGGCCGACGAGGATGAAACTCGAACGACGACAGAAACTCGATCAGTATCTCCCTGTAGCTCGGCGTAAAGGATAGCTCAAACAGCCAATCCCACGGTGAATCAAGGGGAACAAACCCCCGCGCCCAATCTTCAACATCGAGCTTCCGGAGGGTTTTCCAAGAAACCGCAAAATGTTCACCGATATGCATCTTCCGAAGATTCTCGCAACGGAGAGCAGCGTCGGACTCCGGAGGAAACTCCAAATACGGGTGATTCTCGAGAGGATCCGACGGTGGACGCGCCCGCCGCTTCCGCTGCGCCTGCTCCGGATTAGTGCCTTCTATATCCATTTCCTCCATTTTTCTGTTTAAAAAAAAAAACAATTTAAGTTTAAAAAAATATATATTTTCTGTTTAAAAAGGCGTTTAAACGGCTGCAAACGCAGCCGCAAACGGCAGCGAAAAGCCTAAAATGCAGACGTGTCAAACAGACTATATGGGTCAAAATACGGCCAGAGTGCTATCAAATGCTTAAATCCATTTCAGTTTAAATAAGATTATTGTTTCACAAAATAACTTTTATAATCTTGTTTGGCGCATTATTTATTTACAAAACTAAAAAAAAGTGGACAAAAAAGTGTTGACAGGTCAGCAACCAACCCGACCCGTCTATCTTGCTTTCTCTAACATCAAATTTTTACTTGCAGGACTTTATCAACGTTGACCAAGTCTGCTAACCCTGATGACCCAACAGATTGTTTCGATCAGTTTCTCGAGTTCCATAACCAAATTGTTCAGGCCATAACCAACATGGTATCAATCAAAGCAGCAACCGAAACAACTAACAAAGAGTTAAAAGACACCCATATCTTGCATGATATCAAGAACAACAACAAGAACAAACTACTGTTTGGTTCACCACTATTTGGTGTTTTGAACAATGAGAGCAATGAGCACCAGATTCCTAGACATGTAAAGCAACTAGACACAACAATCAAACAAACAATCAAACGACCCCTTATTCACTGTAAACCCTAATTCACTGTAAACCCCTAATTCACTGTAAACCCTAGACATTTAAAGCAACTAGACACAACAATCAAACAAATCAAACAAACACCCCTAATTCACTGTAAACCCTAATTTACCTAAGATACACCCCTGATTTATGGATAAAATACTAAAAAAATCAAAATTAGTTAAATACGTTGAGTATATACCTCGTTTTTTGTAACAACTCGTATCAAAAAGTCCTAATTATTATTTTAATTGACCAATAGGAAACCTTAATTGAGAAACCCAAGTGATTCTGAACAAACCCTAAAATTTTCAGAACAATCGGAATCAGGATCAGGGCCCCTAAAACTCAGGGGGGTAAACCCTAGTTGGTATTATCTACACAGTTTTACGTGTAAATTGAAAATGAACGCAAGACCAACTCAGCAAGGCTACTTAGACACGCGGCCACCCTATGATAGGGGGACGCCTCTCGCGCCACGCGACACCCCCTCGCGCCACGCGAGGGGGACGGTTTTTCAGCTATAAATAGATGAGTCTGGGACTTGATTTTGGGCACTGAAACGACGTAAATTCTCAAATTATACGCTGAGATATTGTCTGTTTATCACATTTAACACACACGATTCACTAATCGACGACGCAATCAGGGTATTAGCTCAACCGCTGCTACGATTCATTGTCCGATCGATCAATATATCCAACGATTGTTTAAGTGCTGCTCAAATTGAGTTTATACTTTGTTATTCATCGTGATTTCGACTTGAATGTTTGAGTGTTGTTCGAAATAGGACTATACTCTGTCATTCGTTGTGAATCCGCTGAATTATTAAGTATCGCACTTGTAAATCGTTGTGAGGGTTTGATCTCGTGAGTTATCGTAAAGGCTGTATTGATTACTAATCCAGAATTGTGTGCCTGTTATTAAATTTAGGTTAAAAGGCTAATCAGTAGGCTTATACTCTGCTCGTTAAATCTACAATGTGAGTCATTTTTTTTTATCAACTGTTTTACAATACCTCAAATTATTTTCAAGGTTATAATTACAGGGACTAAGTCGTGGATATCTTGAATTACTGGTTAGTGGGGTATTGTGCACATTACTAATTTCTCCCAGTTAGGTTCATTGACCTACTCGGGATAATCACTGTTAGGTTCATTGACCTACAGGGATAATCATCACTATTTAGGTTCATTGATCTAATAGTGGTATGACCATCGTCACCATTGTGACAGAAAGCCAGATAAAAATAAGATAGAAGCCATTGTAATTGCTCTTATGCTGTAATTAATAACTATGCATCATTATGCAAAATAGAATGATTCACTCAGTATTTCCCGCTGACAAAACCTTTTTCAAACATGTTTCAGGTAATCTGTTGTGAGCACAGGAAAAGTGCCGTGGAGCACTACAAGCTTAGAAAAGTGGCTCAATGTAAATAAATAAAGAAACATGTTTTGAGAAATAAAGATTTCCCAGTGAAATCACTTTATTGTAAAATTTTGGGATTTATCCCTATATTATATATAAAAGAGCAGTTTTAATATTAATCGATCATGTTTAAAAAGACTTCCGCTGTCATTTAATCAGATACCATCGGATTTCCTGCCTCGCGGCTCTGGACCGGGTCAAACCGGGGCCAAGGGCCGTGACAGGAAAAGGTGGTATCAGAGCCACTGATTTAAGCTTACTATTGATTTTAGCCTATTAAAGTAATTGAGAGATACTTAGGAAATTTAATTGCCATTTTATGATTATGTGTTTTATTATCTGACTAACTGTGTACAGTATGGACAGATCTCTATATTCTAGCCACTGTAGCAATAAATACAAATCTTTAATTTAATCTGACTCAAAGTTTTAGCACCCTTATTAAATATAAGCCAGAAACCTGATTCAGTGAATAAATTAATTTACAAATAAAACTTAAGTTTCAGTTGTTTTGGTAGTTAACCAGTATGAAATACTATTTAAAAGTTTTTCTATAAAATTTTGTTATGATTTCTAATGTAGTAATGGTGTGTATTTTGCTAAACAGCATGAGTAACTTGTCTGATGCCCTTCAGAATTTAAATCTCTATCCGGTAAGAATAGAGGTTTCCAGAGATTTCAATAGGTATATACCAGATTTAGAAGAGCCTATAAAATTCAACGCTTCACCTCTCGAGAAACCTAAGCCTAAGAAAATGGAAATTGGGGAAAGTTCTAGGCAAATTGAGGGGTTACCATCTCAAGAAGAACTAGATTTTATAATAGCAAACGATGATACTATTGAGCCTATTAATGAAAATGATTTTATTCATTCTATTGAAACACAACTACCAATGAATTTAGAACCAGTTATTTCAAACCCTTCAATCCACTGGCAAATAGACGAATGGTTGAATAATTAAATACTGTTACAAAACCATCCCTATAAGCTTTTTCCTAAGTTCAATCCAGAACCTTTACCAAATTCACCAATGAGTAACGAGAATATGGTTGAACTCCGCCACTTTGGCGAAGAACTAATGGATACTGGGAATAGGATCCAAGAGATTTTGGGACAGATCTCCTGGAAATACGATGAGAAGGAACGCCGTTATTAGAATATCATCTGACAAAGGATAGGGGATTATGGAACTGTGGTTATGTAATAGTAATATTAAAATCAGTATGTGTAAAATAAATAATAAAACGGGTGTATATAGAAGCATGATATAAGGAAATTTTAGAAAATTACAGTTTTGTTTGTATATTCGTTTAAGTAAGTATGTGCAATTATTTATGACATTGGATTATTTCTTTTATACTAATTATTTATCTATAAATTAGTTATTAGATGGAAAACGCTAATAATGAACCAGCTAATGAGGTTAATCAATCTGAGCAACAACAGGGGGATCAAGTTATGACTAGGCAGGATATAGAAAATATCGTTGCTCAAGGGATAGCCAACGCTATTCCAGAAATAGTTGCTCAAGGGATAGCCAACGCTATTCCAGCAATCGTTGCTGCTGTTAAAAATCCAATCAAACCGCAACAAATAGTTCCTAGCAAACGTATTTCTGAAGATAACTTTAGTAATAGTGTAAACGGAGGCAATAATCATGTTAATCATGATAATGAACCATGGCAAGCTCCGCTCCCTAAGAAAAGGAAAACTGCAACGCCTGGTTGCACTTACAAAGAATTTCTTGCTTGTAAACCCACTGAGTTTGCAGGCAATGAAGGAGCGACTGCGGCACTGCGTTGGTTAGAGAAAACCGAGGCAGTAATTGCCATAAGTAAATGTGCTCAGGATGATCAGGTCATGTACGCGTCAAATCTTTTCAAAGAAGTAGCGCTAGAATGGTGGAATACGGTGTTACAAGCAAAAGGAAGAAGGATGGCATATGCTATGAACTGGGAAGAATTTAAGAGCTTTGTAGAAAGAAAATTTTGTCCCGAGTATGAAAAGGAACAAATGACAAATAAGTTTCTAACCCATCGGATGGTAGATGTAGATTGTCGAGGGTATACTACGACATTCTTCGAATATGCTCGAGTGGTACCAACCCTGGCTTCGCCAGAGCCGGTACTTATTTCTCGTTATATTTGGGGATTGATTTCCGAAATCCGTAATATCGTCAAGGCTGCGAAACCTCGCACGATTGATGATGCGGTGGAATTAGTCAATACTCTGACTGACGAACTAGTACGGACAAGAGAAGAAAATAGAAGGAAGGAAGTAGCCCAAAAGATTACCCAAGAATTCCATCCGGGTAACCATAACAATTTCAAGAAAGGAGGGAATGGGCAATCTTCTACTAGCCCATTTTGCAATTTTTGCAAAAGGAAGCATTTTGGAAGATGCAAAGGATATTGCAATTTTTGCAAAATTCCGGGGCATCAAGAAGAAGACTGCAGGAGGAAGAAATTTTCAATCTGCTACAACTGTGGAGAAGCTGGACATCTTAGGCCAGATTGTCCAAAACTGAATAAACCATTTGACAATAAAGCCAAATCGGCAGAAGGAGCAAAAAGGAATGTAAGAGCCTTTCAACTGACTACTCAAGAAGCCGAGATGATTCCAGATGTGATAGCCGGTACGTTCTTAGCTTACAACGTTTACACAAAAGTATTATTTGACTCTGGTGCAAACCAAAGTTTTATAAATACTTTACTCTGCCAAACTCTTAACTTATCGTTAACCAGCTTTAGATAAATTTCTACAGTAGAAACGGCAGATGGGAATTTAGTTAAAATAAATAAGGTTCTGCAAAACGTAGAAATAGAATTTTTAAGTCATAAATTTCATGCAACCATATTGGTTGAATTCGATGTTATGTTAGGAATGAATTGATTAGTAAACAACTATGCTCGAATTCTTTGTGATAAGAATTCCATAGAAATTCAGGCAACCACTGGAGAAGTAATAATGATTACAGGAGATAAAACCCTGTAAACCCATAAAGTTCATATCAGTAATGAAAGTTGCTAATTATGAACGAAAACAAGGAATAGTATATATGATTTCAGTAATCATTAAAGATAAAGAACTTAAGGAAATTTCTGTAGTTTCAGAATACCCAGATGTATTTCCAAAAAGAGTTATCAGGGTTACTACCTGATAGAGAAATAGAATTTAGAATTCCTTTAAATCCAGGAACTATACCGATAAGCCAAGGCACCTTATCGGTTAGCACAGTATAGGTTGTTAAGAAAAAGGATGATTCGATGAGAATGTGTATTGATTATAGGGAATTGAATAAGGTTATAATTAAGAATTAATACCGATTACCTAGAATTAATGATCTATTCTATCAATTCCAAGGAGCTGGATATTTTTCTAAGATCGACTTACGTTCCGGATACCATCAATTGAAAGTATAAGAGGAAGACATACCTAAAACTGCTTTCAGGACTAGGTATGGTCATTATGAGTTTACAGTCATGCCCTTCGAATTAACGAATGCACCTGCAGCATTCATGGACATGATAAATAGGATCTGTAAACCATAGTTGGATAAATTTGTAACTATCTTCATCGACGATATACTTATTTATTACAAAAGTTAGGAAGAACATTGTGAGCATTTGCATTCACTCTTAACATTGTTAAGAAAAGAGAAGCTTTACGCCAAATTCTCGAAGTATGAATTTTGGCTGCCAGAAGTGCAATTTCTAGGTTATATGGTGAATCATGAAGGTATTCACATAGATCCTGTTAAGATAGCAGCAATTACCAAATGGAAAGTTCCGCAATCCGCAATGGAAATTAGAAGTTTTATAGGTTTAGCCGGATACTATAGACGGTTTATTAAGAATTTTTCTAAAGTAGCTATACCATTAACTAAGCTAACCTGTAAAACAGTTAAGTTTGATTAGAGATCTAAACAAGAAGAAGCCTTTAGGATCTTAAAGCATAAATTAATAAAATTCTAGTTTTACCAGAAGGAACAGAAAATTTTAAAGTATATGGTGATGCTTCAAAACTAGGATTTGGATATGTGTTAATGCAACGCAAAAAGGTAATTGCGTATGCATCAAGGTAATTGAAAAAGTACGAAGAAAACTATACCACTCATGACTAAGAATTAGGAGCCATAAATTTTGCCCTTAAGATTGAAGACATTATCTGTATGGAAGTAAATTTACTGTCTATACGGATTATAAGAATTTAAGACATATATTTGGGCAAAAAGAATTAAACATAAGACAAAGGAGATGGATGAAAATCCTAAGTGATTACGACTATGATATTCAGTATCACTAAGGAAAGGCTGAAGACGGCTAGAGACCACCAGAAGAGTTATACAGATAATAGAGGAAAGCCGTTGGAGTTCGAGTTGGAGACAAAATGTCATTTAAAGTATCTCCTTAGAAACAAGTTGTTAGATTCGGAAAGAAAGGAAAGCTAAGTCCAAGATACGTAGGACCATTTCCTGTGATCCAACGTATAGGACCAGTTGCTTATCGTTTACAACTATCAAGAGAATTAGTTGGAATACATGATGTATTTCATGTATCCAATCTCAAGAAATGTCTATCAGACGAATCTTTGGTAGTACCTTTCCAAGATATAAAGGTAAACGAGTAGTGTTAGTTAAAGTAAAGTAGGATTCAAAGATATGATCCTAATACATTTAGGAGTTAGAATCAGAAATAAAGCGAAAATATCCTCAATTATTCTAGTAAATCTCGAGGACGAGATTTTTATTAAGGTGGGGAGAATGTAACAACTTGTATCAAAAAGTCCTAATTATTATTTTAATTGACCAATAGGAAACCTTAATTGAGAAACCCAAGTGATTCTGAACAAACCCTAAAATTTTCAGAACAATCGGAATCAGGATCAGGGCCCCTAAAACTCAGGGGGGTAAACCCTAGTTGGTATTATCTACACAGTTTTACGTGTAAATTGAAAATGAACGCAAGACCAACTCAGCAAGGCTACTTAGACACGCGGCCACCCTATGATAGGGGGACGCCTCTCGCGCCACGCGACACCCCCTCGCGCCACGCGAGGGGGACGGTTTTTCAGCTATAAATAGATGAGTCTGGGACTTGATTTTGGGCACTGAAACGACGTAAATTCTCAAATTATACGCTGAGATATTGTCTGTTTATCACAATTAACACACACGATTCACTAATCGACGCCGCAATCAGGGTATTAGCTCAATCGCTGCTACGATTCATTGTCCGATCGATCAATATATCCAACGATTGTTTAAGTGCTGCTCAAATTGAGTTTATACTTTGTTATTCATCGTGATTTCGACGTGAATGTTTGAGTGCTGTTCGAAATCGGACTATACTCTGTCATTTGTTGTGAATCCGCTGAATTATTAAGTATCGCACTTGTAAATCGTTGTGAGGGTTTGATCTCGTGAGTTATCGTAAAGGCTGTATTGATTACTAATCCAGAATTGTGTGCCTGTTATTAAATTTAGGTTAAAAGGCTAATCAGTAGGCTTATACTCTGCTCGTTAAATCTACAATGTGAGTCATTTTTTTTTATCAACTGTTTTACAATACCTCAAATTATTTTCAAGGTTATAATTACAGGGACTAAGTCGTGGATATCTTGAATTACTGGTTAGTGGGGTATTGTGCACATTACTAATTTCTCCCAGTTAGGTTCATTGACCTACTCGGGATAATCACTGTTAGGTTCATTGACCTACAGGGATAATCATCACTATTTAGGTTCATTGATCTAATAGTGGTATGACCATCGTCACCATTGTGACAGAAAGCCAGATAAAAATAAGATAGAAGCCATTGTAATTGCTCTTATGCTGTAATTAATAACTATGCATCATTATGCAAAATAGAATGATTCACTCAGTATTTCCCGCTGACAAAACCTTTTTCAAACATGTTTCAGGTAATCTGTTGTGAGCACAAGAAAAGTGCCGTGGAGCACTACAAGCTTAGAAAAGTGGCTCAATGTAAATAAATAAAGAAACATGTTTTGAGAAATAAAGATTTCCCAGTGAAATCACTTTATTGTAAAATTTTGGGATTTATCCCTATATTATATATAAAAGAGCAGTTTTAATATTAATCGATCCTGTTTAAAAAGACTTCCGCTGTCATTTAATCAGATACCATCGGATTTCCTGCCTCGCGGCTCTGGACCGGGTCAAACCGGGGCCAAGGGCCGTGACATTTATACTTCGAATTCGCGTGTATACGGTCGTAAATACGTAGTCACCTTCGTATGTCTCTGTATTGTGTGTGTGTGCAATTTGGGGAAGAACAGAGCTGCGTAGGGGTTTTCCTGATGTAAATCAGAACCTATACGCATCGTAGAGGTCCCTAAGAAGCGTATACCAAAGTCAAAAAGGTCGTTTGACTATTGAAATTACCATTTTGCCCTTCTTCTAGGGCTATATGAGGCCTATTTCAAGGGCATAAAGGTCATTTACTGACCTTTATATATGATACGTATGGCTCTCTACGAATCGTATATACAGGTCAGGAGAATGACCTTTATACCCTTCTTTTGAGCCTATACGAAGCATGGATAGAAGGGTATAAAGGTCATTCTCATGACCTTTGTATACGCAGCGTAGAGAACTATACGTAGCTTAGATAAAGGTCTGAAAATGACCTTTTTGCCCTTGTAGTCAGCCCCGTATAGCCCTAAAAGAAGGGCAAAAAAGTAATTTAACATATTTATATTTTGAAACTTTCATTTGGGGGGAAAATTTTCCGCCTTTGACATACGATGCGTATAGATCAATACGCTTCGTATTTTTTTTGTCATTTTACCATTTTACCCTTGTTCTGAGCTAAACGAAGCCAAAAACAGGGGCTTTTTTGTCATTTGCTTGTCATACGATGCGTAGGGATCCCTACGCGGCGTATAAAGAGTTCCATTATTATTTTTTTTGTGTTTTCCTTTGTTTATATTTATAGAACACAATATTATTTGATAAATAATACAAATATAATATGAATTATAAAAATTAAAAATGATACAAACTTTATAAATTAAAAAATTTCTACAATTTACAAAAATACAAGTTTCCGCTTAATCTTCGATAACATTTATACTCGGTTCTCTGTCTTTGTCTGAGTCTGATTTAGGATGGATTAACTCGTAGTAGTGCTGTAACCGCGGTCTATACATTTCTTCCCACCGTTCCGCAGCTATTGATCGATGTGTCGACCACAACGGGGTCGCTATAGGCATGGGGTAGTCTCCTTCCAACTTAGCATGTATGAAGTGTCCCCCGTCAACATGTACGAGCGTTATCGCTTGAGGTCGTGGATCTAGTGGGGCATCCCTTAATGGGAAGATGGTAGTGCTCCATTCGATGCTTAGCACGTGGAGGACAATATTATACCTTTGCGCTACGAGAAGCCCTACGTGGGGCATATCCATACAGTGACTTGGACCGCACCCTTTCACTGAATGCCATTCGATGTTGTTACGTATTCGTTTAAAGTCTCCTTCGTTATATGTTTCGAATACATGCTTCCAACGCGGCTTGTTATGGTCAATCTCCAGTACTAAATCTCTTCGAATATTGGGCCATGCGTGTTCCGTTAAACCTAATCCGACAGCCACAGACTTGTACCCACAATGACCGTCTGGGGTCACATCTTGTATACGCGATATGTAAGAGTGAAACTCTGATGGAATTTGATTCTTAAATCTCTTAATGCTTAACAAGTGCTCGTCCCCCTTCATTAATGGAAAACCCTTATCATCCCGCGTCTCCTTCTTTTTAGAACTCGTTGAACTGTTTCGTCGCATTTTAGGTTTTTCAGACTTTACAACCGAACCAGTTCCACGAGAGCCCTCTGACGGTACGTATGAGCTGTGTCAGGGTAAATCGTACCTATGTTTGGGGGAAGCGGTATATACGTTGCTGTCCTCGCCATAGGAGTTGTGTCTCGCAGCTTCGTCTAACCTCGCAGCTTCGTCTAACCTCGCAGCTTCATCTAACCTTTCTTGTACTTTCTTTGATGTAGGCCGACCGCGAGTATTTTGTTGGACGATCGGTGGTTTCTTGGTTGACGATTTCGGGGTGAAGACCGCTTTTATCTTTGAAAGAAAACTCTTTTGCTGAACGGGGGACTGCGCCTCTAAATGTTGCCGCACATTATTTAGCTCTGCTACAACATTGACTTCCTCGTCTACCAGTTTACACGGGCGCAAGTCAAGCTTACACCAGAATACATCTATGTCGTCGAGCTGTATCATACGCCCTGTACAGTTAAGTTAATACGGTGTGAGAAACAGCTAAATCGTACAAGATAACAAAAGGTTTGTGGTTTTAATATTTTTTACCTGTACGTTTGTAGTTTTCCAGCCTACAAGCACACGGCAATCCACAGCTAAGCCACATATGGCAACCACATGATGCGTTAAGTTTCCGCAACACCTCCATCTTCCTCAGTAGCTCTTTTGCCAGCGAATCAAGTGCTTCATGGGAAACCTTTCCATGTAGGTTGTCCAACAGTCGGTGTCTGTGGTGGTTCATCGTTTTTTCGATGCTCTCAGTGAAACTTTTTTGTATTTCATCGTACTGAGTTTCAACTATATCAATGACGCATCTTGCTATTCGCTCCAATGAACTCCCGCGCGTAATGTATCTTTTTACATTTGTGTGCTGGCTCTCAACTCTGTTGGTGGTGCGCTGACCAAAGTTGCGACACTTATCGGTCCACGCATAAACGAACGTTTCTTTATAGTCTTTGAGCCAGTTTTCGTAGACGTAATCATAGACACCTGCAAAAATAAAATAATGAAATGTAAAAGCGTGTGTAAAATATAATAGATTGGGTGAGTCGTTTGTTGAAGGAACACTTACTTTCTCGATTGGCAACCACGAGTCGGTTATATATTTTCTCCAAGTTGTACTTGTACATGGGCTCTGAAGAAGATTCGCACAATCTCCGCCAGTACGACATAAATTTCCCCCAATCTTCTTTATTGAACCCTTCCTTGCACTTTCTAGCTATATTTTGTTGGATGTGAAAGTGGCATAGAAGCCTGGTTGCGTTCGGGAATACTTTAGAACACGCGTTAATCAGGGCAAGCTCTCTATCCGTGACTATCACGCACGGAATCATACATTCATGCAATATTGACTTGATCCGCTCAAGCACCCACACGTAGTTACCCCTTCGTTCTTTACAAATAACGGCATGTGCGATACAAAAAGACTTCCCATTCGACGTCATACCCACAACCTGGACAAATGGCATGTTGTAGAGGTTTGTTTTGTAGGTCGCATCGATCAACATCACGTGCGGGAATGCACGCCACATAGTGATTGAATAAGGATGAACAAAGAAAATCTCTGTTACGACATCTGTTTTGGGTTCCTGTCGGGTTTCGTAAATGAATCGGTGGTCATGCAGTAGGCTTTCCAGTGCCTGCATAGGAGTCTTTCCGTCCACTATTGTCGCTCTATTTTTTTGTACCGCATTTTGCACGTCTTTCTGAACATGCAGGCTGTCGGGGAACTGCTTTCTTAGGGTTTGAAATATGATACGTGGCTCCATGTTTTGAGCAGTTAGCTGCTCCACTAGCTTGTATTCGGCTTCAGTAAATCTTCGCACAAAAGCGTGGCCCAACAGACTCGTCGTAGGTTCGTGGTTATGGTTCGCGTCTTCCACTTTTAACTCCCACGTGTCATTCGTCACGTCCCGGATGGCGAGTAATGAAAAGGGGCAACCGATTTTTTTGCTACCAGCTTTCCTAACTGTTGCTTTACTACGGTGCTCACCACTACGGCCGCACACAAGCCATACCATCCCAGTAGTACCGCCAATATTTTTCGATCGGCGGGTAACAATTACGTAACCATACGCCTTTCCCGTTTCTTGTACCCAATTCTTCAAATCAGTTAGAGACATGAAACGCTAAAAAAAAGTTACGTTAATAATAATAATTATAATATTTTTAATAATAATAATTATTATATTTTTATAAAAGAAATAAATATATATTTTTGAAATAAAAGTTTAGGGACCATTTGGTCATTTTATGAAACTCATACTTCAGGGACTAATATGGTCATTATTGAAACTATTTTTAACAATAATAATAATAATTATGTTTATAATATTTTTAACAATCATAATAATAATTATAATTATAATATTTTTAACAACAATAATAATTATAATTATGTTTATAATATTTTTAACAATAATAATAATAGTAATAATTATAATATTTTTAACAATTATAATAATAATTATTTTAATGTGATACCTCATTTATTTGAAACGGATTGCCTGGGGTAGATGGTTCATAAAGTGATGTGTTACGGGGCTCATAACCATATCCACCATGTTCTTCGTATCCACCGTAGCCTCCATATCTATCGTATCCACTGTATCCACCTTCACCCCCGTTTCCACTATATCCACCTTCACCCCCGTATCCACTGTAACATCCGTATCCACCTTCACCCCCGTATACCCCGTAACCCGGATACGATTGCTGCGTCGGGTAATATGGTTCATCAACAGGTGCATTCTCAGCACCGTATCCACTTTGTTGCACGTACGGAGATTCATACCCGTATCCGTAATCCGGATACACTTGATGCGCCGGGTAATTTGGTTCATCAACAGGTGGAGTGGGAGTCTTGTTCAAGTCTGGCAACTGTGTTTTTTGATCAACATGGACTCCAGACACAACCTCCTCCTCCTCATTGGCATCATTTGCTCCCCATGTGTCGTTAGAATAGCGATTACCGAAATAATTCTCAGTCCAAAATGATGACATTTTAACAAGATTGAGCAAAAAACATAACAAATGATTTTGGTTTGTGGTTTAAATTGTTTACTAAAGAAGAATATGAAAAACAGAAGAAGAAAGAACTCATGAACTACGAATGCAGATGAAAAGAAAGCAGTGCTAAATAGACTTTCAATTTTACTGAAATAGGCAGCGTATAGCTCTCTACTCCCCGTATTACTTTATTCCCGTGCCTGACAACATCGCATCAGTGTCAAATCAGTCTGACATACGCTGCGTATTGAGCCATACGGAGCGTATAGTGTTACCTCTATACGCTTCGTATTGGTCAATACGTAGCGTATGTCAAACTGATTTGGTTTGACTGTCTACCTGCCCCTTACATACGCTGCGTATAGGTCAATACGCAGCGTATAACCTAACTAGTGTATATAAGGATTAAGTTTCATATTCTAACAGCTCCGAGACGGAGGATAAACTGGTTAAGGCGTTACGGTTCTAAACGATAGGTCACGAGTTCGATCCATGCAAGGGCCGGTTCTTTAAAGAAGACCCCCTTTTTAATGATTTTTGATACATCTACACTTTGGTCCCTGAAGTTTCAATTTTTACAAAAATGGTCCCTAGAGTTTCGAAAATTGACACAAATGGTCCCTGAAGTTTCGTAAATTTACATAAATGGTCCCTGGTGTTTCAAAAATTTACAAAAACGGTCCCTGAAGTTTCGAAAACTGACAAAAATGGTCCCTGAAGTTTCGAAAATTTACAAAACGGTCCCTGAAGTTTTGAAAATTTACGAAAACGGTCCCTGAAGTTTCAAAAATTTACAAAAATGGTCCCTGATAGGTGGGTAACAATTACGTAACCATACTTCTTTCCCGTTTCTTGTACCCAATTCTTCAAATCAGTTAGAGACATGAAACGCTAAAAAAAAAGTTACGTACGTATTGACCAATACGCAGCGTATATAAACCTTGTAAAAATTTGACACTTCAAACCTACCAAAATGACCCCAAATTTGCAGCTCTTTTATATACGCTGCGTATTGACCAATACGCAGCGTATATACACCTTGTTTTCTGTGCAATGATTGGTTATCAGGCACTGAGATCTATGATCTATACGCTGCGTATTGACCTATACGCAGCGTATTTAAACCCTAAGTGTGCAGATAGGCAAACTGAGTATGCAGATAGTGAGAGCCTTCTTAAATCTTAATTAATATACCTCTTTCTATTTTTTTTTATTATTATTATTTTTTTGCAATCATAAGAATACCTCAATTGTGTATATTGGAATGTTTTGTTAGATGTGCATGTAAACATTAAGGACCAATGCCAGCATACCTTGATAAGTTCCAAGTTAAGTGTAAGAAATTGGACACTACGGAGTTGTTGAAGAAGAGAAACGAGATTATGAACATATATGGCTTATAATGAGAGTCTTGCAGAATACATATATCCACTATCTGCAAATGAAGAAGGTCGGTAGAAACCTTCAAAAGTTTACCATAATGATCATCTTTATAATGCAAGGAGGCAAGGTTGGGTGCGGAAACCAGATGAATCCCTGACCAATTTATTATAGTGAGATTCTTGAGTTGAGGTGTAACCACATTGACACCCTCAAAACAATCTTCAAGTGTTAGGTTAGATAGTCCACGATGACATATACTGAAACCCATCGATTCACCCGCCATTATGCAATGCTTTAAGGTGAGATTCTTCAAGTTTGCAAAACTGGAGAAAAAAGCATAACGCTTTTCAGTAGTATTGTCATCATACAATGCGCCCGACCCCCCGAACTTTTCAGTCGGTAGTATTATGTATGTACGTTTCGTATAGGATTGTGTAGGTATATACGTTTTCGACCCCCCGGTTTTATATAAAAAAAATTAGGTATATACGTTTTCGACCCCCCGGTTTTAATTTTTTTTATTTATATAACCCAAATAAAATATTTAATTAGCCCAAATCATTATATTTGGTAGAATACTAGAATGTATATTGTATAGGGATAATTGCATATTTCCCCTTAAAAAACTGCTTAATTGCGTATTTACCCAACTTAAAATTAAAATTGCATATATCCCCTTCCTTAACTATTAAAATTGCATATATCCCCTTCCTTAACTAATATAATTTCAAAATTAACCATTTTGATTTATTTTATTAAAAAAAAGTTATATAATGACTTTTTTTACCCTTATTTTACTAAAACTTAAAAAAAAATACAAATTTATTCATTTTTACTAGTCTTTGTGGATTTTTCACAATTCTTTAAAAAAATACATATTTATTCATTTTTACTATTTTATATATCGTTTTCTCTTTATAAAACCGATTTATATAAAAAAACTGGATATTAATTTCTGTCTTAATTTATAAAATTTAAAACATCCTTCACGTTAACAGAAAAATTAAACTAAGTTAGTGGTTTCGACGAAAATTTATAAAAATTATGTGACAAAACTATTAATTTTTTTATAAAAACTGCATGTATATTCTATTTTATATATATGTGACAAAATTAATTAAATAAAAGAAATTAAAAAGAGTTTGAGTAAATTGCCAAAATCGTCCCTGAGGTTTTATATTTGCCAGTTTCATCCAAATATCCTTCAACTTAACATAAAAAGTAAACTAAGTTAGTGGTTTGGATAAAAAGTAACACTCAAAAGTACCAAAGTATAATGAGTGTGTTGATAAGCAACATATGTACAAAAGAAATAAATGTTTGAAGCTGGAAAATAAGTTGTTACTCACCTTACAACCACTTAAACTTTGAAAGAGGATTGTTCTAAGGTCCATAGACAAAATACAAGCACAAAATCCCAACTCTAAGGTTCTTCAAGGGAAAATCTCACTGCATAATTATGCCATTATACTAGGCATAAGCAACGAGACTATTCATTATTCAGAAGAACTGTTGGATAAGCTAATTAGGTAGTCACTTACTAATGATATTTAAGTCTGATAATTTTAATATTCCAATCAACACATGATTAGTTGACTTTAGTTCTAAACGTTTCCTTACCAGAAGTCAACAAATAACTAACATGAGAGTTAGTGACAAAATTAAATGTTAAGGCTATAAGAACCATAATAAGCAGTCTTCTAACAACGCTTTTCGATACCTTATATATATTCTGAAGATTAGTCAGAATATAGTATCATAATTAAGCAATGTTATGAAGGTTGTGAGGTTTGCATAGTCAACATAAAGTCACACTTACCTCAAACTCTCATCTTATTTGTTCTAAATATCTGGATTGAAACATTACTAAGATGGAACTAGATGATACCTTACACTTTCACAACTTTTGTCATCATGCAAATGAGAATTTGACAAAAGGAAAAATGAGACTTATAAATTTCATCCATTATAACCGAAATTCATGAGAAATCATGACATGGTTAATGAGGATGATTTTTTTTATCTAATCTCATTCTAAATGATTTTAAATCATGACGTTAAAGCCCTAAATATTACTTGGCTTAAGGAATAAGTATGGGTCCATCATAAGTCATTCTTTGACATTTGTGGGACTTATTCCAAATGGAATATTCAGACATAATTCATTTATCATTTAATAGACTATCAACTTGTATCTAAATTTTGTCGCATATGGCTCACGGTCTTAGAAGAAATCTATTCATATATACACTTAATAAGATTTCTATGTCCCTAAAGTTTCTTATGATATCTAGACATTAAAGAAATCCAATAAAGTCTAACATATATATGATAGGTTCCCACGTCACGTAGCTCATTGAAACTTCTCTTGTAGCATTCTAGAGATATTAAAGATCAGTGGGGGCATTAAGTGTCTTAATAATAACTTGCAATAGTTGCAAGAGATGGGGAGTGAAAACTTTATATTACTTCAATTTACACCTCTTGTACAAGACACCGCTCCATCACGACACTGTTCCATCAAAAACTTGTCTCCTTAAAATCTAATGCTACTCTTACAAAAGTTTCATTGTTGCTTAATTGTGGGTACACTTAGACTTCTTACCTAAACTAACATAATCCTCAACAAGAGAAATCACAACGACTAACGTCATTAACTTGTTTCTCTATTAGAATTTGTTGGTCGTTAAATATTGACCCTAAGCATGCTGAGTTCCTAAAGATTTCTAAGGTCAGTGGGAGCAGTCAAAGTCCTTATCATGACTTGTAAGGAATACAAAAGGCGGGGGGAAGAGTGTCATTAAATTTCACTCCGAATTTAACTCCGATTGTTGGTGCATTGAATGTCTGTTGATTACGTCTTAATCAAGTCTTGTGTCTAGATAGGTTGAATGAACACACAATGGGGTTTAAATTAGGGTTTTATATGTTTAACATGTAGATTTCGCTTGAAAAGGGTTCTTGTGTGATTCAAGCGAAATCAACAACAGAAGATTTCGCTTGAAATGGGCTCAAGCGAAATCAACAGGTCTATAAATAGGTTAGTGTGTTGTTCATTTGTAAGGGACTTGGTCATTGTGTGTGAGACGAAGTGCTGTCGGATTTGTATCAGATTACATTGTAAAAGCACGAAAATCAATCAGAAAAGAAAGATTAAAAGGAAACTAGCTGTTATGACTTTGTTTACGTTGATTCCGCCTTCGTACTCAAAGATGAACTGCCTTAACTGACGTTTCAAGGTCGTAGAACGGTCCAACAAGTGGTATCAGAGCTCAGGACGAGGAGTTCATACCATAGCAGCTTGATATTACCGGATTCTCTACTTTCTACTCATTTCTTTTTATACTTTTCTGATCTGAACGAGTTCCAACGGTCGAAATGGTCTGATTTTCGAGTATATTGTGGAAAACATAGTTTTAACAAAGCCTATAAAGATTCGGATTAAAATTCAAATTAAAACTTGTGAAAAATGTACTAAAACCAGATTTCGCTTGAAAGAGTTCGAAGTTAAAGATCAATTTCGCTTGAAAATCAAAGGATTTCGCTTGACAAGTTCAAGCGAAATTGAGTTGTTAGATTTCGCTTGAATCATTGGAATTGTATTAGAGGATTTCGCTTGACAGTTCAAGCGAAATTGATTTGTTTGATTTCGCTTGAATATCTTGGACAGTACAAGCGAAATAGTAGATTTCGCTTGAAAACAGTTTGGATCATATTTCGCTTGAGTGTAATTTGTGATTTCGCTTGAAAGTCCAAAGTGAAATAGGAGATTTCGCTTCAATAGTTCAATTTCACTTGAACTTGCTGTTTTTTTTTAAACCTAAAATTTTCTAAGTGTTGGCTGATTTTGCAGGAACATTCACGATGGATGATATTTTCATGAACCCGTTTAGCGACATGTACGCGTTTGCTGGAAATTCGGGAGACGATACATCTTCAAGCAATAACAATGAGAACTCATCAAACGCCAAGAAGAAATTATCGGATGCTTTAGAAGTTGAAAGTGCTTTTGGAACTTACAACAAACCACCGAAATTGATGGCTATCGAGGAGTATAGTCGGTGGGCAAAGAAATTCGAAGATTGGTTGAGGGCTTTTGCATTTCTGAGCTGGAAGAGTCTCAAAAATGGATACGATAATGGAGGCAAAGAGGGTGAAACATTATCAACATCAGATGAAATAGAGTCGTTTGTTGCTGAGCAGAAATGTGTGGCATTATTGTTTCAATCTGTGCGTGAAGATATAATTTCTTTGATTGATTACTCTAGTGCTAAAGATCTTTGGGCAAAATTAGAAAAGAAATGTGTAGGTAGTGAAGAAATCAAGAAAAACAAAAAGAAACTACTTAGGAAAGAGTTTGATATGTTTGGATGTTTAAAGAATGAATCAGTATCAAAAATGATTGAGAGGTTTGGGCATCTAAAGCTGGAATTGGATAGACATGGAATTAATTATTCAGATGATGAGCAAGTAGACAAGTTGTTTGATTCGTTGCCAGACGAGATGGAGTGGAGATATTATGCACTGATGTTGAAGAACACTATTGTTCCTGAGAAGTTGAAACCAGATTTGGTGATTGAGAAACTTGAAAGTCACGAGTTGGAATTAAAGAAGACGTACAAAGTCAATCATTCATCGTATCAACAGAATTTGGATTTATATTATCCTAAGAGCATGATGCCAAAAGCAACTTCACCAAAAACTGCGTTTTCTGTTGAGAATGTATCCACTGCAAGCAAAGAAAGTCAAAGCAGTCAAAGCAGTGGAAATCACAGTGGTTATCACAGTGGATCTTCATCATCTGCAAGTCATTCTGATGCAAAGAATCGTTTTCAATGAAACATTGCAATAGACTTGAAAAATGCTCAGAATTTTGATGAGGAGTCGGCTAAACAACAGATGATCTTCCTAGCATCGGTGTTAGAATCTTATGAAGGGTTAGTAGCTGGGAAGATAGGCAACACCAATCTGACGAAAGAAGATTATGATCAGATTAATCCTGAGGAAATGGAGCTGATTGATATTCGTTGGGCAATGGCGAGTGCTGTTCGTCGAGCACAACGTTTCATGGAAATTACAGGCAGGAAGACAATTGGTGGTGCATCTACCAAGCTGGGGTTCGATAAATCCAAAGTGACATGCTTCAAGTGTAAGCAGAAAGGTCACTTCAAACGAGAATGCAGAAATGCATATGCTGATGAGTCAGAGAATCCTTTCAGAGATGATTACTACAAGAAGGCAATTTATCACCAGAATAAATATGAGCCACCTAGATTGAAGCAGGTTGAAGACAACAAAGAGAAATCTAGAGCTCTTGCAGTGATTCACGACGATGAAGGTTTCGATTGGAGCGAACTGCTACCGGAGGAAGATGCGGTTGGTTACGCTTTTATGGCAAAGAATGAACCAGTTCCGTGGAAAGACAACAGAACTGAAGAACAGAAGTATAACTACAGAAGGTTGTTGGCCACAAACAGAATGATCAGAATATCTGGTATCTTTTCGGAAGCAAAGAGAGCAAATAGATGGGATCCAGACAGAGAGTGTTATCTTGATCCATATGGAAACATTGCTATTGATCACAACACTCTTGATGTAGAGGCTATAATCAAAGAGTTAAAAGATGATGATGATTATTGGCAGAATAAATGGTGGGGAACTGGAGAGAAGAAGGAAAAAGAAGAGAAAGAGAAGAAGGAAAAAGAAGAGAAAGAGAAGAAGGAAAGAGAAGAGAAAGAGATAGAGAACACAAAGAAGGTTGATACCGGGATCATTGACACGACGCAGGAGTTGAATGCTGAAAATCTCGGAAAAATGGCTGACAAAGTGCTAGCTGCTAAAGCACTTGAGGTAGACTCTAACTCCAAGTCTGAGTCAAAAAGCCAGGTCAGTTCAAATTTGTCAACAAATGTGTCAGGTAAGAAAGTTGATGGGGATGTTGATTGCAAAAATTGCATCAAAGAATGCAAATTTTGTAACACAGTCACGTATCTCAACGGTAAGAAGGTTGATGATCTGACAGCAAAAGTCAGAAACGTTGAGAATCAAATTCTTGATCGTGACAAGATGGTTAAAGCTTCAACTGAACGGATAAAAGAATTAACTAACAAAATTGAAAATGATAAAACTGATCATGAGAGGATTAGACAAGAAAATGAAAAGTTAGTTCTTGAAAACCGTCAAATCACTGAAAAATTTGAGAAGCTTAAAACCACAATGAAATATAATGATGATCGAAATGGTAAAACTTATAAAGAAAACATTCAACTAAAAGCAGTGCTTAGAGTAAAAGAAGAATCAATCAACCAACAACTGGATGAAATCGCTAAACTGAAACTTAAAGTTCAAGAGGCTGAAATTGAAAATGAGCGAATCCAGTTGAAGCTGAAGAGTTACAACTCCGCAAGCTTTGTTTTGCAACACATTATTCCCAAACCAATCGGGAAAGACAAAGCAGGCGAAGATGTGTACTCTGATGGAACCGGGGTGGGTTTTCATCAAGTTCCACCACCTGTTCTTGATAATTACACGAAAAAGCAATCTGGGTTGGTTGAAATTGAGGAAGAGAGTGAAGTTAAACTTCCGGAGAACATTGATGTTACTTTTTCTACATCATCTGATGATAGTGTTCAGACAGAGATTGTTAAGAGCACAGCTGAAAGTGTTTTGTTATCTGATTCAGCTGAAGATGATGAATGTTTCTTGGACAAATACATTCAGAAACCAAAATCCAAAAACAACTTAAGTGATGAATCGGGTCTTGTGATGTACAAAATGGCTGGATCTGATAAGTTGTATTCGGATTCTGAGTTTCCCATTGAGAATGTTAATATGAAAAAGTTGACAAATGTTTTCAAATTGGTTGAAGTTGAGTTGTCAGAAGTGAATAGTTTGAAACAAACAAAAAGGCAAATGAATTTCGAGAAAGATAAAGCTTACTACAAAAAGACTGTTGTTCCGCCACGTTTTTATAATAACAATCGAAACAATTGGTCGGGTGGTTATAGGGGAAGTAAGAGTTATCAGAATAAGAGTTTTCAAAACAGAAGGTTTACTGAAAAGAAGGTGTTTGTGAACGGTTCAAGTTCACTTTCTGATGAGGAAAATGAATTTTTTTCAAAATCAAATAAAGAGTTCTTTGAGAAGAGGGTTTCACAACCTCAGCCTGAAGGCACAAGTCGAGTTCTTGATACTCGTACATGTTTTAGATGTAACAAAGTTGGTCACATTGCAAGAAATTGCACCAACTCCAAACCTAAGACTGAAGTTGTTGACAGACAAAAGAAGAATGTTGATGTGAAGGGTAAAGCACCAATCATTGTTGAGAAAAAGAATGAGAAAAATGACAACATCAAAATGAAAAATGAACCCGTAAAGAAAGTGGTAACTAAAAGCGACAAGTTTTATAAAAGGGTTACTTTATCTCAACAAGTTTGGAAACCAAAAACTGAAACGAAAATTTCAACTTTTGAAGTGAAAAAGGCTGAAGAATCAATTTCGGTTGATTATGATGCAAATTTTCCACCTTTGAAGGCTGAAAATTTCAAAATTCAAATTGCTAGAGTCAAGGTTACACCTAAGGCTGATGAGGCCTGGGTGGACACCATGTTCGAATAAGCAGTTTGAATTGCCAGAGCTTCCTTGATCGCGAAGCATGAATCGGCATCTTTATTGAAGATGGTTAAGTCAAAGTTTGTCTTGTGCAGGATCTTCCACAACTTGTATCCAGATGGATCATGGATAGTGGAGCATCTCGACATATGACAGGGAAGACTGCGTTGTTGTATGATGTGAGAAACATTAATGGTGGTTATGTAGGATTTGCTGGTCATGAAGGAGGTCGAATTATTGGTGAAGGAACGTTATCCAATGGGATTGTGACGTTTGAAAGAGTTAACTACATCACTGAGCTGGAGAACAATCTGCTTAGTATCTCGCAGATTTGTGACAATATGTATACTACTCACTTCACAGACAAAGAATGTTTGATCTTGAAACCAGGATTTGTTATCCCTGAAGAATGGATTATCATGCGGGCACCTAGAGTGAATGATTTATATGTGTTAGATATGAGTGTAGCAACTACAACTACTGGTCAAGCACATTGTTTTGTATCTAAAGCAACTGAGAAAGAATCAAAGTTGTGGCACCGAAAGATGGGGCATATTCATTTAAGGAAGATGAATCACTTGGTGCACAATGATTTGGTTATGGGAGTTCATGTCAAAGGTTTTCATCTGGAAGGGGAGTGCATTAGTTGTGTCAAAGGCAAGCAAAAGAAAAAGTCTCACCCTACAAAACGAGTCAATTCAGTTTTGTGTCCTCTGGAAAGACTTCACATGGATTTGTTTGGTCCAGTAAACGTCAAAAGTATTACAGGGGATCTCTACTGTCTTGTGGTTACTGATGATTATTCCAGATTTTCGTGGGTTTCTTTCTTGAAGACGAAAGACGAAACGTTTGATAGTTTGATGGCATTGTTCAGAAAGATTGAGAATTTGTACCAAAGGCGTATCAAACGAATTCGAAGTGATAATGGTACTGAATTCAAGAATAGTAAAATGGAAGAATTTTGTGATGAAAGAGGGATATTGCATGAGTTTAGTGCTCCGTACACTCCGCAGCAGAATGGGGTTGCAGAACGCAAAAACCGGACACTAATCGAGACGGCTAGAACTATGCTCACAGATTCAAAGTTACCTATAAATTTTTGGGCTGAAGCTGTTTCCGCCGCATGTTATACGCTCAACAGGGTTCTTACTGTCAAGAAGTTCAACAAAACATGTTTTGAGCTGATCAATAATCGTAAACCAAATCTGAAGTATCTTGAACCGTTTGGGTCTCCCTGTACTGTTCTCGATTTTCAAGGCAAATTTGGTGAAAAAGGCTTAGAAGGAATATTTGTGGGTTATGCAAGTCCGTTGAAACGAGTATTCATTCCAATTTGGAAAACGATTATTGAGGCATATAATGTTGAATGTCAAGGTTATACTATGCCACCACAAAATCCTGGAGATTCATGGGGTTATCATTATGACAGACTGTGGGATTCGTTTGACATGAGAGAAGAATCAGAGGAAGAAGAGGATTTCTTTGATGAGTTGGATATTTTGCGTGAGTACGAGTCACAGCAGCGATTTCCAGCTGAGTATTCGAGGCGACCACGGGAAACTTTGAATGATGATGAAGCAGGTCCGAGTAATGCTGGTGAACATGATGATGTCCAACAGAATGAAGTTGCTCAGGATAATCAGTCGGTTCAGAATGATAATCTAGAAACTGAAAACATGCCGGTTTTTTATCATGGAGATTCAGATTCTGAGGGGGAGCAAATTCAGATTTCAAGTCAAACATACCAAGTCAGTGAACAAGATGCAGAACAGAATGTTACTAATCTGGAGGGAAATGTAGATGTTCCAAGTGAAGTGATGCCACGAACTTTTTCATATCATCCAGAGGAGTTGATCATAGGAGAATTGCAAGCTGGAGTTCGCACTCGAAATCAGATTGATAAAGGGCTTACATGTTTTTATACAAAAGTTGCTCCTTTGCAAACTGAATTCTCATTGAGTTGTTTTATTTCGCAGGTTGAGCCAAGAACTTACAAAGAGGCGCTTACTGAAGACTCTTGGGTCAATGCAATGCAGGAGGAACTTAGTCAATTCGAAAAGTTGGGAGTGTGGAAGTTAGTGGATTTGCCAGATGGTCATAGGAAAATCAATACGAAGTGGGTGTTCAAGTGCAAGAGAGACGATAGAGGAGTTGTGGTTCGTAACAAAGCTCGACTCGTTGTTCAGGGATTTAGTCAACAGGAGGGGATTGATTTTACCGAAGTCTATGCTCCTGTAGCACGACTAGAGGCAATCAGAATCTTTTTAGCATTTGCATCATGGAAGAACTTCAAAGTTTATCAGCTAGATGTAAAATCGGCGTTTCTTTATGGGAAGGTTAAAGAGGAGGTTTATGTCGGACAGCTGCCGGGCTTCACTGATCCAATCCACAAAAACAAGGTCTACTTATTGGACAAAGAGCTGTATGGTTTACACCAGGCCCCGAGAGCCTGGTACGAGACTTTATCTCAACACCTACTAGCCAATAAGTTCATTCGTGGAAAAGTGGATGCCACTCTCTTCACTAAAGAAGTCGATGGTCATCTTCTGATAGTTCAGATTTATGTGGACAATATAATCTTTGGGTCGACAAATGAAAATCTATGCAAAGATTTTGAATCAGTGATGAAGCAAAAGTTTGAAATGTCATCAATGGGGGAGATGAAATTCTTTCTGGGTTTACAAGTTGAACAACTTCCTGAGGGAATTTTCATTCATCAGTCAAAGTATGTTCATGATATTCTAGAGAAATTTGGGATGTCAAGTTCTACTCCAGCTGCTACCCCACTTGCAACAAATCATGGGATTCACCCAGATCTCACCGGAGACAGGGCTGATGAAACGTTTTACCGTTCCATGATAGGTTCATTAATGTACCTAACTGCTTCACGTCCTGATATCATGTACCCAACGTGCCTCGCAGCAAGATTTCAATCTAACCCGAGAGCATCGCATTTGATCATTGTGAAGAGGATATTGCGCTACCTGAAAGGAACTCCTTCATTGGGGTTGTGGTATCCTAGGAAAGGCGATTTTACGCTCGAAGGGTATTCCGATTCGGATTTCGGATGCTGCAAAGTCAATTCAAAATCAACAACTGCAGGATGCCAGTTTTTTGGTCCTAGATTGGTTACCTGGCAGTGTAAGAAACAAACGTCTGTGGCGTTATCTACATGTGAAGCGGAGTATGTTTCTGCTAGCAGTTGCTGCTCTCAGATCTTGTGGATACAGCAACAGATGCGCGACTACGGTTTGCAGTTTCTTAACACACCTCTTTTTGTTGATAATGAGGCCGCTATAAATATAACAAAGAATCCAGTACATCACGCTAAAACTAAACACATAGAAATTCGTCATCACTTTATTCGTGATTGTTTTGAGAAAAAGTTGATACGAATTGAGAAAATCCACACTGACGAACAGAAAGCTGATTTACATACCAAAGCTTTTGATAAAAATCGGTTTAAATATTTGTTAAAACTGAATGGTATGAAGCTTCTTTCGGTGTCGGATGGAATTGTGGGCGTTGATGAGAGTACTGTTGCGGATGAAGACGAGAAACAATCTGCAATGGTTTGTCGATTTTTTACTTGTTTTGGTATTTAGGGGGAGTAGATATTTGTATATAGTTTATTTTTCAGAAAATTCAAAAACAGTAAAAAATGCATAAATACAAAAACATGATAAAATCTGAAAAAGAGCTTGTGTATATAGGGAAAATGATAGTACATCGGCTAGACGATTACAGTATGCTAAAGATTTGTAAAGTATAAATGAGTTAAACAGTCTCACTGATGATGTGTTGATAGGTTTTCGCACATTTAATAGATTTATTCGGGATATAATCCTAAATTTCAAACTTGTGAAATTCGTGGGGAACACTACTTGGATATATAGGTAACCCCTGAAATCTCGTTTGAAAGGTCTCATAATCTGATATACTAGGTCTTTATACTCAATGATGTCTGGGGTATTATTCCGGGACTTCTGCTGAACGGTGGTTCTGACCTAGTCCTTGGATAATACTTTCTGCAATGCTTGAAACATAGCATTAAACCCTCAGCATGCCGATGAAACAATAAAATTGATAGTCGCTGCTGTTGTAAGCAAAAAGATCCTCTAAAGGGGACATACCGTAAAGTCGAGGTGAATTGTTTAAGTCTGAGTATGAAATGAAGTCTGAGTATGAAATGAAGCTTAACGGTACTTGTGTGAGAATTTAAGATGGATTAGTATATCGACAATCGAGGTGAATTGTTTAAGTCTGAGTATGAAATGAAGCTTAACGGTACTTGTAATTTGTCTGAAAAGCTGATATGATTCCCTGACACGCTCGCCAAAAATATGTTTGTAAATAGTTTCCTTTGTTTACTTTCTGCAATTTAAGTTTTCTGTATTTCGTTTCTTAGTTTAGAACACTTTATAAAATCCAAAAAGATTTTATTTCTGCTTTATTTTCCGACAAACCAAAGTGGAGAGTTGATTGTTGGATTCTTAGATGTTTGAGGCAGATGCAGGAGATTCTGGACTGAAGAATGAGGAGAGCTTACTTTGATGAAGTTTGAATTGTTTGAAAAGTCAAAAACAAGTTCATTAACTTGATACTTGTTATTTTCAGAAAATGTTTGAAATTGTTGTTTTAAAATCAGTATTGATTCGTCAAAAGATCAACCAAGGTCATTAATTTGGACTTGGTAGATTAATCAAGTGATCAGGGTCATTAACTTGGACCTGAATACTTGAGTGGATTGTTAAAACTGATTGAGTTTGTGATTTACTGTTTGAAAAGATAGAATTGTAATGTTTATTGGTTGAGTAACAGGATTGGACTTCATTATTCCTAACGGAAGCTAATTGTCAAAGCTTGAACCAGATATCTCAGATTCTAGCATAACGAGAGGGGGAGTATGTGAAAGGGGGAGTCTGGATCAACAGTCAAAGGGGAGATTGAAGTTTAAAGTTTGAAGATAAAGATTGAAGAGAGTTTTTACAATGTTTGAAGAATGATAAAGACAAAGACTTGAAGCCAAAGACTTCATCAACATCCAAGGGGGAGTCTGTTGGTGCATTGAATGTCTGTTGATTACCTCTTAATCAAGTCTTGTGTCTAGATAGGTTGAATGAACACACAATAGGGTTTAAATTAGGGTTTTATATGTTTAACATGTAGATTTCGCTTGAAAAGGGTTCTTGTGTGATTCAAGCGAAATCAACAACAGAAGATTTCGCTTGAAATGGGCTCAAGCGAAATCAACAGGTCTATAAATAGGTTAGTGTGTTGTTCATTTGTAAGGGACTTGGTCATTGTGTGTGAGACGAAGTGCTGTCGGATTTGTATCAGATTACATTGTAAAAGCACGAAAATCAATCAGAAAAGAAAGATTAAAAGGAAACTAGCTGTTATGACTTTGTTTACGTTGATTCCGCCTTCGTACTCAAAGATGAACTGCCTTAACTGACGTTTCAAGGTCGTAGAACGGTCCAACACCGATTACACCTCTTGTACACCATACTGCACCAACTCTTATAGACTTAGAATCTTGAAAATGATAGCAACCTAACCAAGAGCTAATCCATAAAACTGAAACTTCTAATGAACCCAATAATCAACTCAGGAGGTCATCTAGATTTAAAAATCTACTAACTTTGATGATTACATAACCTCCCTAACTGAAGTTGAAATGGATTTTGGAAATGTTTAATGATCCTATCTCTTCAAATTAAGCCATTAGCGTCAATCAATCTTCTGAATGGAATAAAACTATTTTCAAGTAAAACTGATTTTATGTGTTCGTATAACGTTTGGGATTTGATTGAATTACCTAAGAGTGTTCATAACTAAACCAAATCCTAATATAAGCGTTAAGACACTCAAAAGCATGATTGATTGTAAAAGGTTGTACTCAGGAAGAGATAAATTATTAAAGAATCTTCATTACAAATCTAACAAAAGATTTCTTTGAGGATCATCACTGTTCTAGTATCTTATAATAGTTTAAAGCTACATTAGATGAACATTAAAAACAATTTTCCTTAACAAATGGCTCACATATTTACATGTTCATAAAACAACCTGAAAGTACTAAACTGAAGGTTAAAGAACACTTTATTTGTAAGCCAATAAAATCCATGTATGGGTTAATGCAAACATTATAATGTGATGAAACCTTAACGTAATTATTTTCATCAACAACCAAGTGGATTAATGTACCTACCTCAAAATGAGTGGGAGCAACTAAGATAAACCTGTCTATATAGATGATATTCTTTTGACAGGTATATGTTACATAAGTCAAAGCATTGTTAACACAAACTTTGATATAATAGATCTCATAGATATCTCTTACGTGATAGATATCATAACATACTGAGATAGACCCAATGGGATATTAATTTCGTTCCATAAGTTTAACCTTAAATGGGTCCTTACATTTATGTAACAAACAATATTGCTTTCCTTTAGAGGATAATAGGATAAATGAGATTATTTCCTTACGCTTCATTAATTGGAAGCCTTATGTAAGTTTAAGTCTATACTCGTTTAGATATTACTCACATTGCAACACACTAGATTTGTCTAGATTAATGTGAAGCATCTAATGGAGTATTACAATATCTTTAAAAGAAACGAGAGGCTAAAATTTGAAGAAAAAATGAGAACTAAAAACCGGTTGATTACTTTAACTTTGTAATATTCAAAGATGACAAAATGTAATTTCGGGTATATCCTTATGTCAGCAGACAAAACCTATCTTATGGAGGAGTCATAATAAACTGATAATAACAACCTAAGTTATAACGACATAATATAGTCACTAAATGTTGTTGGAAATATATCAGTGGACTCATAAGTTTATTAACTCCATATAATTAATGTTTTGAAGACTTAGTGTGATAAAGTCAGCTACCATGACTCCTTGAACAGTAACAGTTCAAGGGGTGCTGCATTAAATTTCGATACGCAATTAATTATTCGTTTATGAACGAATTGAGGAAACTAAGTTTTGTATCGAATACACATGATATGCTTAAGGATCCTATAACTGAAGGGCTATTACTCATAAGTCTTATTAAGAGAGCTCATAGACGGGTATTAATTAATGGTCGTGCGCAATTACATATCGTACTATGAATGACTAAGTATTAGTTAATTTTCCTCATCAGTTTGATTTTGTATGTCTCTAAGAATATGTCAAGCCGACATAATGGCATATAGACAAATAAAGTTACAAATCAAACAAAGGGCTTAGCGTATTTTGATCATAACGATTAGGTTTTAAATTAAGGCTATAGTATGATTAATGGGGGTCCTGAGTCGCATAATGATTCAACGGCTGTATTTCTCTGCTATAGTACTTGTTTAAGGCTAAAATGAGTATTAACTCCTAATCAGGCTTATCTAATACTCATAGTAAATGATTACTCGGCTAAGTGGGAGAATGTAAGATTAAATATATATTATTTTATATTTAATCTAGTAGCCATTATAATCATTTACATTATATGGATCAAAATATATATCAACCTATTAAATAATTAGTTGGTAATTGTTGATGGGCCAAATTACCCTTATTAACTAATTAGGGTTTCCTCTTGGGAGCATATATAAGGAGATAATTAGAGGGTTAAAGGGTTAGACTCTAATCACAATAACATCACTCATAAAATCGCCCCCTCTCTCCTAGCCGAACTCCCTTATTCGGTTTCTCTTACCACCATCATTAGATTGCACCCTAAGGAGGAACCAGACCAAACTGACAACTATGTCAAACACTGTTGCAGCATCTCCATCTGGGTTCTCTGCTGGCCTGTACTGATACAATCAAAGGTATGTTTTCATGTTTTCCATTATGTCTAAACAGAACTGACCAACAGATCAATTTTCATCAAAATAAATATTAACTAAATTAGAGCAGAAAACCTCATTTGTAATCCATGTCAATTTTTTTTATCCAATCAATTAAATATTAACCCTATTGTTTGAAAAAGTCAACTTCTGTTCTTAGTGTAATGTATGCTTCTTCACTTCATGAAGAAACAATATGATAAAAAATCCTAAACCAAATAATGCCCTTACTCAACGATTATGAAAAAATTTCTAGAGGAAACAAAAATAGATAAGGTCTAGTGAGAGAAACTCATCTGAAAATCAATAAACCTTCAAAAGCATCAAAACCGACCGATCATCAAATTGATCGCCCAGATCAATCAATCCCAATAATCTTTTCAAGATCGTAAAAGAGATCCATTTCCCATCTCCGATTTGTACCAGAGCCGTCGAAAAACAGGCGTGTGACGGACATAAATTCAAACAAATTAAGATATACAGGAACTTGATCCAAAATCTATGATAAGATATAGAGAATTTCATCCAAAACTGGAAAAGATACAATTTTTCAAAGTTTGAGTTTTCATTTTTTTTTTTTTGTTTAAACGGTGCCGACTCGAGATTATGGTAATAAGACTTACAAATTTTTTATTCCAACAAAACTTTTAATCTCGAATGATTGGTTCTTCATAATTCTTTTTTATTTGTTTTATTACACCAAAACGATTTCGATTTTGGCTTCAAGCTTTCCCGATCCCGGGCTTCATTCAGAAACTCTATCCAACGCGTTGGATTCCCCTTTTGTCCCTATTCTTCTTCCATTCGTTATAAATATAGATTATCACATAACTGTGTGTCTTCTTTAACCTATGAGTATTCTATTTATCGTATGTGATTCGTTGTCTGATTCCGGCGACATTGATGCTGATGATGGTACGGATTCCGGAAAGTAACCGTTGTTGCCATATCTCCTGCAGCGGCGTCAAACGATGGTAAGAGTCCATTGTTTCAGACGACTCTTCAGAATCAACATCTACTTTCCATTTGGCTTTGATTCAATCATGAAGCAATTAAATTTTGTGAAGTGGATGACGGTTACAGAATGCAAATATGGAGTATGTGAGAATGAAGCGGGTGTATATTTGTTTTAATAGGTGCGTCGGTCGTGTGTATATATCCATTTTAATGTTTGTGTCGGTTTGTTTAAGAGTCGTCTATTTACATATATTTTATTTTATTCCATTTGAATGTAAAGGATGTTGGTTATTGTTAAATTTTGAACGAAGGGGTGCCTGTTTTGAATGAATCGATGCCTGTGGATGAAGCGATGGGATGGTGTGGTTAAGGCAACTGAAGTTGCTAAATGTAATGTAATATAATATAATATAATATAATATAATATAATATAATATAATATAATTTTGTAGAGTATCAAAATTTCATATGGTTTGTATATGGAGAATTTTTGAAAGTTATTTTCATATGATTTATATGCTTTTTTATCGACCGATAGGTAAGTATCATATTTACAATCCCCCCCCCCCTAAAAAATACAGCATGAACTCGGAAGATAGAACCGAAGACTTAATTACAAAAACAAGACTTGACAAACGGGTCGGGTGGGGTCGGGTCATGGGTCAAAAAAGGTTCGGGTCGAAACAGGTTCGGGTCAAAATGGGTCAATTAAAAAAGGGTTGTTTTGGTTCGGGTCGAAACGGGTTCAGGTTGGAACGGGCTCGGGTCGGAGCGGGTTCGGGTCTGAACGGGTTTCGGGTAGGGTCGGGTTGGTTAAAAAAAATGTTTTAAAAAAAAAAGTTCTGTGTATAAAATTTATTTCATAGCATTCAAGCTAAAGTTTAGGATTACTTCATAGCATTCAAGCTTCATATTCGGTTAAAATTTCGAAGAATTTAGGAACTGAGCCTAAAAAGTTTAATACTATTTTGTTCTGTAAACATAAAGTAGACCCTAAATTTTGAAATTTGAGGACAATTGACCCAATTTTCAACCTTAGAATTGATAAAATTCTTATAATTTTGGAGAACAAAAATTAACATGGATACAACCGTAGATTATACGCAACAAAATTCATCACATATAATATTAAGAATCTTCTATTTATTCATATTTTTTTGACATAAAATTAGGTTTACACAAATTTATAACAATACCAACTAATAAGAATATGATATTTAAACTGATTAAGAACAAAACAGACCAAATTTCATAATACCAAATTAAGAATATACCTTTTCAAACACCACAAATGCAATTCAATCAAGCTAGCGAGCGTAAGTCTGTGTGAAATTAACGCAAACAGATGATATTAAAGCTTAAACTCCATTGATATGAAATAGAATGTATATACAATTATACATACACATATATACAGAAGCATTTATGATTCCTTCCAAGTGGGTCACCCAAACGGTACTGGCCGAAACAGTACGGGCCAAAACGGTTCGCGCCGAAACGGTACGGGTCGAAACGGTTCGACTCGAAACGGTACTGGTCGAAACGGTTCGACTCGAAACGGTACGGGTCGAAACGGTTCGACCCGAACCGACCCCGTTCCGATCCAAAACCTGCGTCATGCCAAAACCCGTCTTGGCCCGAAACTCAATTTGAACTGAACCCGTTCCGATCCAAAACCCATTTCGTGCCGTAACCCGTCTCGTGCGGATACTTGTGCTGGCTCGAAACCCATTCCGATCCGAAACCTGCCCCGTTTCTTTAAGACACTAACCCACATCGACCCATTTCTTTAATGTTGTCGACCCGATTTGACCCGAAAATAACAAGATGAAATTTCAAGTGACCCATTTTGACCCATTTAGTTAAAATATCTTACCCAAACCAACCCATATAATTTTAAAAGCAACCCAAACTGACCCATTTAGAAGGCTTTGGGTCAAGATTGCCCCCTCTAACAAAAACCATTTAAGCCTTTCATATAGGTAAATACAATAATTGAAGATTCACAAACCAAAAATCAGTAAGAATGCCCGTCTAGTCTAGTCTAGTCTACGTACAGTAGCAGCCAAAAGTAAAAAAAAAAAAATATGTCCATAGATACGAGCCCATAAGCACAAGAAATATATAAATTCACCATCCCAAATTGCGCCAAAAGGGTGAACGTTAGTTTGGGCAGCCGACTATAGCTCTAGCCCGCAATTAACATGGAGATGGAACCTGAAAACAAATTAAAAGACCAAATAGGGTTGGAAAACTGGAAAAATATGAAAGGGTTACAATTTACAAATACAAGTTCTATAAAACTTGAGGGCTTGTTTCGCCGCTATTATCAAAAGATCAAAGTTAAAAAAAAAAAAAAAAAAAAGGGTAGATGCACGGTACCCCTGACCGCGGAGGGGATCCCCCCCTCCCAAGCTAGCTTACCGGATCGCTGCCTGGCGGTGAAATTACCCAGCCGAAGCTGGGCACCGGTGTCCCTCAGACTCGAACCCGGGTTTGAGCCCGGGCCAAAGCCCTCATCGGGATGAAGATTGCCAACTACGCTGCAGGGCAACTTCAAGATCAAAGTTTAGAGCTATTAAGTAATTCGGCAACCTAATAAAGAAAATTAAAGTGCTGAAAGATGGATTTGAACTTGCCCCGCCTAGAAATCAGGCAATAAACTTAGCATCCAAGCCTTTTTGTTACTGATATACATAATATATCTATCTAGATAGATATACAATTACACGCAAATACATACATACTTACTCTTCTTCTTTATCAAATACTTAAAAGGTTTGCAAACATGGGCGGATGTAGAAGGGTTTTACGGGTTCCCAGGAACCCAGTCGATTTGGAAAAAACGTTTTTTTTTTAGTGTAAACCTTGAATGATTTGTAAAAAATACTGAAAAATTAGTGTAAACCTTATATGATTTGGAAAAAGGAACCCAGTGAAAAACTGGCTGGATCCGCCACTGTTTGCAAATTGATATAAAAGAGAAATATCATTATAATTATAAAAGAGTTAAAAATACAAGTTCTATAAAACATCAGGGCTTGTTTAGTCATTTTCAAAAACATAATTCAAGAGCTGTTCTGTAATTTGGCAACTTAATAAAGGAAAACATAAGGTCTGAAGCCTGAAAGCTGAATTTGAACTTGCCCAACATAAAACACAGACAATGTAACTTAGCATTCACCAAGCAAGCCTTTTGTTATATTTGTACTTCTCATATAGTCATATTATAATTATTAATCAAGTACTTGAAGCTATACAAATTGATACAAAAGGGTTATCAAACGCAGATGTGAATGTATGGGAAATCAGGAACTTACAGTTTGTCAAGAAAGCGGTTGATATGCTGCAAGTTCATGAAAGTAGACACTTGAACGGCTTGGCTTCTTATCATATTGGATCTTCATACAGTCCATAACATCATCCATGATAGCCTCAGCCTCTGCAGACAAACCAAAAAACCTTTCTTGCAACTTAGCCCGATGTGATGTAGGCAGCTTTGTCAGTACGCCTTCAATCTTCTGCAACATTGAAAGTATGTGACCAGTTTTTTCATTCCCTTTCTTGAACTGCTCGTTCAGATTTTCCCAATAGCACGTGATATGTGTCATTCTTCCACCAGAACGCCCTTCCATTTTTGTGTCTGGTTGTGCCTTATGGTCTTCAACTTGCCCTTGCTCATGTACCGTTGACATGTGGCTCTCTATTGGTGCCTTGTCTTGCTTCATATGAGCCGTGTTTGTTTCACTATTTTCTTTCCACTCATCTAGCAGCTCCTGCAACTCTCTCATGAGGCTTCGTGCAGATTGAACATTCATCACAGCTCTAATCTCCTGCATGGTTTCCACGGATCATAATAAGTATAGGTGCAAACGAGTCGAGCCTTATCGAGCCCGAGCCGAGCTTGTGCCTAAAATAAAGCTCGTTTATTTATCGAGCCCGAACTCAAGACTGCCATGTAAAGCCCGTCAGGCTCGTTGAGCCTTAGTGTAATATTAGATTTTGTTAATATCTAATAACATTTATCCCTTATATAAAGTTGTCTAGTACGCGAGCTGAGGTTATTTAAACTTGTTTACAAGCCGAGCCGGAGTCCGAGCTTCACTTATCAAGCTCGCGAACTTAAACGAGTCTATGATTTATATTATCTTTTTAATATATTGATTAACAAATGATAACGAGCTCGAGCTTGAGAAACTACCAACGAGCTGAGCTCAAGCTTTGAAAACAAAGCTCGAACCGAAAGTTAATCGAGCTCGAAGCCTGGTTGAGCTCGGGCTCTGCTCGTTTGCACCCTGAATAAGCATGAAACATAAAGATAATCTCCATTTATCATTGTATGCTCCTATATTAAATGATATTTTGATAGTTCACTTGAGAACAAATTACAAATTTAGTTCATAGGGTGTACTTGAATAAGAACTTTGGGTAATCAGAGCAATAAGTAGAATGTACGGAAGACAAATATATATTTCATGGCGTACATACATCATGTGAAACCATTGTTAAGGTGGCACCTGGAGCACTATCTAGCAAATACTTTTTAACTTCAGTAGACATAGTTACTTCTGGTTTTGTTTGATCCTCGGCCAAACGAGAAACACAATTTGGATAAATCTTTAATCTCTTTAAGTTGGCAAATGGTGAAGGTTGATGTGAGATTAGTTCCACGAATGAAGAAAGAAGCTGAAAAAATAACAAAAAATAATGCAATCTCATAAACGTACTTAAAGATATAAACTCTATTTTCCTGAATATGTGTTTTTAATCGTCATGTAAGTAAAGCAGTCAAATAGAAGACGTATGAGTCTAGGGCTGCAAACGAACCGAACGAACACTTGTTAAGGATATACATGTGTTCACGAACGCTTACGGAATAGGATTTTATGATCGTGTTCGTTCGTTATGGAAATGAACTTGTTCGTGTTCGTTTGTTAATTTTAGGAACCGAACACAAACGAACGTTCATGAACGCACACGAAAACTAACAAACCACGTTACCGAACGTGCACGAACATAAATGAACGAACGCGGCCTCTGTTCATGTTCGTTCATTTAACTAAATGACCGAAATATTTTTTCGTGTTCGTTCATTTATTAAACGAACGAACACAGACGAACTTCCCGCCGAGGCGCTGAACGGCTCATGAACTATTCGCTGAAAGTTTAATTCGTTTGCATCCCTAGGTAAGACTCATGTAAGCACTTTCAATATACCTCTTTTGTCAAAAAATAATTAATTTTGTTTCGTTGTTTGTACAAATCTTTTTATTGTTTTTCACAATCGCATCTATATTAACAATATTTGTTAGATATGAATGATAACATTAATTTGACACTATGGATCTGCTGAAGCAGACAAACAATTTTATGAGAATTTGTTTGTACTAATCTTTTTAATGTTTTTTTGCAATCACAAGAGATGTCCATTGTTTGTATTGAAAATATTTGTTATATGCGAATGACAACATTAGAGACCAATACCAGCATACCTCGATAGCTTCCAAGCTAAGTGTAAGAAATTCGACACTATGAATCTGTTGAAGCAGACGAACAATGTTATGAGCATGTTCCTTATCTTTATAGATATACGGTACACATATATCCACCTTTTTTAAACAGAGAAAGCCGGCAGAAAACTCCAAATGACAAGAATTATCTTTATAATGCAAGGAGGAAAGGTTGGGTGCGGAAATCGAAAGTACCCCTCGCCAATGTCTAATAGTGAGATATTTGAGTTGAGGTGTAACCACATTGACACGCAAACAACCATCATGTCCAAGTGAATTGAGTGTTAGACTAGATAGTCCAGGATGGAATATATTGAAACCATTCAAGCCCCTCAGTCTACAATGATGTAAGGTGAGACTTTTCAGGTTTGCACAGTTGGAGAAAAGATCAAGACACTTGTCGGTATCGTCAGCATTCAATGTAAAAACATAGATTTTCAATGTGACCAAATTTGGCAGCTCCCAAGTAGATGGAGTCAAGATGGCATCTCCGTAATTATTCCCAATCAAAGTGAGATGTTTAAGAGACGGAGAATTAAAGAGAGAAAGAGGGAATTCCATCTTCTTTCCAGACAAACAAGTTATGTTCAGCTGTTGGACATTGTGGGAGAATGCATAATCCAAAATTCTTCTGACAAACACCTGGCTAACCTTTCCACGAAAAGCGAGATTGACAGAATACACTTCTGTTTGATTATTCCGAGCAGAGAGAACATGTGTAACAAATTTGGAGAACTCGGGCAATGAACGGAAATCATTGCTTGAGAAATTGAGATAGGGCATTGAAGTCCACACATACCTCCATCTAGATGACAAGGCACTTGTTTTGATTGCTTGTTTAATGCCAATAAAAGAGAGGATTTTGTGGATAACATCATCCGGCAAGTTGCTTAGTCTATCACCTTCTACTTTGACTCTAGTTTTACCATGCCCAGAATCCATTCTCGCCTAAACCGAAGTTGCTTATATGTTGCTAAACCTTAAGTATCATGTCTTTTGTTTTGGATTCATAAACTGCAATTTGATTGCAAGCAACGGTTAGGACATAGCACACTCAATAAACAAAGTGTCAACTTGTCATTACCAAAACTCCAAACAAATGAAAATCGGAACATTATCAATTTGACACTATGGATCATTCATAATAAATTAATTAAGATGAAACTAAAACACAAGAGTAAGAGATTCATTTGGCATACAAGCTTTTAGTTCGGTTGTGCCAGTGAAAAAGCATATAGATTATCAGTACTTACTCAAAATCAAAATCGAAACGAAGTTATCAATTACCAAAAACCCTAAATCTGATTCTGAAACAGAGTAGGGAGAGAGAGAGAAGGAGCGTACCCGGGGACATTTGGTGACGGGGTTGTGCTGAGCCGCTGGAACGGGTGGACTGAGGGAGGAGATTGGTCGCGACGGTGCCGTACTCTCTGCCAATGTTCTCAAAGTCAAAATGGCATACATCTCACTTTTAAGGTCATTCTCATCCAAACCATAAAGTGTAGTTTTTATATTATAAAGGGTATAAAAAATGGTTGTGAGTGGAGGAGGGAGAAAATGTTACTGTTCATCTGTATATTTGGGGGGACACTGTTCACCCAGTATAATTTTTTTAATATATATTGAAAGTGGTTGTGAGTGAGTGAATGAGAAAGAAAAATGTAATAATAATATTATTTAATTGAAAAGGAGAGAGAAAAAGTATTTGTTTTTAGTGAAAATATATTGATATAAGAGTTGTTTTTTAGTTGAATGTATGTATAATTTAATGGATTGGATGAGAATGCTCTAAAGGGGTATTTGTTTTTTTTTTTTTTTTTGAAAAGCTCTCAGAATTTTTTTTTATGTATGTCCCACGCATACTATGCGCAAACGTTTGAGTCAGCAGTGTGTTTGTTTTCACGAAAAGCTTTCATTAAAAAAAAAAAGGTCTGCGAGACCTCTTTTTGGGGCAGATATGGACTCCCCTCTTCAAGCCCCTTCTCCTCTCCTCTACCGTTTCATAACACAAATCCTCAATCCTAACATCTTTTTCTCCTCCACCCCTTCCTCCTCTTAGTCGTCACCTCCACATCTCCGCCACCACCACGTTGCCGCTGTCACCTCCCCCACCTCCATAGGAAGAAGAAGATGAAGAAGAAGAAGAATTTGAGTTCGTTGTTGTGTGTAGAAACCCTAGCTTATCGCATGTATCGGCCGATGAGATATTCTCCAACGGCGAGATCTTGCCGCGGTATCCATCATTCGATCGGAGTTTGTTGCTAAACGATGTCGTTTCTGATCAATCGGATAAAATATTTGTAACTGAATCTGCACGACAACCACTCGCGAAGCTTTTTAGAGATGAGAGAGAATCGGCGTCGTGTACGACGTCGTCGGAGGCTGATAACCTCGCCGGAGTTACGCCGGGAACGTACTGCATCTGGAAACCGAAGGAAGAGTAACCGGAACGGTGTAAAAAGAGCAATTTGACCGGTAATACGTCGAAACGGTAGAGGTTACGTAGCCTTCTTCAACGGAGCAGTAGTGATAGTCGTGTGACCGCCGGTAACTGTAGTTTCTGTTTTTGAAAGTGAGTTAAACATAAATTTGTAATGATTCTTTGTTTTGCCTGTTTATATGAGATGAATGAAGCTCAATTGCTTGTTTTTTATAAGCTTATTGTAGAAGTTAAAAAACAAACACTCTTCTTCTTGCAGACAGCTGGCAATAGATATTTGTATAAGACACGATTAGACCTGTTTACTGAAAAAGTACACAATGTGATTTTTTACTTTTTAAAAAAAAACAAAATTATGAGGTTAGGATCCATCATTTCTTTTTCTTGGTACATAAAACATAAAACTGTGTTATATACATGAGATATCAAGTAGTTAAACAAGTTGTATTCATATTTACTACTTGTGTTATACACGTCGTTAGAGACCTGCTAAACCCGATAAGACACAGTTTGCCAGCCCCGCAGACTGGAGAGGTTTGATCCACCTCTTCTGCTACAGATGTCTGCAGTTGTGGTCCGCGGACTGCAGACGTTTTACCTCTGAAAAAACAAACAACACCTTACTTTTGAACATACTTAAGGAGCGTGCTCGTGTTTGTGGGTTAACGGGTTTAATCCGACTTAGTAAAGATTATAATATGTGAAAAGGTGGGACCCACTGCATATTTTTTTAGTTGGAACCGTTGCCAGCCAACGGCTAATAGTTGGGATTATTTGCAAAAAATTCTAACAAAGCTAAAATAGTTACAAAAGATTCCTTTCGGACTTAAAGATAAGAGTTAAATGCCTGGTTGGTCCCTGTGGTTTATGAAAATTGCAGACTTGATCCCAATGGTTCACTAATTACACACTTGGTCCTAGTGGTTGTAACTTTTAAACTCGGGTGGTCCTTAACACTAACCTTTGTTAAATTTTCCAATTAAATCTTTGTGAAATGAGTAATGACTAAGTTGTCCCTGAATAATTAAAAAATAAAAAAAAAACAAAAAAAGATGGGGCCACCCCTCATCTTCTTCTCCCACACCTCTCTCTCTCTCTCTCTAACCCACCTTCAACCCACCACCACCACCTCCTCCTCCACCTCCACCTCCACCTTCAACCCACCACCACCACCACCACCTCCACCTCCTCCACCTCCACCGTCAACCCACCACCACCGCCTCCACGTCACTTTCAACCCATCACCGCCACACTTGCAAAGTCTAAAGATAATGAAAATGAAGTCAATGGTGGATATGACAAAACGTAAATTACAAAAATCGTCATGTATGTTTACACCAATTTACAAACTATGTCTTTTGTCTTCCAAATATGCAAGAACCGTACTTGATGTTTGCAAACCCTTGCATATTATGTCCTTGAGCCCTAACTTAGTTAGTTTTAATGGTAAATAAATCATCAAAAAACCCATCTATTTCCCCGGGCTATCTCTCCATCTACAAACTTTCTCTCTCACTATATATAGTGAGATTTGTGCCATAGCACAAACAACACAAATCTGAGGCCACCACCGCCATAGCACCAATGCGATAGCACCGTTCACTACCACTACTACAACGACGTTCATCGTCGTTCCACAGATCTGCTCCGTTTAAAGTGTTTATTGATTCGAAAATTGTTGTTGTTGATTATGTTATTGTTGGTACTTGTGCCGTTGTGAGACGATTGACATTTTCTGGCTCTGGTGAGGGGAAACTAGAGTTCTAGAATAGAGGTATATCAGCTTTGTGTTGTTTGTGATAGTGCAGCACTGATTTTTAGGAATAAACCGCTAGGGGTTATCGGTGGAGGTAATTCAGTAATTAGTTTAGGGCTTCTAAGATTATGCAACAGAGAGCATTGAGTAATAATAAGATTAGGGTTGTTTGTTAGAGCATTCACATCCTAACCATCAAATTATGTGAGGAGTGATTTTTATATTATAAAGGGTATAAAAAGTGGTTGTGAGTAGAGGAGAGATAAAATGTTACTGTTCATCTGTATATTTGGGGGGACACTGTTCACCCGTTATAATTTTTTAATATATTTTGAAAGTGGTTGTGAGTGGAAGTGAGAGAAAAATGTAATGATAATATTATTTAATTGAAAGAAGAGAGAAAAAGTATTTGTTTTTAGTGGAAATATATTGATATAGGAGTTGTTTTTTAGTGGAATGTATGTATAATTTGATGGATTGGATGTGAATGCTCTTACTACATGTTAAATATTATTTAGATCTCAATATTCTGTTCCGAACCAAAGCCCTAGCCTAATTAGGCCTTGTTAGGCTATAGGGTGTGAGGGACATGGTTGGGTCATTAATCGTCACGTAGGATCATTAATGAATTGCTACACCACCCCCTTGTCTCATCCACCATGATTCCCATGGATTAAACCATGGCAACCATGAGCCTACTTTCCATATTTAATATTTTCTTTCCTTTTCACAAAAATAAATTAAAGTAATATAATAGTGGTTTGAGTCACAACCACACCCTTAGGGTAGTGGTTTTGGATGATGAATTAGAAGTAGGTGACATGGCGCTGATGTGGAGGGTCATGGTGATCATGAGGGTCATGATCACACCCTATAGCCTTATTTTTTTTATTTAAACGAATGAGATTAAAATTTCCATAAATGTGTTAAATAAAAACCGTATCCAACAGATGGTTGTGGGTGGTGTTGGCCGGAGATTGCAGGCGAGATGGTGTGTGTTGTTGCTTGGGCTTAAGTCCGGCTGGTGGTTGTGGGTGGCCGGTATCACTGATCATTGAGGTGGGAGTGGTGGTGACTAAAGGTGGCGGTGGATGGTGGTTGAGGTGGGAATGGTGGTGGCAATAAAGGGAGTGGTGGTGGCTAAGGGTGTTGTGTGTGTGTGTGTGTGTGTATATATATACACACATATATAATTTTTTATCCATAACTAGTGTTTTTCAATGACGCGCGTTGCGCGAAAGGCATTGGTGTTTTCGACCGACATCATTCTTCAAACGATTCGAGATAAACGATGCGTAACCAGCCATATCCGACATCGTGGAGTGTATTAAAAAGGGAGCAATTGGACGATTGGATGCTGGACTAGGTGTTTCTTGGAATGCCCACGGATTGTTCGGGTCAAAACCACGATTATGAGGATTCATTTTTCGTATTGTGGTTGGATGAGAATTTTTTTTAAAAATAAGATAGAGATGATTATAGAAGATGTGGAGTAGTTGTGGTAAAAAAATGAATAAAAGTGTGAGTATTTATAGTGAATAACTTTCTTTTTAAACACATAGCCGTTGGCCAACGGCTAAGCCCAAACGGCTACTTGTCTTGGCCAATGAGATCGTGTCATGTCATCTTGATAGCCCCGTCCAAACCCCGGGCTGAAACCCCCCGCCCAAGGGGCCACACCGAAACTCAAGCCCACCCGGGGTGGTGACTTGGGCGTTTGTACCCAACCCCCGCCCCCATGCTGAAACCCCCGCCCAAGGGACCACGCCGAAACCCAAGCCCACCCGGGGTGGTGACTTGGGCGTTTGTACCCAACCCACGCCACAACCCCGCCCCATACCCCATATTCTAATATACCCAAAATTCAATTCACTGTTAATTTCGTTTGTTTTTTTATCATATATATGAACTAGGTTTTAACCCGCGCGCGTTGCGGCGCGTGAAATAAGCATGTTAATGCCTTTCTCACAGACTCTTTATCAACAGATGAAACAAATTATGATAACATTAGAATCTCATTCGAAGTAGTACAAATTAAAGCTTGTTTTGACCCATTACGTTTTCTACACAAACGGATACATACATACACTTTTTTAAATACTAAAGAGTGCAATATCTTTCAAAACTCGAACTGCTTCTGATTGATCAAACTATATATACAACCTTTGATATGAGACACTCAAAATTGGTTAAGTGAGATAAAAATTTGATTAAAATTGCTTCTGCTTACCCTTTGTTGCAGTAATTTGTGATTTCCAAAAATGCCCTTTGTTCTGAACCCGTTGGACCATTAATGGGTAAATTGCTTCTTCCGAGCTCTTGTGCACCTTGTCTTTTGTATATGTATCCGACAGTGTGCAAGATATCTGCTCCAAAAGCAGATAGATTACAGTTGAAGAGGAAAAACATAATCAAACCTTATACAATGCCTCAATGAACATCTGCAAATAAAAAGGATAAATACAACAACCTCTTTTTGTGAATTCCATTAAGAAGAATCTGAGGAAGGTAAGAAATCTAGTTCCTAAGAGTTTATTAATGTGCTTTACTAATAAAAATTATCAGTCGGCACTTGCTAAAAAATAGACATCATTGGTTCCGCCTAATTTTACGACCCCTAGCGCCTCGTCAAAAACTTAATTGCCCACCATCGGATTTTCCAACCAACTCCTCAACTCCACTTCCTTAGGTTAAACCCTAATCCTCAAAAGCGTGGTAAACCTAACCCTAATCTCTCGCCTCAATGGCCACACCGACATCGTCTCCGACCCCACATGGTTATTCGACTCGCTACATCTACAACCCGCGCATTGACGAATGCGTCAAAACCCTACACGACCACATCAATTTTGTTTTCTTTCTACATCAACTTTAGCGTTTAATCAAAACATATCATCCCTCAATCATTTGATGAGACGAAAAGGGTTGGTATGTAAAAACAGAAATCAACCAGATCATTAGACCTTACTCATTACCTGTTACATCCGTAACATTTCGACCATGACCATAGCTCCTTGAGGCCGCTAAATCGCTAATTGGCGAAAAGGTCCCAATGGTTTCGTTCACTAAATTCTCACCTAAAGGGAACTTTATTCCCATGGCAACACTGAGACCAATAGCACTCTAGAGAGTAGAGATCTAAAATCAGAGATCCGCTTAGGCTGCTGACCTGCTGTGTAAAAAAATAGAGTTATAAAGGCTGGTTCATTTCGTTGACTGCTAGAGTTTTGCTTGTTTTGTGCAAAAGCGATCTAGTAGTGGAGAAAAAATGTAGGCAAATTTCATGCTAATCAGCTAATGCAATTGAATATGATCTTATAATGGTTTACAATTTACATACCAAAAAAGCAACCTCCTGCCAGTTGTGCGATGAGCGTTTCCAAGCAAATATTATGAGTTGTTTTTTAAGCAAATGTGTCTTCAACACCGCTGGTAACTTTCTTTCTCGACTCAGCAATCATTTCTATATAAGCCTGGAACGGAAAAAATATATATCATTACATTAGATCTAGAAACCAATTTCCTTTTAACATACTCTGTGTAATAGGTCTGGTTAGGGTTATAAACAGGCCTAGTCGGAGCTTTATAAATCTTAAGTGCATCTTGTTTCAAGTGCAGATCTTGAGGTCAGCCAGTGATTGTTTTTATAGGCTCAAAGTCGCCTTGTATTCCAGATTGAAAGTTATGTGTGTACTGATTCCTGTTGTGCGTTAAAACCAATTTTTCGGTATCCAAAAGAGCGGTTCCAGGATTCACATTGATTTGGTCAAAATTGATGTCACCCCATCGTTTCTACCTACAATTTCCATCGCTCTGGCAAATTTTACAATTTTCTGCTGATTCAAAAAGCTTTTTGAGCTTCTCATGTTCTAAAGAAAGCTCCCCTTGAAAATCTTTAAACCATTTTACACACAACCTAAGATTTTTTATGTACTCCTTGAATTAATAACATTTTTCCCTGAAAACCCATAAAATGCAATTTCATCAAAACACCACGCAAGCCTTGATCAGTCTGAACAAAAAAGATTTTAAAAACTAAACCACTTATCAATAACAACCTCATTTTTTTTAAAACAGAGATACTTACTTAGGGTTATCTGAACATCATCAACTCCATATACAAATTTTAATTCCTTTTCACAGCAATCACTCGACACCTACAATCTACAGCAGATCACAAATTCAATAAAAACATTCGCTGTAAATTATTAGTAACATCAATAAGACACACATACACATAAACATATATGTGTGCATCAACATTTGTTAATGGTGTTGAATAAACTGAATAGAAGAAAAGAAAGAATTACCCTAATTGAAGAGCCTGGGAAGGTTTGACATGATCGATGGAGATGGCATCGGAATCTATCATACATTACAACAACGTCCACCATCACCGGAACCCTGGTTTGCTTGAGGCCGGAATACTCGTCGGACCCCTTTTATTCATCTTTTGGAACTGTCGCCGTCAACATTCTTAGGGTTCCCAGAAAAACCCTAAACTCGCCGACGGAGTGCCTCCTGCCGTCATCTTCTTCAGCCTCAGGAATCGCCCCAGTCGCTTCCTTTCCTCTCCGTCCACATCACAGACACACCGTCTCGTGAATGCTTTTGTAGAAGCTGGTTCTTGTTTTTGATTACAGAGAAACAGAGGAGAGAAAGGGGGTTTAGGGTTTTATCAGTTGGCAACAAATGCGACGCGTGGATGACCGTCAAAATCACCCAGTAAGAGACAAACACCCAATGCAGACACTGTTGAAAACGTTTAGTTTTTAAGTAATTACCGGCATATGTAGGTTGGAGACTGGAACTGTAGCAAACACCTGATGTCAATTGATATATATAATAATATGAATTGTTTTATTTAGGATCATATGTGTAAATATTTGTATGAAGTCTATGAGTTAGAATGTAACCTATGTCAAATTCAAGCGTTGTGTGTGTTAGGAAACGATGTGTTCGTCTGTATTTAGGGTTACATTAATCCAACCATATGTATGTATATCGAACAAAATTCACAAATTGAAGCAAGTTTATATCATATATCAATCTCTGTATTCTTCTTCTAGTTCTAGCAAGTATATCAAATCCTTTCAATTTATTTATTCAGTCGTGTTCACCGATAATAAAAAAATCTATTAATGTATCCTTAGCTATGCTCAAAAAGCATTATTTTAAACAGAAAAATACATTAACATCACATTAAATAAATTGAAAATTTGGAATTTATTTAAAGCAATGTGTTAATTAATTTAAAAGATTTTAAATCAGAAAAAAAAAAAACAAATTCAAGTAAAAAACCAAACACACGTAGTTGTCTGAGGGGTTAAATGTAACATTTATCTCTATATAAACAACATTATTCCACCATTCTTAAACCTCCTCAAAGTAGCGGCGCCCCAAATTTTGCCCTAGAAAGGGAGCTATGATCTTGCCGATTTCATATTATCGCAATTAAAATTTACAGCCTGCCGATACGTATTTGTTTTTTTTTTTTGTTCACAGTTTTGCTAAAATGTAAAGTTTTTTTTTTCTGTGATTAATTTTATATTGTTGCGGTGATGAAAACTCTAATGAGAATTTTTGAGAGTTTAAAGCTCTGTGAAACGTCGACGTATAGTCGATCTGAGCGGTTACCTGAGCAACTAGATTAGTTACGGTTTATGCTTAAGTTTTTTTTTTTTTTTTTTTTGAAGTGTGATTTAACATTAATTTTTGTGATTTATGTGACCTGGTTACTATGATGAAATATCAAATGAGATTATTTGAGAGTTTTGATGCTCTGTGAAACGTCGACGTTTATGTCGATCTGAGCGGTTACCTGAGCAACCAAGTTTCTCTCCCTCCCTCTTTTTGTTTTTAGTAAATTACCAGTTTTGTTATTTATGTTTATGTTTGTAGCAAATTGCATGTGATCATGGTTTTTGTAACCGGTTCGGACCGGCCGGTTCAACCGGTCCAACCGGGGTTCGGCCCTTCATACGATCCGGTTTGCCTGTTTTCTGCACTTGTTAAAAATTCGCCCGGTTCGAACCGATCTCCGGTTCGGCGGTTCAACCTGCGCTTTTGTTTTTAATTATTCTTTTTCCCCACTTTTCCCCCTAAAACACAAAAAAACCCTAGTGCTCTTACCTTTCAGCGGTAACCCATCTCTTACCGTGGTGGAATTGTCTATCTCCGTTTACTCAGGCCAGACACATCAAGATCGAAGCACCTCCAATATACCCATTTAAAATCAAAGATTTTGGTTTGAAATCATTGGCAATCGACTGTTCTTGATGTAGAGAATATTGGTTTTACACAGATGTTTAGATAGAAGAAAAGAAGAGTTGCAGACGGCAATTATAATGTGAGGGTTATATATTAATTTAAATAAACCCCTTTTAGAATTATAGAATTGACACATTGAAACCTTGATTTTTTAATAAAACAACTTAAAATATTCATGAACACCCTTCGTTAATGAAATGTATATAATTTCACCGTAAGATGCTATAACAAACTTTATTTAAACTAAAAATATAGATAGAATTGAATTATAATGCAAAATTAGAACATTTTAACATTATTTATTATTTTATATATTTTTAAAATATTTATACTATATATAATATTTTCCGGTTGAACCGGTCCAACCGGTCCGACCAATGAACCAGTAAGACGTCCGATTCGATGTCCGGTCCGATTATGAAAACATTGCATGTGATGTTTTTTTGTCTTTAAAACTGATTGGTTTTGTGTTTAATGTTTTAAAATCTTATACGTTTTGTCTTTTAGGTCCAACCCAGTTAAAAATTTCAGTTAAATGTCCCTCACCCAATCTATTTCTTTTCCCCCATCAATTGTTGTCAGGAGAAAAGACTATTTTACCCTCATGTGCGGTGCATTTGACATCATTTAACTGAAATTTCTAACTAGGTTTGGTGTAAAGGACAAAACGTACAAGATTTTGAAACATTAAGTACAAAACTAGTCGGTTTTAAAGACAAAGGACATCGTCTGTCATTTGATGCAAACATAAAGGACAACTTGTAATTTACTTTTTTTCTTCTTTCTGATCAATTTAATTGCTACCATATTAGTTTCAGTTTTTTTAAAGATTTGTGCCTTTTCTAATACAACGTATGATATAAATTTTTGTATTCCAATTTCTACAAAATGAACAACAACTAAATTAGCAACGGAAACCAGACGGCAGCGGTCATTAGCCTCCTAACCCTAACCAATGTGAACATTTGAAATAAAGCTATATTTTTAGGTATATATAAAAAGGGCTATTGTGTTTATTTATTAAGCAATTAATGTGTTCATGAACACTTATTGAACGAGTTATTATGTTTGTGTTTGTTCATTAAGGAAAAGATTGTGTTCACAAACGGTTCGCGAACATAAACGAACACAAATAAAATCGGCAGAGACTAAAGGTGGATGATGAGCGACGCTAGGACCTTGAATTCTTAATCGTGAAACCGAGGTTGATAGTACGTAAATAATCTATTTTATTTGTTAGATTGATAAAATTAATAAGAATTTAGCAATACAAAAAGATTAAGTGAAATATTAATGTATAAAAATTTTTAATGAACAAGATAAACAAATGAACATGAATGAAAGTTTACAAACACATTACCGAACATTTACGAACACTATCAAACGAATGAGACATCTGTTCGTGTTTATTTATTTAAATAAACAAACAGAATTTTTGTTTGTGTTTGTTCATTTATTAAACAAACGAATGTAAATTAACTTTTTGCCAAACAATTAATAAACTTTTTGCTAAAGGTTCAGTTCGTTTACAACCCTATATATAACAGTTCACAATTTTTTTGCTAAAGGTTCACTTCGTTTACAACCCTATATATAAACCACTATTTTTATATTTATAGCATATATAAATCACTCTTTTTATATTTATAGCGAAAAATACTCCTAACTTTAAGCTTCCTAGATTACTGTTGCGTTGAGCACCATTAGTTAAGCCTAAGATGTCATGAGTTTAAACCAATCACTAAAATCATATTAACTTCAAGTAGGCTAGATAAAATAATCAAATTTTTTTTGTAAGCCAAAGTCGAGAAGTGTGGATTAAAAGAAAAATTAAGGGGTATCTCAGAATAAATTTTCGATTTAGCGGAGCTGTGTTAGAGATTACAAATTTATATTAATAATAATAAAGTTATATTTATTTATTATATATAAATTTACAAGTTTTTGTGAACTATATGTAAACTAGTGAAAGATATAAAGGCTATATAAAGATATATAAAGGTTGTTTAATGTTAAAAATCCAAATTTAATAAACCTATCTTTAAATTCGCTCATCTAAACAATTATTCCTTTATTGGGGTTTGATATTGAACAATGTATACGAATGCAGGTCCAATTTTGTTTCAAATTGAGGTAAGAATTCATTCCACTTAACGGCTGTAGTTCTATTTTGACCCATTATGATTCAATCTTCACCTTTTTTTAACCGACTAGTTTGATTTTAGATGATTTTTGATTGATTTTGATCATTTCTTTCTAGGTTGACCGTTTAAGCGAATTCCGAGCGGTGGACTTTTGATTACCGCCTAGGTGCCGATTAATCGACCGCCTAAGCTGATTTCTACAACACTGCCTAGGTGTATCCCATTGTTTCTCGGTTACGCTTGATACAAATCATGATATAGACCCATTCTCCATCTTCTTCTTCATCTTTAGAAGTGAACCAAATAATCTAAAACATTGCTCTAGTCCATTCCAATCTTAAAAGTTAGAAATATTGAATTTTAATAATCTCAACTATTCGCCGTTGGCCGTCAACAGTCCCAACTTAAAAAGTAACCACTGGCAGTCCCAACTATTAATATAATGGCATCCAATGGACCCTGACTAACAGAAGCCTAACGCCGTTAGTCTCCGATCACCGGAAAAACGTTTTTTTGCCGGAAAACTCCTTTTTGGCCGGAAAACTCAACTTTTTCGTTCCAAACCTGTTTGTAACCTTATTACTGACCTTTAGAAACCTTTTTTTTTCAAGTAAAAGGCTCAATTATTGAGATCGTCGGAAAACTCCTTTTTCGCTGGAAAACTCATTTTTGCCTGGAAAATTCAACTTTTTGGCCGGAAAACTCAGCATTTTTGTCCCAAACATCTTTATAACCTTAGATCGGACCTTTAAGAACCTTTTTTCTGGTCAAAAACGTTTTTTCAACGACCGAAGACTAACGACGTTAGCGTTCTGTCAGTCAGGGTCCATTGGATGCCAATATGTTAATAGTTGAGACTGATAGTGGTTATTTTTGAAGTTGGAACTGTTGAATGTTGATGGCCAACGACGAATACTTGGGATTATTAAAATCCAATAATCCCTTATTTTACGGCATCTTAACTTCCAGCTTCCAGTAGCAGTCCCAAAATATATTGTATTGCACAAATGAAAAGAGAAAAAACAATATGTTTTCTTAAAGAACATACAACGAAGAACTGGAAGTGTGGAAATCACATCCAGTATACATATCTTAGAACATAATTTAGATTAACCAACCAAGTTGTGTGTAATAATTACTGAACAGTTTCCAACTCAGTAAATCAACATGTTGAAAACAATATACTAACAAAGCTTTTTTTTCATAACAGAAGGCAACAGTAAGAACTTACGAACTACCGAAAATCAACCACAAACCGTCAACAACCTGCCATCACACCGAACCCAGATCTAACCATCCACTTAACACACACCCAAATCGACATCAGCGGTCTGGCCATACCGCCATACCTTAATGTTTACTAATAAACCAAAGATTCCTTGTGCTCGTGAGTGTTTAGAAGGTCGGGAAGATAGGCTTTAGTTGAAAATTTTAGCCATCTTTTCTTCTCGGCAAACTTTAAAAACGGTTGCAATGCGAACCCGATAAATATGGCAATAACACCAATGATCATGACCTTGAGTGAAGAAAGAGCCAACACGACACAGAACAAAATCGTCGGTGGGACACACAGAAGAATCGATCCAACAGTGCCCACGGGTATCTTATAAGGTCTAGATGCAGCCGGGTATTTCATTCTTAACCTTACAAAGGCTATAACCTCCAAGAACATACTGAAACAATATAATAAGTTTTCAGCAGCCACAAGCTCTTTAGTCCATGGGAGTAAAATCACACCGGAAGCCGAAAATAATATCCCGAGCGTAGGTGTCCCGTGACGAGACCGTTTAGCGAAAAACTCCGGAATCATACCCCGTTCCGCCATACCAAGAAGCTGGAACGAGTCGCTACTCATTTCGGTCACAAACAATCCCATATTTGACATGGCGGCACCCGCCTGAACCCACCATCGCAACCATACACCGCCAATGATCATAGCCACGTCTGAGAAATACCCACCAGTCCATTCGTCACGGTGTAGAGGGACCGCACCGGTGCCCATTAAAAGAGGGAAAACATAGCCTGAAACAACTAGGATTACCGCATACAACAACGCTTTCGGAAGGGTCTTTTTAGGGTTATCAACTTCTCCGGCTAATGTACTTATCGAGTCCCAATAATTAAGGTTCCAAAAGAGTGTGTTCAAGTACGAATTCCAATCCACCACATGTAAATCCACCACTAACCATCTTGCGGGTTCGATTTTCGAAATGGAAATAAAGCCCATAATTACAAAAGGAATCAAAGAAAATATACCTAACAGAACAGCGACCCGCCCTACAATGGTTAAACCTCTGAAATTCATGTAAGTGAGGGCAACAGTTAACGCTAACACAGCTAAAATCCGCGGATTCCCATCGGCTAAAGCTGGTATCCCCCACTTCAAGTAATCGAGAAACAAAACAGGGTATAATGGATTACCTATCACACCACTAAGCCATTTCATCCAACCCAGTTGAAACCCCCAAAAGGGTCCTAAAGCAGATGATACCCAAACAACATAACCACCATCTTCAGGGAACATTGTACCCATTTCAGCTGTTATTAATGCTTCGGGTACACTCCATATAAATGGGAATACCAAAAACCCTATAAGTGCTAACAGAGGTCCAGCAGCTTGAACACTATCCTCGACACCAAATGGTCCTCCGGAAACCTCGTAAAATATAAGAAATATAAGGGGTATTATGGAGAGACCTTTAACATTGTTGTGAGCAGTTGCGCCTGCAGGTGAAGGGGGTTCGTTAATCCTGACATATTGTACATCATCATGCTGTCCCATTGCAGTTGATGATTGTTTATTAGCTCCGTGACTCAATTTCTGCGTTTAATTAACGAAAATCAACACACTTAATCACTTAACTGAGTGTAATTAATCTCAATTAACTAATTCTATCAACTAATTGCTATGTTCATTCAAAAACCCCTTTTAATGCAAACCCTAAAACTTTCAAAACAACCACTGGGTCTTGGCTCAGTGGTCACCGACACCCATTTAGTGTCTCTTGCGGCCTCCCATTGCGTGGAGGTCGCGGGTTCGAATCCTTGGTACTTCAGTCTCTTCAATCCAATCAAGTTGGCAAGGGTATTTACCGCCAGAATTAACGAAAAAACAAGATAGTTAATCACTTAATTGAGTGTAATTAATCTCAATTTACAAATTCTAGCAACTAATAGCTACGTTCATAAAAAAATAAAAATAAAAAACCCTTTTAGTGCGAGCCCTAAAAAATTCGAAACACAAGATCTCAACTTTAGGCCATGTGTAGTCATAACGCCCCTTTGTGGGCGTTATGCGACACGTGGCGCGCCACGTGTGCGGGTGGGCGTTATGGGGCGTTATGCATTTAAGCCCGTAATCATAAAGCCCCGCCTAATCATTACTCAATTATTAATTTCTAATTTTTTATAATTGTTTTCTAACTTTATAAAATTAAAAACTATTTCTTTAAATAAAAAAACATTACAATAAAATAAAATAAAAAACAATCTGTGCCTGTAACTTTGAAATAATACACCGAATTAAAACGTACAATCTGCACATGTAAGACGACAAAAATATAAAGGTACAGTTCTGTGCACTCAGTTCATCCAATCAGATTTAAAAACAAACCGTACTTTTCCGGACATCTTCTCCGGCAGCCAAGTTCACCGGAAAAAATGGTGATCATGATTTTTCACTTCAAAACTTAAAAGAACTTGTATTTTGGATAATCTTTACTCTATTTAACAAGTTTTAACAGAAAATAACATCAAATAGCATCCTTCTTCACGCCGCTATGGATATCGCGCTGCCAACCCAAAACACCCCCATAGTGCCGCCTGTTATGGTGTGGCTGGCGCTATGGGGCACCATTCCTCACAAAAACTGCTCCATCGCGCCCCACTACGCATCACTTGTAAACCAATTTTACATTCAAACTTGAATTGAAACAAATTAAAGAACACGTGGTAATAAAGTAAGATCAAAGTGCACACGTAAATAAATAATTCTAATTTTTTTATTTATTTAAAGTTTGTGTTTATTGTTTTATATTAGAGTTAAATGTCATTTTAGTCCATATGGTTTAGTCATTTTGCTAGCTTAGTCTAATGGTTTGAAACATTGTCATCTTAATCTGAATAGTTTCAAACGTTGTCATTTTAGTCCGTTGGGTTAACTTTATCCATTTTTCCTGTCAACGAGAAGGACAATTTGGCCATTTTATATGACCGAATTTCTCTTTTAGTTAACAGAATTACATATAAAATGACTGAATTTCTCTTTCATTCGTTTACCAACTTGATGTCGGCAAGTTGATTCTGAAAAAGGTGTCCAAGTAGTTTGTGTTGTGGTTGTCGGTACATACTCTTTTAGTATTTCGTATTAGCCTTATCGTTTGTCTTTTTAAACAATTATATATATGGGTATTTGTAATGGTTGTATCTAAACAGTTTTAAGGTTAGATTTTGTAAACTTATTTAGGATATGTTATGTGTTATGGTTGTGTATAATATGCATTACGTTTCTTTTAGACTTTTATGCATTTGTATTGTATGATTCCTTTTTCAGTTGTTTATTAATATGTCAATACTTTATGTTTGTTTGAATATTAAAATTTAAAAACTTAAAATAATGTAACACCCCGAAAACAGGTTTGGTAATCAAACCACGTTAATACTAAAAGACGGGTAAAGTACTGTTAGTGGTAAAAATAACCCGGTAAATATTAAGCTTTTAAATAAATAAACCTAATATTAAATAAAAGTCGAATAAAGGCTTTTGAGGAAATAAAGTTTATAAAAGGTCCGAGTTAACGGGACTTAAAATAAACTGAGTCATAAATACCCCAAACCCACTAAGTTAACTAGGAATGTTTAACCTAGTTAATAAGTGAGAATATTGTTGGAATTAAGTGGGTTGTGGCCTACTTAATAACTAACCATACATGAGGGGCCAACGTTGGATAACTTGGAAAGTTTAATTATAAAAACTTAAAATAAAACAACACACACATTAAGTGTGTGTGTGTGTGTTCTGGACGTACAGGGGATAAGCTCCATGGAGCCAAAACCCTAATTTCAACATAATCATCAAATTGAAGGGCCAAATGACTCTCAAATTCATAAATAACGTGAATTAACGATCACCCAAGCTAGGGGATCATAAGGTATGTAAAATTTTGATGATTTTTGAAGTTGTGAAAATTGAAAAAACATCATAATCACGAATTATGGATGATTTATTGAAGCTAGGGCTAAATTATGATGTATAATTGCTTAGGAACAAAACCCTAAGTGAAAATTATACATATGATGCTATGAATTGAATATTTAGATGATTTACCACACTAGGATAAGTGGGTTTTAATCATATGATGAAATTGATGATACAATTGTGTTTAGAATCATCATAGATGATAGTAATAAGGAAATACTTAAACAAATTGTGTGTTTGAGTTTATGATCATACTTACTATGAAAGGGGTTGTTGTATGATAAAACGAAAATGATGATAGATTCATGTTAGAATGATGTTTGATATCATCATGGGTTAAAAATGATTAAAGTTGTGTTAATTCAATGAATTTCGATTACAAGAACTTTGTTAATAAAGTGATTAAGACGGTAGGATAATAATGATGCTTACCGGATAATTGACCAAGTAATTAAACGGGTAGTTGAACTACATCGTGTAATATTTACGTTAATAGGCAGTTGACTTTAAAAAGTCAAACTGATCATGTATATGGTCGAATGATAATTTCGACGTAAAAATCACAGGATGGAATAGTCGTGATTGATTATGACTAACTTAACCATCTTACAAATTATAATCATAAGTTTGACGCTTGACATGCTAGGTGGAAGCTTGGGAAGGAAGCAGGTCAAACGAATCAAACAATGAAGGAAAAGCATAATTCGGATGCAAGGTAAGTAAAGCTTACACTCCTCTTAAATTGAAAAATATTCCTTTATCGTATTGATTACAAGAAAGACAATTAAACATTTGAAAAGTGATGTTCCGACGTGTAGTCGTACGGAACAAGATAAGCGAAAATGATAAGAAACCATAACGATGGTTAAAAAGCAGTAAATTGATTATTCGGTCAAAATATGACGAATAGAAAATGAAATTTTAATGGTTACCTTATATGGTAAGCCAAAACGAATAATAAGGGCAAACCGGTAATTTGGTCACGTATTGACATTAACCGTTAGTTTTGAAAAGATACTTTATGGCGTAAGCCATAATTGGTTAAAAGCGTTAAGAAATAATTTATAAGTAAAATGACCGTACAGTGTAAACCGGAGCGAGTCATGTAGATGAGATGCTAATAAATATCATCTCGCAAAGGTAACCGATCACTTTGACCAAACGGGTCAAAAGGTGAAGATATCACCTTTTGACAATATCGACTAATGATTTCTGTCGAGTTATATGATTTCAGGAGTAAATATCGAATGGATATTTGTATCGCTATTACTTAGCGGTTATTAAAATAAGGTATTAAAACGGGTCAACATATTGATCCGAGCCAGTATACGTAATAGGTTAACTACTCATTTAGGACTTAAAGTTCAATGAGAGTTAAATGAAATCAAAAATGGACATTGGGTTACCTTAATAGGTAAACCCAATAATTTAAATTAGAGTTAACTGCCATTTTCGTCCCTGTGGTTTGGTCACTTTGGCCATTTCAGTCCATTTTTCAAAAATGCGCCATTTTCCTCCCCGACGTTCTGGAAAGGTGCCATTTCAGTCCAAAAATCATAACCCAGTTAAGTTAGTTAGTAAACAAGGACTGATTGTGTAAATTTGTAACATAAAGGACTGATTGTGTAAATCTGTAACACCATCACCACTAGCCCTGCCACCACCACCACTCCGCTGCCACCACCACCACCACCGCCACCACCGCCACCACAGCCACCACCGCCACCACAGCCACACCGCCACCACAGCCACTGCCACCACCACCGCCGGAACCGGAGCTCCGGTGGTCACCACCGCCGCCGCCGGAACCACCACCATCAACGTCATTTTGGTTTTTGTGTGTATGAAAGATTTGAACTTGTATGAAAGATTGTGTGTCCAAAACCAAAACCCGTTTCACGCTGCTTCAAACAGTGACAAAGGTGACAACAGTGGAGATGGTATAATGGTAATTATGATGAATGACGGGAATGATGTCCGATGATGACAACAATGGTGCCCGGAGTTGCAGGTTAGCCGGAGATGAGAAGGGTGGTCGGAGAATGGTGCTACGGTGGTGAAAGTGATCGACGGCGAGGTGTGCGATGGAGATATAAAGGTTGTCGGGTTATGCGGAACGATGGTGGTCGCTGGAGTGAGGGGTGAAAAACAATGATGTTCGGAGTGATGACCGGAGAAGATGGTGATGTTGCAGGTTTGAGCGATGATGAACGGTGATGAACGGAGAGTTGCCTTATGTCGAAACAACAGTGATGAATGGAGATTGCAGTGAGCGGAATCAGAATCGGTTTTTCAGGAAGTTATGTTTCGAACAGAAGTTGCAGGAGATGAACGTTGAAGATGATCTTGTTTCGGAAGCTTTCGAATGGTGGTGATGAACGGAGCCGAGCTGTGATCACCGGAACCTGCAACTTCACCGGAACCTGCAACTTCATCCGAATTCAGGCAAATCGACCACTTCCATCGTCTGCATCCTCCATTTCGTTTTGCACGTAAACGTTCCAGAAAATGTATAAAACGAGAACGTCGGTGTGGCTGTGGTGGCGGTGGTGGTGGTGGTGGCAGTGGCTGTGGTGGCGGTGTGGCTGTGGTAGCGGTGTGGCTGTGGTGGCGGTGGTGGCTGTGGTGGTGGTGGTGGCGGTGGTGGTGGTGGTGGCAGCGGAGTGGTGGTGGTGGCAGGGCTAGTGGTGGTGGTGGTGTTACAAATTTACACAATCAGTCCTTTATGTTACAAATTTACACAATCAGTCCTTGTTTACTAACTGACTTAACTGGGTTATGATTTTTGGACTGAAATGGCACATTTCCAGAACGTCGGGGAGGAAAATGGCGCATTTTTTAAAAATGGACTGAAATGGCCAAAGTGACCAAACCACAGGGACGAAAATGGCAGTTAACTCTTTAAATTATAATCATGGTGTTTTTAGAAACATAATGGTTTCTAAACAAGATTATAGTTAAAAGGTCGGATTTTTGGTCAAACAAGTTATTAAAAGTCCTTCGTCGTAAAAGAAGGGCTAAAATTGACCAAAACGCCATTGTAAGTTAAATTGAGCAAACAACCCTTAAAGTTTGTTTGAAAACGAGTTTTATGATAAAGTAAATACTTAGAATAAGTATGAAAAGCGAAAGGTATGAACCTTTGGGTCAAATGACTCTAAATGAGTCTTTGCCGTAAAATGATAATCTGAGGGATAAAACTCGGAACAAATAGAATACCACATTAAATCTACCACAATAATAGTTGTAGTGGAAGACCATTTGATAAGAAATGTGGAAATATGATGCTAGCAAGGAATGACCGTGATTTATGCTTAAATACCCTTAACGGGTCAAAATAAGCATACAAGCAAAAACGGGGTTAAAAATGTATATATACCCGTGATTTGAACCTTGAATAATAGGAAATAATTATAACATGATGTTCATGAGAGTTTGAATGCTACAAACAATTTTGTTTGATAAAATCATGAACGGGTCAAAAATTTTGTAGAAATATATAAAGTCGAAGGCTTAAAGACTTAGAAAATTGTTATTCTGGATATCGGATTTTTACTCCATATGATGGAAAATTAAATTAATTACGATCACGTAGGAAGAAACGTGACGCAAAATGGATCAAAAATGAGAGAGTTATATCCGTTTCGGTAAGAACTAGTTTGACTAGGAAAAGTGCAGAGCTGACACGGCCGGGTAGACACTTGACACGGCCGGGTGAAAGTTCTGTGAAAAATATATGTTTAGCTGACACGGCCAGGTGGAAACTTGACCCGGGCGGGTGAAGGGGCTGAAAAAAAATAATAATTTCTTGTGTTTAATTATTTTGTTCAAATGCTTTAATTTCTTATCGTTTGAATGAAATTGTATGATAGGTAACAACGTACTTTAGACCTCGGAGGATGATCAAGCCATGTCAAGAACCGAACACACAATCTAACGAAGCTTCCGCTACTTTAATAGTCTCTTTTGTTACCAAACTCTATGTAAACGTCGTTTCATCAATGTTTTGAACAAAAAAACGGCATTTAAAATGCACTATGTATTATATGAAATATTCAATAAAAGTAAGGGTCTTACAAATAACCGTTTTATTTTATTACATTAATTATATTTGTATGTCATACAATAGTTTCCATGTTTTATGTAATTACATCTAAATTTAAACATTCAAAAGACTATATTATAGGGCAATTAATCTAATTATGGATGCTTTTCTCTTCATAAATAACACGATATACGTTTGATTATAAACTTGTATGAGTATTTTTTAAAACTATTTTTTATTAACACTGTTATGAAAACTATTAAATAGATAGTCAATTTATATTTATGTAGTTAATAAAACTATTTCTAAATATACAATATAATCAATTTATAGAAAGCATTAAATACATTTAATAACAAATTTGTAAATTATTTTTTTGTTAATAAACAATCCAAAATTTTTTTATAAGTTTACATATAATACATAATTTCGTGAATAACTGTATTTATATATTTAAATTTGTAATTACAAATTTTATGTTTTATAATTTAGTAATATATCTTCTTTTATAGAATCGTGATATTTGTGCAAATAATAGACAATTACTTGAACCATAATTGAGCCTATTACTATAACCATAAATAAGTTTGTCTTATAAATATACATAATACCTAATCATCTTCATCCAACTCAAAGTTTATATATCATTGAAGATGGTTAATTGTTTTTTACGTTATCTATCAAATAACACGATGAATTCTTGGGTATGTCGATGTTATTATCAAATTTATTTCTTTATTATGTGTTTGTATTAATTTTTACTTTGTATACATATTTTATTGAGGAGTTACCATAATTGGGTAGCTGATTACAGGTTAGCTACTGATGGTATGGTTCGAAGATGGATGGAAAAAAATTTATTGTCAAAATTAGGACATCAGGTTCTTTATACTTTTTCCACGACGGATGGTCTAGTATGATTCAGTCAATAATACTACCAAAGAATTCATTGCTTTTGTTTCAGTACGGAGGTAGTCTAACTTTTAGATTGATATATTTTTATCAAAATTTGGCACTTGCTCAAGGTGATTTCTTATACTGCCAAACATCTCAATTATCTAAACATAAAGATCATTTGGTAATTATTTTTTTTAACTTTGCACTATAGTAGTATTTGACAAATTTTTTCTTTAATATAAATAATTATTTTTGTACTTGTAGCTTATCGATAGATTTTTTTGTTCATCATAAGTTGAAGAACATACTACCTATGAAACATGTTACTATAACCTCTTTTCCTAACCGTACATGGTTGTTATGGAAAAACACGGTCAAAATTTTTATATGACTACAGGATGGAATCGCATTAAAGAAGACATGAAAATTTAAGATGAACACTTTATTATCTTTGATATGATGATTTTTAGAGGCACGGAAGCTTTGGTCCGTATTCCTGAACGACGTCTTGCACGTGTTAAAGTAGAAGTTAATGAAGAAGTTACCACTTTAATTATTTAGTATTCTTAAAGCTATGATATAGAACGAATATAAAACATTTTTGTTTTTGTGAGTATTACATTTTATAACTGTTTAATTTTACAGACGTTGTTATCATTTATTAATTTACGTTTTTCATCATGCAATTTTCATTTATTAATGTATATGTATATTTATTTTTTTAGAAAAATAGATTCACAACTCATGAATGTTATAATGTGTTCAAATTGCCACCCAAGATGGAACCACAAAGTCTTTTGAAATTATAATAAGATATTGGGAAATATAACAAAGACAAACTATTTTAATGAGGTCACTTTCATCACATTAAATAGTAACTAGGGTATATGCCCGCCACGTTGCGGTGGTATGTTACCGCTGACATTCGATTAGTATCGGTTCAGCTCGTTACAATACTGGTACGATACATGCACTTTATATAGAAATCAACGCATGTTTTAAGACAATCGAAAACGATAAAAACAAACATAGATACCGACACCAATGTTGTTCGAATGCTATCGATTGGTTGAGATCTTTATGGTATTCATTTTCAATAAAATTTATATCTCAATGTTGAAAGAAAATAAAAAACAAAATACAAGTTACAAAAAAAAATAATCAAATATAATGATGAATATATGTTATTAAAAAATAAAATCAGACATAAAAATAGTAATTTAATATTTATTGTCGGTTTTAGTTTGGTTTCGTACGATAGTTGCACAATATCTATTTTCAGTAAAATTAATTATACTGCAATGTTGAAAAAAATAAACATAGTTGCGGAGTTACTTTAAAAAAATTAATGAGCGTAAATCATTAGAAATAAAGCTAAAAAAATAAATAAGTACTTCGAAAATGTAATCACTATAATTATTTGGAAGATCACTAAAAGCAATAGTATTCGAGCTTCTTGATCATGCCACGATAAAAAAAGGATAAAAAATTTAATAAAATTACATACAAAATTTATGTTGTTATTCATGTCACTTGTAAAATTATATATATAACTAATGGGATTTTTCGCGCTATCGTGACAAGATTTTGGTCGTTATCGGTTCAATTTGCTACACTACAGGTACGATACGATTAGGGCTGTTCACGAGCCGAACTGAACCGATCAAACCTTTGCTCGTGCTCGGTTTGTTTTTTCAACCGAGCCAAAGTCGAACGAGCGTCTTTCGATCCGAGAATTTTTCGAACGAACGTCGAGCGAGTATCGAGCGTCGTTGAATAAACAAGGAAAGTGACGATGAGAGTGCTAGTTATTAGATTAAAGTGCAGTTTTCGTCCATGAAGTTTCGTCCAATAGAACACAAATAAAAATGTAACAAATAACAAGGAATACAAAAACACTCAACTAGTTCTATCGAGATTAACTACGCGGTTTTGTAGACCGATTGAAACATACATTTGTTCTATCGGAAGTTTGAAATTGAATGAATCGGTTGAAGCAAAGCCCTGGCGAGTTAGTGTCTTGGCTAGTGGCGATGGAGAAATCGAATAACGATGGCCAATGGGGGGTTTTGAACTTTTGATTAGGGTCTCGCACTTCTGAATCAAATGACAGGTTGAGACTTGAGTATTGATCAACGCTTCACATTTTAGTATTTGAAAATTTGACTCAATTTCTCAACTAGACATTTAAGTATTGGATAATGGACTATTGGTATCGGATTTCAATTCTAATTACTTAAATGAGATCTATTTGGAATTTGGACCAAGCATTGTTAATGTTGGTCTCTATTCATTTCGTTAAAAATGATACAAACACAAATATATATGATTTATATATTAAAAAATAAATCGAGCCAACCGAGCCGAACCAAACTGAGCAAACCTTTGCTCGTGCTCGGTTCGTTTACAAACTGAACCGATCCGAACCGAGCATTTTTTTACTCGAGCTGAATCGAACGAGCAAATTCCGAGCATTTTCCGAGCGAGCATCGAACGAGCGTCGAGCAATTTGAACAGCCCTAGATACGATACATACATTCGGTATAACAATCAACATGTATTTTACCTCAACTGAAACCATAAAAACGAACACTGGTACCGATGTTCGGATGATATTAGTTCGGTTCATCATGGTATCGGTATAGATATCGGTTTAATTATTGCAGATGAAGTTTTATAATAATTATCAAAACCGACCATAAAAAATGAGTTTGATTTTAATGTATATAGAACAACTAAATATTTACAAACCATATTACATTTTACGTTTGAAAGATTTTATATATATATATATATATATAAAGTTAATCATCTGGTATTAGCCCAATCTATTGTGCTATAATAGTTTATTAGTAAAATCATATATGTACCTAATGGGATTTCCCGCGCTATGGTGACAGGATTTTGGTCGTTATCGGTTCAATTTGCTACATTACAGGTACGATACGATGCATGCATTTGGTATAACAATCAACATGTATTTTACATCGATTGAAACCATAAAAACGAACATAGGTACCGATGTTCGGATGATATTGGTTCTGTTCGTCATGGTATCGTTATATATATCGGTTTTATTATCGCAGATGATGTTTTATAATAATTATCAAAATCGATACCATAAAATATGAGTTCGATTTTAATGTCGGTAGAACAACTAAATATTTACAAACCATATTACATTAATTATTTTAAAAATAATTGTATTCATTTAATTATGATGAATTTATCTTTTTATGTTCGAAAGATTAAATATATATAAAAAAGTTGATCATCTGGTCTTAGCCTAATCTATTGTGCGATAATGGTTTATTATTAAACTAGGTTATAGACCCATATGTTACATGGGTTTCAAATTAATATTTTCTTATTTTAAAAAGTGTTATCAAAGTAGAAGATGAAATGGAATTAGTTCATGATCGAGGATTATATATATATAGGATAAGGCTAGGTAGAAAACCCTCTTTAGGTAGAAAACCCGGGAAACTCAAAGCTCCCGACATTTTTTTTTTGAAAAAAATAACACATGTAATATACATGTTTTTAAGAGTTTTGGGCCAAAAAAATCAAAAAAGCGCCGAAGGGTTTTTTTAAAAAAAAAAAAACAAATTTCAGCAACTTTCAGCATTTGTTGTCTAACACATGTTAGTTAACGAAGTTTTTGGAACTTGTTTATTTTTTTTTTAAAAAGTACTCGGCGCTTTTTTGATTTTTTTGGCCCAAAAGTCTTAAAAACATGTATATTACATGTGTTATTTTTTTCAAAAAAAAAATGTCTGGGAGCTTTGAGTTTCCAGAGTTTTCTAAGAAAGATAGGGTTTTTTGTCTAGCCCAACCCTATATATATATATATATATATATATATATATATAGGGAACCGCTAAAATGAAAACCACCTATAGTTGCGAAAACCGTGAGAACCACTTTCCAACCATTAGATCTTGGAAATTGATGGATGAGATTAAAAGTAATTAAACCATTAAAAAATTCTTTTTGGCTTATTATGTTTTTAATATCAAAATGGTATTTAAGTAAATTTGATTTTTTGTCTTATTATATTTATCGTTTATTATTAACTTTTTTGTCTCATCACATTAATTGTTTTTTATTAAAAATCATATTTTTTATTAAACAGAATATTAAAATCAGATTTTTTCAAGATTTTTTACACAAAAACGTTTTTACGAGCCGTTTTCTTTACGCCCCGTTTTTTGCGTGCCGATTTTTCGCCCGGATTTTTTACGCGATGTTTTCTTACGCCTGGTTTTACGCGCCGTTTTATCACCCGTCTTTTTTACGAGCCGTTTTTACGCAACGTTTTTACGCGCCATTTTTTTACGCGTGATTTTATTTACGTCTCGTTTATTACACACACGTTTTTAAACTTTTTTTTACGGTTTTAAAATTTTTTTCTTACAAAAACATTTTTACAAAAAAAATTTTACAATTTTTTTTACAAAGAACAAAAATTTATATGAAAACATTTTTACGGTTTTAACCTTTTTTAAACACACGTTTTTGAAGTTTTTTACAAAAACTTTTTTTTTTAGTTTTTAACTTTTATTTTTACAAATACTTTTTTACAAAAAAAATTTACAAATTTTTTTAACAAAAGTTTTTTGAAAAGAACAAAAATTTATACGAAAACATTTTTTTCGGTTTTTACTTTTTTTTCAAAAACCTTTTTTATAAAAAATTGAGATAGAGAAAGATGAAAATGAGGTGATTTAAATTTGAGAGAGAGAAAATGATTTGATGGTTAGTCAAACTTTAAGATGTGAGATATGATTTGATGGTTTTAATTAAATTACTATATTACCCTTTTAGTTGTCATTATCTGATTGGTGGAGAGTGATTCTCACAGTTCTCCAAACTAGGGATGGTTTTTAATTTTAGCGGTCCTCTCTCTCTCTATATATTTATATGTATATATATATATATATATATATATATGTTTAACATTTTTGAAAACGATAATAACAAATTATAAACATGATGAGGTTTTAAATTTTTTGGTTAAGTCAAATAATGATGGATATATAAATTTCTGGTTATTCCATCTTATTTTGATAAGTATGTTTTTATTTGTTAAAGTAGAGATATTATATTAAAGTATATGTAAGTAGATAAGTAATATTAATTATTCAGAATTAAGAATATTGAAGAAATATAATCATGAATATAAGATTATATATATATATATATATATATATATATATTAAATTCAATCATTTAATAGTTTTTATATTAATTTACTTACTATTTATTATGGGGTTGAGGTAATGTGATAAATTGACACATGGTATTTTGAAGAAATATTTCATTGTAAGAGAATGCCATTTGGAATTAAGGAGACCCTTTTATTAGTATTAGATTAGATATCATAATTTATTTGGTTAACATTTTTAAAACGCAATAGACAAAAAACACAAAAGAAATGTGTTATTTCTAAAACGCAATAGCGAAAAAACACAAACAAATGTTTTTTTTTGTAAAACGCAATGACCTAAAAACACAAAGAAAAATCTTATTTCTAAAACGCAATGACCAGAAAACACAAAGAAATGTCTTTTACCTATAACGCAATGGACAGAAAACACAAAAAATGTCTTTTACCTAAAACACAATTAACTAAAAACACATAAAATATGTTTTACCTAAAAACGCAATTGACTAAAAACACAATAAAATGTGTTGTTTCTAAAACGCAATGGCTGAAAAACACAAAGAGATGTCTTTTACCTAAAACGCAATTGACGAAAAACACAATAAAATGTGTTGTTTCTAAAACGAAATTATATAAACTTGAATGAGTTTTTTTTTTTTAAAATAAATATGTTATTGTTGAGGTTGGTTGCGTTTGAAGGACATAACCATTACAGGTTTTAAATTATTTTTTGTATTTCATATTATTTCTTGCATCACACATCATAAGTATAAATTTTAATATGAATACATATAACCCTAATATGAACTATACATACAAACTTAAAGAAAATATAACATTACTCATTTTAAATATTTTAAATTTTAATATTTTAAATGACGCGTTTAAGAAGTAAGAATTTTGTTTTTGAATACAAAATACATAGTATATTTTATTTCAAATTAATATTTTCTTCTTTTATTAAGTGTTATCAAAGTCGAAGATGGAATGAAATTAGTTCATGATCTAAGATTATATATATTAAACATATATATAGGGAGAGTATCATGAGAAAACTACATCTAAATGAGAAAACTAGAAAACTAATTAAAAAAGCCTAAAAAAAGCTAAAAACATACAAATTTTATTTTTTTTACAATTTTTTTTATAAAAAATCGCTATTTTTTATGTATGGAAAAAAAAATTCAAAAAAAAAACCAAAAAAAAACTTGTACTGCACATATGCATTATATCCGTATTAGTGCACATGTGCAGTACAACAATTTTTTTTTTTTTGAAATTTTTTTTCCATACATAAAAAATAGCGATTTTTTATAAGAAATTGTAAAAAAAAATTGGTATGTTTTTTATACTTTTTTAGTTAGTTTTTTTGTTTTCTCATTTAAACTAGTTTTCTAATGATCCATCCCCCATATATATATATATTGTTTATACTTATATTTAACATATGTGAAAACGATAATAACAAATTATAAACATGATACGGTTTTAAATTTTTGGTTACGTCAAATAGTGATGGGTGTATAAATTTTTGGTTATTACATCTTCTTTTGATAAATATGTCTTTATTTATTAAACTAGAGATATTATATTAAAGTATGGGTAAGTAGATAACTAATATTAATTATTAAGAATTAAGAATATTCAATAGATATAATTATGAATATATGATTATTTCTAATATATATTAAATTCAATTATTTAATAGTTTTTGTATTAATTTACTTATTATTTATTAAATAATTGAGATAGCATAATAAATTGCCACATGGCATTTTAGTGAAATATTTTTTATAAGAGAATGTCATTTGACATTAAAGTTACCATTTTATTAGTATTAGATTAAAATTATAAATATTGTTTATAGAGACTTCAAATGGCAATAAGCATAATGGCTTATTATTAAATTCAAAGTGGAAATAGTGTTCATCGAGACTTCAAAATATTATGTATAATTGTCTCAAAATAAATATCTTCGTATTTTTGGAGGAAAAAAAAGCGAAAACTAATTTGTATATTTTTATTATGTAATTTGAATATCTTCAAAAAACTATATAGTAGTATAGAAACGATGAGATGAAAGTATCTATATGTAAAATGTATAAAACTCTATTATCAATAGAATTGAGTTGTTGACTCTAATGGATAAAATTTTATATTAATCGGATTAATAAAGGAAAAAAATTTTACAATATGTTTTCGAGTCTCATTTAACAAGGGGAGGGGAAAGAAAAAGGAATAATGGATTTTAATAATCCTAACTATTAGTCATTGGCCGGCAACGGTCCTAACTTAAAAAATAACCAGTGGTGGTCTCACATTTTCATATATTGTAAATAATGGACCTTTACTAAACCGAAAAGGATAAGGAGACAAAAGAAATTAAGGTTGTATTAGTAAAGGTCCATTAGTTTACAATATGTGAAAAGGTGGGACCACCACTGGTTATTTTTTAATTTGGGACCGTTGCCGGCCGACGGCTAATAGTTTGGATTATTAAAATCCATTATTCCAAAGAAAGGAGATGAAAATATGAAAAAATCATGTTCCTGAGATTTTTTAAGAATAAAAGTGGAGGGAAAATGAGAGAAAAATGAAGAAAATTTATACGTATATTTATCCTTCCAAATCGGAGAGATTAGAAGAGAAAATCTTATTAATTACTAAATTGTTCTCATATCTAACTAATGTTTTATGTTTAAAGGGTATAATGGTAAACTTGTTCATTTCTTTTCTTTTCCTCCTAACTCGGGAACACATAAAATGCTTGATTTCTTCTCTTTTCCTTTACTTTTCATTAAACTCGGGAACATGAAATAAATCACATCTTTTCCTTTCTTTTCTCTCTTAATTCATTTTCTTTCCTCTCCCCCTGTTAAATGAGACTCGGAAACACAGTGTTAGGTCAAGGTGAAGAAAGATGAGTGAAGATAGTAAATCTATATGAGACAATTTTAGTTAATATTAAACTAACATACTTCTAAATATTCATATTTGCAAAACTAAACTCTTTTAAGTTTAGAGTTAATTGCCCGGATGGCCCTTGTGATTTGCCATTCTTTCACGTTTAGTTCCCAACTTTTTAAAATAACATGTTTACTCCTAGTGGTTTGCTGACTTGTTACTCGGATAGTCCCCCAAATGGATGTCTGTTAGTTTGCTCAGTTAAGTTAGTGTAAAATTACTATATCACCCTTACTTCTAATAATAAAATTCTAATTAATAGTTTAAAAGTGGGCCCACCATTATAACTACATATAAAAAAACCTACCCACCCCCTATCATATCCCTCTTCACATAACAGTCGCCACTATCGGCATTCATCCCTGCAAATAAAATCACTCCTAAAACTTCACACCAAAAATTCTTCACATCCCCCACCCCATCCTCCTGATGAAGACTGTTACACACTCACACCACCACCCTACGACAGAGCTTCTTTTCGCGACAGATTGAGCCACCGGTGGTCGATTGAGCTGCGAAATCGTACCGGACAGAGATGTTTTGTTTGTGTGGAATCGTACCGAATGGAGAAATTGTACCACACGGCGAAATCGTACCAGGTTATGGGTTTGGATGGAGTGATGGGGTTGGATGATGACGGGGTTGTGGTGGTTATGGGTTTGGATGGGGTGATGAGTTTGTTGATGATGACAGTGGTTTGATGATGGGGGGTGGCAGCGGTTATGGGTTTGGAGTGGTTTGATGATGGGTGGGCGATGGTTATAGGTTTGGACGGAGGTGAGTGTTGGGGTGAACGGTGGTGTTGGATGGTGGGGAGAATGACGGTGTTGGATGGTGGTTACGATAGTGGGTGAAGGATGGTGAACGGTGGTGTTGGATATGTTTACGGTGGTGGTGTGATGATGCATGGTAAAGAGGTGTGGGTGGTGGAAGGAGGAAATGGTTATGGGAATGGTCAACTGTTAAACAGTTATGTAAAGAAGAATGGGGGGTAGGGTGGGGTGGTGTAGGTTTTTTATATGTTTTATATTTAGAGTTAATTGCCCTGATGTCTTGGTGCTGGTGTTGTTGAAAATATTTCAATCAAACAGTAAATTAATTCAAACTTTATTAATTACCGAGTTATTGGCCAAACCAGTTTGTTCCAACTTGAGCAAACTGATTAAAGAAAGGTAGAAGGAGACTGTCCCGTTATCGGACGAATATAAAGAACACGCAAAAATTTAAACCAAACCTGGCGATTAAGAAAGAAGATCCTTTGAACTGCACGGATGATTCCTGTCCTTAAAGGATTTTACGTGCTCGTATTGCTGTGAGCTGCAGCGTAAACTCCCAGGATTTAATGCAGAAGTGATCCGGTATTCCAACAGCAATGGAAACCAGAAAAACGCAGAAGCTGGAGCACATAAATGTGGGAAGAGGCTGCGAAAATTAGGTGTATGGAATGGGTAGCAGGGAGCTTTTATTTATAGGCTGTGATCACACCAAAGAATGAGAAAAACGGGGAGTGGTATAACCATCCAGAACCAAATTCGGTTGCTGGAGATATCCCACACGAATTCGAATTACTAGAGATAATGGGATAACCCCCACTTTTTCGAATTCGCCTCTATCTCCTTATCTCATTCGATCCACAAATCTGACACACCTGAACCGGACCCTAGCTAAAAATAAAAGCTCCTCGCGACGATGTGTACGTGCGAAGTGCGCCTCAAACGCGCCCATTCGCGCGCTCACGGCTCGGCTCGGCTCGGCGCACGTGTGGGCTTCATCCACTTCTCAACCCATTTAACACTTTGGTGGCCCATAAGGAGTAATCCCTTATAAACTACTCAAACTTCACTCCCTCCACCAATGTGGGATGGAGGAAACATACCAACTTGTATGTTCCTCTTTAATATTTCCAACAGGTGTCACCTACGGGGATTGTTGCGTCTTGGCTTGAACTAGCCCCTACTGTGCACACAACTGCGCATAGATGAGGTTCAGCGTTGCTTGACTCTTCGCGTACCAAGAGGCGTGAGTTTTCCCCTCTGGTAACCTAGACATCGCGGGCATTCCGGATATCGCTGGTGCTGAAGGACCAACACCATGACTTGTTGGAGTCACCGTTTGGATGGTACGGATACCACTTGCGCGGATGGCTCCGGCATTGGTGCCCTCCCCCTTTATGTACTCGTCAGGGGGCAGGTTTTGGACGTGCGAGTTGTCCGCCGCCGTACCCAGTTGGGTTTCCAAACACACCCACTTACCTTATTTGGATCATATAAATTAGGTCTCAATTATTGTTTTCGAATTCTCACCTACCGACACATCAAATTTCTCTGTTCACTCTCTTCTACAATCATTCATCATCTGACCGGTTATATCAAGATTTGTTTAAAGTCAAAGGTAAATCTACCAAATCGAAGCTAAATATAGCTTCTTTGTGTTGTTCGATTATACAGATGTTAATTTTTTTTACCAACTGATTCAATTGATACTAAGTTCGTCGTTGTTCTTATTTTTTTTTTTTTTAGATCCGTAAACATCGATTACAGGAGTGTTGATCCGAGTTGATGCTTTATATAGTGTGTATGTTTAATCGCAAGTTTTGATGATTTTTGTTTCTTTTTTTTGTAGATCCGTAATCGATTGCTGTATGTTAATCCGAGTTGATGCTTTATGTAGTGTGTATGTTTAATCGTAAGTTTTGATGATTTTGGTTTCTTTTGTTTTGCAATTTAAATAATATCATAATATTTTGTGGATGATCATCTAAATTATCTGATTTTAATAATATGATATATTTATTGTATGTGCTCTTTCAGTATCATAGTTACTGATTTCTTTTTTATTCGTTTTTCACGATGAACCGTAAATCTTATGTCATTATCGGACTCGGAAACTTTGTCGATCAATCTAGGTTAGTTAATTTTTGTTGTTGTTTGGTGTTTTTTGATCGGTATGGTTTCTGGTTTTATCGTTATGTTCAGTATTTTTTTTTTCAAATCTAAGTATCAAAGTTTTGAATCTTTTAGTATTTGTTTTCTCGGTAATAAAGTCGTTATTTTCTTTATTTTTTATGTGATATAGTTTTCTGGTATTATGATTTTATTACTATAAATAAACTGTTACGTTTTTGAAACTGTTGTTTATTTTGGTGTTTAAAAAATTAAACACATCACAATACCGTACTCAAAAGTTCATAAAACATTCAATCCTAAAAATTATAAGCATAAATAAAATATGTTGAAAACTAATTGTAATAGTAAAATATTATAATATAAAAACAATTCATTATTAATAACTCAATATACATACGTTGGAAGCCAGATTACACTGTATGGCATTACAAAAATCAATGGTCATGCGAATTTAAAAAGGAAAAGGCTATGTCACCGACATAGCCTTTTAATATATAACTAGTTCTTTTACCCGCCGCGCGTTGCGGCGGCACCATACGCGAAATGATAACATACATACTACAATCAAGCAGACTCGTTTTCGAACTAAATTTACGTCAAATCGTATGATAACTCAGATTTATACCTTCGAATCAAAAATTTATTACATTTGACCCGATTTTTTTCAAATAGAATTTACGTCAAATCGTAGTCCAACTCAAAACATACATAAAAAACATTTTATAATTGACCCGACTCATTTTTAGACAAAAATTACGCTAATGCGTAGACGAAATCAAATTTTATACCGACATGTCCATAAAAATAAAAACTTAAGAAATTAGTTTTAGGTTAAGCTTGAAACTTTAGAAACTTGAGGGGGTCAAAATGACATTTTCAAAGTTTAGAGGGTTACCTCTGACATTATAGCAACGTTTGTGGGTAGAATGGGTTACATGTTAAAAGTTTGAGGGTTAAAGAGAAGTTAGAATGTATGGAAGCCTTTTTTGTCAAGTTGGAAAATAGGAGGGTCATTTTTGTTAAGTTAGAAATTTGAGCAGTGAATTTTGTATATTTGAAAAAGTTAAGGGGTGATTTTGTCAAACTTGAAGCCATGAAGGTTTCTTGGAAGATCAGGAAAATGAGAATAGTGACGGTTAATGAAATGAATAATAAATTAAATAAATAATAATAATAATAATATTTGAATGTGGAGTCGTTATGCGATGGTGTAGGTTGTGGGCCAGCGCATGGAGTACACTTGCATGTGTGAAAGCATTTAGAGTTAGATTGGTGGCACTGGGCACCGACCTTTCTCTTTCATATTATATCTAAATATTAATAAAAGACTAAAAATAATGCCACATGGCATTTCCTTCTTCAACCTCATAAATTTTATTTATATTTGTTTAAAATATTTCTTTTAACATTAATAACAAATATATAGATATCATTTATCTTTATTCTTATCTTTATTTTAATATTAATAAATTCAAATAATATTATTATAAATATCTAAATTTAATATCTAATAAATTATTAATATCTCTTGAACTAATATAAAAATAATTAATTCATAAATATTAAACTAATCAAAAAATAAATAATTTGAAACCATACCGTGTATTATACAGATAATAAATAAGTATTTAACCATTAACTAGAGTTTACTCTATTAATATAATAGTTTATTCAAGCTTTACATAAATAAAATTTTTAACTTTTATTTTTGTAATTTATGGTGTTGTACCTCATGTATAAGGTTTTTATTCTTTTTTCATTTCTAACCCAAACTTTTACTCTTTTGCAATTTAGACCATTTGTTTTTTACTTTTAACCTAAAGCTTTTCATCTTTTGCAATTTAACCCCAACTCTTTTTATTTTTCAATTTTGGTCCACCATACTTTTCATCATTCCCAAGTTTTTCGTTTCGTTCTAAATTTTGCGAGTCAACGCACCACAACGTGCGTGTATGGTTCAACATTTTCCGTGTATTTTTTTCCCGTTTGGCCCGTCGCAACACATCAATATTTCTCGATTTGACAAGTTTGTCACAACACGCGAGTACTGGATTGACTTGGTTATTTTTTCTATGTTTTACGTTTTGGTTTAATTTCTCTGCAACGAGCGTGCATGATTCAAAGATTTTACGTCTGCTTTTCGCTCGGCTTTATTTTTTTCTGTTTTTACGAGTTTTTTCAATGTTGGTGATTGCTGATAGTGGTATAGCATTTGTACTACTTGACACAGTTTTACGACAACCGCTGCAACGCGGGGGTTTAATACTAGTAAATAAATATAGTAATGTCAAATTAAACCAAATAAAACGAAATGTCAGTGTATTTTACTATTATTACCCTTTCTTTCTTACCTACTTTTACACAAAGTCGATCTTGAAAAGGGAATTCGAGCGACCATTTTGTCATTTACTCAAAACTTTATCATTTACTCAAGGCATGCAGAAAAACTTTATCATTTACTCAAGGTTGGTGGCACTCCTTTCTCTTTCATACTATATAAATAAATATAGTAATGTCAAATTAAACCAAATAAAACGAAATGTCAATGTATTTTACTATTATAACCCTTTCTTTTTTACCTACTTTTACACAAGGTCGATCTTGAAAAGGGAATTCGAGCGACCATTTTGTCATTTACTCAAGGCATGCACAAGGCATGCAGAAAAATATATATCAAATAATTATTTATTCTTTTTTTACTTCATCAATTTTAATAAAAAAAATATTTTTAAACTGGCAAAAATAAGCTAAACACGCAGCGACCATTTTGTCATTTACTCAAAACTAATCAATAAATAATAGTTAGAAAAACTCAATTAGAAATTGCTTACCTCATCACCGTCGGTGAATGCAACGGAGGTTTTTGCCGATAACTCCGGCGTTGCAGCTTTCAGCGTTACTCCACCGGCAACAGTACCTTTGGCGGCGACATCACCGGAGCTTTTCTCCGGAGAAAAGGTTTGCGGAGGTGTTGGATCGCACCGTTTGGATGGTGCGGTTATTATAGAGATTGTTGGCGACATATCAGAACATAAAACGCACTAAAAAGAAAGGAGATCGAGCAACAGTGTCGTGTAGTGAAGCACTGAGGACGATGGCAATAGGAGTATGGGGATACTATTTTAGTGAAAGGATGGAACGGTTTTTTTATAGAGTAAATAATATTCTATTCTTTTTTTTTAATGTGTTAGTCAACCATATCAATATTTTAGTACAAATAGTTATTCTCCTATATATTAATAGTTTAACGTTTTGAACAGTAACCTAATTTGTTAGTCAACCATATCAATATTTTAGTACAAATAGTTATTCTCCTATATATTAATAGTTTAACGTTTTGAACAGTAAGCTAACATTGAAATTGAAAAAAAATAGCATTATCCGTATACAAACCACATATGGGAGGGAATAGTATCATTCTGTCATTGGTTCAAATGGGCGGTCGCCCCTCCCCCATTGGTACAAACCACATATGGCAGGGAATAGTATCATCCTGCCATTGGTTTAAATTGGATCAACCAGTTTATTATTTTATTCACACTTTAAAATTACGTTTTTGCCCTGGAATAGGGTTTCTCTACCATTGGTTCAAATGGGCGGCGAGCAATACCTATTGAACCAACCAATTTATTATTTTATATCCACTTTAAAATCATTTTTTTACCCCACAGTTAAAAAATACGATTTTACCTCAACTTCAAAATACATTTACTCTTTTGCCACAAGCTAAAAATACGATTTCGCCCTCGGTAAAAAAAAAAAACGTTTTTACCCTCAGCCAAAATTATGTTTTCGCCCCAGTTCAAAATAAAATTTTGTTTTCCCCCGGCTCAAAGTTACGATTTTACACCAGTTTATTATTTTATACCAACTTTAAAATTACGGTTTTGCCCACAGTTTAAAATTACGTATTTGCCCCCAGCTAAAATTTACGAATTTCCCATCGGTTCAAAATTACGATATCACCCTCAATTGAAAATTACGTCAAAATTACGATATGACTTTGCCCCCAGTTAAAAATCGTGTCAAAGAGCTGCGTAACACTCTTTTTACTTTTTTCTTTCTAGCAAAACTATAGTACTGTTTTTTTTAATTGGTTGAGAATTATTCGGTCATCGCCCCGCAACACGGGGGCATCACCTAGTTGACTTACAAAATGGTTTTACAGTATATCCGGGGAAAAAAATTAACGACAATTTTGTTTGATTCTCTATCGTCTTTGAGGCTTGAACCCAAGACCTATCCCTTTCAAACTCAGGTGTTTAAATGCTTTGTATTTACCAATGGACCACCACCCAATTGATAAAAAAATATTAAAGTAATCTTAAGAGCATTTATTTGCATTCAAATTTTATTACATAACAATGTGTTGAAAGTTTATATATTTTTCTTATTCATTGATATAAGATAACTATTTCTTATCTTTGTTAAAACATGATAACGAAAAACAATAAATTTCATTTGAAAACATGTATATGCGTATAAATTACAATTTTTTTAACGGCAAATTAATCCTCCAAATGGACTACTGGCGACATTCACTATATCGGGATACACCCGCCTCCAAACCTGGGAAAACCCTCACATAGGGCCGAAGCCTGTGAACACTCACCCGAAGACACGACAGTAGTAAAACCTGCTCAGTTCAAGGATCGAACTAGCGATCTCTACCTATTCACCTAGTCTCCCACAATCATCAGTAAGTGACTTTGCAAGAAAGTTAAGCAGTATAAAAGCCAAGTTTAAAGGTCTTGGTGGTATTTTAAAAGATAAGGTATTTTTGAGGAAATTGCTTAACTCGGTTCCAAAGAAATTTCTACCGATTGTGACATCTATCGAGCAATTTCTACCGTGTAGTGAAGCACTGAGGACGATGGCAATAGGAGGATGGGGATACTATTTTAGTGAAAGGATGGAACGGTTTTTTTATAGAGTAAACTAGATACTACAATAAAATAACGTTTTCTTTAGATTCTTGCTACAGACTTGATTGACGGAGGTGATAGACATAAATGCACTAACAAATTTCCGGCGAAAAATAGCACTAAAATTTATTTTTTCAAGGGGTGCGCCCGCCCACCATCGGCATGGGATGGGTACGCCCTTGAGGCCATCAACAACCAAACCACTTAGGACCTATCCAGCCCACCTATTGCCACATCGCCTAACCAACCCACATCCCCTATCCAGCCCACATCACCTACTCAGCCTACTGTTACTACCTCGCAACCATCAGCACCCATCCAACCCGAGAACCAAACAATGTCTCAAAGCACATCCCATCCTACAACCTCTTCCACCCATCTCATGATGACTCGAGCTAAATCCAGCATCTTTAAACCCAACCATCAAGCCGATTTAGCCTCTCTCTCATCACATACGTTGCATGTTTCTCTCACAGCAAGTACCGAACCCCGAGGGTATAAATCGGCGGCCAAAAATCCGAACTGGATTGCCGCCATGCATGAAGAAATAGATGCTTTGAAGTATAATAAGACATGGACCTTGGTGCCTCGCCCTTCCAATACAAATGTCGTCGGTTCTAAATGGGTTTATCGCATCAGATATCATTCGGACGGGCCCATTGAGCGCTACAAAGCTCGTTTAGTAGCTCAAGGATACACTCAAATTCCCGGACTTGACTATTCTCACACTTTTAGTCTGGTAGTTAAAGCCTCCACAGTTCGCATCGTTTTGTCTCTTGTCGTCTTACATGATTGGAAGCTACATCAGTTGGATGTTATAAATGCCTTCTTAAATGGCAACTTGACTGAAACAGTATTCATGGAACAACTGTTGGGTTTCATTCATCCACAGTATCCTAATCACGTATGTCGGTTAACCAAGCTCTATATCGGTTAAAACAGGCTCCTCGTGCTTGGTTTCAACGTTTAAGCATGTTTCTTGCTTCATATGGTTTTACCTGCAGCCATGCGAATACCTCGCTCTTTGTTTTCTCTCGCGAGTCATGCATCATGTACTTACTCGTCTATGTGGATGATTGAATTCTCACAGGTAATGATGAGACGGCCATTGCCATCTTTATCTCTCACCAAGTTCGTTCCAACCAATCTTAAGGTGGCAGATATTTTTACAAAAGTCTTCTGCGTGCTCCGTTACTTTGAAACCTTTCGTGCTATGCTCCCTCTTGAACCGCCACCGCTCCGATTGAAGGGGGGTATGAGAGAATAAAATATTATTATGTCACACCCCGATTTCCACGTGTTGCCGGTGGGCCCGGTAGGGGAGTAACGTGACGTGGTTGGCAACATCATAGTCAAACAACACAATATATAAATGCACAGCGGAAGCAAAAGATAAATATATTACAATCCGAATATAAAGTAATATCTAAGTATTACAACGGAAGGTAAAGGATCCACAGGCGGATCATAAAACGTAAACATTGTTCAACAGACTTTAGACGCCTAGAACTTGCAAGATTCCTTATTAACGTCCTGAGCCGCTTCCAGCCTATTACGTACTTGTACCTGCCACTTAGACTTTTGAAAATACGTCAGTTTTCACTGGTAAATACACTCAACCGACTCATTTGAAAATGTTTAAGAAAATTGATTTGGATGCACGTGGCACAAATATCTTTTACAATTTGATTAAAATGCACAAGGCAAAATTAATATTTTATACTTGAGACAAACTATATTTCATGTTATCAGTTTTACATAACTTGCTCTACATGTAGGGCCCGAAACTATGCCGGTTCATGATTAACCGACACACCACTATTCCCCTATTGGGAATCCCATATTGGGTATAAACATATGGCATCTGTCAGGTGTATGCCTACACCCCGTGCTTAGGTCGTGGCCATTGCAATTCATGAGTCAAGGATATCCAGGACACGGTCGCATTAATCCCCAATGTTTCAGTCAAGCAATACGAATTAAAACAGATTATTTGGATTTCCCGACTCATTGGTCTTCGAATCCCATACCTGAACATGCGGTATTTATATTACCGTATCCCAAGCCCGTAATAGGGAAAATAAGTTAAGAGTATTTACCTGAGCTAGCTCCTGTCTTAAATAGCAGAAATTTATAACTCAGCCGTATTCACTTAAGCAAGCGTAGGTACAATTTACCGGAAAGCTCTAGTCTGGAATGATGGTATAAATAACTAATTAGAATGCTAACGGGTCTTTAATTAAGCCTAAGCTTAGACCGGTTAGTCTTACAGAAAGATACGGTTCGTACGCACGATTAAGCGAAGACCGGATAGAATGTGTTTTAAACCCGACATGTTCAGAGACTTGTCTTATATGGTTATTGATACACATTCTGGATTTTGAGATAAAACCGATAAGGTTTGACCCGTTTCGGCTAATTTATGTAAACTAGTTACATAAACCGAACCGAACGCGTATGAAGCGTAACGGGCATCCATAAGAGTCATTTACAGGTTTCCTAAGTTAATATGCTTAAAATATGTTGTGATATCATAATGATACCTTCCATAATGCCCAAAACGAGTTAAATCCTTAATTATGCCCCGTAGGGGTATTTTGGTCATTTTAACGATTATAAAAGGGATTTAACGTAACCCTGATGTTCGGGACTGAAGTAATCAGTAAACAACTTATTTTTAACATATTATATTAGTTAATAATTGTAACACCTCGGAAATTCACGTCCTATAATAGGTTGACACGTGTCATAAAGTTTAAACGTGTGAAAGAAATATTATGAAAGGACTAAAGTTGACAAACGTGGAAAGTATGTAAATATACGTATTCTAAGTGTCAACTGTGAATAAATATATTGTATTTTAACCCTACAAGATGCTCATACCTTCAAACGAATAAATCATGGATCATACGAAGCTTAAAGTGAGTGATTTCAAACTACAGGGACCAATTGTGTCAACATGTTTAAATTATACCTCTGAGTGACCTTTTGACAAACCCGAAGCTTTGTAAATATTAATTGTGCTCATGAGAATGCACCCTAAAAATTTCATAAAGTTTCGTTATCGTATGAGAAAGATATGATCAAATGCGTGTGCGAAGCGTTAAAGCGTAAACGTCGAAAGTTAGGACTTTTCGGGTGAAAATAAAGTTACCCGGGGACTTGGCAAAGTGGGTATATGATTTAAGGCCTTAGTAGATAAATTATGAAGGTTTAAAGTGCAATAAATCAGTAACCATTCGAGTTTTGAAGGGACAAGGGCTGAATCGCAAACAAAATCCAATAATCTGATCTGGTAAGGCGTCGCGCTGCGCGACGGCACCCTCGCGCTACGCGAGGGTGTGCCCAGCTCCGAAAAAAACGCTGCATGTCTGCCAATGCGTATTTTCGCGACCACAACCCGTTTTTCCACTTCTCCTGGCCCCTAAAACGTCCCCTAAGCCCCTATGACACATGCCAAACGATTGTGGGCACTCCTAGACTCAGTTGTCAATGATTTATGGTGTGTGGAACCATTATAAATAGCCTTCCAAGTTCACCATTTTTCTCACACCTTCATTTGATCATCTGGAGCCTTTCTGGAGCTAAGGAACTCTCCCAACTGATCATAAGTCGTGCATAGGACCCTTGTAAGTGTTCTAATCCTTTCTTGTTTGAGTTTAGCTTAGTTAATTAGCTAAAAGTCAAACCGTCGTAATTACGGTTTGACTTCGAGATTAGTCAATAATGGCTCAGTCAAATCTCGAATCAAAAGTATTTATAAGTTGGTATTTATGTGGGTAATAAAACCCCAAAAGGGTTTCCCCTGATCACCACTTTAACTAGTTCAAAAGTCGGGTCAAACATATACTTAAAAAGTCAACAGAATTCTTAAAAGGTCAATTATGCATAATTAGCTATCTAGGCCATGTATAACCTGTTTGATTATTGTTATAACTTAGTAATTAGTGTAAGAACATGTTCACACCTGTTCAACCCGACTATTTCCTGTTTAGACCCGGTTCGGAACCGAAAGTCACATAGTTTGACTTTCACTTTGACTTTCAGTTCTGACCCGTTTGGGCATGTTTTAGAAATTCCTCAGAGCTTTAATTGGACTAGGATGCATGTTAGAACAACCCTCTGTGATTGTGCACCTCGGTTCATTAGTTATCCAATTAATATGCAAGTTTCCGTTAATTGTTCATATGTTGACCGTTATGCCCTTATTACCTTAAAACATGATTTATGAAAATGTAAAAGTGTAGAAACCTTGAATATTGATACATAAAATTGTATGCAAAATTTGACATCAGTTTGACTTGTAGATTAAGAGTTATGCTCATTAGCGTAATTACGGTGCTTTATGTTAATAAAGTGGCGTAATTAGCGTATAGCCTAATTAAACATACTTTTTGGTATCAAACGAATTACCCACTGATGTAATATATTATTTTGGGAATTTTAAAGATTTTTAATTAATTTTAGGCTGAGCATAACTCATAGTCGTAGGCTTAATTCGGTAATTGTCGGTTTTGCCCTTATGGGCCATAAAATGAGTTTTACACATCTAAACGACTCCAAACCTTTTGCCACTGATTAGTTATGATTAATAAATTATTTTAAGCCTTCTGGAAATATAAAAATATCAGATTTAAGTATAGAACCCGGAAATGGCCTTTAATCGCCATAATTAGCGTTTTTAACGCATAGTATGTCTTAGAATCATATTGGACATACCCGGGTTGATACCTACTGATATAAGAAGCAAATTATCATATTTTAACAGTAAGCAAAAGTTGATAAACTCAGACTTCAGTTTTTGAGCTTTTCGGCTTATGTGAAATTACCAAAATACCCCTACGGGGCATAGTTTGGTTAAATAGGATAAATTTCACATATACGCCTTAGCCTACTGTTATAACCCATTAAAATGAGTATGTTTTCTGTTTACATCAGACCTGTAACTCAGTTAAACAATTAAACTCTTTTACAAACTTTAAAATGACCAAACTACCCCTACGGGGCATAGTTTGTGTTTAAATTAGTTCGGGGCATAACGAAAGACATCCTACTGATGTTACAACATATTTGAAGCATATTGACTTAGGAAACCTGTATATGGCTCTTACGGATACCCGTTACGCATACTACGCGTTCGGCTCGGTTTATGTAACAAGTTTACATAAATTAGCCGAAACGGGTCAAACCTTATCGGTTTTAGCTCAAAATCCAGAATGTGAATAATAAACCCATATTAAACAAGTCTTCAAACTTGTCGGGTCTGAATCACATTCTATCCGGTCTTCGCTTAATCGTGCGTACGAACCGTATCTTCGAAACTAGCCGGTCTAAGCTTAAGCATAATTAAAGACCCGCTAGGATTCTAATAGGTTATATTTAACCTTCGTTCCAGATTAGGAGAAACAGTAAAAGCTACCTGCTATTTGATTTTGTGACTATACTTTGCATCAAGGTAAATACTTTTAACTTATTTTCCCTATACGGGCTTGGGTTACGGTACATAGCGTACCGCTTGATCGAGCATCAAATCTTCCGCGCTTAGTGGTTAATTGAATAATTTGATCGGCTCGTTTTAAACAGATATGTTTACTTTACAGCCTTTGGGGGGTTAATGACCATGTCCCGGATATCCTCGGCATTATCTTACGAGATAGCCACGACCTGAGCACGGGGTGTAGGCGTACTCCCGTGTATAACTCACTTAAAGTGGTGTGTCTATTGATCTTTAACCCGGATACGTTCCGGGCTACTGAACGCATAAGTAACATGTAAATCGTTCACAAGATTATAATATTATATAATTCTCCCAAGTTTAAAAAAAAAATGTTTATGCCATGTGCATCCAAACCAATTTTCAATCATTTTATAAAATGAGTCAGTTGAATGTATTTACCAGTGTAAACTGACGTATTTTCCCAAAAAGACTGAATGCAGGTACTAAACGTAATTGGCTGGATTGTCTCTTAAGCATCAATAAAAGTCTCGCAAGCTTAGGATGCCAGAAGTCTGTTGAACAATTAAATGTTATTTTGTTTCGATCCGTACTGTGGATAAACACCGGATAATTGTGACTTTGTTTACAATAAATAAATTCGGTTGTATCTTATTTTAAATTTGCTTCCGCTGTGCATTATTATATTGTGTTGTTTGACTATTACGTTGCCAACCACGTCACGATACTCCCCCACCGGGCCCACCGGTGACACGTGGAAATCGGGGTGTGACAATAATAATCCGGATGTCTCAAAATAGTTTTAAGTCTAAACTACGCGTATAATACACGTATAAACCCGTTTTTTAGCGACGTATGATTAAAATACGATTCTGGGTTTTCTGATCAGTTAAACAGGCTCAAAACACTATATTTATTATTTAAAATCAGTAGCAATTGGATTCGCGTCAAAATTCCTTGTAGAAATCATTTTATGACCGAAAAGGGTAAATTCGGTATTAACCGAATTAAGGCGATAAGCCTAGCTTAAGATCAGTTTAAAAATAATTAAAAATCTTCAAAAATCCCAAAATATTATTTAACATCAGTGGGTAAAAGGTTTGGTGCCGAAAATCGGGTTTAGATAGGCTATGCGCTAATCGCGCCGATTAATTAATAAAAAGCTTACTATTTACGCTAATGCGCATATCTCCTAATCTGGACCTCAAATTGATGTCAAATTTGGAGAGCATGTTTATAATTCAGTAGACAAGGGTCTTGTCCACTTACATTACCAAAAAGCTCGTTTTATAACCGAAAGGGCATTACGGTCAATTTTAAGCATTTAACGGAAACGCGCGAACGAATCGGATAATCAACGAAACAAGTACAGAGGCTTATACCAACATGTAACCCGGCCCTAAAGAAACCTTAAGGTATGTCTACATCTATCAAAACCGGGTCAGAACCGAAGTCAAGCAAAAAGTCAAACTTTGCGCCTTTCGGTTCCGAATCGATCCCAAATTGAAATTTGTCGAATCAATCATGTTTAGTCATGTTCTAACATTGATTACTAATTTACATTATGGTTAAAACAGGTTACACGCTTCTCGTATCGCTAATTACCCGATTAAAGCTTCTGTTGACTTTTTCAAGACACCTTTGACTCGCCAAACTACCTAGTTAGGATGGGAATCATTGTGTGCCCTTTTTGGGGTTTAACACCCATATAATTACCTACATAACGGTACTTTTAATTCGCCAAAAGACTGAGCTAATTATAACTAATCACGAAGTCAATCGCTAATTACGATATGTTGACTTTTAAGCTAAATATGAAGCAAGACTTAATTAAGAAGGGTCTAGCATACTTACAAGTGTCTAATGGATGATTAGAAGGGTCTTGGTTCAGCTCTTGTGCTTCTCAAATGCTCAGAAGTTGATAAATGAAGGTGTGATCAAGGTTGAAGTTTCTTGGCACTTATATAGTGGATTAAGACACCATAAGGTGTTGACAACTAAGTCTAGCATCCATCCACAATTGATTGACACATGCCCTAGTGTTCTAGAGGTTGTTTAGGGGCCAAGCATGAAGAGGCAAGTCGAAAATTGAGGTTACAAGGGCTGAATCAGACAAAGAATCAAGAAAAATCAGTTTCTGTCCAGACATGGCAGTGGCGTAGCGCCACTGCATATGTTGTTTATGCTCGCGCTACGCGAGCCCTTGGTATCCTCCAACAAAACTTTCATTAATTGCAGTTTTGGTCCCTGGTCCTTCTTAAGGTCGCTTTCAAGTCTTATTTTGCACTATGAGCCCTCTAAATTGACGTATAAGGGCCTTAAGACATTTACCCACTTTGTTTAGTCCTCGGTTAACTTTGTTGTCACCCGAAAAGGCCTAACTTTCAACGTTGACGCTTTTAACCCCTCGCACACGAATTTTATCATAACTTTCTCATACGGTAACGAATCTTGGTGAAATTTTTATGGTACATTCTAGTGAGCATAATTAATCGTTACAAGGCTTCGGGTTTGCTAAAAGGTCGCTCAGAGGTATATCTTGAACATGTTGACACATTTAACCCCCCGTATTTTGTAATCTCTCACTTTCTTTCATAATTCACTTCGTATGATCCATGATCCATTCGTTTAAGGTTATAAACATCATGTAGGGTTATTGTAAAGTATATTTATTCGTTGTTGACACTTTGAACCCTTATATTTACACAGTTTCATTGTTTGTCAACTTAAGTCCTTCAAGAACATTCTTTCACACGTTCAAAGGTTATGACACGTGTCAAGACATTATAGGACGTAAATTTTCGAGGTGTTACATATTATTAGAGAATACAATATTAAAATGTGAATATATTGTAATTAATTGTAGATCTCAATCATCTCCATAATTATAGGAGAGATTGCTTCTGTATGCAATAGTCCGTCAGTCATTGAGTCTTGATTCTTACCATCATCTACACCAATAGTATGTGTAAATCTAGGCCAACAATTGAAAACTAAGGCGACTTAGTCATAAGATTTCTAGAATTTAATCTTAGAGAGAGATCTGTTCTTAATTAGACAAGCATTCTATTTACTTATTTTGAGATACACTGTTTCTCTAAGAAAATATTCCTGAAAATAAGAATCGCTACAGATTTTTGCTTACAGTATTAAAAATGGTGTAGTTCAACATATATGTACACCCACAACTATGTCTTGTATGTCGTAAACAGTGTCACAATAACTAAACGTATACCAAAACTATATATAGTTATATACAGTTAAAACTAACTAATTAATATCTTGCATACCAAAACCAAATTAATACGTAGTAATATATCTACCTGGCTATGAAAACTTACCAAATACCAAATAGACTATTCTTTAATAATTAAAATATCATATTTACTCATTTTAAGTTACTTTATTAAAAACACTAGGTTAGAGTCCCGTGTATTACACGGACAAAACAAATTTAATTTTATATAAAATAATATATTTTAAAAAAAACCTTATTTAACACGGATTAAATAAATGTAATTTTATATATTGAATAATAAAAAAAGTTATATCTTTAAGAACCCCTTGTATTGTATGTGTTGAATAAATGCAATTTTGTATACTATATAATAAAAAAGTCATATTTTTAAAAACCTTGTGCATTACACGGATTTAATAAATCTAATTTTATATACTAAATTATAAAAAAAGAAGTCTTGGCGTCATCCTATTTCCCAAACGACTTACATAAAGCATTAATGAAATTAATGCACTGTTCCATAACTCCCTAAGCCTAAAGTATTATATTGTTTATATACACTCTCTTACTCAGTTTAATTACTTATATCATTTTAGGGATATTTTGGTTGCTAACTATTATATTGATAGATAACTTTACTTGTGGATAATGTGTTCATGTTTTGCAACTACTCAGTATTGTTTTCATTGTTTAGTATATAAAATTACATTTAGTTAACCCGTGTAATACATGAGGTTCTAACTTAGTTTATAGTATAGATATAGGAATTATTAGTGATGAACTCTAATCAATCTTAACCCTTTATTCAATTAATCAACAATCAAAATCTGTCTTACTATTTTTAAATAACATAATGCATCTTAACTTCATTTATCAAAACCCTATTAACATAAAAAAATGATACACACGGAAGAAAATAAGATTCAACGAAAACAAATGAAGTGGTTAACCTATCTCGTCCTTTTACACTACAGGTGGGCATAAGTCAATTTGAAAATGAAGCATATACAAACAAACCTAATTAGAAAAGAAAAAAAACGTAAGTCCTATATCTAATCTAAGTACTATAATAAAAGAAACCAATTTTTAACACGTGTCATTCATTGAAGGTATCCTCAAATCTATATTAACTTATATAAACTAAATAAATAATAAATTAATATTAAATATTATCATACTTTAATAAAATATTATCCTCAAATCCAAATTGTTAATTTAATATATTTTTAAAATAAATACCTCTCTTATCTACTTATATTATATTAAATATATAAATAATAAATTAATATTAAATGTTATCATAATTTATTAAAAATATAACTTTTTTTATTATTTGGTATACAAAAATATAAAAATGTTATCCTAATTTATTAAGGATACATATTTTTTTTTATTTGGTAGATTTTTCAACCCGACTATACACGAGTTTTCTAAAGATACGACGTTTTTAGTATTTAATATACAAAATTACATTTATTTAGGAGATAATTTTTTTATTATTTGGTAGATTTTTCAACCTGACTATACACGGGTTTTTTAAAGATACGACGTTTTTAGTATTTAAAATACAAAATTACATTTATTTAATATGTGTAATACACATGATTTTTAAAGATATAACTATTTTTTAGATCTATTCAACACGTGTAATATACAGGGTTTTTAAAGATGTAATTTTTATTATATAAAAAATTATTATATAATAGCAATTAACTTTTTTAAGTGCGTCTTTATATTTTTTTATTATTTGGTAGATTTATTCAACCCGATTATACACGGGTTTTTAAAAGATACGACGTTTTTAGTATTTAGTATATAAAATTACATTTATTTAATCTGTGTAATACACATGGTTTTTAAAGATATAATTTTTTTATTATTTGATATATAAAATTACATTTATTTAACACGTACAATATACAAGGTTCATAAAGATATAACATTTTATTATTTAATATTTAAAATTACATTTATTCAACCCGTGTAATACACGGGGTTCTAACCTAGTTTATAAATAACGTAAAGCTAATACTATTTAAACATTTTTATATATTATCTATAGAATATATGTTCATCAATATCAATAAATTTTATCTACTTTAACTTTTTAAATATAATACAGTCAACTAATTAAATTTAATAATTTAAATTAAATAATAATTATCTACAACTAATGATGGTCTAAAATAATGACAAATGTCCTCTAATTGGTTTCTTTTATTATATAGTATAGATATAGATTGTATTAGGATATATATGACATTTATATTTTTAATTTTTAAAAACTCTGAATCCTTATTTTTACTTTTTTTTATTTATAACTTGCTTTTTTCTTAAAAAATCACATATTTTAGTTAGAATTGTGTAGCTACTGATGAGTGTGTAACTATGCCAACTTGAGAAGCCTGGTGAATCTAATAAATTCTGTTAATGAGGTTCAGACGCAACCAAAGTTTTATCTCCAGATATTTTTTTAACGTAAAAAAGTTATGAGGTTAAATTGACAAAGATAAAAAACTTTGAGATTAAAAGTAAAAAACCAGAATAGTTTTAGGCTGAAATTGAAAATATATCAATTTTTTTTGGAAACCTCGCTAAGCATAGAATACAACTACTCTATACATCATAATGTTGTTAATTTATAATGGGTAAATAATATTCTATTCTTTTTTTTTTAATTTGTTAGTCAACTATATCAATATCAATTGTAGGGTGAATAATTGTCATTTTAGTACAAATAGTTATTTACTTATAAAATGGTTTTACAGAATATCCGGAAAAGAAATTAACGACAATTTTTTTTTATTCTCTATCATCTTTGAGGCTTGAACCCAAGACCTATCCCTTTCAAACTCAGGTGTTTAAATGCTTTGTATTTACCAATGGACCACCACCCAATTGGTAAAAAAAAAAAATATTAAAGTAATCTTAAGAGCTTTTCTTTGCATTCAAATTTTATTACATAAGAATGTGTTGAAAGATTGTATATTTTTCTTATTCATTGATATAAGATAAATATTTCTTATCTTTGTTAAAAACATGATAACGAAAAACTATAAATTTCATCTGAAAAGATGTATGTACGTATAAATTACAATTTTTTTAACGGCCAACGAATCCTTCAAATGGGCTACTGACGAAATTCACTACATCGGGATACACCCGCCTCCAAACCGGGGAAAACCCTCACATAGGGCCGAAGCCTGTGAACACTCGCCCGAATGCACGACAGTAGTAAAACCTGCTCGGTTCAAGGATCGAACTAGCGATCTCCACCTATTCGCCTAGTCTCCCATCATCACCAGTAAGTGACTTTGCAAGCAAGTTAAGCAGTATAAAAGCCAAGTTTAAATGTCTTGGTGGTATTTTAAAAGATAAGGTATTTTTGAGGAAATTGCTTAACTCGGTTCCAAAGAAATTTCTACTGATTGTGACATCTATCGAGCAATTTCTATCGTGTAGCAAATAATATGGTGATTTACATAGAAAAGGAGATTGATGTGAACTTTGATTCGCAGTCCATAATTGAAGAATTCAAAAATCTTAAAGGAAGACGGACAGAACTATAATTCTTCATCCAGGATAACCGGGTACCCACCTTCCTCTCTCATTTTTAATGTTTTAGTGTCTTTGTTCATTTGTTTGTTATACAATGTTTACGTTTTAATGTTTGAGAACGTTTTTTATTTGATATTAATGTTTGACTCGACCCAAATCGAATCACCGACATCCGACACGAACATACACCTCGAAACAACGCGATAGAAAAAAAAATTGGTCCGTTACCTTCCGACCCCCCGGTGGAAATTTTCAAGCTTCGCCACTGGTGCTGTTTGTAACCATACCCAGACAAAGTGAGATTTTTGAGAGGCTGAGAACTAAAGACAGAAAGAGGGGATTTGTATAAATCATAAAAAATTGTTTCCATGCAAGCAACGTCCACCTGTTGGACATTATGGGAGAATGCATAGTCCAAAATTCTTTTAACAAACGCCTGGTTAGCCTTTCCACAAAACGAGACCTTGACATAATGCACTTTTGTTTGATTGTTTCGGGTTGACAAAACATGTGTAATAAATTCAGGGCCGGCTCAACCTTTTAGGTGGCCTAAAGCGAGTTCAAGAATTGAGGCCCTTTGTAAAGTGTGGCCCAAAACCATTGCCTCATTTAGATTACCCTTCAGCCGGGCCTGAACAAATTTGGAGAACTCGGGCAACGAATGGAAATCCTCACTTGAGAAACTAAGACAGGGCATTGAAGTCCAGATATACCTCCATTTAGATGACAAAGCACTTGTTCTGATCGCATGTTTAATGTCAATAAAAGAGAGGATTTTATGGATAAGATCGTCTGGCAAGTTGCTTAGTCTATCACCTTCTACTTTCTTTCTAACTTTACCATGCCTGGAATCCATTCTCCCCCAACTCTATCTTTGCGGAAATAAGAATTCAGACATATCTTGGTTCCTTTCCGTTGCTAAACCACCGGCATCATGTCTTCTCTTCTAGATCCAGAAGCGGCGATTTGATTGTGTGCAACAATTAGGACATAGGACAAACTAAACACTCAATCTACAAGTAATTTAATTTCAGCTTCTGAACCATGGATTTTTAAATTTAATAAATTAACAAACTATAAATTAGCAACATTTGTATGCATATAGGTATGTACTTCATGCTTTGGGAGGTTTTCAAAAAAAAATTCAATGTTACACTTTTGACCCAAAACTATTTGTTTTTCTACTTTTAACACCAAAAGTTTTCATCTCTTGAAATTTTACCTCACAACTTTTGTACTTTCAACTTTGATCCCCGCACTTTTCATATTTCGCAATTTTTTGTTTTAAATTTTGCAAGTTAACACGTCGTAACGTGTGTGGTTCAACGTTTTAACATTTTGTTTTAATTCTTCGTACTAGATTTTGCGAGTTAACACGGCTCAAATTGCACGTGTGGTACAACGTTTTTAAATCGTCTATCTTTTCCCCGTTTGACAGGTTCGTTACAACGCGTGGGGTCCTAAATCGACTTAATTATTATTTTCTATGTTTTATGTTGCAGTTTAATTTCTTCTCATTAACACACCGTAACTTCAGTATTGATTGTCGCTGGCGGTGATGTGCAATGATGCTATTCGGCACGACTTTACGCCCCGCCGCATTGCGGCGGGTGGTAAATCTAGTTGGTATAAAAAACAACAATAACAGAAAAGTTCTGTTAGGATAAGAGAAAAAAAAAACTAAAGAGAGAAACTTTCTTTAAACTTTTGCATACAGATCTCATTAATATTTCATCTGTTTATACTATCTATCAATGTCAACAAACTTGAAATAGTTAGTTGTCACTACAATTAACACCCCTCTACTTCTATAGGTTACAAAATGAACCCTCATACAAGCTAACACGTAGCATGTAATGTTGGGATAATTTTACACTACAAATGCATGGATGATCAGTTTATACTTTATACTAGCGTCCATGACACTATATGTTACGGTTTCACTATTTTTAGTAGCCACGTCATAAAGTGTTGGCCACGTCAGTGTCACGTAGGCATGACTCACTTTTTTCATCGGTGTTGTCGTCATCAAAAAGAAGGTCGAATAGAAGACCTTGTGGTTTCGTTTATAGGGTTGTGCTCCAATGTGATCGTGGCAGCGAATATAAAGTTAAGGATTCAAGTAAAGTTACCGGCACCAAAAATACTACTTGTCCTTTCGAATTAGAAGGAACATATTTAGATGACTATGATTGTTGGACCTTAAAAGTGACATGTGATCGACATAATCATCAACCTGTACTATTTATGGAGGGTCATTCATATGCAAAGCGGCTTTCCGAAGATGAATTTAACTTGGTTGCAGAATTGACAAGGATGAATGTGGAGGGTCATTCATATTCATTTTTCACTTTCGTGTTTATAATAAAGTGTATTGATTATTTATTTATTAATATTAACATTAATACTAATAATAGTATAACAAAATAGAAAAAAAGTAACAAAAGTATTATAAAATAAAAAACATAATTATTACATTTGACTTTATAATAAAACATAATCATTACTTTTGACTTTATAATAAAATAATATAATAAAGTAGTTAATCATTACTAAATTTGACTAATTGGTGTATTAATCTATATTTTGGGTGTATTTATCACACCCCTTGTGTAATAGCTTCACAATTTTGATTACCCAACATCCCAATTCCCAATCTAATAAACAAAAAATTAAAAATAAAGAAAAATTATGATTGGTGGAAAGGTTGGGGCCCACAACCCATTCCATCTCCCACGCCCCTAACCTCATTCCCCTTAATGCTCCCTTTACCGGCCTTGGGGCGGTGTTTCACGCCCTATAACCCTCCGCGTTATCCCATAACACATGATCTAAGAGGTGAGCGTAAAATGTTAAAATCAAAATCGAAACAAACTTATAAACCAAAAAAACCCCTAAAAATTAATGTTACATTGATCAACAATTAACAAAGAAGAAAAGATGCATTTCGCCCTTCATTAAAAGGGAGGAAAAAGACAAAAAAGTTGGATGTTAACTAAAAAATCTGACCAGATTTAGATTTTGAATGAAAATGGCAATAAAATTGAGACCACTAGGACCCAAATTCAAAAGGTTTGAGTTTTGGACTAAATTGGCAAAGGTGACCAAACCTCAGGTACCATTTTGGCAGTTTACTCTAAAAAGTATATTCTCAAAACCTTGTAGACTAAATAAACATGAGTAAACTGCCAAAATGGTCCCTGAGTTTTGGTCACTTTTGCCACTTTTATCTAAAACTCAAATCTTTTGAATCTGGGTCCATGTGGTGTCAATTTTATTGTCATTTTCATCTAAAATCAAAATCTGATTAGATTTTTCAGTTGACATCCAGATTTTTTTGTTTTTTTCCTCCCTTTTAATGATGGACAAAATGGTCTTTTAACGTTTTATTAAACAAATTAAAAAAAATATATATGACCATTTTGTCCTTCATTAAAAGGGAGGAAAAAGACAAAAAAACTGGAAGTTCACTGAAAATTTTGACCAAATTTTGTTTTTGAATGAAAATGGCAAAAAAAATTGAAACTACAGGGAACCAATTTTAAAATGTTTGAATTTTGGATTAAAGTGGCAAAAGTAACAAAACCTTAGGGACCATTTTGGTTGTTTACTCAATAAACATTAATAACAACGTTAATAAACTATTTACAAAGAGAACTCAAACTTTTAAAAAAGAGTAAATTGCCAAAATAGTCCCTGAGGTTTGGTCACATTTATCACTTTAGTCCAAAACTCAAAACTTTTGAATCTGGGTCTCTGTAGTTTCAATTTTGTTGTCATTTTTATCCAAAAGCAAAATTTGGTTAGATTTTTCAGTTAACATACAGCTCTTTGTTTTTTTTCCCTTTTAATGAAGGGCAAAGTGATCAGATTTTTTTTTAATTTGTTATAATAAAACGTTAAAGGACCATTTTGCCCTTCATTAAAAGGGAAGAAAAAGACAAAAAAGCTGGATGTTAACTTAAAAATCTGACCAGATTTTGATTTTGTATGAAAATGGCAACAAAATTGAAACGACAGGGACCCAGATTCAAAAGGTTTAAGTTTTGGACAAGAGTGGCAAAAGTGACCAAACCTCAGAGACCATTTTGGCAGTTTATTCTTAAAAAAAGTACATTCTCAAAACCTAGTATATTCTCTAACCTTTTAATGAACTATTTATAGATGAAAGTAAAGTATATAGTTATATGTCGTAATACTTAAAAAGATCAAATACAAATAACTTTAACATATAAAACGTACGAACTCAAGGTATTGCTGAAAAAAAGCGGTGACATTTTCGTAATTTTCAAAATTACTCTACAAATTGTTATGGGTCATTTTCTGAGCGTACATATCCTGCTTTTGTTTTTTTGCTTGTGATCAGGATACTGGATTAGGATATTGCTAACATCCTGGGCGATATTCTGGGGTTAACTAAATTAACCACGTGCAGGTTAGATGCTGTGGGTTACTAACGGTCAGATGGACTTCTTCTCCTCAAGACTCGGGCGTATCTGTTATGTGGGAGATGTTGAACCCGAAAGACCAGGTCTACAACGTTCGAGTGGGGAATATTCGCTGGATCCCGGTTATTTAGGATAGTTTGTTGCATTTCTTTTACTATAAATAGATGGGGGCGGATCAGATTAAGGCACCCAACTTTCACACACACTCTCGAACACTTTTGCTCTCTAGCTTTCAGCAGTCACTACATACAAACACCTGTAATCGAATTACATTGTAACACTTAGTTGATCCGCACCACATCCTGCACTGTATCCTGATATTTGAAGCAATAGAAGAACAAGGCAGCTGCGATTGTCAGCTCCCGAGGTTTTGTGCCGGCGATCTAGATTGATCAAGGGCTTTCCTCGTACATCACGTGTCAACCTTTACTTTTTTGCTCATTGTTTGATCATAGATACAGCTCTATATCCTGAGCCGTATCCTGAAACTGTTTTTGTAATTAACTTGGTTATCATATTTTTCACACATATTTCTAGCACACTACCTCACTTAACTAATTTGATCACTTAATTACTTCGGTAATTTTTTACCAAAACAATTTGGCGCCCACCGTGGGGCGAGTGGTGCTATTTTTGCTAAAAACTTTAGTAAAATCATTACTCGGTTTTCTATTGTCAAGACTTTTTTCTAAATTGTTTTCAATGGCCTCGAGATCAAACATGAGCTCTTCCACCGTGTCTGCTACAACCCCTGCGACAATTGGTTCGGTGCTTCCACCTCCTCCTCCTCCAAGAATGCAAGCTTCATCACACGGAGCCGAAAGTCATGTAGCTCGGGATGTTATCCCCACTCCCAGTACCTAGGGATCCGGTCCTGTTTTGGCATCTAATGATGAAATTCTGAATTTGTTTGGTAGTGTACAGGAACAGATGAGGCAGCAGCAGGAAACTAATTGGATGCTGATGAGAGAAATACAACTCTTGAAATCCGGCCCAAGTAGACCTGCTGAAGAAACTGTCACTCCTATACAGCCTAGGGCTTTGAACTTCAGTTCTGCAGTTTACACTGAGGATAACCGGGGGAACATCGTCCCAAGCCATTCTCAGAATCATACCCCTGAGATACCCTCCTCGGTCAGGATGTCAACTGTGAGGAGCTCAGGATATGCTTCAGGATATGGCCAGAATCCTCAGACCGGTAATGTGTCAAATAATAATATTCTTGCTACTAACAACAATGGGTCTTTGCAGGATGCAGGTATGACGTCAACATTTACTAGGGAGCTTCAGAAATTGAAGGACATGATATCCAGTGTACCTGGAGTGGTCCAGCCAATTCCGGAAGTATCTCAAGATAGCCACAAGATATCTCGCTTTGCATATCCTATCTGTGATGCTGAAATCCCAAAAAGATTTCAGACCCCCAACATGAAACTGTATGATGGGACTACGGATCTTGAGGAGCATGTTGCCCAATATAGAGAAAGAATGGAGATTAACCCTATCCCTCCGGAACTCAAGGAAGCATGCTTATGCAAGGGTTTCGGTTCTACCTTGACAGGATCAGCCTTAAAATGGCTGTTAAATGTTCCTCCTCACTCAATTACTTCGTTTGCTCATTTGGTCAATTTATTTAATAGTCAGTTTTCTTGCAGTCGGAGTTTTGAGAAACTAACCAGTGATCTTTACAGGATAACTCAAGGACCTCAGGAATCTTTGAGGGATTATGTGAACAAGTTTAGTCGAGAATCCTTGGATATCCCACATCTTGATGTTGCAACAGCTGTGCAGGCTTTTAAGATGGGGTTACAAAAGGATTCTTAGTTTTATCAGGATCTTGTAATGAATCCCTGCAGGAATCTCGACGAAGATCGTAACAGGGCTTTGAGATATATCCGTTTGGAAGATGACAAAAAGATGCAAGAAAGGATGAATTCTACCTCAACCTACGAATTGACCAACAGGCAATCAGAATCCTCGTATAAACCATATCGTTCCAAGCCATATGGTAGAAATGACAACAAGAAAGTGAATGATGTTGAAGACGAGGATCCTGACTTATCTGAATACTGCTTTTCTGTTAATATACCCGAGTTAATGTATGCTATGCAGGGTTTAGGAGACAAAGCTAGGTGGCCTCGAAAGAATCAACAGAAAGCTGATTGGAAGGATAAATCCAAATGGTGTGCCTTCCATGAAGATTTCGGACATGTGACCGAGGATTGCATTGCTCTAAGGAAAGAAATAAGCTACCTGTTAAGCAAGGGGTATCTGAAGGATTTGCTGGGAAGAAAGAAGAATAAAGGGCAGGATCCTGAGAAGGATCCTGAACGAGCAACATCACCCCCAGCAGATGCCAAAATAGTTAACTTTATTTCAGGAGGATCCAACATTTGTGGGACTTCGTATTCTGCGGCCAAGAGACATGCAAAGGAAGCTAAGACTGAAAGGGGGGACAAACCAGCTAGGATGACTACCCTTACAACCGATAAAGTGATCACTTTTGATAGTGATGACAGGGATACTGTCCAGGATCCTCACCACGACGCTCTTGTAATAACATTATATGTTGCTAACCATTTTGTACGCAGGATATTGGTGGACAATGGTAGCTCCGTCAACATAATTCAGCTGGAAACATTGAAAAGGATGAATGTATCTCCGATGGATATTACTTCAAAGTCCACTGTGCTCGTTGGTTTCAGTGGAGAAGCTAGGAATACCGTAGGAGAGATAAAGTTACCAGTATATGTTGAAGGGGTCAACTCGATACAACGCTTCTGTGTGATGGACTCCCTATCCTGCTATAACATCATACTAGGCAGGCCATGGATCCATGACATGAAGGCTGTGCCATCGACTTATCACCAGTGCATCAAGATCCCTACCCCTTGGGGGGTCGTCAAAGTTGATAGTTATCAGCAGGAGGCGAAGGAATGCTATACATCCTCAATGAAATCCTTAACCAAGCCTAATCCAGCATAGCAATTAAAGATGCGGGCCCAGGATATCGTGGAGGCTTCAGAGCAGGATATGAAGAAAGTTATCCTAGATCAGGATAATCCTGATATCTCGGTGCTCGTAGGAACCAATATCCCTCAGGATATTGAAGAACAATTAACTAACTTTTTGAAGTGCAGGATGTCAACATTTGCATGGAAGCATGAGGATATGACAGGCATATCCAAAGACATTATTACTCACAAGCTTGGAATTGACAGGTCGTTCAAGCCTGTTCAGCAAAAAAGAAGGAAGTTTGCTCCTGAACGAAATAAAATCATACAAGAGGAAGTTGAAAGATTGTTGAAGTCCAAAATGATCAGAGAAGTCAAATTCCCAAGATGGCTGGCAAATGTAGTCATGGTACAGAAGAAAAATGGGAAATGGAGAGTCTGTGTAGATTACACGGACTTGAACAAGGCTTGTCCTAAAGACTCATTTCCTCTTCCTCATATTGATGCAATGGTGGATGCTACTGCCGGACATGAGATGTTAACATTCATGGACGCATCCTCAGGATTTCAGCAGATTCAAATGGAGCTTTCGGACCAGGAGGATACTGCCTTCATGACACCAACATGTATTTATTGCTATACTGCTATGCCTTTCGGTTTGAAAAATGCAGGTGCAACATACCAGAGATTGGTGAACATGATGTTCAAAGATAAGCTGGGGGACACAATGGAGGTATACATCGATGATATGGTGGTGAAATCTAAAAAAGCTGAGGATCACCTCCAGGATATTAAGGGAGCATTTGATATCCTGGATCAGTATAACATGAAGCTGAATCATGCTAAGTGCCATTTCGGAGTGGGGGCAGGAAAGTTTCTAGGATATATGGTGACCAAAAGAGGAATAGAGGCAAGCCCGGAGCAGATCAAAGCCATCTTGGATATCAAATCACCTTCAAATATGAAGGATGTTCAACGGTTGACAGGCCGAGTAGCAGCATTGAACAGATTTATTTCAAGATCCTCGGAAAAATACAAGGAATTTTATGATATCCTCAAAAAGAATAAGAAGTTCGAATGGGGAGCAAAGCATGAAGCAGCCTTGCAGGATTTGAAGAGATATCTCTCAACTGCACCTCTATTGATGAAGCATGAAAACGGTGAACCACTATCCCTATACCTTGCTGTATTAGGGAATGCTGTAAGTGCCGTTCTTATAAAGGACCATGAAGGTCAGCAATATCCTGTTTATTATGTTAGTAAAAGTTTACTAGATGCTGAAACTAGATATTCTCATTTAGAAAAGTTGATATTAGCATTGTTAGGGGAGGATTTTCTAACAATTAGTGATCCTTATTCGTTATCCTAACTGGTGATCCTTACTTCTGTGACAGGTGGTGATCCTCAGAAGAGCTTCAGGATCAGGATCATGGATCACTTTAAGGATCCTTGCACTAACGATTGTTTACTCATGTTTTGTACTATCTCGCAGGTATAACAAGCTTGACCAAGTCTTGGCGACATTCCTGGAGAATATTCCTAAACTATTCTGCACGTGCTTGACCAAAAATAAACGTTATGGAGAACGTGGAGGCTTGGCACGAAAGTCGGATAGTTAGTTTAGGTGGTTATTTCTATTTTAAAAGGGAGTAACGAGCTAGTAGAAAAAGACTTAGTCATTTTGCAGTTACACACACTCGTACAAACACTCATACAAGCTCTCGTTCAAACACTTAGCAATTTCATACACCTTTTACACATTCCACCGTAGTGATCCTTGTACCTAGCTCGTTACTATCCGAAGTTGTAAACATTCATTCATTTATTTGAGCTTGGTGATCGGTAGTTTCCATCACCCGGGGTTTTTTGTGCCGGAGATCAATTCTTGATCAAGGGCTTTTTCCCCGTATAAACCCTTGTGTTGTTTATGCAATATTGTATCGTAGTGATCCTCATCGCTGTTACACATTTCAAGCATCATTCCCCGTAACATAGAGTTTGGTTGCAATATCCTCAACAGATTTTTTTTGACCAAAACAGTTTGGCGCCCACCGTGGGGCAATTGGTGCTTCGTCCTTAGAAAAATTCGCATTTTTGTGCTCATTCCGGTTCACTACAGTCAAGCAAATGGCTTCCTCAGCGAATAATGCTTCAAATTTGATGCCCTCATTCACGTCTTCTCAAGGCGTTCCTCCTTTGCCTCCACCACCTTCTGGATCCCAGAAGAATACTGAGAATGCTGCGAAGAAACCAACTCCCATTTTCTCAAAACCTCCAACTTCTTCTGCTTCTTACACTCCTACTACTAGTGACTTGTTTACTCTGATTTTGCAGATGAAGGACCATATCCAGCAGCAGGACAAGACCAATGAAAAAATCCTTAGAGAAATCGGAGACATCAAGAAACAAAAGAGATCGGCAGAGGATCATTCCCCACTGGTGCCGAAATCCTTGAATTTCGATACTCCGGTGATTACTTCTCAGCCATCAGCGGCTCCAGACATTCAATATGTGGGTGGACCAAAAGGAGTGCACTACGGAACAACAACAGTCACCCAGGCAGCAGGCTCATATTTCCAGCCAGCGGGATCCTATCCTCAGTATATGGGATCCCTCACGAATTCAGGAGGATATTCAGGAATGCAGCAGGTTTAAGGATCCTCCTTTGTTCCAGGATCATCCCAGGTTCAAGGATCCTCCCTTGTTCCAGGATCATCCCAGGTTCAAGGATCCTCCTTTGTTCCAGGATCATCCCAGGTTCAAGGATCCTCCTTTGTTCCAGGATCATCCCAGGTTCAAGGATCCTCCTTTGTTCCAGGATCATCCCAGGTTCAAGGATCCTCCTTTGTTCCAGGATCGTCCCAGGTTCAAGGATCCTCTTTCTTCCCAGGATCGTCCCAATTTCAGGGATCCTTCCAGATGCCAGGATCCTTAAGGAGTTTGCAAACAGGAAGTTCAGATGTCCATCAGGGAGATTTTATTCCAATGCAGACTAATGCTTCTACTGGTCCCTCGATCATTCCAGAGCCCCAACAATATGGATTAACATCCATTCTTCCTAACTTGAATCCAATGGGAGGTAACACTTTTAACAATTCTTATACTACTAACCATGGTCTTATGCAGGATCCAGGTATCAATCATGCCATGGCCAGAGAATTGCAAAAGCTAAAGGATATGATATCAAGTGTTCCGGGAGTAGTCAAACCTATCCCAGAGATTGCAGATGGGAGCCATAAGATATCTCGTTTTGCACCACCAATCTGTGATGCTGAGATACCCAAGAGATTCCATGTGCCTACAATGAAACTGTATGATGGTTCGACGGATCCTGAAGAACACATAGCACAATATAGGGAGAGGATGGAGATCAATCCAATCCCAGAAAGGTTAAAGGAAGCATGCCTGTGCAAAGGATTCGGATCCACTCTTACTGGATCAGCTCTCAAATGGCTGCTAAGTCTTCCCCCTTACTCTATTACCTCGTTTGCTAACCTAGTCAATCTATTTAATAATCAGTTTTCTTGTAGTAGAAAATTCGAGCGTTTGACTAGTGATCTGTATAGGATAACTCAGGGGCATAATGAATCATTAAGGGATTATATCACCAAATTCAGTAAAGAATCCTTAGACATTCCCAACTTGGATATAGTTGCGGCTGTTGAGGCCTTTAAAATGGGATTACTTAAGGATTCGTTATTTTATGATGATCTTGTTATGATACCATGCAGGAACTTAGATGAGGTAAGAACTCGGGCCCTTAGGTACATCCGGCTAGAGGATGACAAGAGGATCCAGGAGAGGTTAGCAGGATCCTCAAAGCAGGATAAGCAAGGATCCTCGTTCAGGAACAACAAGTTCAAATCCTACAACAGATCCGATAACCAGAATGTGCATGCTATTGATCAGGAAGAGGATGATGAGGATTATCCTCCAATCTCTGAATATTGTTTTTCTGTTGACAGCAATGAACTAATCCTTGCGATGCAGGGTTTAGGTGATAAAGCTAGATGGCCCAGAAAAAATGATAGGCCAGCTGCAACTAAGGATAAATCAAAGTGGTGTGCATACCATGAAGATTTTGGGCATCTCACAGAAGAATGCATTGCTCTAAGAAAGGAGATTGGATACTTGTTGAGCAAAGGGCATCTAAAGCAATTGTTGGGAAGAAAAAAGTCAAAGACTCAGGATCATGAAAGGATCCCTGAGAAAGCTCCGGCCCCTCCAGCGGATGCACAAGTGATAAACTTCATTTCTGGAGGATCAGACATTTGCGGCACATCCTTCTCAGCAGCTAAGAGGCATGCAAAAGAAACTAAAATGGACAATGGAGAAAGACCTGTTCGAACATCAAGTGTCTCGGAAGGGAAAGTCATAACCTTTGATGAGGACGATCGTGTAGATATCCAGGATCCTCATCACGATGGTTTAGTTATTACTCTTTTTATTTCTAACCATTTTGTTCGCAGGATCCTTATAGACGGAGGAAGTTCAGTGAACATTATCCAACTTGATGTTCTGAAGAAGATGGGTATCCCTGAATCAGATATCATACCAAGATCCTCTGTGCTTGTAGGATTTAGTGGCGAAACTAAGAATACCCTGGGGGACATTAAACTCCCAATATATATCGAAGGCTTACATTCTTACCAAAAGTTTTGTGTTATTGACTGTTTATCTTGTTGTAATGTGATCCTTGGCAGGCCTTGGATACACGATATGAAGGCAGTCCCATCTACTTACCATCAATGTGTGAAGCTCCCTAGTCCTTGGGGAATAGTGAAGATTGATAGTGATCAGCAGGAGGCTAAGAATTGCTACACTTCATCGATGAAACCAGCCTCGAAGTCCAGGGAGCAATAGCAATCAAAGTATCCTCCAA